>CM055853.1:1826752-2574252 GCA_029490765.1 Euthynnus affinis | reverse complement strand
CATGTGAGAAGTTTAGAGGGAAAAATCACTATTTGGTGGAGCTGTTAACAACTCATAGACATGTGAAATGTGAGCCCGACTACACACTGCTTTTTGTAAGACGTCAACAGACAAAAAGGTTAGAAACCTGAAAGCTGTCAAATAAATGTGGTGGAGTTGTAGTTGTATCAAATGGAAATACTTGGATAAAATGAATGCTGCATGAGCCCAAACACATCATTATCAGTAGTCCTGCTTTTCTTATATTATACTGATGCAGAAACTTGTTGTGGTCACTGTTTGGCACATAAAAAGGTCCACAATATTTTAGTATACACCCCCCGAAGAGTGCAGTATAATGTACAGTGGAAAAACAGAAAGGCAAAGTCAAGGTCAGTCACTTCAATTAGTAGAAGACCCCATTTCCACCAGGACACATGACGCGGATTCTGTTATTTGAACAGGGGCCTTTGCATTTACACTGGGTAATAAGGCAGGTGGAGCTGGTGGAGTTGTCAACATGACATATAATCAAACCACAGGATGACAGTATGTTTCAATGTCGAAAAAAGCTTCCATGTGGAATAGATACATGACCAGAAATCTGTAACAGCCTTTCAACTCCTCCACAATGCAAAAGAGCCTGATAGAAAATAAAATACGCTGCTGTCACTTTCATCAGCCTTGCATACAGGCTAGGGCATGTTTTTAATATGAAAGCTTATGTCAGCTGCTTCCATCAGATCAGTAGCTGGAATTTCTTTATTCTGTCATGTGTGAAAAGTTACAGTAGACAGCAACAAGACGGTGGAGTGCGTCTGAGCTCCACATGTTCAAAAGAAGTATCTTGATGAAACAGACGACTGAGGATGTACAACTTTTACATTTGTACATTACGTTGCATTTTTTTTTTTTTTTTTACATTTTTTCATCCACCACACACACACACACACACACACACGCAACCACATCCGCTCTATTTTTATTGCCAGGGATATAGACAGTAAACAACCGAGTGATTCACTGAAGTAATAAGACAGAGACTTTGCTGTGTTTATGAATGATCATCTGTTAATTTGTACATTCATGATGCAATTGGCCTAATTTAAAAAAAAAAAAAGTGTGCACTGGATACAGTTTGGGATGACCTCACAATGTATCATTTCTAACATCTTTGCATTGGTAAAATCTCATTTTTTTTTTGTATATAATGATTAGTAGAGGCCCTACATCTTTATTATGTAGAAATGTGACCAATCATTTGTGACAAATAATTTGATATTTAGATGAATTCCTCCTCTTTGAACTGTTTTTCAAGCACACTCACATGCTACAACTGTGGTGTGTTGCCAGAACATTCCAGGTGGAAGTCGTGCTCTAGAATTATTATTCCACATGTCGGAGTAAGTGGCTTATTAAACTATTTTGACAGTAATTGTTTGGGTCAGCATATGCATGTAAATTGGAGACAGAGAACATTACACTTACAAAGGACTTGTGAAAAAGCCTGTTTGTGAAAAATCCAAGTGTTTTTTTAGAGGTCAAATAGTTAACAGCATAAATGCTTACTGAGTGGAAGTACGAGAGAAACAAATATGTAAAGTAAAAATGGGCACTTTTTCCAGTGAATTTATGATTTGCTGTATGCTTAAGAAATAAAATCAACCTCTCTGTACCATTTTGAATTGCAGAGCATCATTCTTTTGCATTGCATCCAATCGTTCCAGCTAAAAGGAACCTAAATTGTGGTTTATTAAAATTTGTAAGCAAGGACGTTCATTCTTGACCTTGTGATTGGTACTGAATATCTGACAAGACCATCTCAAGCCTAGATGCACTCACCTTTTCTGAGCATTCAACGGCCTCTCATGGTCTTCATCAATGAATGAAGATGGCTCAAATGTAAAGACATGACCTTCTGTAAAACTGTGATCTCGTAATAACCACTTGATACTTTGTAACTTAAAAAATAAAAGTATGATCAGTGGTTTCGCTTGCAGAAGCAAAGTAAAGTAAACTGCCCATAAAGAAATGTGTTTATACCAAGTGCCAACTGCCACAGCTTCAGGCTGAAGCCAATGAGTAGGCAGCCTGAAGTGCCAGCGGCTAGCTGCTCCAGCTAACTCCAACTGATTCAAAAAGCTTCAGCTTCTCTCTAGAAATACTAAGTCTATAATATTTTCAACAAGTCATTATAGTCCCCATTTCTAAATTCAGCACCAGCACACTCTATGCTGGTGGTGATTTTTGAAATTATTGTTCCGTTAATAAGATTTGAAGACTTGTAATAGCTTTGCCGTCTGCCCCATGGGTGTTGATTGGCAGCAGTCATTGACAGTTGTGTCGTGGAGAAATCTTCAAATGGGCCAATAAATCTTCAGGTTACCCACACTCAAAACATTAGAAGAGAAAGACTCAAAAAAATACACTGGAAGCCGCTGGTTTGCTGTGCATATAAAAAGATACAGAGCAAATTGAGGCCTCTTTGTCCCGGGACAAAAGAAAATAAAAGCATGATACAGAATTATAAAACCTCATATTATAGACTTTTCACAACCCCTCCACATGTGGCTTAGTTTCTAGTCTCCACCTCATTTCTAATTATATTCAACCATCTGGTCATTATTTCTGAGATTCTTAAGTGACCTTGACACTTTGGTGATAATACAAGTCTGGCTTATCTTCAAAATTACTGTCTCAGCATTTTCCACCTTTTCTCACAGTAAAAATGGACCTGATGGCCTTCAGTCATTTCACACAGAAAACCAAATTGTATCACATATTAGCCTTATTGCTAATTCCCATGGGAACTGTCTCTTATTGGCATAATGCTATCTTTACACTCTCACTGGCATATTCGTCACAGGGAGGCAGTTTTCCACCACAGTTGGCTCACCTGATGCTCTCCTCGGCTCCAGGACTCACAATGAGTTGGGCTATTGTTGCAATATTTCGCTAAATTTAATGTGATTTGATTATGATACCTGTTCTGTTAGCATAAATTAGCCAAAATATGCAGCACCCAGTGTTCCCAGCAAGCTAGCATTAGCCTGGGTCCAAGGTAGTGGGGCTTGTTGGAAACATGCCACACTCCTTACTTCGAAGGTCCTGGCTCCAAATGAAAAAGATGGGCGCTGACCAGCAGCTGCGACTCTGGCCTTCAGACCTGCTCAGATGCAAACCAGTGGGTGACATCACAGCTTGCTACCTCCATCTTTATACAGCCTGTGGTTTACACAAATTTACTATGCAAATACCGTCTTCTCAAAAATTTGTATTAATGTATTGCCTTATTAGCAACTAAGAGAACAATCTTGACAGTTAGCTTGCTCGCTTAAGTAAATGAAATAGAAAGAATTTCAGAGACATATTATCAGAGACTATCACTAGCATGTTCAAAAGCTCCAGTAGTTTACCAACCAGATCTCTGAGTACTGCCATGCTTCTAGGACCACACATTTCACAAAGTTACACAGATGAATTTCACTGTGCCACCTGCATACTAATGTAGTAAATTAAGCTTGATGTGCATGCATATGTTTCACATCAAAACCCAGCTTTTCATCTGTGCAGGAAGAGTTTTATTTGCATGCTGTACATACTGCAATCAGGGGTCTGCATGCTAGGGTTGGATACCAACCTCAGTGCTGTTAAGGGTACCGACTGAATTACATCAATACTATCAAGTACTGATTTACATGTGAAAGGTACCCAATCCTACTGCATATGTTTGTTCCACATGTTCCACTCATGTGCACTAGAAAACAAGGTAGTGACCTCACGACAGCAAGAGGAGGAGTTCCTTTTTTTTTTAAATATGCTAATTCACAGAGGCAGAACCAGACCAAATCTTAAGATGCGTCTATATTTGTAACACTGTTTCTTCTCGCTCTGTTCAGTCAGTGACTTCTGCAGTGTCAGATTGATGCATTATTCAGTTATAATTTCTCCCGACAACACTGGAATAAAACAAACAGGAAGAATAAATTCAGATGTTGACGTAGAACAAAGGGGTGACTTTTAGATCCGATGTTCTCTAAAATGAGAACAGACAGTCTCCACACACTCCAGCTTGGTTCTGAAAATAGTTACAATTTAATGTGGTGTGTGTCTTGAAGGCTGCACACACACACACCTACACATTAATTCTCAGTAAAGTGAAAATGAATTTAATCCATGGAAATTATGAGTTGTGTGGATTTTGGTAGGACGGGTCTCTGACATGTGACACTGTTAAACTGAGCAGAACATTTAAAAATGATATAAATTCAGATTTCATTCTGAAGCATTACCAAACTCCAACCAAAAATATTTCTGCAATAATTTATATCATATTTTGGTAAGAAGCCTCGCTGTTTTCTGATCTGCTCTCATTGTGTTTTATTTGCTTTTACACCGACTAAACCACATAGACTGATGAAGGCATGTGGTTTAAAAAGCTTGTATGTGGGCTTCAAGTTTCAACTTTCTAAGGTCAAGAATGAGTTTTCATGTTAAATGAAAATAATGAAAATTCCCAGTTAGTCATTTCTGAATTGATATTGAATTTTAAGATAAAAAAAACAAAATTAACTTTGAAAGGTGTTCATTTTTTGTTGTTATTCCATTTGGAATAAGTTTGAACTGCTGGCATCTTGCTGTCTGTTTGTGGGTTCCTTTATACTGAAGTCCTGCCGCTCATGTTTCTCTTTGCAATATGTCAGTGATTCCTCCCAGCATGCACCTCAGCTTGTACTTTACCCTAACATACTGTATAATTTATGCATTAACAATAAAAGCAGAATGGCACTGTGTCATTTATAAGTTACTGTGACCTGCTAGCGTAATTATCTATTCTGCAGCATCTACTGTTCTTGTTTTCCAAATAGATACATAATTCCCCCTTTACAGTTTTATCAATCCATGTTCTCACCTTAGCATTCAGATATCACCAGAACATATCCTGGACACAACTAATACACTCAGTGAGTAAATACTACTGATATTTACCCAAGTAAATATTTATGTATTATTGGGCATTAAATGTTGAATGTTGAATTGTATGATTTTTAGTCATTTAAAACTATGCTGTAAATTATTTTCAGGATATTACCAGAGTTAACTGTAATATTTCACAATAAATTACACTATTATCACTTGTGATATTTCACAAAATAATATTGTACTCTGAATTTTATTGTGAAGTCATTGCAGACATGGCCATTACACATGAAATCACTGTGAAATTTGAACATATCCTACCTCACCTCATCTCACAGCATTGAGGGATTGACATCTTTGTCCTTCAGATACAGTGAGTAAGGAAAATACCAGTTTGGTTATCTAACTAGTCGACAGGGTTTTTCCATCTGATATATCTGATATACGTACAGATGTGACATTTTGGCATGTTCTGCTGACCTGCTGATTGAAAGTAAAAGGTCAGGGGGTCAGCATAAACATTTGATCCCAATATTAACATCTCAGTGTTTCCTAAACACTGAACCTTCACATGCTTTAATTTAGGATGCAAAGGCTACACAGGTTCTATGAGTAATGAACAACGGGATTTTATGATTCATGTGGTCATGAAATTTGAACTTTTATATTTATTACATTTGAGTGCTGGATGTTTGCTTCCAGTCTATAAACAATGCATTGATGCTTCTGGGTTAAGTCAGATGAAGATATATTTGGCATTGTGTTCTTATGTCACCGTGTGACAAACAGCTACGCTCTACAAACTTGTTCTTACTGTGCTTGTTTTGGATGATTTAAGTTTCCTCTGCCGTTCCCACCTCTGATGTAACAATTCTATGAAGCATGGTCCCAGTAACGTCAGGATTACAGATATATTCAAAGTAAAGAGCTTAAAAGGTGAGCTACAGAGTAGGACAACCATAAGTCCTCACAGATATATCAGGAACAGACATCCATGTGTCTGACAGGGACATTAGGGCTGGACACCTGGGGACACTGAAGGTAATTTAAGTGAAATCTGGGTCCATCAGAACTTAACTTACAGTTTCCTCCTAAGACCTGGCTGCTGAGAGCAACTTTTACTAAAACTGAGAGAAGTGGCTAGGTTAGCCCCATTTCTATGAATGACATCATGTTTCTTGTTTTGTACATAGGACATTGTGAAAAATATTTTAAGAGAAGCTAGATCATGTTTGTTGTTGCTTGCTTTGGTTTCTGAGCTTTTCTCATATTGGTAAGAAAAAAGTTCTTTGACATGACAACCTGGCTTAAGGTGGGACAAAAGAGAGGTCAGGCACGAGTGGTAACCTAACAGGTTCATTTCAAGTAACTGATCGTATAGAACTGTCGTACGGGCTCCTGCATGGAGAGGCTAATGACACAATCCTGAAGAGTGAGAGTGCAGTGAACATATCTCTCTGTTTCTCAAAAATCTTGGAGTGATTTAGCCATTATTTTCAATTGGAGTCTTTTGCCCAAGTTCATGTGCACTGGAGAACTCAAAAGACTTGCCACTGTTGGCACAGGAGCAACTGCAGAGATCAGGGAAAATCACACATTAAAAATGAAATGTCATGACACAGCTTTGGACATATCTGGGTATCATTGGAGAAGGAGTACCTATTCTGCTACCCTTCTCCACAACATTTTTATGCAAATGGAGCTTTTCAAGCCAGCTTACATCAAGAACAAGCACAGAGAGCCAAGGTCAATGATGAACTTCCATGCTTAACGTCATCACAGTATATTAACAACGTGTCTAACACCACGGAGGCCGAGCTGCTATCTGTATTTTATGTCAGCACTGTCAGATTTTGGATTTAGATTTTTAGGAGTTACATTTAGGCCACTTTCATCTAATATGAGAGGGAACAACCTCTAGATAATCTTTCCTCATGTGATCTTCTCTACGAGAGCAATATGTAATATTTTTAGCACACTGATGGCTTATTGATAAAATGTGCTGTGAAAAAGTCAGCTGAATCTCAGGCTAAATCAGGGACAAGTGATTGCATGACAGCTGTACAAGAATCTGAGCACTGGCATCAGGGAGTGTGCGGGAGGGGGGGGGGGGGGGGGATTGGATGAGTGAGTATCCACAGCAACCTCCACAGCAGTTTGACTAAAAAAGGAACAACAATACAATAACGTACAGATAACAGCATTATGGATTATAGTTACGATTATCATAATTTCATCCCCGCATTGACAAAAACATAAAAGATTGCACCTGCATGAATTACTGGTTAAATGCATCACAATGAGCACACTGAGTGACCCAAGTCAAGCACACCCATGGTATTGTATTGCACTTTTAAAGGTGCTATACGTAAGAATAGCCCGGGCCTGTCCTGTCTTGTAATACCACTTTGTACCACAAGAGGTAATAACGAGTCACTGTAACATCCAGTCTGGTGACTAGTGTTATTATGCTGCTAATAATTATGTGTTGACTGCTTTGGTAGTGATTTATTCTGCTGCTTTGATTCTATTCTTTAATGCAACATTGTTTGGTTTATGCAGTTGATGCTTGTTGGAGTCCATAACCCTTTAATGTATTTTTGGTAATTTTGTTTAATTGTGTGAGTTTCGTTCTCTTTTCTGGTTATTCATAATTCATCATCAGTTATATATGTATAGCTCAAAGTAGATTTTATTGTTATTCAAGACCATACATGTGAGGAGTGCACATCAGAACGAGGTCTAATAAGTCTGTACTTTGGACAAAAAAGGGGCCCAGTTGTGATGCTCACATCTGGGCTGGGTGTGATGTTCCACTGGTGGGAATTGTGGGTATTTTGAGGGGCGTGGTTGTGTTGGGTTTGGCAGTTTAAGGATGTATCAGGGGTTTTTGCAACTGCTCGACTATTCAGGTGAAACCAGCTGTGACCAGACAACTATTGGCGGAAAATATGATTTTAGTAACCATCCTCGGATTTACCGTAATTGATGTATAACCAATACATGTAGGTATTTACATCATTTCCTCTGCATCATATGTCTCATTTACCAGTACTGACCAAAACTGACACAGCAGGAGCACAGTTGCTTTCTGTTCTGCACCATCTTATTCGCATGTTCACATTTTTGAGCACTTCTTATTGGGACTACACTGCACGGATGAAAAAGATTCTCATCACGTCGTTGACAAAGCATCATGAGGGAGAGAAAGGCAGAAAGCAGTGAGAACTGACAACAATGAACTTTAACTGAAATAAAAAAAAGAAACCGTAATGTAGTTAGACAGTTTTGGTTTTGGCCCATGAGCAAAAAGAAGAAAAATATAGATCCACGCACAGGTGAAGTGTTTAGATGTAGGTTCTGAAGACTGAGCAACACTCCTCTCTTCAGCAGCAGTCCTGTGGTCTAACACCATGAGAATTCAGGAGGCATAGTGTGAGCATCGTGTTGACAGAGCAGCAGCAGCAGCAGCAGCAGCAGCGAGGGTTCTGTGCTTTAGGTCATGGTTATGTGAAATGTAAGCCATTAAACCAATGTACACAGCTGTATTGATTAACATAGGAGGATATCTGTTCCGTCAGACACGTGCGAGACAGATGAATGACAAATGCAGCTGAACCGCTTTCTGTAGAGACACAGTGATAAGGCTCACACCAGCTCAGAATTGTTTGTGAGGTACGTTAGGTATGTTAGACTCAACGGGTAACGCTAACTTTGCACTTGCCAGCTGGACCAAATAGTCATATGTTATGGAAAAGTGTGGTTAGGTCAGCTGGCAAGTTGGATGTAGATCCCTACGCATAACGGCTGCAAAAGGTGGCTAGTGTCTGTGTTTATTTCATCAGAGACAAACTGATAATTCACGAGTATTTGGAAAGTTTCAGGATGCTTGCACAGCTTTGTTCTGACATACATCGTTTTGTTTGAATCCTTGTTTCCCTGAATCTCTATTACGGAGCTGGCAAGCACAAAGTTAGTATGACACATAGAGTCTCAATGGACACTTTCATGGGAAATATGCCAGACTTCAACTGTCATCTGTTACATAGTGAATAAGCCAGGCATGATGGCTGCTTCACAGTAATACTAGATAAAAATGGAGTTTGGCTAAAATCTTATGTGTCATTCAGCTACTGACCACAGTGCTAGCTAGTGGAGATTTGAGTGGAAAAGACAAAGTGATGATGGTGATGATGACGGTGGAGCAATAGGAAAGGTTAGCGGGTCATCAAAAGGTTTTTAGATTCATCCGTTGAGGACCGTAGCTGTTTACGTTGTGTTCACTGTGCACACACTTTGTCTTTGTGAGTGTACATAATTGATAATGGTCACCAGACTGACAGGACAGTTCGTCTTCTGCCCTCAGCCGGGACAAAACAGCATTTAAGATAGATAGGACACTATCCTCCCCTGCAAATCAAATGCTAATTCCCTCCCTGGTGAAACAGGCTCTGGGTATTTGTGGTGAGAAAAACAATGGATCTCTCTCCATGAGAACGTAAGTGGCTGTTATAAATGATAAACAGGCGTCACAGTGGGAAATAATTATCCAAACTAAATCCTCCCACCGCTACAGGAAAGAGACACACAGGGCTAACTAATTGAGCAGGAGCTGTTTCCCTGGGGGTCACTACAGTGGAGGCATGTATCAGTTTCCTGTCGACTGCAACGTTACACATCTTCACATCCTGCTGCTAGCTACGGAAACCCTGGGAAGCATAATACGGACTGGCTGTAGTTAACACTTGTTTTCATGTGTCTTGCTGTGAGAGTAGGCCACTGGCGATGCCACGCCATCCTTCCCTGATTACCAGATACCACAGAGTCATTCATGTGGTGAGTGCATATGAGACACACACTATTAATTAAGTCTTTTAATCACTTTTTTTTTTAATGTCTAATTAAAAATGACAATGCTGTTGAACCAAAACCCCCAGCTCATGTTCCACCTACTGTTTCATGGGCTCTTCAATCTGATACTAAACCTGTACAATTCCCATCACCGCTTTGTTATATAAAACCTGGACATGGTTCAGATTCCTGTTTTATTAATTAATCATGGGTTATTTATGTATCATTTTTTAAATTTTGGATGGAGCGAACCTAGCTGTTTTCCCCTGCTTCCATTCTTTATGCTATGATATGCTAACCTCACTCACATTGATATCAGACATGAAAATGTGTATTACTAACAATGTTAAACTAGTCCTTTAAACAAATAACAAGTCACGTTAACCATGGTCATGGTCTACCCCTGACCCTGAGCAAGTTTTAGTTCAATCTGAGTCTCTTTGAGACATGACTTTCAAGTAAAAAAACAAGTTATTAAGTAACAATGCTTTGTAAGCCAGTTACAATAGCACAAGGCCCAAAATCACACCAAATATATCTTTTTAAAATATGGTGCCAGCTAGTGTTCTATCTCAGATAAACTGTACAGATTAGGAAAAGGGCAGCTAAATGGGACCAGCAGCTCACTTTTGGCCTAGTGCCCTCCTCATGAATGCCGTCCAGCCCAGAGGACAACTGATGAGGTTTTCTGACTGCCTGGGCAATTCACATCCTACTAAAGGAGTGGGCTGGTTGAGAGCCACCCAGCGTCACTGAACTTTATAAAGTGGTTGGCAGGTCTGGCAGACAGTGACACTGATGCACATTAGGATTCACAGAGAGAGCCTGCTGAGCTGCCTGCCTGCTCGCCCTGGCTGATTATCTACCACATCCTGCGTACAGAGATCCAGAGAGAGAGAGACCGACAGCCTCTAAGCCTGCTCCTCTCTGTTATTCAATGCAGAGAACTGCTAAAACATTCACCCCGTCCTTGCATGCACTGTTTCCCTCACCACCGCTCATTCTGTCTACTACTCGTAACGGACACGGACACGAGTGCACCAGACAAACTTTGCAGTGCGAGTGAAGAACCTGTGTCAGTGATGTCTGCGATCGAGGAGGACTGACAAGGACATGCCATTGACAGTGAACAGTAGCAGAGCGCTAATGTTGCGTGTGTAGCGTGCGTTTTGTCATGCTCCTTCAGCTGAGAGCCACAGAAATGTTGTGTCCCCTGTCTGAGTGCACTCGATGCTCCCCAGTCAATACTGCCTTATCCTGGGTGAGAGAGGAGGAGGGGAACAGTATACTGGCGACACACTCTGTGTGTATAACAAGCCAGCAACTTGTCCCACCGCTCACTGCAGCCTCGCATAATTGATGTGACTTCAGCTGATGTGTTTTAAACATTTTTGGTTTAGAAATTTACCTCTTATGAGGTTTGTGGATAAAGCATAGTTTTGCCATGATTATCTTGTTCCAGGCAAGGAGGCAGGATTGCTCATTTAGTTCAGTTATTCCAGATGCTACAACAGTTATCAAACATGTATTATTTCATCATTACCAAAAACAGCAGTGAGGCCAATTGTGAGGTGCAGTGAGTGTAATTTGGTCTTACTAGCAGTGGGGTCTGAGAAATGGCAATGTTGTCTGTCCAGTGCTTTGATGCACAGCAAGGTATCTAAGACTTGCCATTGCCAGTGTGGTGTTGATATTCGAGGTACCCCACAGAATGAATATAAATGATGAGCTTTCTTCTAACCCTATCCTTGTTAGATTTTTCATTGTCTGAACACACTGGGCACAACTTTCCTACAGGTGCAAACTCAGCGGTAAGTAAAACACATTTCTCATGCAAATTTCCTCAGAGGCTAGTCTGTTCTTTTGCATCTGCCCCTGTTTTCAGATCAATGTGTTTGTGTTTGAGGTTGGAGGAGAGGTGCGGCTGAGCTGTTGCTTGGTACAGTTTTTCCTTTCCTTTTTTTTTTCATCTACTGCAGTTTGATATGTGCATCAAAATATCTATTTTTTGTAATGTGATTGCGGATGGTCACTTCTGGCTCCAGAGATCCAAGTTAGCGACAGTCAAAATGTAAACTAAACTCAAAGCTTCAGAACAGGAGTCCACAAACAAATCCATTAGTCTTTACAGTCTATGGTTAAAATAAGACCTGACCTTCCCTGTCATCAGATACAAACTCACAGCTGCTGCTGGACAGTGCAGGGAAAAGCTTAGAGTGCAGTATGCTGAGGTACATAGTCAGAGAAAACAAATCAATGATAGAAAATAAATGAAATAAATAAAAACACTCTGATACATGCAGATTGTGGAGGAGGAACTGGGTGGATACGTTCATTCACAAATGAAAATCTTTTGTCAAGACACCACTGACTGCATCATTCTAAACACTAAGCAGCAAATCCCCAAACCCCAAGAGATAGATATGATATGATAAAGATATGAGGATGCTTTGAAATTCCATTGGTCAAAATGTATGATAGTTAATATATTTAAATTATGTGATTCTGCTTCTCCTCTGCATATTTGAAAAACTAATTTATGTCTTTACTAATTGGGCTTATTAATATTTTGCACAGTTATAACTGTCTGAATTGTTGTCACCAATATACATCACTTGCCTGTTTATTCAACTATTGATAGCATATGTGGGGCAACATTCATATTTGAGGTGCTGTGTATTTGAATTTTGGAACTTAAGATGCTTTACAGACATGGGGCCAAGCGCAATGCAAGTGCCTTTGCTAGTCTAAGACCAGCGCAGTTGTCATTTCCCATCCAGCACCCACAGCAAACGCACCTGCACCCGTCTCAAAGCCCACATGGGTGTGTTGGTCTTAAAATGGTGTGTGTGTGTGTCAGGTATATTGTTGGCGCGTTGCTATCTCGACGCAGCAGAAAGCAATTGTGTGACTGACCAACAAAAACCGAATGGTCTGAATTCAATGGCGCAGTATTTGACTTTTATTTAAAAGGCACATTGTCATTCTAGTAAAATGCACCTACATAGGCAGCCGCACAACATACACTCTGCTGGTTATACACACAGATGGGCAGCAGCACACAAACATGCAAAAGATAACAAATAAAAGAATAACAATGTGAAAGATTATTATTGTGTGCATTAACATATTTTAAAAATATGAAAAACATATCCCTGCTGCGTGCTGTTTGCACAAACAACAATGGATTTCAAATTCTAATAATCTGAACAAAAGAGCTTTTGATAATCCTGGAAAATTTCATGAACTCCTTTTAAAAGTTAAAAAAAAAAACAACAAAACAGTGGACGTGTTTTGTTCTGCAGCCAGGCCAGACGTCGAGAGATTCCAGCTGCAGATGGATGGTTAAGAGGGAGAAGTGATGATGATTACCCGGCGAGCAGCTACCTGAGCGCATCCATTACACATCTCCGGATAAACACACCTGACTCTACATCGAGGCAGCTGCCACGGGACGGAACATATGGCCATCCATATTAAAGCGGAGCGGTCCGTCTTCACTTGGCACACTTACAGTAAAGAGGCATGTGTGCACTCACAGAACATTTGCAGTTTGTATCAGTCGGTCCGGCTGTTTACTTTATACCTGCAAGTGATTGTGAACGGTGATGATGGAGTTCATGCCCTGGTGTATGTATCCTTCAGATGTTCTGTATATTTAAATGCATACAACAAAAAACAAATATAAGGGAATTCATACGCTCAATTACAGCATAATGTATGCATGTGTGAATGACATGTGACCCTAAAATAGGCCCATTTAACAGGGAAACACTGTCTGAGGAAACACAAAGAGGGGATTTGATGCTAAAAAAGACTGTAAATGTGACAGATATCCACTTAATATGACTAACTCAGACTGTTAAAGCCTCATATAAGCTTCAGATAAACTTATGAAAAGATTTTTTCTCAAAACAAGGACTGTGGATTTGGAGGGATCTTCTAATAATGAACAGACGGAACGATTAGAGGGAGTGAAACCTGTGTCGGTGTTCATATGGGCACCTGAATGTTGTTTAAAGAGACTCAGAAATTGTAAACCTATCCTTCTGATTTTGCTCATCAGTGTGAGTTTCCAGTTGCTTTATGTGTAAAAAGTAGTATGAGGTGTTTTGTATCTCCAGATGTGTGAAATCCAATGAATGTCCTCAAGTGATGTCACATGAGTCAGCGTTGGTTGGGAGGACTACATGTGTAAAAATGAAAAACATCGGGGCGCGTGGAGTTAGAAAGAAGTGAGGTTACTGGACCTCTGCAGCCTGTTCCCCAATCCGGGACTGCTGTGTGCAATGCTAAATTGGTGGAGTGCTCTTTTAATAACATTAAATTGAAGCTACAATTTTATGAGCAGTAAGTTTTTCTGAATTTCGAATGAAGGAAATGTTTTTCACTAAGATCACTCTGTCATTTCTTTTCTTAGCTTGGTGATCTCAGACAAATGCCACCATTGAACAGCTCAGTTCTTCACCAGCAGATTAGAGGTCAGTGCCAGGGTTAGTCAAAGAGCTGACTCAACGTGAACCTAGGTTCTGTGTTTGAGCCTAGAGTATTCTTCCTCATGCACAGTTGGTGGTATAGCTGCTATGAAGATGGAGAATAATATGGACTGTCTTGTACTGGAAGTGTGCTGTTATATGCACTCGTTAACCTCATGCTTGTCTGTCTTGCATATCTCACAAAGAAGATGATAACAATTAGTCATCAACTTGTCTATGTGTCCTGCGTGGTTACCCTGCCGACACAGTGGCATTGGAAAAGTTTTCCCTCAGACACGTAGTGGCTGAAAGGAAGCTTTGTTAGATTCTCTGTGGAAAAGGGCTGTTCAATGAATGCCACAAACAAACATGTTATTATTATGTTTGGGAAGATGCATATCGGCTTTGAGCAGCAAAAGTGTTGTTTTGCACACAATGGGTCCCATTCACACACACAGTGCATACACACAACTCTGTGCTCAAACCATGCGTATGAATGTTTGAAGCACAAATCCGGAAACTGAGTTTGTTCTTATTCAGCAAACAAGTTTAGACCTGCCTTAGACCATGCATGCACACAAATCATACATGTCCCACAGCCTTAAAAAATGATATAGTCAATATTGATTCAATGTTAACAGCACATTAGAACCACAATTATTTTTAAAAAAATGATTGGGCCTAAATATACAACATTTAAAACTGTGAAGCTGACACAACAGAAGAGGTTAATATAGATCAATTCCACAGATATACATATTTACCAACTTTATATTTTGTTACAGATGTTCTGTGTGATAGTGGTGCGACAGGTATGTAGGCTGTACACAGGATTCACAATCAATGTTTACCAGCCAAATCTGCCTTTTCTGGCTTCTGCTTCTGAAATGATTTGCATTTCACTGGCAGTGAAGCTTTTCTACAGTTTCACCATCACAGCCCTCTTTATAGCGAGTGACAGCTCTCTGACTGCTGCACTGCTCCGACAAAACTTTCCTTACATAGAGAAATGGTGGTGGAACAGTATGCTAATTGTCACACATGATTCTGATTCACTAATATACACACAGTGGTAAAAAAAAAAAAACAAAATAGGGTGGGGCACACATGTCGTGAATCTGATGGTCATTTTGGGTGTTCACTTATTTTATGTGTAAAGTAAGAACATCTCTATGCACATATTAGTGAATGAGGCCCAATGTGTGTATTGAAAAAAAGTCACCTTTATTAACACAATACACCAAGAAGATTCTATGTGATTATGTGTACACTACAAAAAATGTATTTTATGAACTGATCACATTTTGAATGTAAAATCTATAGCTGAACTATAGCTGTCAGATAAATGCAACACCAGCACTGAAAACTAGTACATTACTGTAAATAGTGTATCTAAGTGGGTGCCAAGCTAAGTGAATTCAGATTGCTGCAGCAGTTCCATCTGCCTTTACTTTTTATTTGAATTTTATTTGAGCATACTGTGCACCTGGAACTATATCAGCAGTAGCCCGTGCTAGTTTTGATTGCCATCATCTGTCCACAAACACTACTAATTTCAGCCCCTCAGATCATATTCAGTCACAAACATCACATTATGTAATAAATAATCAAAGTCATTTAAAAAAAATAGAACATTAAAAACGAGAAATAGATGCCTATATGGTTGCCTGGGGTTACAGCCCGTTGCTTTCCAGATCAATGACATGTTGTGCATTGCCATCATTTTGAGTGCAAGAGATCTAGCTCCTTTAGATGTTTTAGATTCTTATCCCGTATACAACACCATCAGGGAGGCATCTGATCGGTCCCAAATTTATTCTGCAGCATGACAGCAAGCCCAAAACATACCGCCGGAGTCATTAAGAACTATTTTCATCCACAAGAACAAGAAGTCCTGCAACAGATAGTAAGGAACTATGGCAACTTCTCCGAGATGCAGGAACAACCTACCTGACAAGTACCTTGTAAAACTGTGCGCAGGTGTACCAAGGAGAGCCGCTGCTGTTTTAAAGGCAAAGCTAATATAGGAAAAAACATTGATCTTTTTCATTACCTTTCCAAAATTTGTGGAATCTGCAAGCATAAAAAGATACAGTCTTAAGTTCAGAACACAGTTTTTTCTGTATTGTTCCAATGCAAAACATTATGATGAATTGGAAAAATTGGCCTTATTAACATATCACTGAGCTGGGTTCTTGATCAAAGTGGCTCGCCCTCAGGATTTCTTTAGCAGCATATGAATCAGTCTCTTTAGGTAAAGTGAGCCTGTGTGAGATGGAGCTCTGTGTAATCAGCGTGGTAATACCAAGGCGTAACTTTCTGGGCTGATGAGAGGGTCTTAATGCTGTCCAAGGGGAATGTGTTGTGTTTGTGAGCGGCTTTTCTCGGGCTCATTCTGTGTTCCTCGCATGAATACAGTGTCAGATGCGGCGGGGCTATCGGGAAGAGATTGGCTGACAGTGCGGCAGAGGTGTGCTGGAGGAAGCCCATCCTCTTACACAGTATCACCGCAGGGAATGACAGAAAGCTTCTTGTATCTGCCTGGCACAGAGGTGTGAAGCCGTATCCCTACATCTGCTGTGGAATTAACTAGACGGGGTGTCAGGCCTGAGCAACAAAGCACTCACCAACCGAACCATGTGTAGTTCCCCACAGCAGAACTGTCCACATCAGTTACAAATCCAGCCGGAACTCAAGATATCATCAACAAGGAATAAAATCGTACCCTTTCCTTTTCATCATGACTTTTCAGTGACCATATTAGCATTGAAGTACTGAACTAAGACCAATGTAATTTTTTTTTTTTTTTTTTGGGAAGAAAACAGCTGTGAGATTCACCAATTAGTCCACTAATTAAAGTGATTTAGACATCTAAGCCTGAGCTGGACTGAAAGCATATGACTGCACAGAGGGTGGCCACAGGCGACACTTGAGAAACACCTTCACATTAAAACTAATGAGCTAAAAAAGAGAAGTCGATTCCCACATTCGGCTCAGTCCTTTTGCAAGAGCTGGCATCCATCTGGCGGGAAACTCCGTCCGTACTGTGTGTACTGGAGAGGGCGAGAAATCAACCTCCATAGTAAAACTGATAGTGCTGTACATTGGGAATAGCTTCTGTTGGAAGTCTAGGACTGGCAATATTAAAATGAAATCGTTTCAGCAGCCATGACAGAAAACAAAGTCAAGAAAAGGTTAATGAGGTGTTAATTATTGAAAAGGTTGCAGCTAAAATAAAGCTGAAAATGGACATTTTTATAGATGTATGGTCACCGAAGATATTAGCTATGTCAAAAAAAATCGTCTCTTGTATACTTTTTATTTTTTATTATCTTTTTCATTATTATTTTACTGTTTGTGTAATATTTTGTCCAGTTATACCACGCTGTTTTTGTCTCTATTCTATGATGTTTACACGTAACGATGGACAGTAGAAGATGTGCATCAATAAAAAGTTCAAAAATTAAAAAATAAGATATTATGAAACTATTTTTATAACATTTTAAATGTATTTTCATTCTGTGTGCATTACCAGTGTGCATGACAAAATGAATATAAAGAGTTCAAAGTTCAAAGACAAAGTCTTGTTTTGTAGACAGATTCTAGCAGTTCGCGCTAACCTCACTCAAATTAGAATTGAACTATGAGTTCATTTGAGCTCATTTTTTAGTGAAAATAGAATGGAAATGTTCATTTTTCATTTTCATAATGGAAGCATGCTCCCAGGCCTCTACAGTGAAACCTATCAACATTGGCAGCCCTGGACTTCCGTAAGCTGTGACTATGAGCGACTCTGAGAGGGGATAGATTTCTCTCCTGATGGCTGAGTCCACACACAGTTCAGGATCCTTTTTCATATGTTTCCTTTGCTTCAGCAGGCTGGTTTAAACCTTTATCAGAGATTTATTCTATGCCTTTATTTTCCCTGCCTCTCTTCACAGTTTGCCCTGGTTGGGTGTCACTGCTCAGGCCCTCTCAGTCACCGGCTGTTCACCATTACTGCTCATTAAAAGGCTGAGCTCTCCAAAAACTCAGACTGTCTGTTTCGTTCAGTCCATTAACACAGTCCTTCATGTGCTGAAAGCTTTCTTGCTTTTAATATATTGTATCCATATGGTGATGATCAAAGGATTGGATATGTTGTATTTATACCACCATTTTGATCTGTAATCCGACAAATTAAAGGTCTGTGGCCTCTACAAACCCACACACACCATTACCAGATACTAATGCTATATTATTAAAATTACATCATGCCTGTTATTTCAATTTTCAGTTCAATAGATTCCGTGCCCTCTAAACCTCAGTTTCAGGAATCGACTCTCTATCTCACTTAGGTTCATAGTGAGGTCCCTGATCCAGATCGCCACTAAAAATCTCATTAACTGTCCCTCTGCCTAAAGCCCCACACGCACTGGCTTCATTGACAACCTTTCCGAGATATCACTGACACAGAAACAGAGAAAGAAATGAAACGTCAGAGGGAGATAAAACCTCCCGGGTGAGATGTAATAATGTAGAGAGCAGATAATGCACACAGCTCATGCATGGATCATAGGAGCGTGTGGCCCTCTCATCATTTATAGTGAAAGCTTTAGACCATGCAACAAAGAGGGAAAAGTCCACATATAGATTCCATCATGATATGTAGTATTGTATTGATGTATGAATCTAATGGTAAAAATGGCTGATTTCAGTGCTGTTTAAGCTGCCTGTGGTCAGCAGGGGAGTGGGATTATTGTCCTACCTGGTTAGATGAGTGGGAGTTAGTGGGTGTAGAGACCTGCGCAAATGCAAGGGGCGGCTATGTTGCGGTGGGTTTGCTGCTGCAGGTAGCAGTCAGATGATTAAATACAGTTGAAAAACAGCCAGTTTGTGTAAAAGATACGTGAGCTGTGAAGACTCATCAGATGCTCAAACACGGCATAGTGGTTTATAATACTTCCAGATATATTTATAGAAGTTCTCATGTCGCCGATCATTTGATCATCTATCAGGGCCAACAGTACGTTTATTTGCAGCCTACAGTAGCATGTGTACTGTTCTCTGGATACATTGTCAGTTAAACCAGGTAACTTTATTTATAGATATCTTTTCATCTACCTGTGACACACTATATGTCGTCATTGACAAGTTATAGTGAAAAAAATGCCCCAAAGAAGATGATTTTGGAGAAAAGTGGACCACCAATGAGGCAGACAGGATACATCATGGAATCCCAAATTCCTCAAGTATATATTTAAAGTAAAAAAACAAACACAAACATCCCCGTCCATTTCTATCTGACATATATCAGACATCTAATGTGAAAAGAAATGATGCTAGTGGTTCTCAGCCAAGCCCTGGCACTAATGAGAACCCGGGGCTGCAGATGAGTACAGATGCGGTCACATCTGTCATGTCCCAGAGCGTGGCTGCAGGCTGTGGTGACTGTAGACTAACTGCATCTGTGGAATACATATCATAGTCACTCTGTCTCTGTTTGCCTGAAAACAAGGGGGGCAGGCCTGCTCATTATCTCTTGAGTCACTGTGCTGGCGACATGATAGCCAGCACTGGCCGGCAGAGGGTTCAGCAACAATCAGGCTGAGCCTAATGAGGTGTGTGACGCCAACATGCAAGGGACACCTCAGAAACAACTGGAAAACTCAGATCAAACATCCTCCAGGATAAAAACACAAAAGATAAATGTAAAATAATTATCCACCATCAGAACAACAATAAGGCCCTAGGGCACAGAGCAACTGGAAAAGGTGTGCTCAGCTCCACCCACGACTCTACCAGCTGCACGCCACTTTACCTGGAAAACACAAGAGCACACCTCAAACAGTGGCTCATTAAAGACAGTATATATGTACTGTACAAACAAACATCAGACACTGAATTCTCACTCACTAGTTCTACCACAGGAGTGGAGAGGCATGGTTACGTGAAGTCTTCATGACGACATATAGATCATTCGGGTATCGACTGGACCCCTTGACCTCACATGAGCTCAATTCTTTTAGCCAATAATGGAGACTGAAGAGAGATGACGAGTTACAGCCACTGGATCTGTCAAAAAAAAAACCCTGCCAGAAAAGACAGAGCCTTTGGTAAACATTTAAGATGACCAAATCTCTTGAGTTAGTCTGTGTAGAATTTCTATTGACAGAGCCAGACTGAAGCAACACAAAAGATGTCCTTGTGACTTCTTTACTAAGTGTTGCAATGGCAATCCCTACTCCTAGTCAAGAGGTTAGAAAAATAGCCAAGTGCCTACAGGAATTTCACAGCTTGAGCACAGCTATCACTGATTCACATGTAGACCCTAGTTATACACTGTTACCTGGACCCACGATAGCGTAACCTATTAATGCTACATTGTTTCCTTCAAACCACCTGTGTTGGTGTGTGTGTGTCTGCCATCGAGTCCTCATGACTTCTTTTTAGTGGTGTCGCCGTGTTTCCAGATCTCAGTTATTAACTTCAGTACTATACTATTATTATTGTAGGAAAAGATGACCAAAGGTATGAAAATAAGACCCAAGTTGAAATAAACTGGAAATAAGAATATTCTTTCAGGTGTACAGAGGTTGATTTTTATTTGTTTGTTCCTTGACCCCCCAAAAAAAGATGTCCACTGGAAACAAGAGGTAATTACATATCTGAACACAAAGCCCTGCAGCTTCTTTCTCTAGCAGTTTGACAACTTCACCTGCTCTTCATTTCGGGTCTTTAAGGTCAATTCACTCATTTAGAAACCATCCCGATAAACACTCGTACTCAGCGAGGTCAGATGCTGAGGGAGCTGGAGTTTGGTTTTGTATTCCCTCATCAACAACACATTCATAGTGAATACAAATTTAAACCAGTAAATAACATATTTTAAAAAAACCTTTCTTCTCTAAACTTTTGGCTCTCGCTGCCTCATGAGGAAACTTCACTTCATTAGCCTCCAGCACCTCACTGTCAGCTGGGTCTGTTGTGTTACCACATCAGAGAGAAAATGAGACCTCAGTTGACCCCTCGCACTCAACATTATTACCAAATGTGCATGATGAAAAGTAGATCAGGCAGTGAGAAAATATTTTATATTATCCTAATTATATGTAATTTCATTCATGCAAATAAAATAATTTCAAATGCAAATGAGATCGACTGGATTATCATAATGTGTGCATACCCATTCCCTATCTTCAGAAAGCTTTGCTCCAAAAATTTTTTTTTTTTTTGAATTTTTTTGCTCACAATATTTTCAAGCAGCTGCTTGATAGGCCCCTGTACTGTGGTATGTGTACTCAGTGGAAATATACCAGGGTCATACAGGAGAGGAAACACAAGCAGTTAGATAAGCAGGGATAAGTCTGCCATCTCATTCCACCAACAATTCCCATGACAAGACCAAAACAAATGTGTTAGTCTGTCTATCAATACATGGCTGGCTTCTCTGGTAAGGTCCTTGGATACTGTGGACTCTTAAAAAGCAGCTAAAACCCATCTGATAGTATGTGATATTGTATATATTTATTATATTCTTATATTTATTTTGATTGTGTTTGATTTTACTTTCTTTGACTACTTTGTGACTGGTGTCTGTGAGAGATGCTATATAAATAAGCTTTTCTGGCTTTTTGGACCTTGTCTGTGGCTCTCAGCTCCAAGCCCATTGATTCCCACTATATAGATGTCAGTCTTTGAAGTCCACTTGAATCTTTTTGGCATTTATGCCTTTGTTGATGGTAGGCGGTAGGGGACCAGACGGGGGACATGGGGAGATGGGTGTAACATGCAACAAGGGTCGCTGGCTGGAATCAAACCAGGGACGTGGAAAAGTGGATTTTGAATTAGAAATCAGTGACAGTACGTTGGTGTAACACTGCCTGAAAACCCTCTGTGTGTCTTAGTAATGTGGATGTTATATGTTGTATTGGTGACTGTGTTCTGCTCATGTTGTATTCTTATTCTTTCTTTCTGCTCTCCTTCCATACAGAGGACCTACAGATCTTTAAAGGAAGCACACTGGGCAGGTGTCACAAAGTGGAGGCTTTCCTGGGCGAGGGTGGCTTTGGGTTTGTTACCAAATGCCGCAACATTGACACCGACAGGGTGGTGGCCATTAAGGTCAATAAAAACCACCCTGAAATCATGCAACAGGCAAGAGAAGAGATTGTCATTCTAAAAAGCCTCAGGTGTCTGGATCCAGACACTTCTAACATTGTGAGGTGGAATGGCTTTTTCTTTGACAAAGACCGTATTTGCCTTAATTTTGAACTTCTGGACCAAAGCTTGTGTGACTACATGGAAGACAGACATCACCAGGGTCTTTCTGTCCAAGAGCTGAGTCCAGTGGTACATCAGTTGGCCACGGCTCTGTCGCATCTGAGCTCCATGGGCATTATACATGCGGACCTCAAGCCCGACAACATTATGGTTGTGAACCGCCACCAACAGCCACTGAAGGTCAAAATCATTGACTTTGGCGTGGCCTGTCACACCTCTACAGTAGAGACTGGAGTCTGTCTGGGGACTATCTGGTACAGGGCACCAGAAATAATCCTGCAAACCCCCTTCAACGAGGCCATCGACATGTGGTCTCTGGGGCTGGTAGCTGCAGAGCTGGCTACCGGCTACCCGCTGTATCCTGGAGAGACAGACTATGAAATGCTGTCCTTCATCATGCAGGCCCAGGGTCAGCCAGAAGACCACGTGCTGGATCGTGGAGGGAGAACAAATGACTACTTCTACAAGCGGCCCAACAGTGAGAGGATGTGGACGTTCAAGACGCCGGAGGAGTTCAGCTATGAGACAGGACTCGACACTGAGGAAACCAGATACCTGAAGCTCAGCTCTCTGGATGATCTTGAGCAGATCATGGTAATGAACGGGGGACCTCAGACAGACCAACGTCTATTAGTAGACCTGGTCAAGAAGATGCTGCAGCTGGACACAGACCTGCGGATTAAACCCCTGGAGGTTCTGCTGCACCCTCTCTTCAGTCACACCTGCCGTCAGATCTCCAGCCCCAACACCTTCACCAAACCGGACACTGAGGAGGATGAGCCCAAAGTCAACTGGCAGCCCTCCTCATCCAAAACTTCAGGACCAGGGAGCCATCCTCAACATCAAGGAGCCGCAACCTACACTGCCTCCTGTGCTCAAAGAACTGTCTTGATTCATGACCCTGCTGAAATGGAGGAGACAGACCTGGAAGAGGCCGTGGTCCAGCCTGACACTAAGGCTGGGAGTGACAGCTGGTTACGACGCCTCTTCAGGTGGATTACAAGACCGTTCCGCCGTTTCTTCTCTGCTAATGGAGAAGGCAACAATTTTAACACCTGATCAAACATCAGATTTTGTCACTTCTCCTCATAGATGACCACATTGTGGTTTTATCTTCTTTTTCAATCATTTGTAATATTTTATACTAATTTTCTGTAAATTGATTATTTATTTTCCACATTTCTTTTGTAAATTAATGTATTTATTATATTCAATGAGTTTGTTGTAAATTGATAATTTATTATATTATTATAAATTTTCTGTAAATTAATGTATTATTTTCAATTAGTTTGCTGAAAATGAATAATCTATTTTCTATAATGTTTCTGTAAATTAATGTATTAAATACATAATGTAAGTAAATAAATATATTATATTTTACTAATATGCTGTAAATAAATGTATTATTTTCTACTAAAATGCATTTGTGGCAGCCTTCTTCAGGGATCAAACATATTTTTATTTCATACATCATTTTGAACATAATAAATTTATCATTAATATAAATACTGGATACAACTGTAACTGCCTCCTGTGGTTAAACACAAAATGACCCTGGTGAAATGAAGCAGAATGATGAGGAAGAGGCCGTCGTCCAGCCTGACACTGATGCTGGTTGAGACGCCTCTTCAGATGGATCACAGGGTCGTTCCACTCTTTCTCCTCTGGTGATGGAGAAGACAAGTTGAACTGTTGATCAACTGTTCCAATTAGTTTTGTGGCATTAAAAAAAAGAAAGGAACATAAGTTTTGGCGATTAG
This sequence comes from Euthynnus affinis, assembly GCA_029490765.1. Classification (NCBI taxonomy): domain Eukaryota; kingdom Metazoa; phylum Chordata; class Actinopteri; order Scombriformes; family Scombridae; genus Euthynnus; species Euthynnus affinis. The sequence goes on along the minus strand of CM055853.1, from coordinate 2,550,005 downwards.
ACCAATAAGGCATCTTCATAACCATAGGCGCTGATGGAGATTGGAGACAGGTCAGGATCCTCAAGAGTCTATGGGTAGTGGTGGAATGAGCCAACAGATGGTTGATGGACCTTTAGTTGGCTCTCTCTGAACAACATGGAGGACATGGTGGTGATCTAAGACTAAGGGTCTGATTGGCTACAGGAACACAGGAATACTGACATCACCATCAGGTATGGTGATTGACAGCATGGAAAAGTGGAAGTGACGGAGAACAGAATGGAAGGAAACAGCAATGTTCACCCATGATATTTGAAGACAGAATCATTAAAATGACGCAAAACTCTTTGATAAACAATACTTGTTAGTTGCCGTACCCTTTAACCTTTATCTATTTTCTGTTTGGTTTCGGTCTCTTTATTTTGTTGTAGCCACTACATGGTGTAGCTTGTGTTACAGCACATATTTTGTTGTTACATGTAGGGGAATAAATTAAAAATAAGCCTTGTATCACTTAATAACTGGTCCAGGGTCCTGATGGCTCACAGCTCGGTGTAGGGTTTCAGATCATTTAAGTTGAAAGATTGGTTCATATTTTTTCAAGTAGCCCATGTGTATGTTGAAAGGTTACTGGTCATTGTAATCTTTCCTCCTGTCCATACTGGCTGCTACAAGATTCCCTTCCTTAAGTGATTTAATGTCAGTGAATGGGGAAAAAAATCCATTGTCCTCTGTCAAAATGCATTTAAGTTAAATTAAGCAGAAGCTTATATGAAGCATCAGCTTAGATTAGTTTGTGTACAAAACCTCAGGAGTAAGACACACATTGTAATAAACCATAATCAGCCCTTCATTTTTTCAGAATTATTTTCAAAACAGTGGAAATGTGTTGGGTGTTCATCTGTTTTACATTTATTTTAATTTTCAACCAAAAATAATGACATGACAAGCATGAAATGAGACTCTGTTCCATTTCTTCTACTGTCTCTCGATATACAACAGCAGTTACAAACAAGACACAACAATCTCAAAGCAAAGTCCATTTAGTAGCTGTTCCAGAGCTTTTTTACTCATATCACATGGTTTTCAGTAGAGGGACCTTTATTTGAGATTGTGTTGCAGCTGCTGTGTTCAAGAATGAGAAGTCCTGAAAGTGCTCTGCATCATGTAGCACGACTAAAAGATCCTGAATAGCCATTAAATAGACCTCGTGTGACGTCCCCCTCTCTGCCTTCTGCTTAAGCGGTTGCCAGTGGGCGGGTTGGACAGGATGTCACCTGGGTAGTTTAGACCTCCAGCCTGTTTGGTTCTTTGTTGACCTCTTTCTTTCCTCCCTCCAGGCTTCCACCTGTCAGATGGGTTAGACTTTGGTTTAGTTTTGCTTGCATGCATCAACTCATCCACACACTGCAATCATGACTGATTTAGATCTATTTAAATCTCATTTTTTCAGAAGCTGATTCCCTTCTTTGTCACTGACTCTGAGCCTCATCTCATTGTCTCATCTATAACTAGAGTATTTCTGCACAAGGCCTCACTAAAACCCAGAATACCGTTGTTTTCTGCATTCACTTCCTGCCACCCATCAACACACTTTTGGAGACATATGAGACACACAGAGGAGGCTGTCATACAGAGATAATGATAAAATGATGTCTCTTTAGGAGTCATTACATGTGTCATCACATATTTCCTACATGTGCTATGAATGCTCACATCACTCTGAATGTTGGAATAGAAACCATATTATACATAGCCTACAGTATATCATCCATCCACTACATATGCTATAATGTATGTAATGTGGAGATTGTGAGCTGTTCTCAGACCCAAACACGACTGGCCTTTAGCCTGAGATTGAATGCGAGTGTTGTGCCCACAGAGAGTAAGTACATCTGCTGTGTGTCAGACAGTGCTGCAGCATGCCTCACTGCCTGCTGTTTGGTCGCACTGACTCATCAGCACACTGCTACTGTGCCCATCACCCCACGCTTGCACAAGATGAAGGGGGGGGGGGGTCAGCGGGAGAGCCACACTGCCTCTCAGCGCCTAGCCTGCAGAAAAACACTGCTGCGTACCTCCAGGCTGAGCTGTTCCAGGTTTGCTTGATGCATGGCTTCCTGTATCACAGCTGCCGTTGGGGCTTTGGAGGGCAAAGAGCTGTGGAGAGCAGCTTGTGTGTGTGTGTGTGGCCGAGCTGAAAAGATAGCAGGCAGAGATAAGTGAGAGGCTGGCTGGCAGAGCAGCAGATCGTAAGAGAAAGACTGGGATAACTGCTCTGAGATGTACTGTATGTGCTGGTCTGCGCTGATTCTGAAGCATACACACTGGTTTCAGTTTTTATTATGCCCTGCCACCAAACATTAATGTAACCTGATCCAGAAAACACAAACATTTATCTTCAAGTGATAATACAAAAAATGTGTTCACATAGCTGATACGGACAGATTTCTTGGAACCTCATGTCTACAACAAAATCGGTATTTTTCCAGTTATTGCCAGTGCATATGACATTATTTACATTACTCATCCCAGTTCCCTCAAAGGTGTCTTTAAACAACGGCAAAGCTTCAGCAGCAACATGTCACATCATCATCAGTTAAATGCATGTTGAAACAAACTGAGGTATTATTGTTGCACTAGCATCCAGCCTACAGTTTGGATGTATTTACAGACCATCCACCACTCTCCTGTGGTTAAATGCAGCAGCATTATGGTTCACACCTTCCAGTCCTGAAGAATGTAACACACAGCATGTAAAAGAGTCATGTTTGCGGTTACCAACGGTAAAAGTACATCAGTAAAATGTATGTTAAGTATCTAAAGCAAAAGTTGTTTTTCTGCAGAAAAATCTTTCAAACAGTCTGCGTGATTCAGACTTGGATCTTCAGTTTCACAGAGAGGTTACCCAAACCAAACTGCTCCATGTGCCATGAGACGAAGGCAGGCCAGCATGCACTCACAAAGTCTGATAACAAAGAAAGGCGCCAAGTCAAACAAAAGGACTCTAAATGGACTTCAATTCCCATCATGCTTTGCTCAACTCACACCTAAGTGTGAAATCCGACAGAGGCTGCAGTCGAAAAGTCCCCCATTGTCTTCTCCTAACCACGTCGCCTTGACCTCAGTGGAAAAGGTCACGAGGTCAAGGAAAGATGTGAAGGAAAATTCATACTACAAAAAGTGCATCTTTCATGCAGGCGACAATAACATGAACACCACAGTGAACAAAATATTTCTTCATTACCAAGGTCAGAATTGGATTTAAAAAAAGGAATATATGCTACCAGCCACAAAACTGACATAGAATTGTCACATTGAGGATGTTTGCTCACACTCACACTCCTCAGTCCCAATTATTGTATGAAAATAAATGTTAAATAAATTGAAGGTGGACAGACTTGTCCTTGTTAGACTTACAAATCTACTACTGTATACCACTGTGTATGTACTGCTGTGTTCAACTTGTTTGATAAGAGGCTAAACAAATGTACAGTGCATTAAATATATATAAATTATACCAAAACTAGAAAACTGCTTGTTTTTTGCTTTGATCGTTATATCTATATTATCTACTGCATCCCAAAACAGTCACTGGCTATGCTCATAGCATAGATAGACTATTCTGTAGTCAGACACTTGTTGCTAAGCAACAGAGATGCTCAGCTTTGTCCGATGTCATTGTAGATCATCAGAGTCACATGTCAACTGGTGGTCGTCATTCAACCACGGCCTCTGTTCAAATCTCACTATCACGTCCGCCATCTTGACCGGAGCTCTCACATGACATAATGTCACATGGTTCACGTCAGCCACCTTGTTCCTTCTTCTTCTCTCAGGGTGGTGCCCCGTAATAATTAATTCATATTAATGATTTCATTCATTTGAATAATTCTGATCATTATTGTAGGTCATGAAAGCGTAAGCTAAACTCTGTCACTCACTGCTTGTTTGCGTAAGTGCTTGGCAGTTGGACGAGGTAATGAGGCCATATTGTGTGTCACAGGGGGGAGGAGTCCAAGAAAACTGGAGAGAAACAGGACAGATGCTTTTTTGAAAAATTCTTCATTTTCCATTTTATTATGTGTATTTTTTTATTTATCCAGTAGGTCATCTTGCTGTAAGATGTAACTGCAGGTTAGCAAAATGTAATGTGTCCTATTAAAAGTAATAGAGACCTTTCATCTAGAGAACGCTGGAAGCTTCAACTCTATTCTAGCACTACTTTATTTCACTTGATTATAACGATACCTTTCTTTTTCTTTTTTGTGTTTGTGTGTGTGTGTGTGTGGACAGTCTCTGTTACTAATAGACAAACTAAAGTCTACCTAGCCCATGCAAGGAGTTACTGGTCAATCAGAATTGCCACTAGTCAAAATGGTTTTCTTGAGAGCAACTTGATCAATTTATTTGTAGCCTGCTCATAAATGATGGGACTGGACATGCAGCAAAATTCTTTTGGTGTGGGTCTTTTATTCCCCAACTGCTCTCAATAAAGAACACCGAGAATGAGTTTATGATTCCAGTAGACAGACTCTAACTCAAGATCTACTACAGAAAAGTCAATCTAATGAACTCCAGACATTAGACATCTATAGATAACAGTAGTGTTTTGTTTCTAGATAAAGAAAATAGAAATATAACACAAATAGATACATTTGTTCAACCACACATCTGGAACACAACACGGCACTCGATCTCCCTGCTAAATTAGGCCTCTGCTGATGCCGGTAACCATTTTTGTATGTGAACAATGTTTATAGGGATATTTTTCCTTCACAAAGGCAAAAATACACACTTCAGCAGTCATTAGTGTCCTGGTACTGCTGCTTCATTGTGCCTAACATCTCACGGAGCTCTGCGCTCTCTTGCAAGATCTCCCCTTAAGCTGGTCTGAAAGTGACAGCGTTACCTCAACAAAAAAGAAACAGCATGTAGCCAAAAAACACTCTCTACCTATTGTTCACCTGGATACATAAACACAAGTCTCAGTAAAAAATAAAACACACAGCCTCCAGCCACAAAATGCTTTGTCTTGTATTTTTCAGATGCGTTGATGCGGAGATCCTGACAGTACATTCTGTTTTTTAAGGATCAAATACAAACCACTCACAACCTCATCATTTAACATTGAATGTCCAATGTCTTCTTCTTCCCTCCTTCTGCTCATTTTAATTAGTCAAAAATCTCCCACTCGGTTGATTATAGCGCCATGCTTCATCAGGGTTCCTGCAACTTAAGGGAAGCTCAATTCAAGACTTTTTAATTCCACCTGAAATGAAATTTCAGACAAACCTTACAATAAACACAATTGGGGAAAAAAAACAGCACATCAATTCCACAGGGTTAGGAACGATTTCACCCAAATGTTTATTTTAACATAAAACATTACTGTTTGATCCAGTGAACAAGTTTCATTTTTAGAAATTTTACACTTTGCTTGCAAAAAACAGAGTATAACACAAACACTTGTCACAGCTATGGCATGGATTGGCAGGCTTTCTTCAGTTCCTCCACCTTTTTTTTTTTTGTAACGCTTCCTTCCGTCTTGTCAGCACTGCAGGCGAAAGCGCGGGCAATGTGACCACGATACCTCTGCTTTCAGTGTAGGCGTCCCGTTGTTGATGACGGGGGTGGGGGTGGAGGCGTGGCGGAGATGACAGTAGAACTGTGAAATACCTGGTGTTTGTTGGCAGCTTGATGTTTGGCGCTCTGCATGTGTGGCTCCACACCGCCTTAATTCACGTCATGCAGAGTTTAACACACTTCTCGCACTACATGCATCGTGCCTCGTACACATTTCCTGGGACTGGTTTCAGCCACGCCAAAAAATGTCGATTTGACTGCCAATGTTCGTTGAACTTACTCTTCTCCATGTTGTCCAAGATAAAGTGACAGCTACATGGATAATGCTGCAACCACATCACTGATCTTCTTGGTTCTGCTATAGTGATTGAACGAGGTTATAGTGAGAGGTGTTCAGTAAATTCTTTAAAAAATAAAACATATATCCATTATTTTGAGGTTTGAAACTAATTACGATGATAAAATCCTACTCACCATGTGTAAACATTTTGAAGATTTTTGAAAGATTGATTTAAGACATTTTGATACCAATTAAGGCCCTGATTTTAGATGAATGAATTCAGTGCTTTTTAAGACTTTGTAAGGATCGGCGAGGACCATGTGAACCAATGGTTGTATATTACATATCATGACATAGTGTTCATGGGAAGTGTAGGACTGGGAGTAGGAGGATTGTTTCTGAACAGGTGCAGTGATATTTAGAGCTTGAGTGTTAACATCTAGCCTTGGCTAGTGATGAGGCCACTAACTTTTCTAGTGGGTTGGCATATGGTTCATGTCAAGCTGCACATAGAACCACAACATCCACATCTCTCCACAGCTGTGAAATAAAAACAGAAATGTCATTTAAAAAAAAAAAAAGTCTATCTATGATTGAGGATAATAGCAACTCTCATAACACATCTGGGTGTGAGGGGAGTTCTTCAGGGACCTCTTTGAGTGTAAGTAAGTGTAATTATGGCCTTTAAATCAGATAATACAGAAATATGTACAATACACTGTACAGAAAGGACCTCCCTTTGTACCTCCACAAAGTGAGTGGAGGTGATTCTGAAGTGCTGGTATCATTCCGGACTTTTGTTTAATTATGTTGAACTTGACTCCTCAAGTTCAAGTTTCTTCTTTGCTAACTGACCTTAATGTTTTTAGTGTGGAAAAGAGACAGACCTGCTGCAGGAGAGATATTACACAACACTTTTACAATATTATCATACAACAGAAGTCAGTCATGTGTCTCCTCTCATGCACATCACTAATGCACATCATAGGAAATTGTTCCATTTCTCAAAATTCTGTAGAAGTGAAGTGCTGATAGTTGTGATAAGTGACTTTCAAAATGATGAACAGTAAAGTGTTAGATGTGATTGATTTGCATTATGAAGAATACAGTGTCTGCTGTTACTGGGGCTTGACCTTTACTACAACAGGGCCTACATGTCAGGACAGATTTTGGCCTTCTTTTCAAAAGATTGTCTTGCACGAATTTGCAAACTTTACAGAAGGACAATACTAAATGGCTTAAGTAACCCTTTAAATCATTGCGGTTTGTACAACTGAGTAAATAATAGGACTGTTTTCATGTCACCTAGATCACACAGCTCACACAATCTGTTTTCCTCCTGAATCATTTGAATCTGCCAGCCTCAGTAGCCAGCAGAATGCCAGCTCTGAACCGAGCAGCAAAGACCTTTTAGATAAGTGAAAATAGAAAAAGGGGGAAAAAATCTTTGTCTTGACAGGATTGTCTTACAGTTTCTTTATATTGAAGTTTTATCTTATATTGGTGTTACCACAGCATTTATTCCTAAAGACATACTGCTCAGTGCTGTAGCATCTATGAACCCTGAGAAAACACTGCATAGCTGTAAGTTCTGCCATTTAAAAGCAGACATAGCTTCACAATGTCTAAGTCCCAAGTATTTTATAAAGGATGCGGAATGAAACAACAGTAGGTGCTTAACGTGACATGGAGCTAGCTGTTCACCTGTAAACCATCAGGCAGTGATGGGAGTCCTGGTGGATGCGACATTGATCAGTGGGTATCTACTGCCACCTGCTGATGGGATGGTGGAACATCCGCTGCACAAGCTTCTTCCCTCCCTCTGTGAACACAGTCTGACCCTCACAGATAATGGACATCATCCTACTGCTGGCACCACATGCAGTGCCACCACTTTATGTAAAGGGCTCCAGCTGTTGTGTGGTGCAGGAAGGATGCTGGTGAAAAAAGCAGCAGGAGTAACTGGAACCTATCGTCTACAGTCCCTTCCAGGAAGACAGGTTTTAGTGAGCTTGTTAACCCTGGGGTTGAGGGAAACGGAATGTTCTTGTTCCAGAAGCCCAAATCACTTGAACTGTGGGTCAGTTACTTACTCTGTGAACCTAACCTGCTCACTGGCAGCTTTTTGCTTTAACAAATCCTGAGTTTTCTGCCCGTCTCTTCCCTCCTGCAGAGTCTGAAGCAGATGTCAGACATGCTGTTTTATTTCCTGGTTTGTCTTGTCGATATCAAAGCTCAGCTATCAAAGCTTACGTCAGGAGAGGAAGATCAAAATCTAGGTTAGATTTTAGGCCCTGTTCCTCTGCGCTGACATTATTATTTTTATATGTAGCTGGTCAGTGATCTCTGCCCTTCTAAATATTAGTTATGACCCCTCAGCTCAGAATACATTCTATGCATGTGTAATTACAGTATGTAAGACATACAGTATGTGGACTAAATGTAGTTGCAAAGCATTTTTTTTGGAATATATGAAGCAGCAGTCTATTTACATCTACAACAAATATATTCATTGAACACTGTTGAGATGAGATTAAGACAAAAAAAAAACAACCTTTTTCTCACAGATTTAATGACTGATCGATTAATGAGTGATTCTGCCATTTTATCAGGATCCAGGTTTGATGATGATCATTATGGTAATTATAAAGGATTGCACTATGCGGAATAGAATTTACAGTATATTACAGGATAGCTTTTACAGGCTTTTGTTGTATGTAAATTACAGCATTTTTCTTTTTTTTTAAATAAAACCAGTCAGAGCTGCAACAAAAACAAAACTTTTATTAAAACTCAGTGCAGTTTTACAACCTGAGATGACTCACAAAAATCAGAGCCCGAGGTCTACTCAGGATCAACTCACATTAACAGGAAAGATGACGTTAACTTGAATATTTCAGCATAATCATAATCTGTCAGACACTCAGTGGAATTCAAACGAGTCAGAGTTGCAACAAAGTCGAGCATTATTAAACCTGACCAGGACATGAGGTAGAGATCTGTTACGTAGGAACAAGATGACATTTACTAGAAGAACGTCTTGACCTTGAACAGATGAACATGTGTATTTGCAACTAATGGAATATTTAATCCAGATTGACCCGAGTAGAATTGAAGCTACATCTCAAAACGTGAATTATACTGATTGTATGTTGACATGTTGATAGACAAAATGTCATATTAAACAAAGCTACAATTAAAATCACAAAGCAGCTGTTTGTCTTCTTCCTCCTGCGGTGCTATTTACTGCTCCATCTGGTTGGTTCTCATGACAGGGAAGGAGTTAATAGACCAGACTTGGTGGATGTATTACACTTACATGGACCATCAAATAGCACTATAGGGCTAAGAATCCAAACCACCACTTTCATGCTGGATGTGTTTGTAATTTATAGTAAGCTGGTGCAGCCATAGATTCAACCATTAAATTGCATTTTCCAAAAACCTTCAACCAAAATCAGCTTTTATCGTTTTCAATGATGGTAGCTCTATCTGTAGAAAAGATGACAATTGCCCAGTATGGAAAACTGCAAAACAATAAAAATTATTAATTATTTTTCATTATCAGCGAGAGGTTCTACTGCAGTGTAACGATGAATACAGTGGAAATGTGGGGTCGTCATGGTTTAAAGGGATAGTTTTAGCATTCACAACAGAAAAGACCATATTTAGTGTATTTTAACAGTCTGGATACACACTGGAGCCTTTTTATGTATGCATATACACTGCTCAAAAAAATGAAAGGAACAGTTTTTTATCAGGGTATGGCATGAATTCAATTGCACTTTCCTGATAAGGTTTTGGTCAGGTACGTGGCAAAGGGGGTTGTTAATCAGTTTCAGCTGCATTGGTGTTGATGGAATTAACAACAGGTGCACTAGAGGGGCAACAACGAGATGGCCCCCAAAACAGGACTGGTTTTGCAGGTGGAGGCCATTTCAAGTTCCTTCCTCTTGATCTTTTTTAACTGTTTTTTCTCCTGATGCACGACAATGCCCGGCCTCATGTGGCAAGAGTATGCAGACAGTAGCTGGAGGATGAAGGAATTGACACAATTGAATGGCCCTGACGATCACCTGATCTAAACCCGATAGAACACCTCTGGGACATAATGTTTCGGTCCATCAGACGCCGCCAGGTTGCTCCTCAGACTTTACAGGAGCTCACTGATGCCCTTAGACAGATCTGTGAGGACATCCCACAAGACACCATCCGTCGTCTCGCATGCATACAAGCACGTGGGGGCCACACAAGATATTGAAAAGAATTTTGAGTTGCAGAAATTGAATTTAAGCAAAATGGACGAGCCTGCCACATCATTTTTTCACTTTGATTTTTGGGGTGTCTATATACTGAGCCCTCTGTAGGCTGAAAACTTTTATTTCCATCAAAAGATGTGGCATCCTTTTGTTCCTGAGACATTAAACTGTCCATATCAGTATAGATATCCAACGTTTTTTTTTTCACCATTGAAATCTGATGTGTTTTCAAAGTGTTCCTTTAATCTTTTTGAGCAGTGTATATCACACCACCACGTAGGCTGTTTAGAAGCTTCAGTGTGTAATAATACTGCCACTCAAACCTAATTATCATCCATATTTGTCTTCCTTTCTTGGGACGGCCCTCATGAGAGGCACTTTCATCAAGTGTTTTATGGTTTTGCACTTGAAGAAGACGTCAGAGTTCTTGAATTGACTGGACTTGGACTGAGTCTGTGTAAAGCAAGAATAAATATGTGTTCTAAGTTTTTTTATAGAAAAATGTATTATTAACCATCTAGACAAATTTGAATGATAAAAAAAAAAATCTAAAGTTAGGTTTCAAAGTTGTGAAAAAAGAGCATCCTCTGCTCTGAAAAGCTGAGGGTGTGTTCACTGAAAGAGCTCAATTGCAAGTTACTATTACTATTACTAGCCATGCCTGCACCACAAAAATGCATCTTTCCTGGATGCCACAATTTAAATAAAAGCTCAGTGTCGTTATTTAAATTTCCCAAAAATGAGGAGATGAAGAAAAAATGGATGGCTTTTTGAAGAACCGCACTGATGGAGAGCTGAGGATCACCAACAACATCCACCTCTGCACTGACCGTCTTACTGTGGATAGTTTTGCAAACTTTCATCAGAGACAGCTGGGCTTCATAGATAAACCGCTGCTGCTACGGGTAACTACGGGTAAAGAGTAGCAAAGTAGCGAGAAGGCGACTTGAAATGATAGCAAAATTCAGCAGAGATAGTAACTGTTTGTGCTATTTATCAAATTAATGTAATTTAAGTGTTAAAGCATCTGCAGGCTTTTGACCAACTATCTATATATGATATGATGTGATATTTTTGTTTTGTTGTCTTTCCATAGTATGTGGTTATTAATTAAGTATTTATCTATGTTTTTTGTAGTTTATTTATTGTGTCTTGTTTTATGTTGTTGCGCAGATGGCTGAAGCATCCCCCAGCAAGTTTGCAGGCATTAATGATCCGGAGGTGGAGAAGCTGCGGCAGGAGTGCCAGCTTCTTTCACTAAGTGATAAATGTGGTGGTTTTTGTGTTGTTAGTATTTATGGGATTCTTTATGACTTGGATAAACACCTTGGAAAAATATATATGGAATTTGGAAAATATGTATATGAAAATATGGAAAAATGCTCATACAAATCAAATTCTATGTACGTAACACTTCATAAAACCTGCCAATCCTATTTTTTTTCATCAAAGTGTGATTTTAACCTTGCTATGATTTATTTTTTGTTAATATTAACAAGTAACAAGTAAGTGGTCATTCAAAAGCACAGATGTCAAAGTATTCACATTCATTACTTAAGTAGAAGTATAGCATTAAAATGTGTTTAGATCTGTACTATTGGAATGTGATCACAGAATATCAAATCAGCATGTTATGATGTGTTGACAGTATGCCTACAACCATGGAGCTGTCCCAAGGCACCAGCTCTACCAGCAGGCTGTGGGGATCCATGGGCGCATGATGAGCGTGTTGGTGAGGCAGGTCTGCCTCCGTCGGGCTGCAGAAAAAAAGCTGTGCATGGTGCAGCTCCGTCTGCACTATGCCCCACCAGTGGCCCACCAACCCTTCCCTCCACCCCTTGACTTTTTTGTGTGTGTTCATTGTGTGTGTTGTTTTAATAAAAATGTCTCTAAGTCTTTTTGTGGTTGTTGATTGACTGTTATCAGGTGATTTATTCAAAATATTATGTAACAGCCACCTCTGTTGAAGTCTGTGTTATTCTCTTCTCCATGCGGTATGGCGATCCTCTCTCAGTTGATCTGAATGTCTGCTTATCAGCAACTGGAGGCGCCACCACCTACACCCAGGTTCCTCTCAGGACTTCACCCCCTGTGAGAACCTTTGTACCAAAGGTGGTGGTCATGAAGATCTAGTTTTCCTATAACATTATTGGAAAGTTTTATACAAGACCAAAACACAATACTATTGCTGTTATTTCTTATGCTATACTCCAGCATCTAAAGCCTTTCATCCCTGAGGATTAGATTTTGTGTGTTTATGTGTTGCATGAATGTTTTACACAGTTAACCGCCTAATGTAGTGTGCTAACGTAATGTTAGCTGATACGTTATTATGGCAGATTCCTGTTATAGTTAACCAGCCATCTACGTAATATCTCCCTTGCCCAGTTGGATTGTGGCACTATCAGCCACGTGGATCAATGTAAAGTAAGTTAAAGTGACATTCAAAGTCCAAGCTGCAATGCCAAAATTTACTGTGGAGTCAGAATTTGCAATTTCTGCAGTCATCCACAGCCAAAAAAATTTGAGACTTCAGAATAAGTTAAATAAATTCAAAGAAGAAGAGAAGCAGTGGCTGGCATCAGTCAAAAAAAAAAAAACAACACCACGAAGTCTCACGTGTTTGATGATGCTGCCATTCTGGTATGTACTATACTTTATAGTTCACCACCCAACTAACTCAAGAGGAGGAGACTATTGTGTTACACTTGGTGCCATGTGACCCAATGCTTAACACCCAGCCACCACAGCAGGAAATAACACAACCACCAATACCAAAACAAGCTTCAGCCATCCAGGAAGCAGCACACCAGGTGCAAGGGATACAGGGTCGACAACCACGTAAAAGAAAACGAACAAAAGGTGAGTTTTGTTTGTTTTTGTTTTAAATACACAATACAGTAACCCTTCTCTATGTTACCTGATATGATTAAGTTATATTTCATTTCTTTCTTCAACAGAAAGGTTGGATAATACTAATGATTAAATGGATGACAGTGTTTCCTCTTTATTAGTAAGTGATGTTTAAAAAAACAGCGACAATTCTAAGTACTTTAAAAAAAACAATGCTTTTTTCGCTTTCATCATTTAATACCTAACCTGACATTATCCCCAAAAATGATTAAGGAAAAACTGGATCACATTTTTAAAACTGTTATGTTGAACTGAAAATTCCTATAGCGTGCTTAGTCAGTCAAGGATCTTGGTTGATGACGAAGATTCAAAATGTATATGAAGTCTTTCAGCAATACATATATTTTTACTTCTTGTGGAAGCATCAAATTCAAATAACAGAAATGTCCCATGTTTTTGTCTGCCTGCACAGGGGAGGACAGAGTACCTTTGCGACTGGGAGCCCTGCAACTTATGGTAATTTGGCTAGCATAAATGTTACAGTAATTACTATCAGTTCAATGTGCATTACTGATCAGTAATTTTTCTTCTTTACCCGCCCTCACTTTTATTTATTTATCTATTTTTTCTCAGCGGAAAGACCCAGCCTCCATCCTTATCAGTATGGCGGGCCACAGCCTTATAATTACGAACCTGTTAGGCGTACAAGAGACCAGGAACAGACCAGGGTCAGAAGGAATAATGGTCAGAGGAGAGAGATCCAGTTGTGGTGTGAGGAGAACCAGTGGAGGACTGGGCAGGTGTCATGGTCAGTGAGCAGGGTCAGCTTGTAGATACCGTAGACTGTAGGTAGATACGTAACGTTATAGCTGTGGAGACAGTCTCCCCTCTGTTACGTCATATGACGTGATGTTCGGCTATTTTGGCCGTTTTTGCATTCTCTTTGCCCTTATATATCACTTTAAAAATTGTTTAACGTGCCGATGTCTGGTTCTTTTTTTTTTCAGCACAACATCATCTATAAGACCTGACAATTATTTTCTCACTTTGACATACCATATCAACATATTGGACCCAAAAAAACCACACAAAATACAGAAAATCCGATTTTAAAATTGTACTGTTTTATACTATAAGAAGCACACACACAGTTTTAAATGGGAATACAGGTTGCAAATATGAACATATAAAGGTAACACTGAAATAAAATGAAACTATATACAACTATTTACAACAAAACACGTGTTGCCATAGACGATTTTGACTTTTTAGCTGTGCCACTCTTCAAAACAGTTGATTTAAACTATTACAGACAGAATTATATTACAGGCTTTGCATTCCCAGAGTGTGGAGGGTTCTAAAACACAGCAAATATAAGATGTAAACTTAACAATGAGGTAAAATCAAACTATATATACAACTATTTACAACCAAAAGTAAGTGTTGCCTTTGGCGTTTTTTTGTTTTCTATCTGTGCCACTCCATGAAACACTTTCTGTCAACAGTGAGACAGAGGGCTACATCACAGGCCTGACATTTCCATGGGGTGAGGTTTCTTTTTCCTTCAGCTTGTAGGCAGTGCTGGCAGGTCCTGCGGCCTTGTGTGGCTTTCTGACTGGTGTCTGTTGCCATTGGCGATGGCAACAGGAACATGATCAGCTCTCCTGTTTTCTCCACTCCCACACAGCTGGGACACGAGTTCAGTGAGAAAGTTCTTGTGCACCATTGGCTGTGTCTGCCTTGTTTTGCTGATGTCACACTGCAAAATGTAGGCATTTGTTGTGGCAATATCCACAAAGTGTAAAAAAAAAAAAGGGTTCGATACCAGCGAGCTGTTCTGCTTCAGCTGGTTGGACAGGTCAACTCCAATCATGTGCTTGTTGTAGGCGATGATGGGGGTGGGGCAGGGAGTATCTCTCACTGCCCAGTTCCCATCTCCATCCTTCACTCTCCTCTGGACCACCTCCCCACAGAGGCTGCCGGATGGATGGTAGAGCATACTGCCACCTCCCGTGTGTCCATCCACTTCACAAACATGACGGGGTCCTCTTGTATCCACCTCACACTTCCTCTACGTGATTTTCTGGTGAGGGCATTTTCCCTCCCACTGGGACGTCCTCTCCTGTTGTCCCTGTATGTCCCACAGGGCACCGATTTTCATGGTGGCCAAATCAAGCAGCAGTTTTGGACTCGTATAAAAGTCGTCCATATAAACATGGTATCCAGTGCCAAGAGGACTGAACGAGGTCCATTACTGCATCATAAGAAAGTCCATGCACACTTGGTGTGTGTGACCTTCCATGGTACACGTTGAAATTTATTGTGTAACCATTGCACGATTGGGCCAACTTATAATATGAAGATATAAAATAAATAAATTCTGTCCTATCCCATCCTGCATGCTTTTATGCACGCGTAATTATGACTTTTCTATCAGCTTTACATCATCCTATCTCCGTTTTATACATGGTCTACTCCATGTCCAGTGGCACACAGTCCAGGCACCTAACAACAGATTCTGCAGAACCACATCTGTAGCACTTCTGGATGATGATTCTCTCAGCTGAGAGTTTTGCATCCAAAAGCAGCAGCCTTGCAGTTTTCATTCTCATATCTGTGAGAAGCTGTCACAGAAATCACTATTTTCATAACTAGAAAAAAAACTAAACAAGAACAAAACATTGATTGGGTTGCGTGACGTTGTTGAACCAGAGAATCCGTGTGTCCACCACAGCAAGGATCCTCGTTGACTTTACATTGGTATTATTTCCGTGGCACCGGCGGTTCATTGCTAGACATTAATAATAATAATTTAACAGAATAAAATTACAGAATTATATGCAAATTCACAATAAAGCAAAGAGTCACATTAACCACAGATGAGCGTGGTAATATCATATTTAACAAATTCATCATTCCAATGCGGAGCGAGTGCTCTTCACAGTCATTATCATCGTGATCATGTTATGATTATTATTGCGAGGAAAATTACAAAAGAGGAATACATTTGCTGTTTTAATAACGTTAGGGGAACAACTTATCCTCTAATAACTATAAATTACATTAAAATGACAGTTATATCAAACACAATTCACAACAATCATAACTAATGCATAATAATAAATTCAGTCAAATGACGATAAAAAAATAAAAAGTTTTCTAAACTAGAAAAAAAAGAGAATCCGTGTCCAACTCATTGACTTTACATGGGTATTATTTCCGTGGTGGTGGCACGTAATGTTACGTACGGAATGCGGTGTTAAGAGGTCGTGGCCATTTCACGTATTTTGTTGTGATCAGGTTGTGTAGGGAGACAATGGACCACCAAAAATAGCTGTGATGTTGTGCGTGGATATAATGAAGAGACACATTAGAAGTTAATGAAAATGATTATCATGTTGGATATGTAGCAGAGAAAAGGAAGAGATAAACATTAAATCATCACCGCCCTCCTCTTCTTTTTTAATGACCTTGTTTAGGAGAGGAGGACACCTCAACTGCTGGTAAAACCTCATGAACAATGAACAATGAAGGGATCCTAAGCTAAAAACAAGCTGAGCTAACGTTAGCAGCAGCTAGGCTCACAGCCCCTCATGTCCTCTGTCTGTTAAGGAACGTCAGAGAAACACTTCTTTTTAAAATGACACTACTTTCTTTCCTGTTTTAATGACCAGGTTTGTTTGTTTTGGAGGAGAGGAGACCTCTGTAGATAATTCAGCTCACAGTAAAAACCTCCTGAACACTGAAGGAATCTTAAGATAAAGGTTAGCCATGCTAACAAAGTTGGCATACATAATTCGAGGTAAACTTGATAGCTAAATTTAAAATAATCTTAGTAAATGTGTGCACGGTTGAATTGTTTTATCTGTTCTTCCTCGTCCCCTCGCCTATTCCCACTCTTTTACCCCCTTACCACCCCATCATCTTTCACACATCACTCTGTCAATTTAAAGACACACTTATAACACATTTCTATTACACAGTACCGGCTCAACTCAACTTGCCTTTTTTGGTTTTCCGTTACGGGAAAGTACCTGGTACCAACTTTTTTCGTATGGCCTCCATTGAGGTTCCAAAAAAGCAGCGCCGGTACCAAAATGTGACATCAGAACACTGCAGACCACTGATTGGTCTCAGAGAGGATCGTCACTGTGTCATCAATGTGCAGCAAAACCAAACCCGCTTTTTTAAATAGCCAAGCTCCGGCCCATGGATGTATTATAAGAGCTGGATACCGGACTAAAAATGGTGCCCATTCAGTCCAATAGGAATTGCTCGCCCAGCGCATACGCGGAAAAAAATTCTGGCTTCCGGGTTTACTTCCGTGTTGTGGGCCCAGGGAATATGCGCAGTAGTGTTTATCCCATCATGCCTTTGGGCTAAGTGAACAAGCGAAGGGACTTTGCTGTAACTTTCATACAGTCTATGGTTTGAAACCATGGATGTATAGAAATGGGAGCAGCAACCGATAATAAAGATAATTTCCTGTAAAGTAAAGGTAAGTAATTATTAAATATTGGTATTGTGGTTAACTCGTGTTGAGCGTTAATGTACGTTATTCATGATGTTACAGGGACAACGAGCATCATGCAACTGGAAGTTTATTACCGTTATAACGGCTTAAATCACATTAAATTCTGCACACTCAATCCTAATAAAATTAATTTTCTATTTTTCACTGTTCTCCACAGCTGTATGCTACATTCAGGACCGGAGCTGAGCTCCTGGATGTATTATAAGGTTTTATTATGCATTCATGGTTGAGCTCCGACAGCATTCAACTTTTACAAGCCTACCTTACAGTGCAACACTATGCTCTCCTGTGTGACATGCCCTGTCCTTCGGATTTGTGCTTGTCAGGACTGTTACTGTACTTCACCATTAACTCATTTAAAGTGGAATATTTCAAGTAAATGATGTGTTTATTTGTCCATTTGGTTTTACACTGTGCTATTTTTTCGTTGGTCATTTAAGTCTTTCATTGCCTTATACCGCTTTGCTCCACCTAAGCTTTTCAACTTTACAACAGTGTGATGAAAAAGAAACAAAAAAATAAACCAATAAACAAAAGCAAACCCTATTAACAAAAATGTGATCCTCACATAAATAAGATTTCCCTGGTCTATTTATGAGCTGATTATAAAAACTTCAAACAATAAAACCCACAATCAGGGAGAAAAACTGTTGACTCCAATTAGAGCGAACAAAAAATAATGATTACATTTTCTTTTATAGCTTTACCTTCCCTGATAGTGGGGTTTAAGAGTCTCAAAAATACTCTTTAAAAAAAATGTCATTTCCCAAAGCAGTGAAATGAACTTACGCAAAAATAGACCAGGGCTGTCGAACTTTATGTGAGGATGACTTATTGAGTCCCCACCTAAATCCTTAATAAATGTGCTCATCACACTGTTCACCCATTTCCTGGCTTTATCTAACCGCCCCGGCTTCGCAGCCCTCCACCGGCGTCTGTGGGTGATGGAGGAGAGGACGATCTTCATCCCCGGGAACTGCCGGTGGAGGGACTGCAGGTCCCGCTTCATAGCTGCGACGAGCTCGACTCCTTTGACCTTTCCCAGGTCGTTGCTGCCGCAGACTATGACCAGGACCGCCGGGGCGGTTCTTCCTATTAGGCACTGGCGCAGGAAGGGAAGCAGGTTACCCCATCTGAGGCCACCCCAGCCGAACCACCTCACAGTCGCCTCCAGGCGGAGGTTGGCGCCCACTGTCTCCCTGGCTCTCTCCTCCCCACGTCAGACAGAGCTGTCCCCGATTATCCACACAGTTTCCCCTGTCAATAAGAAAAGGAAATTTACAGCTTTTTAACTAAAAAATATTCAACATTTGGACAGTAGAAGTAGGCTGTTTTGGGTTCTCTTATGCTTGAAACTCAATTTGAATGATTGATGCTGACTTACGTGGATTCTGTGTCGTCTGGCTCTGGGATCCATTGACCTCTGTCCTCTGTTCTCTGTTCTGTCCCATTTTGGATCATGTAAGTGACAGCTCATCTAGAAAATGCCATCTTGTTCTGCCTTCAACTGCATCACCTGACCAGATGGACAACAAATTCAGTTATTTTGGTAGGTTAAGATAAAATTTCACTTGAAAATCAAAATTAAAAATCACTTTAAATGATATTTTAAAAGTCAAATAAAGTTACTCAACCATAAAATTGACTGGGTGTTTGTGTAACCTCTGTTACTAATCCGATAGATTTGAAGTTCAGTTCATATAAAATGTAGTTTTGATTTTTAGTAAATCCAAAAAGTAAATTTGATGACTTATTACACAATACTCGTTGCACCAAAAAAAAAAAAAAAATCTGCTTAATGTTCATGCAGGCCAAAAAAAGTTCTTTGTTGTAAGATTTTATATTAGATGCATTTTATGTATTCTGAAATGTTCTTTAGTAATAAAATGTTTCAAATAAAGTGTTTCAAAGTGTGAATTCTTATATTTCAAAAATACCTTTGTTTTGTTTGAGACTCATTTGGTGTTATTTGTTGATAGGAAACATTTAAATATAAGGACACATTTGTAACTATAAAAACCTGCTAATAGTTCAGGCAGACCAAAAAAAAAAGTTGTTATTCATTTGATGTATAGTTGATATGATGAATTTTGTTATACAATAAAACATAAAATAGCAGTTCAAATGACTTTGTTCTTAAAATGCGTGTGCTCTATTTATGTATTTAATATGTAATGTCTATTTATGGTCTCGTCAGGGTTTGTCTTGTCCTTGTCCGCTCTTGTGTTCCCACTCTGCACCTTGTCGTGGTGAGTGGGCTTTAAACTAAGACAGGCCTTTACTTACTTGTGCCAGCGACTGTTCTGACAGAGCTGATGTGAACTCATGTGAAATCATTTTGCCACACTCCAATAGTTTAATCCATGAAATAAATTATTGCTGTTGATGCGAACGGATGATATGCTTGGCGAATTTATGTCATCAGTTCCAAAATAATGTGAAGCTGCTGGCACTCACAGATATCATAAAACATCACATATTAGGTAAAAAGAGGAAATTTAAATATCCTGAAGAAGACTATTATGGGCATAACGTTAGTTATGAAAAATGTCAGTGTATCAATGAATCAAGACATTAAACAGCTAATATATCGATTAAAAAATACGTTTGAGAACTAACGTTAACAAGTGATAAATAAGACAAAAACACAAAAACAAGACGCAAAACCACAAAATGAAAACATGTTGGTGTCTGAAAAAGAAGGTTGGCCTTTGTACTGTGTATTTAGTTTCTCCTTTTATGTGCCGCGTTAGCTTTAACCATTTTCACCTAGCAGGTATCCTCGTTCCCGAGACACATATAACATATAAAACATATAAATTCTCCATTTTTATCTTTAATTGGTTAAACAGCTTCAGTGAAAGACATTTCAAACATTAAAGGCCTGTCTTAGTTTAAAGCCCACTCACCATGTCAAGGTGCAGGCCGAGAGTGGGGACACAAGACCAATCACTTACAGTACAACACACACACACACACATATAAGTAACTTATATACACATATATCAATTTCATTTAACTATACAGCAATGCAAAACATTGAAAACATGTAAAAATATGTACAAACAACTCAGTATGTAAAATAAGAACAAGAATGCAATTTTTTTTTCTTTTATTTGTTGATATGACAAGTTGAAAAAAACAGTTTACAGTCTTAGAGCACTTTATTTAAACATGAAAACACTGTATATGACGTGACATACATGTATAAAAATGACAAACGAAAAAAGACAACAATCATAAGGAGCACAAGGACATACAGAGCTTATAGAAATATACACACAGACAAATAAATCAACACATTACAAAAAGCAAACCTGCTGATGATGAAAAAGGACCAACTTGGTGTATTTATGCCTGACAATGTCCTTAGTCATTTTCTCAGTTTAACGTCTGGCTAAGTGGTGCATCCTCACTGTACAGTAAATAGAGGATGCCATTTTCACCAGTAGGTGTACATGATTGTCTTCAACAGTGGTTTCAAACATGTGGTCCTGCAAGTCTGGGAACAACATCTTGCTTTCACTGTATTGCAGGACTTGATTTGTGATGGCTGATGCTAAGCCATGTCCCTGAGGGAGCTTGCCAGAGGTTGTCCTCAAAACCCTTTGAAAGCAAACCTCCACAAGTCTTCAGGAGAATGAAGAGATGCACAGTGGAATGTGAAGTCAGCGCTTCAGCACAAGGCATGCAGTTGTGCTTTGCTTTTATTAAGCCAGCAGTGTAGTTGATTCCTCGTATTCGGAGACAGCATCCGTCATGCTCTGGGGCTCTGCATGCTCAACAGGCTTCAGGTCATCAACAACCCCACTGTCTGGCAGTGAGGTTGTTGTTAAATCCACCACGTGCTCTAACAGAAGAAAAGAAGAGCTCATGGTGATCTTGGCTCAGCTTGTAGGTGAGGAGATAACGGCATGGAGCATGTGGCTTGCACACTGCTTCCTGGAAAACATTCCATACACTTGTGCAACTGGCAATGAAGCTGTTGTGGAATTTTGGAGCTGATCTCACCGGCAGTTTTCAGGTTGAAGAAGAGAGAAGAATCAGAGAGGAGTCTGCTTGGAACGCTTTAATGAAACCTTATAAGGGAGATAGACTGTGAAACATCCTCTGTTGATCAGACGATGTCCCACACTCATCTGAACCCTGACAGTCCAAAACAGTCTTTAAACGTCAATGCATGTAGATGAAAACCCTTTGACCTGAATTCGTATCCTTGTTGTTACCTCGTCTGGTGACGCCTGCATCTAGCCTTCATTCACCATGAGGCTCCAGGCTTATTAAACAATGCATGTTCTCTTCTGTCTGAGAGAACAGAAGAGAACAGCTTGACATTTTGTTGTTCTGGTCAGTTATGGATTTTATCCATATCAGAAGCCAACTACACAAGATTTCAGCGGTATGCCTCGCTGATCTTTCAGTTCCATGAGAGACTTTTGTGCCTTCAGCAGGATTTCTTCGGTACGATCTTTGTTAGATGTCCTCATTGGTTCTTTGTATCCTCTCCCTAAGGGATTCCTGCTGTTGAGGACATGGAAGGCAGCATCAATGGGAACCTCAGGAACTCCGCCGGCTCTTCACACCCTCTGAACTGTGGCAGATGGAGCCGGGTGTTGCAATACTCTAGAGAATCTGCCACACTGCTGCTGAAAACCTGAGCTGCAAGCTTCACCTTCATCTCCTGTATTTCCCACTGTATATGTGCCATTTTCAACTTGTTTCCAAGTCGCAGTCCCTGTGTCTCCTGAAGTTTGTTCAGCTCCTGGAGATACTTCCAACTGATCCTGTTCCTGTTGGAGTTTGCAATGTACTTCCTTCAGCCAATGCATTTCTCAGCAGTTTCAGCATGTGGCACACATCCAGTACTGTGTGGACCAGTTTGGAGGGATCTGCTGGATGTGGAAATGATTTGAGAGATTTTACTGTAGCAAGACCGGATGGTTTTGGGATGTGGCAAAACAAGGTCAAAGCATCCACACACATAAGCATAAGCTTTAGGGGAATAAAAATGCAGAGTCATGGCAAATGAACGCAATTCCTCTGACACTTGTCTTTTTCCCTTGCTTAACTCTGGTGAGTGTTGCCCTTTGCAGTCCACTAAAGGAGGCTTCCAACATCTCTGCACACCCTGTTGAGATGAGCGTTTTCTGCTTCAGCTCACTGATGACCTCAGTTAAACACGAAATCTTGTTGAAGTATGGGTGATCTAAGTGAGGAGTGTCACTCACCTCTGCGTCCATACTCACCACCTGTGTCCCAGATGTTGTGTTGACACAGGTGAAGGCAAAAATGGTTGGAATTGAGAAGTCTTCTCCCACTGCCAGGTTGAAAACACTCCTCGCTGAAATGTAGGGCACATATGTGGGAGTTGGGGGATGGCTTCCAATTCTTTCGGTCTATGTTCCTGACCCACTGACGCTTCCTTGCCTCATCATGGAGTGGAAAACTGTAAAATATTTGTGTAATTAGTTGAGTTGTATGAACATCTCAACTGTATTGGGATTATGATAACATAAATTACAATTTACATTAACAACATTTTTTTAAACTTTTTTATTTAGGTATGGCTGAATCAGCAAAACGCGACAGCCCGAATACAACTGGGGTCCCAGTCCCATCCTCACTGGGACCAGGTGAACTATATTCCTTATAGACATTCTGATTCATTATATATGTTTAATCCTTTGATTGAGTGTTATGACCGGCTGGCAGGCACACCTGAACTCAATAATAATAATCCAAAATGTATTAAGATAAATAACAGTATAACAATGAGATGAGGAAATCAGTGTCAGTGGTGCTTGAAAGTGTGTGGATGCTTGTTGACTGTGTGAAACAAAACAAAAGGCAAAGCAAAAACCAGCACAACACGTAGTGTGTGGAGAAGGGCTGAGAGAGAGAGAGAGAGAGAGAGGAATCTGGGCGGGCAGGCTTATATAGTTAACATGTTATCAAGTTAACATCCATGGTTTGTTTCATGTTATTCTTACAAATGCGACAAGTTATCCCCCTCAGTATTATAACTATAGATTTTGATACTGTGTGTTTGATACAATTTTATATATGTTCTCCGTTGCTGTATATGTATTTTTTTTTCTCCTCATGTCTTGTGCCTGTGCTTTTTAGTTTCTTGTATGTTTGTCCCGTGTTATATGTTCCCACTCCTGGCCTGCACCTTGTCGTGGTGAGTGGGCTTTTAACCCAGACAGGCCATACTTAATGTTTTCTACCTCTTTTTAACCTGTCATCTTTCTGTCATGTAGTCATAACGCCCAAGCCGATGTGATGTTTACTCCACAGTTAAGAGGTAGCTGCACAAAGAATTAAAATGTTGTCAATCATTAAACTGGGTCCTAATCCGTGGGTTTGTTACAAATCTTTTCATTTAGTCCATGTGTACTTTTTGTAACCTTTTTAATATGGATGTTTTCATGAATGCAAGGTTTTACTTAATTTTGTTAAACTGTTGCTTGTGTATTGGTGATAATTTTTGTTATATAAATGGATCAGACATTTACGTTAGTGAAAGCACATTCTTGAAAGCTGTCCACCAGTTTCTTACGTTAATTGGAAATATAGTGGTGATCTAAACTTTCAACAAAATGTAATAGCTAATAGTTACTAATGGCATCGTAATGTTTTCCTTTATGTCTTAACATTTACCCAAGTTTGCATTCATCTGAGCAGAATGTAAAAAAAAAAGAAAAGCTGATGTTATGTGCTGGTTTTGTTTGAGCGTTTCTTCAACACAATCTTAAAGATAATTCACTGAGAAACTCTACTCCTTATCATTATCTACACAATGAATAGTTTAAAGCCCCATAGGAGCTATCATATCAGCTATCATATGTGACATCAAAAAATGATGCTTAGTTATCTTCAAGTACAAAGTTTAAATAATCCAGCCCACACAGAAATGGACTGCTGAATTACTTGTTTATGACATTGTTAAATATGAATGCTTTTTGTTTTATCTGTAGTGTATGCTTTGCTTTACATATTTGATTGTGAAATATGACATTCAGTCAGTAATAAAGACAAAACAAGTGCAAATATGAATAGAATTTATTTAAATGTATATAATTTGTATTTTTTTTTTTTTTTACTATTTATTTATAAAATAATTATTTATCTATCATTATTATTACAATGTAAATATGACATTGGAATGTTTTAAATTAAAGAACATAACAGATATATACATTATTTAACACTATGTTGAAAAAAAAAAGGTAAGAAAGGGAACGTAACATTATGTACAAACACACTGGGCCTGTCAAAGGTAACAGCTATGCCCAGCATGGGCCCAGAGAGCTACAGAGACCATAGGGTGGAAGGGGGGGAAAGGGGATAAAGGGTGGGATTGAGGAAGGGATGAGGAAGAGCAGAGGTGAACAGTGTTATGGCTACAGATGTTTGAATGGTAAAACTCAACATCAGCCATGACAAACCTGGGCTATGTTTTGGACCTAACTAAATTTGTCCTAAAGGCCAAATTCAAAGGCAGTGACACTGCCAACTGTAAGCAGTTCACTGCGTTTGGAGGTGGTCTTTAAGACAATGAACTATTGAATTTAAAAACATATCATTTCCCCTAGGTGTGAAATGAACTCCATCTTTCAAAAATAGCCCAGGACTATCATGTCTAATGTGAGGGTGCTCAATTACGGCACCATTTAAAGTAGGAACAAATGTAGCCATAACACTGTTCACAAATCTCCTGGCCTTGTCAATTTTTGATGGCTTGGCACCAGCCTTCCACCAGCACCTCTGGGTTAGTGAGGATGCCGGAGGTGAAGCTGGTGCAGGTCGTCCTTGATGGCATTGACGATTTTTACACTGCTGATGGTCCACATGTCGTTGCCGCCACAGTGGATCACGAGGACATCTGGCTCTGCTCTTCCTCGCAGGGAATGGGAGAAGAAGGGGAGAAGGCCTTTCCACCGCAGCCCACCCCAGCCAAACCAGGAGACACGGACGCCTGGTAGGCTGAGGTTGCTTCCCAGGGTCTCTGTAGCTCTCTGAGCACCACGCCGGACATAGCTGTCCCCAATGATCCACACTGTGCCTGTGAAAGTGAAAATAACGTAATAAATGCTTCAGGTAATGAAAAACAAAGTCTTTTTGTTGACAATACTATTATGTCACATCTGTATGATAGAATAGAACAGTGAGTAACACCTCAAAATATAGATTGGCTTTATTTTTGTCCTTTGAAGACTGAAATATTAGCTGTCTAAAGCATAGACTGTATTAAAAAAAAGTCAAGTAGCCAAAACTGGTACTTACAATTTCTGCTTTGTGGAGCGTTGGCAGGCGTGGTGGAGGCGTCACAATGTTAAACATCACATGTGACTCAACTTATTAACATTATCTTATTCAAAGTATAAACAAGTGACACCCACATCAACAATTCGTGACTAAACTTTGGTGAAAGTCTAAATTCAGGTTAATTGATTTGTTTCAAATTATTCGTTAAATATGTATTTAATAAACGTTACGCTGATTCATTGTAAAACTGGCCAAATCACGGCAAGTCTTTCAAACAGTCGCAAATTAACGTAACAAAAGTAACATTACATATTTAAAAACGGTGAAACATTTTTAAGATTGTGTAGTATGATGTAATCTCAACAAAAGCTGAATCGTTGTATAACGTTTATTTCAGATAAACTCAATTTACCTCAACTTTCGTGAAGGAACCGAAGGAGCAGGCACCAGGCAAGGCGGGAGCAGTTGATACCTCAAGGCAAAGTAACCTAGCTTATTAGCCTAGCTTGTTAGCCTAAGCTAACTTAGCAGCTTGACTGAGGTGGGCGTGTTTTAGCAAACAGGCGTAATTTGGCCCGCCTCTTTGCCTATTTTTGATTCAAAAAGCTTCAAACCCGCTCCTCAGAAAACAACGGGTGACGTCACGGTGACTACGTCCATATCTTTATACAGTCTATGGTCAAGACATAGTCATCCGCCAAAGCTGCGGCCTCAGCTGCTGTTTTAACTGCCCGCTCACTAACGTAGCTGGCAATGCGCTCTGGTACAGAGTTTTTAAACTGCTCCAAAATAATGAAGTCACGCAGAGCCTCATGAGAATCAACCTCAGCAGCAGCACACCACCGGTCAAAGTGGGTAGATATATCCCGAGCGAACTCCAAGTGCGATTTCTCACTCCTTTTCCAACTCCTGAACCGTTGTCCATATGCTTCAGGCACCAGCTCAGACGCTTTGAGAACGGCAGGCTTAACCAAATCATATTTCAAACAGTCAATGTTGGTTAGCGACGAATAAGCCTCCTGAGCCCTGCCGGTTAACACACATTGCAACATTAAAGGACAAGTGGCATCATACCAGCCCCCGCACCTCAGCCAGCCGCTCAAACATCGCAAAAAAAAAATTCCGGGTCTTTTTCATTAAACCTGGGAACCAGCCTCAAATCACTCAGATCATCCATGGACCTCTCCAGAGTCCCACTTAGACCAGAGGAGCCATCAGAAAACACATCAGCCGCAACTTTCCCCTCTCGGATCAAAATCGACTTTTGCTTCTCCTGCTCAGTTTCTTGTCTCAGCTTCTCTAGCGACAACACCTTTTCCATCTCAATGCCTTGGCGCATCTTTTCTACTGCAACCTCCTTCTCTTTCTCCAGCTGCATGCGCAACCGCAGCAACTCCTTCTGCTGATCAAAAGTCAAGGCAACAGAGATACCAGGCTCAGGGGCCGTCACATGGAGTTAATAAAGTATGTCACAATACCAAGCAGTAGTTATCAGCATCAGTTTTTTTTTAATGGAGTGAGGAGGTAATTGACAAAGCTCCAAGTAGGATCAAACATTACCCTGATTATGTTTTTGCAGTGTCAGTATTCATACAAAGTTTATGTGAATGGTTGTATCGTCTATGAAACAATATGATTCCATATATACGACAGCTTCAAATATTACCACTTTTGTTTAAAGAGGAGCAATAGTATTTACTCATGTCTTTTCAATTTCAATATATTCAATTCTAGGTCCTAAAGTGTGGAGAATTGGGGACAGCTACATCTGACATGGGGAAGAGCCAGACACACAACCGGGAGCAACCTCGGGCTGGCTGGCTGCCTGTGGTGGTTTGACTGGGGGGGGGTGGAGGAACCTTCTCCCCTTCTTCTACCAGTCCCTGAGAGGAATAACCACCCCTGATGTCCTGCTCATCCACTGTGGTGGCAACGACCTGGGCAGTGCCAAAGGAACCGAGCTGGTCGCATCGATGAAGAAGGACCTGCTTCACCTCCATGACACATTTCCTCAGATGAAGATCATCACTGGAGGAAAGCTGAAGCCTCTAAAATAAACAGGGCCAGAATGTGGGTGAACAGAGCGATGGGCACATTTGTCAAGGATTTGGGTGGAGATAGTGTAAGGCATCCTCACATGAAGTTTGACTGCCCTGGCATATTTCTGAGGGATGGAGTTCATTTCACCAGTTTGGGAAATGATATTTTTTTAAATAGCACGACGACACAGTCCCTTGAGGCTACAATCCAAAGTGGGTGAAGTTTTTAATTTCAGGTTTTCTTTCAATGAATTTGGCCCCAAATTGTCCTCACTCTAGAGTGTAGCCTCAACTGGATATGTATTTTCAATAAAAGAACTTCCTCCTCTTTTATGTAATTGAACTGTGATAAATTTATATATTTGTTCATTTTACAATGTGCTCATCACCCTGTTCATTCACATTCTGTGTTCTTCCTCTCTCCCTATTCCTCCTTTCTTTCACCCTGCCTGTCCTCTCATCTTCCCCAGTCTCACCAACCTGTGGTGTGTCTCTTTCTTTACTCACCATGTCAGATGTAGCTGTTCAGAATTTTTTTTTAAAATTCACTGTGCATTTGTTAAGATTTGAAATGATTTATGTAAAAATCGAAAAAATCAACCCACACCGTCGTATTTACAAATCAAGCACTTATCACATGACATCTATTAGTTTCCTTATTTTATTTTGAAACAATTTTGAATTTGATGAAAAACATAAATCAGCATTGATATCTTTTCAAACGAGATAACAGATTTCGCCACATCCCATCATAGGCTACTGCTTATTATTAACTGTTAGTGTTATAGCTGCTTGAATGCAAACAAGTAACCTTTACTATTCTTTTTCAAGCTTGGGAAACATGTCAACACTCCCCCCTTCCACTCTCACAGCCCACCGCTCCAGCTTTCTCTTAAATGCTGTGTTTGGTCCTTGTAGGGACAGGTTTAGGCTGTTTAATTTGTCGAAAATCCTGGCTAAATATGCCAAGCTCACGACCCACTTTTGGTCAGTCAGATAGTCAGCGAGGGGGGAACCACAGTCCGATAAAAATATGCGGACCTAAAACTTTGCCATGACAAAGCCATCTAACCTCTGTGTGAAAGAGAAGTGCTTCGTGGTCTGATCCCATTCCGTGGCGGAGTGTGGCAAAGAGTCTGCTTTGGAGCGGCTGTGATTTGATAAAATTGACCATCTTAACCGATGTTTGTAGAACATCACGAAGCTCTGGCTCGAGGCACCTGCCAGCGAGTGCTTCCCTGTGGATCACACAGTGCAGAAATGTTACGTGGGGAGCTACCTCCAACACGCAGGCCCTCAAACCCTTTCTGGCCCCCTGCATGGCTCCAGCTCCATCTGTGCACACAGACACACAACTCTCCCATTTCAGTCCCTCTTTTTGAATGTTACAGTCGAGTTTGTTGAAAATGTCCCGTCCAGTGCAGGTTCCCAAATAACAGATCCTCGTGCACTTTCCCTTCATAGCTGTACCTCACAAATGCCAGCAGCTGCGCATCTCCTGACACATCTGTACATTCATCAGTTTGAAGGGAAAAGCTTCTGCTCTTTCTCACTCTGTCAATGAGCTGATCTTTTATGTCATTTGACATCTCCTGAATGCGGCGCCCCATGGTGTCATTTGACAAGGGGATGGTTAAAAGGGTGCTGGCTATTTTCTCCCCATGCATCGCCCTCGTCATGGCAACAGCTGCGGGACGGATGAGAGTCTCCGCTATAGCGTGCGCCTTTTTCGACTGAGCCACCAGATACGCGACTTCATATGAAGCGGCAAGTGCCTCAGCAGGGACTGTAGCATATTCACAAACCACTGTTTTTTTTGTGTTTTCAGCTCTTGCTCCCTGCGCTGAAAAAAATCTAAGGGTTTGTGAATGAAGCTGCCGTGTTTGGTTTCCAAGTGTCTTTTAAGTTTAGCTGGCTTAAAGCTCTCATTCGCCAGCACCTCTGAACAAATAACACAATGGGGCTGTTCAATGTTATTTTTGATTATGAATGAAAATCCATATTTCAAAAAGTCTGCCTGGTATTTATGTAGCCGTGTAGTAGCCGGTGTCGGCCCCAGTGCCACACGTTTTTCATGTGGTGGTAGGCTTTCATCTTTGGACCCCTGCTGCTGATCATCTTGGAATGATAGAATACTTTTTCTTTTCAGCCATCGCTCTATTATTATTATTATTATTATTATTATTTTACAAATATAGGCTAGCAAAACTGCTGCTGCTACCAAAAACAATAACACGCCAGGCTTTGTTTATTTTTCCCGCTCTGTGTCACTGACCAATCTCACATGCACAGTAGCTACAGATCATGCCGCTGATAGGCTACAATGAGTTTGAGACAAACCATTAAGCAGTAATGAACTAAAACAGCTCCCTGTTTGAAATGATGTAATTTAAAATTGGTATGCTTGAATTTATTTTTTCCAAAATGATTTGGCGACCCCTAGAAATCATCTCGCGACCCCAGTTGGGGTCGGGACCCCAAGGTTGAGAATAGCTGCCTTAAGGTACAATCTGGTTTACGTATTAACTGCTGGTATGTTACGCATTAGACAACCATAACCTTGTAATAAAGCCTAACATTGCACAAAGTTAATGTTAACTGTATGCAATATTACACTTTGTTATCAGAGTTAACTCAGCTCTGTTGCATGGACGCAATACATCCGACATGTTAGTACATAACGATCGATTATTAAATATAATATATATGTGTGTATATATAGATATATAATGTGTGTGTACATATATGACAGTGCGCCACTGCCTCCATATCAGACACCTTGTGTTTGTATGAACTATGTGAACATGCAAGCTCATGAACGTCCAGTGCCACAAGCATGCACACTGAAAATGCTAATGCACATGTTCCATGGGCCCAGTGATCCCAGAAATTCTGAGTACTTTTATACCCGGAAGTCGATTTTTTTTGGTGTCATGCGCCACTGAGCAACTTTCATAGGAATGAACGAGGCCCCGCCTCCAACGCTGTATCCAGTTCTCTTAATACATCCATGAACCTGACAACCTACTTGGCAAAAAAGCTGATTCTGATTTTGATCTCTTTTCAAGGTTACATTTCAGTAAACAAGGACGGAGCCTTTATTGAGGAGACCCCGTCGGTACCAACAGCAGTGCTGACACCTGCACCTTCTGAAGCACTGACTCCGGTGTCCTGAGATTTCTTCCTGCCCATAAAAAGCTCCTACTGGAGTTAACTGCACATGTCTACGTCAGTCACTTGGCAAAGCTGTAATAGTCTGCTGTCTGACCGTCATTGCTGTAGAGTAAAGGTTAGTTTCATGTATTTTTATACTTTGGATGGACACTGTCTGTCAAACCTATGCATTATGTTCTATCACATTACAAACAATTTAAACAGTTTCATATCATAAACTTGCTCATGTAGCCTATGAAATTGCAGTTTGAGAGATATCATTTCATTTACCAGAACCTTTAAAAAAAAACAGTTTTACAAGAACAAAGGGAGGCAGTTGTACGTAAAAAGATTTATTCATCCTCACACAGAAGTAGAATAATAAAAAGTAATACTAGAATTATGTACACAGAAGATAGGTTCTATACACAGTCAATTCTATTTGAGGTCGACTGATAGTGGAGTTTTAAAGGCCGATATAATAACGATAATTTGGGGTTGGAAAAAACTGAGAGCCGATTAATCAGCCATTATCTCTCCTCCTTGGAATTTTTTTTTTCAAAACTCTCTTAAATGAACAACCTTTGACTTTATTAGTGACAACTGTTGACTATTTACCATGGAATGATCAAAATCTACCATTGTGCGCAGCATTGAATTGACCAAAACAGCCAATTTTGTCTCCAAATGGAGTCGTTTTTGAATTATAAAAAAAAGTATCTAAAAATTAAACAAAAGCAACAAAATGCAATATCCTACAAAAGTACGTCTATCGGCTGACACTATTGGCCGATATGGAGAATTTCAAAAACGTCCTACTGGCACCGATCGGTCTACCTCTAAATTCTATAGCGGTTTAAAGACTTTGAAAGCAATACTTTGCTAATCAAATTACCCTGAAACATATGCTAACGTTATCTACCACGTTAGCTTAACCTCTTACGTCGCCGAGCAACCAGAGCAGTCTCGGACATCTAGCATTAGCCTCACATGCTGGGTTAGCAGAGGGTGCTTTTTTGGTATTAGACTGCTATTTCTGCTCTCTCCTGGTAGCAATAAGTGTTCCAATGAAACATGAACATAATGCCTGACTTCTTACCAGGTGAAAACAGCAGAGAAATGTTATACTGGTTGAATCTCCATGTATCAGACAGGAGCTCTGGAGTGTCTACACCATGACATGTGCTCTAGCATCCCCGTGACTGTGTACTGTTTAACAGATATATGTCACATTTCTGAAAAGGTTTTGTATTAATTAATATTTCACTATGACATGGTGGACATGTTAAACTTGACAGCATCTACCTACACACGTAATATGATGAAAATTATGAAATGTAATTGTAAATACTTATTCTGCAACTAGCCACTGTTTCGGTCTTCAGTGAAGAAAGATAAAATGCTGGTAGTGACGTCACAGAAAAGATGAGAGGGTTTCTAGAAGGGGCAGTAACCCCATAATGACAGGGTGGACAGCAACTTCAGGGACGCGTGCCAAGTGTACAGTATGATTATGAAAATAGAATATAAATGATCACAATGACTCATTTTTATCAAATAACTTATGGACAATAAAACCTTTTTTTTTAATTTAGTATCATTTAAACACTTATCCCACACACTGTAGTTAGCAGAGCAGTGTGTGGGACATGCCAAAATCATCACCCAGTAAAAACCTCCTGAACACTGAAGGAATCTTAAGATAAAGGTTAGCTATACTAACAAATCCATAATTCGAGGAAAACTTGATATTAATTGCACACTTGTCTACATTTGGTAAATATAACCAAAAGAGGAGTAACCTTGTAATGTCATTGTGGCTGAAGTTATTGTGTGTAAGTTAATGTTAATTCATAGGTAACCAGTGGGTTATTGCAGTTTAGCTAACTGTTAGCGTCTCAACGTGCTGTTTGTTCGAGAGCCAGCAGCTCAGAAGATGGA
The DNA here is from genome assembly GCA_029490765.1 of Euthynnus affinis. NCBI lineage: Eukaryota > Metazoa > Chordata > Actinopteri > Scombriformes > Scombridae > Euthynnus > Euthynnus affinis. Next base: position 2,517,110 of record CM055853.1, on the reverse strand, counting down.
TATTAGTTCATTCATTATGGACTTTTTTTTTTTCAGCCTGAACATAGCCTACAGTGTCATGCCTTATATGATAAGTGTTATTTTTGTTAATATTCTCTTTTTATTCTTTTTCTAAACACTGGTGGCCATGTTCAGGCTTACCAGTTCTGCTCTTCCTCGTCCCCTACACCCTCACCTATTCCCACTCTCTTACCCCCTTACCACCCCATCCTCTTTTGCACATCACTCTGTCAATTTGACACACCTAGGCTGCATTCACACCAAATCTATATATACAAGGAGTGACTACATACAGGTGAAACCAGTTCTCAACACTAGTGACACTAGATACAAAGCTGCTTGTATCTGTCACTCAGTGACAACCCGCCTGCCTGAAATTCATCGTTAATATGGGGCAGCATGTGTTTAAAATAAAAAGCCTTTAGCCTCGGCACAATTTCTGCACAGTGACTCGCATCAAAAGCAACGCTGAGCAAGACTTGCTGTGATGGGGTCCAGATGAGAAGCTTTGATGCAGTCAGCCCTGTGCAGAACATGCCCAGCTGCACCTGCATGCAATAGCCATGTGGCCCATGTGGTTGGAGTTGAAATGCCCCCTCCACTATCTCCACATCTGAGGTCTTCAACACTCCATCAGGGCTTGCTGACAGCCATGGCTCTTCTGCGCTGACCACAGTGCCTCTGCGACTGACGGAGTAGCCGCAGCCTTCGAGCCACTGGGAAGCTACCAGCTCACTCTCCTTCCCATAGCGTGTAGCTGCATTCCCATGGAACCTTGGGTAGAGATGCTCCTGGAGGAACTTCTCTGCACTGGCTCTAACTGGAACCCTCTTGGCAGAGCTGGCAGTGATGCAAATTTTACGAGCATCACGCCACGTGTGTGAGACACTCTGCTCCTTGGTGATGAAGTGTTGTAGACTTGGTTAGGTCAAGTGCTACGAAGGTACTGTAAAATAACAGACACTTCATGCTCACCATGAGGAGGGGAAGCTGGCTGGGATGGCTCTTCTCCAAGCTGAGCGTTGCAACATTTGCAGAGCAGGCTTCCTACAGGCAGCTTCACATGGTTCAGGCTCTCCCTCAACTTCTCATGGGAGTGAAATGCAGGGGTGGAAGGCAGAGGAGGACATTGTGACCTTACCTCTGGGTGAAATTGGTCAGTGGCTTTGTGGTGCACAAAGTTGATGTCCATCAACGGTCATCATCAACCAATTTAGTGTACAGGCAGTATTGCTTTTTGGCTTGCAAAGACACAAAAGGCATACTCACAAGGCTTTCATTGTCACCTCGCCATTGAATCAACAATCTGGTTTCCTCAGATGTCCCTTGATTTAAGTAAAAAATTTTACATTACTCAGAATGTAATGAAACAATGGTAGTAGTACTGTTTACTAGTAACGTTACATTTTCTCAAAAATGAATGTAATGACAGAATTACAGCGGTGCCAAAATCAGTCTAGATGACACAGTCCATCTTACAACAGAGGATGAAGTGCCACCTCAAAGCAAAGATCTTCAACCAACAACTTCAACTCCACCAGCTAGCCACCAGGTCATCAATTATATAGGAATCCAACTTGAAACAGCTGGTGTCATTTCTAAAGCTACCTGTGGCAAAGTGTAGTTTCGTAAACCATGTGATGAACGAGGTCTGCCAGGCATCGGCACCTTTTGAAGGTAATCTGACTTCAAGGGGCACAGGAACTGTCAGGAATTCCAACTCTTAGTTTGTTTTCATTTGGTTTTCTTGTCAGGTTACATCACTAACTCTCCTGTCATTTCAGATCACGCCTCCTTCTCTACCATGCAATCTGCTCATTACCTGCACCTGGTTCTCCCCGCCCATCTCCACACCTGTGGCTCATTCTCCCATTTGGCCTTCAGTATATATACCAGTCCCTTTTCCCCAGCCCTCTGCCAGATTGTCTTGTGTTCCTGCCAAGCTAGCCAGCGTTTTTCCCCCCTTGTTCTGCCTGATTACCTGATTTTTTTTTTTACCTTGTCTGCCTGTCTTGGACTCTGGATTCCCTGCCTCCTCCCTGTCGGATCTGTTTGCTGGTTTGTCTGATTCTCTGCTTTTCGACTCTGCCTGAACTATTAGTAAAGAGAACTTTGCCTACAACTCTATTGTCTCAGTTGTCGTGCATTTGGGTTAGAATCTGTACTGCTGATTCTTACAGGAACAATCATTGAATGGGTGCGTTTAAAATAAAATCTTTGTACTACAATAATCATGCATATCATGTCTGCTCTTTTAATACATTATCCATGCGATGTTTACAAAACAAGAGTCATCCTGTGGTTGGAGTCAGGATGTATGGTACACACTACCGTACCCCAATCAAAGTCACTTAAATCTTTCATTTTTGGCCATTCTCCCTCCCTTCATCTCACACCAAATCCTTCAGTACCTGCCTAGCTGCTTACAATAGCATATTGCTAACATGCAGAGCTGTAGTCCATGGAAGGGGCAGTTGTTCCTTGTAAAGTTTCCACTGAGTGTATTTTCTATTTTGTCTAATAAGTACACATACACATTTTTTTTCTGTCATTCAAAAATGCACCACTCTGTTGACAAGGGAACGAAGGATGTCATGTGACTTATTGATTAGTATGTTTACTAATCAGCTCTCTCTCTGTATCTCTCAACAACCTTGGTCATCTGAACCCCAGTGTTCTCCCCTAAACTGAATGAGCAGCACTTTTTTTTTTTTTTTTTTTTTCTCTTATTTGGAGAAATTGAGATTCATATTTTTACTCATATCTATTGTGGTATCCGTTAGCAACGGAGACACCAACTCCCATGATCCCACACTGCTTCTCTACGTCATCAAACTCTCTTTCGTTATTGTTTTGATTGAAAGCCCCCTACAGGCGGAAATTACATATTGTATGTTTAAGGTGCATCATTCTGTAGCCATGCATTATGAAGCATGCCATATCCACGATATCTGAATAACGCTTCATTCGATAAAGTCTGGCTCGTCTCAAAATATTCCTCCAAGTTCTAGCGCAGATAATAATAATTCCATGTTGCAAGCTTAGCACCGCCAATGTCTCTCGCTGTTGAAACCCCATGCAAAAATACACTGACATTAGATCCATTCTCAAAGTTAGCCAAAAGAGATGGATGTGATACGTTTCCTTCAAGAGAGGGGTGTCAGGCTGGACAATAATTAATGATTTTATTGAAGAAAAGGTTTAGTGGTGTTACTGACTGGTAGCTGTTAAATTGGTTACATCAATGGAAGTGATGAGACTACTCAGGAACCTGTTTAGCTAACTCATATGTCAGGGTCATTGCCAATCAAAAAAAGTAACACATTATACATCAGGCTACAAATTAATGATATAAAAAGTTCAATCAATTTTCTGGTTTCTCAACCAGTCAACCAGCTTTGAGTCCCTGTTGCTGTACCTCAGTCAGTCAGTCAGAGAGGGATCTTGTGTCATCTGCCTTGAAGAAAGATCTCAGCGGAGATGAAAAAGAAGAGCTCATAGACCTAATGGATCGGATGGGTGTAACTACAATACCAACCCCCTCGAAATATCAAGAGAATTGTCCTACGAGTTGCCCACAAACAACTGATTCAACAGCCAAAGTGTGCTTTAGATTACATGGCAGAAGGTGTAGGCCAGATCTTCAGGGAAGCTTTCAAGAGTCCTTTGGAATTCCATCAAAACTACAACGAAAAGAAGCCAACTACAAGAAAAGTACTGAAGTTGATGGATGCATCCCCAACAACAGCAAATTCATCTTCACCACGTATTTTGATCAGTTTATTTGGTCATACCTTTATTTAAACAGTTAGCTAAATGAAGCTAACTTCAGCACTGGCAGTTTGAAGTTGACAGTTGGGATCGCATTCCATTGTCAGTTACTTGTCAGTTGCTTCATTCCAATAAGAACCAATCAAAAAACAGAAGTAATTGGACCAATCAGAGTGATAGCAGGGAAGGCCCAGTACTGTCCTAAGTCAAAGTTCGCATCCAGCCAAGTACGGTCCAAAATCCCGGATGTGAACTTGCTCTGCCCGTTCCATCGAGGATGCATCGGGAGGTGACTTATAAGTTATGATTTTCGAAATATTAATGTTGTCTCGGAATGTAGTTTTAGCATTTTTAGGTGAGAGGTTAAGTGTTTAAACTTAAATTTAGCATGCCTGGTCAGCTACCAAGAGGACCGGGCGGTCTAGAGTTCATGGTAACGTTACCCCACTGTGAACAGCCTTATCTCAGCAAGTCATTTTGAAATTTGCAGCTGGCTCTGATGTCCATGTAGAAGTTAAATCTGGTATATAACTCGTTTTGGGTAACGTTATATTTAATGAGGAATATTTGGTCTCAGTCTTTTTCCACAGTAAATCGGGCAGTCAAGGTTTATAACGCCAATGAGCCAATGAGAGGCTTTTTACGGGCAGGCGGAATTTGTCGAAGTCTGGATGGGAGTGAGTATTTTGAGTGCTTGTATCATTTCCTGTATGCCCAGTGTCCATTCATAACTATTAATATCCTATAGAAGTGTCAGTGTGTCACTCTATGTTTATGTTTTTTTTCCAGGGACAAGAGGAGAGGGAAAGAGCAGCATCTGAAAGATATTTAGCATTGTTTTAAAGGCTAGTTAATAAATTCTAAATAAAATTGTGTGAAATTCAACCCAGGCAACTCATTCTTGTATTATGCATATTCACAACATAACAAAAAAAAACTAGAAAATTCCTGCAGCAGAAATTTTGAGAGTGACACGGGCCGGTCCCGGTGGGTCATGTGTGAGGAGCCCCAGCAGCTGATGGGGAACACATTTGAGGGAGGAGCTGATGGTGTTTGTGTCATTGATGCTCTGTTATGATTTCAGTTAATTATTAGTGCTGATCAATAATTACACTTAGTATGTTTGAAACATGAAAATATATATATAATTCTAATAATACTATATATTACATTGACTTTGAGGTCATGATGTGGAGTCACAACATGTACATAATAAATATAATTTATGGGTTTTCTACATCACCAGGAGCACATCTGTACATTATGAATACATTTCTTAATACATTTCAAATATTGAAACAGAACACACCTTAGACCAACAGTTGTTTTTCATGTGTTTATTTATATGACAATCTGCCCTTTCACCCTCAAATGTGTTCAGAGAAACTCCTCCCCCAAAAATGAAAGAAACTTTGGGAGGAGCAGCAGAAGCGGGATGTCTCTTATGGGACAGACAGAGACAGACGGAGGGAAATTTGGCTGCAGGGTGATCGTCTTGCATGTTCTCTGAAAATACACAAAAACAAAGAAATCAGTAAGACAGACAACATTATGGTAGCATGAATTAACTCAAATTAAACTCATTCTCATGGATACATTTGTAAATGTTCCTTACTTGTCTATATATAAATTTTTAAAAAAATGCTTGAATAAAAGTAACTTTAAGACAAAATTCACACAAGGGGTATGAATCATTTCAGGCTTGACTGTATGTATATAGTCCAATAGATAGTGGAATATAGAATATATACGTAGTTCTCCGGGTGTGTAATTTTAAGTCGGGTGTTTATATGAACAGTAAAAGGTTTTTTTTTTCTCATAGTGGACTTTTATTTGTAATAAAATAATCTGAATACTTCTTCAACCAGCAGCATTACGTTACTACACTAACAGTATTTACAGCACGAAGGTCAGTTTTAATCTGTGATATCATCTACCTGTTTGGCCAGTGAGCCTCACTGCCGTTCAAATACACCAGACTCCTTTGACAGAAAGACTAAATTTACTTAGCAGAGCACAGATCTACCACACAGTCTCTTTTTTGGCATTAATGTGAGGTACTTTGCTTCACGAAGGGATCTGATAACTTCTTCAACCGCTGAAACTCACCCAGTCACACACACAGACTAAGCAGCTAGCTGCGCTACAGCAGCACCTCCCGTTACCTTACCATCTTAAATGTGGGTTTTTTTTCGAAGGAGTCTGGCGCTGCTATATAGCGTGGCTATTTTCGGTTAACGTAAACAAAATGGACCTTACTTTTCAACAGAGACGGTCTATCTCGATATAAATCATATTAATGATGTCCTCAAACACTTTTCACATCACTCTGAACGTGACAGAAGCAAACTCAGCACTTTAATGGACGTTGACAGCACACTGAGTCACAGTTCAGCTAACGTTATATGTATAGTGTTCTTGCTCAGCACTGACTGTATACTTTTTGTACATATTAATAATTTATTCCCAAAAATATGAGAGAATAATGTCCATATTCAAGAACAATGTAGGCTAATGCTACTAAGATAACAAAGTTGAAGAGAAAAATATTCACTTACCTCAATCAGATGACTGTTGACTTTGTGGTTGGTGCAGCGCCCTCTGATTCAGGCAGATTAGCTAGCACACAGCTCCGTGCACATAGCTTCGCACACACCAGGACACTCACACGCACGCCCACAGGCACGCCCACACGCAACCCCACACACATACATGGAGATTTACTCTGCTCCCCATGGCAACCCGTGCATGTGTGCGTCCTCGTACGCGTGCGTGTGTGTGTTCCTGTGTAAATTGTCAAAGTAGCTAAAAATGTTAGCTCCGTGAGCCTGTCAAAAAAGGCATTTTTGTGAAGGAACCGTAAATCCTATCAGAAATCTGAGCAGACCAGGACCACCACAAGATCTTTCTGCACAATATTGGTGATCTTCAAGTCCCTAGACTCAAAAATGTTGACAGGAGAGCGAGAGAAAAAAGGGTGTCAGTTCAACTCTCTCTCCTCTTAATTAATTAATATGGGAGTCTATGGGACAGTTGGCCGGTGAACCCTTCACAAAAGGGCTGACAGTTTAAATTCTGTTTGTGTCTGAGCTACAGTTGGTGATTTAAATGACAGAGCACAAGTGTGCCTACTACTGTGGAAAAAATTATTTGTGTAGACCAAAATATGTGGCTGAAAGGACGATTTATCCAGAAATTTTTCAGAAAAATTTAAACAGCCTCTTCCACTCTAGCGATGACATCACACACTCTAGCTCTGAACATTAAATTCAAAATTTATCCAAAATTGGGCATGAAACTTTAAAAGTCACAGATCAAAAAGTATAAAAGATATCAAAAGTTGAATACAAGTTTAATAGCTGACAACTTTGTGAACATTTTAAAGTTTGAATGAAGTCTGTAGCTCAAAGTATGGTGAAGTAGTTGAAGCTTGAAATTGACCCTAAAATGTGGACATTTTTTGACCCCTCCCCATTCATTTCCTATGGGAAATTTTTCACAGTTTTTCACGACGTAAGTCCAAAAGTCATAGCACACCATTCCCGAACGAGCCGCACGTTTTGATGTATAATTCGCAGGGGTTTTCTCAAAGCTGCGGGACAAGTTACGCGCCGAAATTTTGTACGGAAGAGGAATAATAAGTGGAAGAAACATGACGAATAACAATACGCTCCATAGCTATACAATAGCTATGGAGCGTGACCCTGTGTCACTAATAATAATAATAATAATAATAATAATAATAATAATAATAATAATAATAATAATAATAATAATAATAATAATAAAAAGTAATGATAATAAATAATACAATTATAACAATTAACAATAACTTACTATTATAGTTATTTATTTTATATGTAACAGTAAATTAAGCTTATTTATATAAAGAGTAGACATCGCAAACAGACATTAAATGCAGAAGGAGACTAAAAACAGAAATAGCCTAAACAAAACAAATTAAACAAAAGCAAACACAAGTCTGAACACTGTAACAGAATAACTTCTGGCACACAGCTGGGGCAAAAGCTCTCCACCCTGACGGTGCACTTCCCACACACGTGTCACTTGCATCCCTGGCGGGAGATCAAGGTCTTAATTTTTTTTTGCAGTGCTTGTTGACCTGACACTGCCTCCTCTTCGTGGGCTGTGGCTGCTGTGGCTCAATGGGAACTGCCAGGCTGGTGTGCTTGGCGTGCATATAATCTGCTCGCAGTTCTTTTGTCAATTCCAAGATGAAGGCTCGTCTGGAGATGGTGGTGGAGGTGCATTTCTTAAATAGGACACGGGCGTTTGTAGCAGCCATGTCCAAAAGATTGCAGAACACAGCGATGGCCATCTCCGAGTTGCGCCTTTCACTGTGTATTGCTGAGCCATCTGGTCCAGCACATCAACCCCAGCCTATAATGATAGAAATTAGTGTTAATGTGTTTGTATTAGCACTTTGGTTGAGAAGAGCTCTCCTCTCTGCTGCTGAGCTGATGGAGGAAGCTCTCGTCTGATTTTGTTTATGGTACCCACCAAGCTGGTGTGCTTCTTCAGCAGATTCATGGCTAGGCTGAGGAACGTGAAGAAATTCTGTGGTGACATTTCTTCCCTTTCCAGTGTACGGCTCCCAAACGCTCTGTCAGACCGTCTTGGCGGTGCTAGTGTTAAAGGAGGACTTTTATGTGACTATAGAACCTTTCAATTTATTCTAATGGCATATCTTTTTATTTTATTTATCCTTCACGTACCTTACGGAGAGCTCCGGTATCTATACCAGCTTCACATAAAAAGGAGACTTTTAGTTGGTTAGTTGGGGATGTTTTTTTTTGGCGTTGCCACTGCATGAGGCTCCTCTTCAACATGTTCTGACGTGACACTGTGATGTCAAAGGTCTTGCCATCTGTGGCTACTGCATCCGCAATTGCCCGGATAACATCATCAAGACTAAATACAGGACAGGCAGCCTAAATGCAAAAGCAATAACAAATACATGACAACTACTTATATTCATTAAATAATTTCTTTAAAGTTTTTCCTTTATATGGCAGGTAAATAAAGTTTTGTATTACCAAATGTGGTCCATTGGTGGTGTCAAGTGTTGCATTACTGGTCCCTGGTCTAGATTCTGATGGAATGGATACATCAGGGGAAGACTAAAAAGACACAAGGCACTTAAAAAAAAATAAAAAATAATCTTCCTTATAAAATGATGAGAAAAATCCAAAGCTGTTCAAATTTAGAATGACCTCTGCATGCAGATCAAAATCATGCCCTGATGATGACGACTGGTCCATACAGGACATCACATGTACAGCCAATACTTGTAGTGGCATATTTGATCCACACACTCTACAAGTTGCCTTTGGCGTTTTTTGGAACTCTAGAGCATCTGGGGGAAGAGGGGATGTATCAATTTGATCGTGGGGAGGAAGAATGTAGATGACGTTCTTCCCTCCTCCGGTCATAGCTTTGAGGAAGTGGGCGTTGTAACCCTCAGCTTCTGGGTGAATAACCGAAAGTTTACGTTGTCCTGATCCACCTGAAACATGCAATAATTTAATAAATGAAGAATACAAACATAAACAGATGATTCAGTGCTTTTTTTAGGGCCTGAGCCCTGGAACAGGGCGAAGACCGTTAGCCTGCCACGGAGCAGGCTAGTTCTGCTGATTAAGTTACCATGGTTACTGAGTTGTAACTCATATAAAAGGTACTTTGATGGAAAGGACCGCTAATGTAAATTAGCGAGGCTTATCGAAATTAGCTTGGCTATCCCGTGAGCCAGCTTCATGGAATACCCCCTGAATATGTGAATATCAGATTTGTTGTTTCATAGCAGTTTAATGTCGTTGGAGAAATCATTGGTCCAAGGAGTGAGCACATTTATAAAAAAATTACCTGATATATCATATGCCAACTACAATGACATATTATGTGCAAAAACATTGTAATGTTGTTTTATATAGCGTTAATGTAAGCATGGTAGAATGAAAAGCAGTTTCGCAGGTATTATATACTGAAGTTTGTGAAGATATGTTTTGCAAATATAAAGTTAATATGAAAGAAAGTACACAAAGTTTTGTATCAAACCAAACAATTTTTAATTAAATATCTAACATGAAAAATATCAATACAATATACACAGTCTTGATTTATGAGGATTCCTCAGACAGTGCTTGCTGTGGCTCATCTACAGCTTAAAAGGAAATAGATGAAATTAGGCAAATTCTTCATTTGGATACATTCAATTTTAGTGTGTCAAGGAAATGTAATAGAGCTGAATAGCCAACTTACTGTCTTGTATCACGTCTGTCTCAATTTGAGACACTGATGCCATCAGTTCAGCATCGCTGATCTCTGCAAGAACAATGTCATGTCAAGGTAAGCAGAATTTCATGCAGTGGGACGTGTTGTGTACGTACCGTTGGAAGCAGAGCTCAAATGACGAATTTGTTCTTCCAATTTTGTTTGTTGTTGTGCTGCTTGTTTAAGCAATTGGTGCTCGGCTTCTCTTTTTGCTGCAGTGTATTTTCGTTTCATTGCGTTCTGCTTGTTCTGTACATTGGTTTTATAATTCTTCTCTGGACACCTGAGTGTCCAAGCATGAATACTGTAATATACAGAATAAACAAGCCATAATTAGATTAATTCAGAAGGGCAGTCAGTACAAGCAATTGAATGAATGTTTGACATCGGTATCACCAGAATAACAGAAATTACTTACAGATAAAACCTGAAGCGCTAAACGCATTTCCCTTATTTGAGGGTCGTCGCTTGTAACAATTTTGGCGGGGGATCTGGAAGCCATTTCTGTAAACAAAGAAAAGATAGCAAAGTTGTTTAAGGCAAACAGAGACATGACATATAATACAAGGTACACAGTTAACCTGTACTGTATTTTCCACAACAGTGTACGTACGTGTATGTATTATGTGTATCCATTTTCATGCATTTGGTGGTGTACTTTATTTTGTAAGCAGCTAACTGACTGAGATATGAATGTAAGCAGTTATTTAAAGTATTTTCACTAGATATTGAGAGCTCGTAAGTTATGCAGAGTGCTAATGTCTATATTACAGTGAGGCACAAATGCAGGTGTGATAGTGAAGTGTAGATGGGGGGGGGGGGGGGGCTCAGGCCCGTCCAACGCTGCTTGCAGCTTTAATTTATGTCTACAGTACCGAGGGCTTTATACAGCAACCAGCCTCCTGTTATATTTTCCAGTTTAGGGTAGTGACTGGTCAGAAGTCTGGAAATCTGTACAATACACCACATTGTATGAAAGAAGTACAGCTTCATCCATATTCTATGAAAGTTTTACATGAATGTATTTAGATACAACACCAAATGTTATGTAGAACTGTTCAAATATTAAAGATACATTGTACATTTTCAATTCTCAAAGTTGGTTTGGTACAAAAACAAACTAGATGATGTATCCAGATTGGCTTGATTTACCTCAAAGTGGTCAGCGGACTCAGGTATTGTTATAGTACGTCTCCCTAACCCAGCAAGGAGTAGTGTTAAGTCATGGGAAGCTGTTGTTGTCCGGTCTGACTTTTCACTCTACATATAGAAATGTAGGGTTACAGACTTCCCGCTGGTGACCACCCTACAGGGAGACCGGAATCTTTTCCTCCCCCTTGCAGATGCTCTTCAGAAGAAGCCTGGAAATGACCTGTGGATTCACATTAAGTCATATTCATTCAGCCAGATCTTAATGTTAACACAATTTATTCCATGATACATATTTCAATAGTTGTAGTGACTAAGTCCTACACTTAAGCCACTACTGACTGCTAATGGCCTAATTGTTTAGACGTGCACTCTATGATATCCAGTCTTTTCCTATACTTTACATACACTGTGTTTATTTTCTTACTTTTTTCAATTCTCTGTTCGTCACTTCCAATAAGCTTTCCACATAAAGTTAAATTAAAAATACAGCTAAACAATAAATCTGAACGCAGTCAAAAAGCTGTTTGCTCCTTTCCATCAGCAACACCTGTGATTACTTGGTTCAAATACATGGCTCCTACACTAGTTGTTTTAACCTTACAATGCACTGAGCATACAGAACCTGGCCATTTCTCGATTAACACTGGACTGCGGTGCTGTCTGCGGTTGAGTTGCAATGGATGGTTGTTGTTGAGGTGCCGTTGCTGTCTGATGCTGCTGACCATCAGCTTGTAGGTGGTCACCCAGCAAAGAAATGAGACTTCTCGCCACATCTTGGATGGAGTTTCTCTGTAGGTGTAGGATTGTGCCTTATTATGTGAGTCTCTTATTTGGCCACACTCAGCGTTTTGTTTTTTTTAGCCAGAGAAATGCTTATTAATCACAATGTAAGCATTTATATGAGGGAAACATAGCTTATACATGAAATAAGTTGTGTGGACGCTCAACATGGTGTTGCCCTATTGTTTACCTTCCTCCCATAATGCACTTGTGGGTTTACGTATAAAAAGTTTAATATCAAAACTAAATCAAACAACATGGCGGAAAGCAAGAAGAAGTGCAGACAGTAAAATATTGAATATGTTAACTATGGGTTTATTCCCTCACCTACAAATGTCCATCCCCCGATGTGCCTGATTTGCGAGCAGGTTTTTCCGAACAAAGCCATGAAACAGTCTCATTTAAAGAATCATCTTAAAGTTCCTGTAAAGTAAAATCATAGATTTTTTTCTAAATACATTATACATGTTTGAAAATAATTGCTGAAAACATGTGAAGAGATTGAGAACTACACTCACCGGCCACTTTATTAGGTACACCTTGCTAGTACCGGGTTGGACCCCCTTTTGCCTTCAGAACTGCCTTAATCCTTCATGGCATAGATTCAACAAGGTACTGGAAACATTCCTCACAGAGTTTGGTCCATATTGACATGATAGCATCACGCAGTTGCTGCAGATTTTGTCGGCTGCACATCCATGATGCGAATCTCCCGTTCCACCACATCCGAAAGGTACTCTATTGGATTGAGATCTGGTGACTGTGGAGGCCATTTGAGTACAGTGAACTCATTGTCATGTTCAAGAAACCAGTCTGAGATGATTCGAGCTTTATGACATGGCGCGTTATCCTGCTGGAAGTAGCCATCAGAAGATAAGTACACTGTGGTCATAAAGGGATGGACATGGTCAGCAACAATACTCAGGTAGGCTGTGGCGTTGCAATGATGCTCAATTGGTACTAAGGGGCCCAAAGAGTGCCAAGAAAATATCCCCCACACCATTACACATCACCACCACCAGCCTGAACCATTGATACAAGGCAGGATGGATCCATGCTTTCATGTTGTTGACGCCAAATTCTGACCCTACTATCCGAATGTCGCAGCAGAAATCGAGACTCATCAGACCAGGCAACGTTTTTCCAATCTTCTATGGTCCAATTTCGGTGAGCCTGTGCGAATTGTAGCCTTAGTTTCCTGTTCTTAGCTGACAGGAGTGGCACCCAGTGTGGTCTTCTGCTGCTGTAGCCCATCTGCCTCAAGGTTCGACGTGTTGTGCGTTCAGAGATGCTCTTCTGCATACTTTGGTTGTAACGAGTGGTTATTTGAGTTACTCTTGCCTTTCTATCAGCTCGAACCAGTCTGGCCATTCTCCTCTGACCTCTGGCATCAACAAGGCATTTTCGCCCACAGAACTGCCGCTCACTGGATATTTTCTCTTTTTCGGACCATTCTCTGTAAACCCTAGAGATGGTTGTGCGTGAAAATCCCAGTAGATCAGCAGTTTCTGAAATACTCAGACCAGCCCGTCTGGCACCAACAACCATGCCACGTTCAAAGTCACCTTTCTTCTCCATTCTGATGCTCGGTTTGAACTGCAGCAGATCGTCTTGACCATGTCCACATGCCTGAATGCATTGAGTTGCTGCCATGTGATTGGCTGATTAGGAATTTGCGTTAACGAGCAGTTGGACAGGTGTGCCTAATAAAGTGGCCGGTGAGTGTATGTAGTAATGAATTGTGGAGATATAGCATGTGTTCCTGATTTGTTGGGCGTGGCTAAAACGGCTATACCGTGACGTACTGGCGTGACCGGCATGACTGCCCCTCCCCCCACTATATAAGCGAGAGAGCGCCCTCTCATCAATGGTTATCCCGCTCAATTGTGAGTTACTATCACTATTTCTACTTTGACAGTAGTGCTATGCAATACTGCCAAATTTGGTATCGATCCAATACCAAGTAATTACAGGGCCAGTATTGCCGATACCGATACTTCTTTGTTTTGTTTTGTTTTTACCACTGCCATCTACTTTTGTGTACGTGAGAGCAATACTCATAATGAAGTGAATGCATCATCAATATGCAAATTTAAATTTTCATGATAATTGAATTATTTTGTCATTTTTCATTTAATTAATCATGCTTATGATGATAATAAAATTAATAATAAAAATAAAACTTTTTAGGTAAATAAAAAATACTTTCATTGAGTAACTTAGATTAAACTTAAATTTCCCTTTTGGGGTGGCAATCTGCATTTAAAACAGATTTTTTCAATATATCTTTGTTGATAGCGAAGTCCAGCTCACCTTTTGCCATGGGGGAGAGGTTGGTTCTCCCTGCAATTAAAGAGGCCATCTCTACTGTCATGGAGCGAGAGCCAGTACCGGTGTTAAAGGCCATTCCCCTCAGTAATAACAGTGTGGTGCGGAGAATCAAAGAGATGGCGCTGGATACTGAACATCAGCTGTGTGCCACACTGCGAGAAAACTATTTTAGTATCCAGCTGGATGAGACGACTACTTCAGACAACAATGCCATGTTAATGGCATATGTCCGTTATGTGTGTGGGAGGGATGTGTCTGAGGACTTACTGTTCGCAAAATATCTCTCCACTGACACAAGAGGAGAAATCATCTTCAACGCCTTGGATGAGTACCTCCAGGCCAATTCCATCCCGTTTGCAACATCCTTGCCTGTGCCACAGATGGAGCTCCTGCTATGGTTGGGAAGTACCGCGGGTTTGCAACTTTGTTAAAGGAGCGTGTGCCAAAAGTGCTGCACCGCCACAACCTCGCGTCCAAGGCAATCAGTCCATCCCTCCACCAGTCGCTGAACATTGCAGTCAAGGGCATAAATAAAATCAAGGCCCATGCCCTTAATGACCGGCTCTTTAGGCAGTTGTGTGGAGAAAACAATGAGGCCTTTGCTGCACACAGAAGTGCGCTGGCTCTCGAAAGGCGACTGCCTGGCGAGGCTGTGTGAATTATTCGCATCAGTCCTGGAGTTCCTTGAAAGGGTGGATGCTGAGCTCAGGGGTATGCTGTGGTCCAGCCGTCACGACATCCACTACCTTGCAGACTTCTTTGGCAAAATGAATGAGGTTTCACTGAAGCTCCAAGGAGAAGCTGAGACGCAATTGCCAAACGGGACCTGTACCGACACAATTTGGGCAGACGTCAGCTGAACAGCTTCCCTTGCCTTACCAAGGTTGAATAATAATGATTTATTATTATTATTATTATTATTATTTATTGTAGTAGTAGTAGTAGTAGTAGTGATATATTATTATTATTATTATTAATAATAACAATCATATTAGCAATAATTAAGTAAGGCATTGCATTCATTTTTTGAATATTTTTTATACGTACATTCAGGTGCTGGATGACCTGTCAGACAACCATCTGCTTCGTATACGGAGCACCTGATGGCCGTGAAAGCAGACATGGAGATCCATTTCAGGGACCTCGAACAACTGGTTGTCTTTGAATGGGTAACAGAGCCATTCCAGGTGGATGCATCCAGCTGTGATGCAGCACTCCAAGAAAGCCTTATTGACCTCCAAAACAACGAGGAGGCCAAGGCAACGTTTCGCGTCTGTGGGTGGCGCGCCATGTGGGCTGCGCATGGTGTGCGTTTCCCCCTGCTGTGGGAGAAGACCCGTCTTCTGCTTCTGGCTTTCCCAACTTCATACCTCGTTGAGCAGGGATTCAGCCAAACTCTCCACATGCAGGCGAAGTACCGCAACCGTCTGAATTTGGTGGACTCCGGTGCACTGAGACTGAAACTGACATCTCTGCACCCCGCTGTAACAAAGCTCGCAGCAAGCCACCGAGCACAGGGCTCACATTAAGTTGTCCCTAATGTTGCCCACTAAATGTCCAGATCACAGCATTTGTAGTTCTTCTTTGTTTGAAGTGTGCTGTTTTAAATTGGCAACTGCTGCTGCTGTCTTGTTCTCCACTTTCCGTTAGAAGGAAGTTAATTGTATATAGTTAATTGATGGTCTGCTTAATTGAGGGCGTGACCAAACACGTTATTGCCTAATTGAGGCATGTTGTTCACGAGTTAATGTTAAATGTGTGTTTGAATGTGGAAATACACATAATACACTATATTCAAACCATTTTCCTTCATTGTTTTTAATCATACCCTCACCTCACCCTCAAAACCCTCACCCCAAAATGATTATATTAAAAGCCAGTCAAATGAAACCTTATGGAAAATGTGCAACTAATCATACAATGTCACTGACTGACTTAAAATTAGAAATGGCCATCTTTTCTGTACGCTTAAAATGACCACTTACTAATTATTCTGACTTGTCATCTGGCACCACCAGCAGGTTTTATCCAGTAAAACATTCATGCTCCCTAAAAGCTGATCCTCTTACTTGAACTCTAGAGACATCATGTAACCAAATACCTGCTGAACTAATGACATTCCCATCAGCCTCAGTTTGTGCTAATTTGCAAATGTTTCATAGCCCAATATCATAAATCACAGATACTCCTTAAGGGGGCTTTACAATCTGTACAACAATCAGAATAAAAAACAGCTCCCCTGAAAAGACACTTTAAGTCTACCCTAAAATATCCAAGGAATTTATTGCTATGTGCATTAAATGTCCACCACTGCTTCTGTGACGCTCATGAAATGTAGGTCACATTTTATGTAATTTTGTTGTTTTATTTTGAAAGTATTATTTTTAGTAAGAAAATGCATTACTATGCACCACCGGGTCAATTATTACCTCTTTTAGAGTTATCCAGCCTCACCAGCAGGCGGCAGTGTGGCGCTCAGCTTCTACTCGCGAACGGACTCTTGGTTACTTTCTCATTCTACTGAGCGAAGCTGCACCGAACAGAAGCGAGCGTATCTGTCTTATTCTTTCTCCTGTTTTTTACAGGTTAGTGGTGTTTTGAAACTTGTATAATTACTCCAATGTGTTGCTAAATATTTAAATAATATGTTTGATTAATTGTGTATGATTTCTGAGCACGTTAGAATGGGTTTCTGAAGAAGTGACAAACATGTAGTTTCTCTGTGTGTCGCGCGGCACTGTATACTGTTTTTTTTTGTTAATGTGACCGAAATGTCTAGTTTCTGGCTCCAGCGCATCTCATATGTGGTTAAAACTATTATTTTGGGTACAGTATGTGTAAATAAATTCTACTGAGCGAAGCTGCACCGAACAGAAGCGAGCGTATCTGTCTTATTCTTTCTCCTGTTTTTTACAGGAACCTTATCTGTTTACAGGCCCATAGTCTGGGACCTGTTACACTTCAGTTTCAGCTGTAAAGAAATATTCATAATTCATAATAATGAATCCGAACACTGATGAGTGTAAGTGGTTTCCATCACATCACACTCTGCAGTGACTGTACGCGTCCACCAGAGGGCAGCATGGCAACAGGACAGAGGACACCTTCAGTCCACAGCAGGAGACTCTCTCAATAAAGTCCATTGATGATATTCAGATTCAGCTTCCAATGCAGTTATTAAAGATAAACAATACAAATTCCAACTATATGATTCAAATTCAGTTTTTAATGCAATTATTCAAACTGAGCAATTCAAATAGAAATTATTAACAAGTTACATATTTCTGCCCATACATGTAGTTTACAGTCACACTGTATATCTGCATTCATTTACCAGACAAACAAAACAATAAAACATAAAAACAATACAATCTATATTATATTTAGATAGTTTATTAGAGTAGAGGGGAAGTAAAGGGGGGAGAAAGAGAAGAGTTGGGGGGTGAAAGTAGAGTGAAAAGGGGGGAAGAAAGGGAGGTGGAAAAGTAAGGGGGGGGATGGGGAGAGATAGAGTAGGGTTGAGAGTTGAAGCAGGGTGAAAAGGTGGAGAAAGGGAGGAGGGGGAGTAGAGGGAGAGCAGGGGGTAGAAAGAAGAGACAAAGAGTAGGGTTGGGGGAAGAAATAGGGTGAAAAGGGGCAGAAAGGGTGGAGAGAGAGTAGAGGAATAGAAGAAGGTATAAAGAGTGTATGGAGTTTGGTTTCAGGTTGGTGTATTGAGGAGTAAAAGGTTCATTCCTGAACATCATTACGACAAAAGCAGCACAGAAAGCAGCAGAACATCTGGATTCTCTTCAGCAGAGAAGGCTTTTTGGGCTGAATGATGTCATTCTGAGTTGAAGGCACCACTTTGTTTTTCTTGTTCTTGCCCTTTTTGGAAATCTGGTAAGAAAACAAAACAAAACAAAAGGTAAGTTCAGAGTTTCAAAATGAGCAGTTGAAGAAAAAGAAAACTAGAAATGTCTGGATGTTCAAGTCAAGTGGATTTGTTTGGTCATGAAATAGTTTCTCAATTCCATCACTTTCCATTGAATTATGAACGCATCCATACCTTCCAGGGGATTCTGTGGCTCTTCTCAGCTGTGGAGTCACTGTAATGTGAGAAAGCGCCCTCATCTTTGAGATCAGCTGGTGGAAGGTGGCCAGTGGAGTATGGAGATGGGGCATTCCTGCTCTTCTCTGACATACTGTCCTCATTGTCATAGGAACAGCTGTTGGATGTTGCTTGAGAAGTCAAGGAGCGAATGTCTCCAGATGATTTGTCCACCTGCTCCACGTGTTCCTTTGAAGCCTTCTGGCTTTTAGCCTTCCGCCATCTCATTAAACAGCTCCACCAAAGTAAGTTCTTCTTGGGGTCTTTGCTGTTACTTGCGGCCTCGAGTCTGTCATCGTAAGCCTGAGGGTCGCAATCTCTCTGACTACTTGCGATCTCTTGAAATGTGAGCCAGAATTTCATTGTTGCAACGAATCCCATCAGCATCTCCTTGCATTTTCTGCAACTTGAAAAGTGACAGCAGGGGGCAGTACTAACACTGGAGTAGCTCTCATCCAGTGAGGCTTCTATGCTCTTTGACAAAATGGCGTTGAGCTCATCGGTGACCGTTTGCACAAGAACCGTAGTGAGTTGGGGTGGTATCTCAATCGTCCTGTCTGAACTAAGCACGTCACAAAAAGCCTCGCCGAAGGAGCTTTTCACGCTCACCTGGATGGCGTGGTCAGTGATGTCAAAGCTCTCCCTGAGAAGCTTTGCGGGCGAGTTCAGGCCAACCTGCTCTGTACTGCATTCCTGGGAACAAGTGGTGCCATACTGGGGAGCAGATGATTGATCGATGGCCTGTGATAAAGTGTTTGTGATGGCCTCTATAGAAAGCTTTAAAACTTCCCAACCCATGTCAATCATCTGTCCCCTTACATCCATGTTGTAAACACCTCTCCTTATTTCCTCCAGCTGTCTGAAAAAGACAAAGAAAACAGAGCAACATGGTGAGACAAAGACAACATTTACACAACAAATGTCACCAATGTACTCGAGCATTAACAGGAGTTTCAGTGAGAGAATTAGATCACTTACTTCTCAGTGAGGCTGTTAAAGAATTCCTTGATGATGTTGTAGAAGGTGTATTTCAGACTAATAAGCTGTACTGCTACTCCTCTGGCCTCCTGACCATGTGTGTCTTGGCCTGAGGGTTTTGGGGTTGAGTCCCTGTACATGGCCAGGTCTTCTTCTGTGATTGAAGACCTTTCTTCACAATGCTCTGCTGGTGGTGATGACCTGATGGTGGATGCTTCTGATGCAACATCCTTGTCATCAACATCCACCAGTACCAGAGGGGCAGGGCTCAGGTAAGCTTTCACAGCAGTCTTCATGTCCTCACTGGAGTGCATGGAGGTGGGGGTGGATGCCACTTGAGGAGGTGAAGAGCTCAGCGTAGCCTCTTCCTCAGGCTCTTCTGGAATAGGCTGAACTTTGTTCTCCTTTCCGAGGACGTACGCAAACTTGCTCTTTCTTTTGGTAACACCGGTACCTCTGCCTGTTTGTCTGCCATTTTTTGAGGCTGACTCACTGGATCTTTGTGTCCCGTCAGCCTCTGCAGTGTCCCTGATGTTCTGAATGGAAGATGTCTCTGATACCACTGTTTTGGCTATCTGTTCTGCTTCATTCTCCATGACTGGATCCAGAGGGCTTTGTTGCCCATCTGTACTCTGTTGGAGAAAAACACAAGGGAGAATTGTAAGATGCTATTACTACTACTGTTGAACCTGTGTTAAAATACATCATCTAGTGGTAAG
The DNA here is from genome assembly GCA_029490765.1 of Euthynnus affinis. Lineage (NCBI taxonomy): Eukaryota > Metazoa > Chordata > Actinopteri > Scombriformes > Scombridae > Euthynnus > Euthynnus affinis. Next base: position 2,496,995 of record CM055853.1, on the reverse strand, counting down.
TATGACTATAAATGGTTGGGAGACTTCACATCAGCAATTTAGTGGATTGTTAAAGCAGTAACAACTAATTTCTACCCTCTTGTACTTTTCACAACTCACAATGCAGAGGCCCTATTGGATCTGAAGGGATTTTTATTATTTTTCTCTGTGATTAAAAGTGTTTTGAGGGCCTAAACATGCTCAAAAAGTCAGGAAATCTTTGTCAGGACTGGTGAAAAACGTTATATTTTATGGGTCTCGAACATGAGCGGGGGAAATGGCTCAACAGTACAATAATACATTATCCAAAGAGACCCTAACCTTTTGTGATTGAAAAGAGTCCCGTCCTGAACACATCCATGTGACAAGACTGGCTCTGAGTTATAGTGCCACCTACTGCCAACAGGAAGTATTGTGCATCATACTTTATCTAAATACTCCTCAAACCTCAAATTGACTCAGCTAAGATACAAGACCTTCGTGATGCTACATTTAGCAGGTCATTACCCAAAAAACGCTTTTGCCAGGGCAACACATTCTTTGCCATGAGGGATGGTTCTACAGTCATGAAACTTGACACATATGTCTAGAGTGACAGCAGTTCAAATTCTGTACGGGTCACTGACATGGATGTGACCAAACGGCTCAACAGCGCCCCCTCGAAAACTTCAAAATTAAAGCCCTGCCTTCCAGATAAACGTAAAAAAAATGAAATTCACAGGGCATATGTATTATGTCCAGATGCATAAAAAAACTACATCGAGCCATACTGTAAGTCCAACAGGAAGTCAGCCATTTTGGAAAAACTGGTCAATTTTCGCTTCTTTTTTTGTGGCCAGTTTTGATGTTTCGCCATGACAGAGGAAATTGCTATAACTTTAGTGTACATGGTGGGATCTGCCTGAAACTTTACATGTTTGATAAGACTCCTGACGTGAGCACATTTATATGACAATATTCAGTCATTCAAACTGGCTCCATAGCGCCCACTACGGAATTTCAACACAGCCCTGGTCTAGAGACATCTACATGCCAGTGACAGGAGCCCTTCGACTGATCTTTGTTTTTAGCCTTGTTGACAGTAGCAACAGCTTTTCATTTCATTCATCCGTACACTGCTGTCAACACCAGATGACTTATGCTTCACACATTAAAAATGCAATTTTTATTAAAAGATAGGTTCATAATTTCTCATGTTTGTTTGTTTATTTAAACTGAATGGAGCCTATATGAAGATTAAAAGTTTTCCCTTTTCTTCTGATCATTTGAAAAACCAAGACTTTATTCTTGTAACATTTTGTTTTTATGGGGAGAAAAATCAAATTGATCTTGTCATATTGCACTTTTTCTTTTAAGTTGAGAGTTCATCTTGTTTTGTGCAATTCTTCTAATCCGGTCAACAATCAATGTGTTTTTCTTCTTGTAATCATTCATCCCGGTCATACACATCATCAAAAGACCCCTTCATAAAGCACTTGCAATTTAAGTAATGAAGGACAAAATCTGTGCAAAAAAGTATTCAAAAGTTTATATGAAGCTAATATGTGCAGCAGACTGAATTAGTCAAATCAAGTGGCTATCATCAAAAAAACCAATCACCAGAATAAAACGTTGGCATTTCAATGTTTTAAGCTTTCTGTGTGTCATTTAACACGTTAAATAGCCATTATCAGTTGAATAATCCTGTTTTATATCATGACAACACTCTAGTTTAGGTCTGGTTTCATTTCAGGCAGGTCTGGTAACCACTTAGTTAGGGTTAGGAAAAGCGTGCTAAAAACATTGGTTGAAACAGGAAGTGAGCAGTGGTCTCCAACAGTGGTCTCTGCTGCTTTGATGCTTTTACAACTTAATGCCATGCAACTAGCCAACTGCCCAACCCGGGTCCTCTGAATATGGAAATGAATTTATACAGATGTCACCTGAACTATGGCACTTTCCCTGTGATAGGTATTGTAGAAATGTTAATATTCTACATATTAAATGTACTGAAACATAGAGATTCAATGTGTCTGTTGTTTGCAGAAACATTTTGCAGACAACATTTTATTCTGGTGACTAAGCAGCTTTAAAAGTACTTCTTTTCTTTTTTGATGCAGAATTTCCTCTTCTGTTCTTTTAAGACAGACTTGAAAAAGTGTGATCCTATCACTGCTCAGTGTATATCATTAGATCATAACTGTAATCTGTTTTAAGATGGTGGATATGGAGTTAAGTTTTACTGCTTTATATACTTTTGGGTGGTTTAATCAAAACCAGCGACAAGACAGCACAATAATATCATATGAATTGTAGAGGAGTAGAAGTATAACATGGCATAAAATGTAAAATACTCATGTAATGTACTGCTAAAGCACTTTAGTGACAGGACTTATCGAGTACCTTGCTTTGTGGAGACATTTTCTTTGCTCTTCTCCGTTCTTTCAAGTGCTTCTCTTTCTTAATGTTTCGATCTTTGAGTGATAACTCTTGTTCTTGTGGTTGAAATGTACTCAGTTGGGAGTCCAGGACTGAAATGAGGTTCTGAGTAGAGATTGTCTGCTAGCAAACTGGTCCAAGGACAGTATGTGATGTCACAAAGTATTCCTTAATGACATCACAACAACATCAGAAGTTCTATTCTGTTCTATTCTACACATATTTTGCACATATTTTACACACACACACACACACACACACACACACACCTTGTTAGTGACACGGGCACTGCATGAGTCACTACACTCCATAGCTATGCAATAGCAATGGAGTGTTGTGACTTGGGCATGCAAAATTTCAGTGTGTAACTAGTCCTGCAGCTTTGAGAAAAACCATATGAATTATACATGAAAATGTATGTGTTATGACTTTTGGTGAAGATATTGAAATTTTTCGCGACGTAAGTCGGGAAAAGCTGAGAAAAATTTTGCATAGGAAATGAATGGGGAGGGGTCAAAAAAGTCCACATTGTAGGGCCAATTTCAAGCTTCAACTACTTCACCATACTTTGAGCTACAGACTTCATTCAAACTATAAAATGTTCACAAAGTTGTCAGCTATTAAACTTGTATTCAACCTGAATCTGAATAACAAACCGGGACTCAGTTCTCCAGTTGGATCCACACAGAGAGCCGGGGGCTAACGTTAGCTGAGAGGCTAGCGGCGCGTTAGCTGCATCATGACTGGAAGGAAGCACAGCAAGCTCACCTCTGCTAAGCTCTCCATGTGGAGCACTGAGGTTTGTTATTCAGGTTAAAGTGGGAAGAAGCAGCAGGTCTGACAGGCAGCTGAGTGAAGTGGAACCTGTGGAGGAAACACCGGGACCAACAGAGAGAAACAGTCCTTTGGGGAGGAGAAGGAGACATATCGGCTGTTCATAATCCACAGAAAATGTTCATTTCAGCCGATAGTGACATTTCATTTTAGAGCTCACATCGGCTGACACCGATAACGTACTGATAATATTGTGCGTCCCTAGTATAAAGACTGCTTCTTTAAAGACATGTATCATATACATATTATTTTTGAACAAAGAAAAGCTCATTTTAGCCGCAGAGCGGCTCAGATTGTGTCATTTTACAAATACAGTTCAATTCAAATTGATAGTATTGTTCTATTGTGACAACAGATTTATGTTCTCATCAAAAACAGACAACATATCACATGATTTACAACTGTTTCTTTGGTATTTTCTTAGTATACAGAAATATATAAAGTAGCACAAAGCTTATAATGTAGTTTCTCCAGTTGTTTCTCTCTCCAGCCTCCCCGGTGGCATCCTGCTGCTGTGCTGCACAGTCCACATCATTTCTCCTGTTAGCTTAACAACAGTCCTTAACAGTCCTCCAGTGATAATGACATTGTATGAAGACAAAACATTATACAATCAATAAATAGTAGACAGTGTATTGAAAAAAGTACTGAGTTTATTCAAATTGTAGACATTTGACTTTTCCACAAAATGCTGTCTGAAAAAATGTGAACAATTATATTGTTAGAATTTAATGATTAAGTCTATAAATAGATAAGGTGATGAATATTAATCTAAACAAGTTTTAACATGTGTGCAACTATTAGCATTTGAGTCTGAGATCACAGGAGTCACACAAATGACTTCAACACTTTTTACATGTTAAACATTAAACACACTGATGAGAAACTTGTCAAGGAGAGACTATGATGAGAGCTGCCAGTCATTTAACAACTGACACACTCCTGATCTGTCTGAACTGAGAAGTGACTGTCTGCTTTCAGACAGTGTGTGTGTGTGTGTGTGTGTGTGTGTGTGTGTGTGCACATCACGCTGAAAAAGTAATAATCTATCAAGTCACAGAAAATTATAAACGTTAAGTACATTCATAGTTAGCTAAGTTAACACCATGCAGCAACATCCTGGTTAGGATGCCACCAGTTAACTGTTGAGAATATTTTTTTAAAGAAGGGGGAAAAAGTCTCAAAACAATTCAATCAATTATCAGAATAGGTGAAGATCACGTTAGCTGAGAGGCTAGCAGCAGCATGACTGGAAAGAAGCACAGCCAGCTAGCTTCTGCTAACCTCTCAGCTAACGTTAGCCCCGGCTCTCCATGTGGAGCACTGAGGTTTGTTACTCGGGTAAAGTGGGAAGAAGCAGCAGAACGATTATTATTTTCAGCTGATTAGACACTAATTAAAATATGCCTTGATGTTACTAAATATTACACACTGGACCTTTAAACCAATCAGGGCTCAACCCAGAGTCATTGGAGTAGCAATAACTAGTGATGTTATGTGACCATTTTACAATAACAGCAAAGGTAAGACACTTGGTTGTTAGTGAGTATACTAATAGAAGATCATTTTTATTGTGTGAAGAAAAATAGTGAGGTTTGGTTGGATAGTGAACAGTTGTACTGCTTTAATCTGCAGCATTTCAGGATTCATTTGTGTGGATGGCTTCAAATGAAAGCTCTGTAGTGCTGTGACTGCAGTCAGTGACAGAGGAGGTTTTTCTATCTCGCTCAGTCACTTGCTTAGTGCTTGACATGTCTTTTGTTTTGGTAGGAATGGTTATGCTGGTTTGATAGGTGAGCTGCTTGTGTTGAAAACGCTATGTCATATGTGTCACACTGTGGTGAGGTTTAGTTGGGTTTTTGTCCTGTCTCCATGTTTTGTCTTGTCATTTCCTCTTTTATTTCGAAAAGTTAGTCGTCTCCTTTCAGGTCACTTGCCCCTCCACCTGTGTCTGATTACCCAAAGTGTATCCACCTGTTCCCTCACCTGTTTCCCGTTCCCTCGTCAGTTCTGTCTGTGTATTTAAGTCCTGGTTTTCTGTTCTGTCCTCGTCGCTTCATTTGTTGTTTCTTCCTTCGTTCATGTCACTTGTCAAGTTCCTGCCTTGCCCCGGTGGCAGAATTAAAGAGGTTATTTTTGGTCTACCTCATCTCTGTGCCTGGGTCCATTCCTGCTATGCCTCCACTATTACATCCTGACAGTGTGACTTCTTCTCAAGTGTTTAAAAGCGTTGTGACGTGTTTGATCATGTGAGAGGAGCCATGTCCCTGCAGGTGGGGGCTCTTGGGTTAAGAGGATAATCTGCTGCACTGATTGAGATTATTTTTGCATCTGCAAAATGTTAAAGGCGCTGTTATTAAAGTAGCTTAGATTAATTACTTTTGTATAATGAATGTTATCATTCTGGGAATTTACACAAGAGTCAACTTGTTGTTTAGCTGTTTCTATTTCTATTTTATCCTTTAAAAGTGACACACTTTGTAAAGTCAGTTTAGATATGAGCGCTGCAAACTCTGATCACATTGAACACATCTGAAGTATCCCTGCTAACTATGATTTACACACGTGATGAATTCATGATATGGACATTCTAAAGAGCTGCACAGTCGTGTGTAATGACAGTAGTTCAGCTGTTTGGAGAAATTAAAGAGCCAAGTATTTTACAAAAGCCACACTTGTTGTTTTTTTATTTTCATTTTATTTTGAGAGAGTGAGCACAAGTTTAATTTAAAAAAAAAAAAAAAGGAAACTAACTTAAACTTTTGGGGGGGGAGTAAAATGTGCTTAAAGGTGAGTCTTCAGACTGTGGTGTTTGGAATAAGTCTTGCTCATCTATAACAGACAAAGGGGAGAAAAAAAAATCAGTCTTATCAATTAGAACATTTCAGAGACATGCAAATGTAGAGTGGCACTCAAATGTAGCCCAGTAACAAGTGAAACTTCCTCTTGAGGACACCAGTGGTTCAATGGCAGCCTCAGTCTCAGTTGCTGATGCTGTTAGGTCTGCATCACTTCCTTCTGCAAAGAACAATATCAATGATGTGTACATCTTGGTTTCTCATCACACCAAGTTCTCATACAGTAACATACTTTGTTTTATTCTGGTTGTTTTTTTTTTTTTTGTTTTTTTTTTTTTTTTTAGCAGCTGTGTACTTTGTCATCATGCATACCAGCATGTTCATTGTCCAGTCAGCAGTTTCTGTGCACTGCTGCTAGAGTTCTTCTCACGATACAGTACTGTACTGTACAAACATGAATACTGCAATATACACAACACACAAACAATGATAAGATTAGTCAGAGCAACAATGAAATACAAAGAGAAAAATGACATGGCAACAGTATCATCACATAACAGGAAGTACTTGCAGATAACACTTGCAGTACAAGTCTCATCTCCTGGATTTCAGGATCGTCACTTGTGAATTTTGCAGGTGATTTGCACGCCATTTCTACAGACAAGACATTCAGAAGTCATTAAATATCAGTCAGACAATGCATTAACACTAAGTAGTGTGGGTATATATGTGAGCAGTGGCTTAAACTCAAACAGCAACATTACACTATCAAACTACACAATTGTGTTTGTATGAATGTCAGATCGTGTTTTTGAGATATGATGGCGTTGTTGAAGGTCATTTATACAACAATTCTTTTGCCAGTTTCACAAATTGATTTTTACTTGTGATAGTGCATTAAAGTAAAAAGTACTTAATTATTGGATCTGAAGGAATTATTAGGGCCCAAGTGCTGACCAGTGCAAAGCCCTATTGTTTTCTATGATGATGACAGTTATAGCGTCTGTTCCTGTTACGGGATAACATCAACTCTCAGCAGTGTGAGGATGATGTGTTCTTGCAGAGTGAGAAGTGGGTGTTGCTCACACCAGTGTCACAGATTTTGAGCACTGTCAGTATAATTTAAAAGAATAAATGGAAATGTGTGTAAAAAGGAATCTAGTTGTATTTTACAAATGACAGACTCCATTGTGGTCAACATGGCAATTCTTAATGTTTGTACATGTGTATGTTTTTTTTTTTTTTTTTATTGAACAACAGGCTTTAGTTTTCAGTACATGTAGTAATCAATTACATTTTGGAAAAAGCTCTTCAATACAGACATTTAACAGTTTTTTATTTACAAATCATGCTGTAGAAACAAAGTTGCAGATATGAATTAAAGCTGCAAGCAGCGTTGGACGGGCCTGAGCCCCCTCCTCCTCCCCGTGCACGCCGGGACCCGGCGCCATGGCGTCAGTCACTCGCCGCCTGCGAACCCGGTGCGAGGGGTGTGACTCCATGTGGAGGTTTGTGCAGACAGGAGTGGTACAGTAAAGTCAGAGCAACCTCCCCGTCATGGCGAGACGTCAAATGTCAACGGTGTGAGAATGACAAATATCTGCAAAAGGAGATGGGTGTGGCTCACAGCAGTGTCATCAACATTATGCATGTGTTGTGCCCCTGTACTGTCATTTGCATTGAAATACATGGAAAGCTTCTGATAAGTTTGTGTGCAAAGTAAATCAGTTGGAGAGGAAAGTGTGTGTGTGTGTGTGTGTGTGTGTGTGGAAAAGAGAAAAAAAAATTGTATTCACATAGAAAAACACTAATTTTACAACAAATGACAGACAACTTCTATGTTAAACATGGCAATTCATTCTTTATTGAACAGGCATTAATTTAGTACATGTAAGAATCAATGTTATAATTGCTTTTTGTATAAGTTATTCAATACAGACATTTAATAGCTTTACTTACAAATCATGCTTTAGAAAGAAAGTTGCAGATATGAAATATCCTGACAAACTGAATTGTAAATGGATTACATATTGATTAAAATTTACATTGATTACAGAATCAATATGAACAAGTTCACTGTTTCCCTAGTCCATAGGTATTTGTGTTCCAAAGAGCACAGTTAAATAGCAAAGTTAAAGTACTTTGACCACTGAAATGATTGAACAGAATGTCATGTTATCAGGGTTAGATTTGTTACTTGCAGTCTATAAAATGTAAACTGTAAAAGGGATAGAGAGAGAAAACATGGGGTTGTGAGGACAAAAAGGGGAGGAGAGGGCAGAGAAATGAAGACGACAACAAGCATATTTTTTAGGTAATGTCCTGTTTGGCAGATCAGGCATACAAAGTCTGTGCCTTGGAGAGCCAGAACAGTGTTAATTCATAGATAAAGAGAAATACAATAATTACATTCATGTAGTGAATGTAACAGTCTAAAAATGTGAAGAACATTGTCCATTTAATAACTTAAATCTAAAGTCCTTTCTGATCTGTGTTAGCTACATGTCCTTACGGGAATAAAGGAACATGAATTTTAACATGCAGAAAGATGCAAAAGAAAACAGCTAGCAGGTGGCAGACGGACTAACATCATCCTTTTGTCAACTTTTAAGACAATTCATTTGTAAGCCAACCTAGCCAAGCAAATGTAGGAACATCAGTTATTATCATAAGATCCTCGTTTATGAAGGGGCACCACTTCCCATTAAGCTTATATTAACTGTGCCGGGAAGAAACACAGAAGCAACTTCTATCAATCTCAGATCTAAGGTGAAAGCTCCGATGCAGTGATCTAATTCTCTGCTAAATTGAATTCACAGACGACTTACTACAAAAGAATATATATTTATTAACTAAATAATAATGAACAAATAATAAAATGTGACAATACAAATGGGTAATGGAAATTAAAATGAGTATAAAATATAGGATAGGGATGGTGAAATGCTTATGGTAAGAATTAAATTTGGGTTGGAATTTAGATAGCTTCTCTAATGAAATTTAACTAGAGAGTTCAGTTAAACGACACCGACTCTTGCAGCGTCGTTTGGATGACTCAGCGCTGATTCAGCTGGGGTCCGGGATGACTCAGCGGTGATTCCAGCAGCTGCCTTGCGTCACTGGGCGTCAGCTGGGCAGACTGTCCTGCAGCGGGTACCGAGGATGGGTTACCCGGCGAGTCGGGAGCCGTTTGGGCCAACTGGCCTGCAGTGGGTACCGAGGAAGGGTCACCCGGCGAGTCAGGAACAAAGTCTTTTGTTACGGTTTCTTCAGATGGTTGCTATAACCATCACAGAGTTTGCCGTAACAGGTGAAGTTGAATTTGGTGATGTCTTGATCCGTCGAGAGAGCGGTAATCGTTTAATTGAAGTCTCTGGCTTACTGACTTTCTTGCCAAATATTCAATAATTCAATAATATTCACTAATTTCGCCGGTCGGACAGAACTAGATTTCGAAGTAAGTTAAATTGCAAGTGTCCAGGATGGCGTTTCCTGGCAGGATATCTCATTTAAATGTAAGTTTACATAGATTCACTCAAAGTTAGACTGCTAACAAGAGTTGCAGCAAAGAACTGGAAAAAGACTAAGTTAGAAGAACAAAAGAAAAAGAGCGCGCGAAAGGCCTAATAGGACGAGTACAAAAAATCAAAAAGATGGAAAAGTAAGAGAGAGAGAGCGCAGCCGGTACGCTTGTTTTATACCAGGCTAGCGTGAGGGCGTTCCTAGGAGGTTGAAACTATTTCTTGCGCACAAACGAGACATATGATCTCCGGCTTTTAGATAAGCATTTCACCATGACTATCAGTTTCAATATTAATTACACATATATGAGACATTAGATGCATGTTAAGAGTGCATGAATCTTCTATAACCACATATACAGCGACTGACGTTGAAACACTTGATAAATTGACCAGATAGAGTATCTTACATATTACTTGATGTTATTTTAGAAATCATTAAATGAGACTTATTCACACATTGTGGTTACAAACTTTACCTTACTACTAGCTGGGATGCATAATATAACTACTAAGACTATTCTTTTATCTACCATGATAGTACTTCATACATGTCAAATCTAATTTCTAGTCTATACAGGATATATAATGACACCAAAATTAAACATTTTATCTGGGTGAAGTTGTCCATTGGGTGGCACTGTGGTTGCATCAATGTGAATTCAATTAAATCTGGATATCTCTAACTCGGCTTTACAGTGTCGCAGAAAAGCCTGAGTTGGATGGTTTTACTCAGCATTCACTATTGAACAGTAATGTACAGATTACAAGATGAATAAACATTCACAAACCTATGAAAAAAAATCTTGAAACTGTGGGAGCAGAGAAATTCAACCAAGCTCAGCTGAATTTACGATGGGTCTGGTTATGTTATCTTGGGGTAACATCAGGGTGAGGAACAGGGGAGTCTTGTTAAAGAATGTGACCAGAAAAACATTGAGGTAAAAGAAGAGGCTGAGGGGATTCACCATGATAAACAGTCTTTCTACATGTCTCCAGAGAAGGGTCCTTTTTGATCCAATATTCATGAAATGTGGTTTGACAATGAGTGTCAATGGGTGTTAGGTGTAAATTGTTGGGGAGAGTGCACCGGTTATCCTCCCCCCTGCAGTTCAGGAAGAGGACAGTTTCTGCTAAGAGTCAAACTGACACTTTAAGGTGAAAAAAGGGGTCTTCAGTTCATCTGAGAGCCTTCTCAGATGGCATAGAATACACATCCATACCTTTGAGGTCAGAAGTTACTGTTGGTTCGGCCACAAACCTCTCAAAATGATGTTAGGGAGGAACATAGTCAGCTGGTTCTCCTACACAAAGTTCATTATATAGCAACACCACAATTCATCAATTGAGTCTAATAACTAGTTAAATAGTATAGTTCAATCAAATCTAAAATCTCATTTCACACAAATAAAGACAATACATTAGTCAAAAGCTGTTCAAAGTACAAAGTGAAACACAAACTAGTTTGAGTGGGACAGACTCTTCACTAATACAAACACTACGCAAAGCACTTACTTCCTGAAAGCCAACAGATGAACACAACTACAACGTGACTGCGATAATATTGTCAGTGGGACAGTGCGATGTAGCAGAATCAGACAAACCTAATCTTAACTAAAGTCATCATCAAAAACTGCATCTACATCAAAGGCATCATATTCAAATACACTGTCTACATTGTCTAACTGGTTCTGATCATCTCGAACACTGAAACTACACAGAACACCTTCATGATCACTGAAATAAGCAGGCATCACTGCACATTCCACATCAAACTGTGTCGTTTTAACATAAACATGATCAATTCAAGTCCCCATCTCTGTTGTCTCTTGTCTTGCATGCTGTGTGAATCCCATGAATTTACAAATTGAAGACCCTTTTAAAATGTTATCATTAAAATCACCCATGACTACAATAGTGTTACTGATTGGATTTAACCAGTCAAGTAACTTCCCCACATTTTGTTTAAATGAAGACTGTGGATAACATGGTGGACGATAAACTACGGCCAATAAAATGTTGAATTTGTGATACAGGCACACCAAACATTCCAGATTTAAATCGGGTACCTGCAGAATGTCACAGTCCAAATCATCTAAAGTGTATAAACCAACTCCACCATGTTCTAAATCCTGTAGTTGAGACAATGTTGTAACACAGAGCGAGGACGACTATGGAAAGTGTAACCACTGATTTGCACACTGTTTAATGGAGATTGTGCAGTGAGCCAGGTTTCAGTGACAGCAATGAAGTTAGGCTGCAAATGCTGAGTGCAAGACACCAAATCCGACAGGTGGCGACCTAAGCTGTGAACATTCATCAAATACACAGAGAAACTTTGTGCATTTAATGAAGGTTGACACTGCTCAATCAAAAACAGAGGCATGCTATCCATGGCCTCCCTCACTGTGTCCTTGCAGTAAATGGCCTTTTGCATTAAAATCCCTGATGGTCAGTCCAGAAAAAGTCCTGACACGACTCAGAGCTACATACGCCTGCCCCGGTGCAAACACCTTCTTCAAAGACACTACAGCCTCATCTACAGTCAAGCCCTGGACTTTATGAACAGTGCATGCCCACGCCAGCCTCAGGGGAAACTGTAGACACACACAACCGCTTCTACTGGCCTTGTCCTTGTCTGGTTCAATAGTAGTAGAATCCCTGCATTCTACTGCTGCATGTGCACGTGTCCTCTTCCTCTGTAAGCCAATTTTAACATTGAATTTCACAAATTTTCAGAGGAAATGCTTTATCTTGACCAAACTCAAGATGAGTGACTGTGCCACATGCTCCATTGACCAGACAGTCTTCAACATCAACATTCTTGCACAACATGACGCGTGCATTCTTAGCCAAACACAGTCTGTTCTAAACATGTGTCCTGCGCATTATAACAACTACCGCGTTCCGGTTTTCTTGTTTGTAATAAAATCTTTCGCTTCAATCTTGATGTAATCAGGACACATGGCAAACAACTTATGCAAATTGTGCTCATGTACTTGCATGCTCGTTGGAAAAATATGCAAGACAGAGCTGTCTTCTCCAGTCTCACGAGACTGTAACAAAGCAACGTCGCACTCTAACATGGGGTTTTCTTGGAACGCACTCGTAACCTGTTCAACAACTCTGAGAAAGAACTGTCCTTCTGCCTGACAACTGTTTTTAACTCTACTATGCTAAAGTGGCTCCACAGATCCACACCAACCTGACTGTTATACAGAGGCTTCCCTTTAACAGGAGGCAACTGATGAGTCACCAACAGCTATCACACTGACATTACCAAATGGGGAAAAGTCACCATTATGCTTGATCTGTCTTAACCTACCATGCACATATGTCAACAGATTGTGATCAACCATACTTATTTCATCAATGATCAGTAATTGAAGCTTACTAAATTTAACTTGGAGTTCAGTTTGTCTTCACCCAAAGGAGTGTAAGGCAAACTGGAGTGTGTTCCAATACTCAGGCTGTGATGAACAGTAGCTGCATTCAAAGAGTATGCAGCTATGCCTGTAGATGCAGTTAACAAAATGTCGTCTGGTTGATGACAAAGTGGCGACAACAGCCTCCCTGCCTCATACTGTATAGCTTTAATCAAATGACTTTTCCCCGTCCCTGCACCACCTTTTCAGAAACACATGCAGAGGCTCTGGGTTTTTACCCATCACCTTCTGCAAACACCACTGTCTCACCTTATAAAAAACAGCCATCTGTGTCTCATTCAGAGACCTAATCAAAGACAAGCCCTCACTTCTAGCCATCACTCTGCTGTTCTTCTCTAAAGGCATAGCCGGCCTGTTAACAGATGCTGAACATTTCAATCAGAAGGTGTGGACAATGTTCCTGATTTAGCTAAGTCAACTGCCCTTAGCTGTTTCATTTCATCAACACACTCGAGGCGTTCCACTTCCTGTTCAGGACACAGCTCCCCCCAAACATCATCATCATCTACAGCGTTCTGCTCATCAATGTCCTGAGCGTGCTCCCGATCAGGACAATCGACTTCAAACATTTTCCTGTTCTCATCTATAACAGCTTTAACACAACACACAGAGCCATCACTAACAGTGACTTGACCATCTTTATAGAACTGACTAAACATCTCAAAGCTGTCAGGTTTGAGATCAGAGTCAGTTCTATAAGTAAGAAACAATTGGAGCAAAGTCTGAAAATGAGCCTCCTCTTGTTTCTCCAAGTCAAAACGCATATACCTCACAACAGCGAACTGAGAACGTGTTCTCCTCAAGATGAAGCCCAATTCATTCTGTAGTGCAATCATGTTTTTAGATTTCAGTCTTGTTGAGAACACGATACTCAGACACAAACGTAGCACATATCAGTAAATACATCATTTTCCGGCCTATTCTTGTACCTATCCACTATACTAGTCATCCACATGTCATCAGTTTTGAAGTCGCTACAAGCCGCTCTCTCCTTCAAAACACTGAGGGGTAAACTCATCCTAACTATGTTGCTCCCTGTAGGCACAAACACAACCTTTCTGGAACACTCCTTCAGATGCATGTTTGTTAACCGATACACAGCCTCCTGGGCACAAACATCACAGTTGTGTAAATACACACTCCCTAGTTTCTTTAAGGCTTCTTTAGCAGAGAGACTTCCTTGTTTAGAAGCTTCTTTTCGGGCGTTACTAAGTAACAGTCATGGAAAGTCTTACTACCCAGAGGAAACAACACAGGGAAACATTTAACCTCATTAGTGTGGTCAGAAAGCACTTTAACTGGACTATTCCCCTCTGCAGGCGCAGCATTAACAATATCATCAAAATATTGATCTAATGCTTCCTGACCAATATCAACAGGCATAAGACAAGTGTCCTGAAACATGCAGTGCCGCTGTCTGTCATGTAACACTTCATCTTGTGTAATCTCTGATGCTTCCACCACATCATCAACTACAGCCTGTAGTGAAACATCACCACCTGAGTCATCTCTAACACTTTCTACAACAACTGGTTCAGGATGAACCGATTCAACAGCGTTTACATCCTCACTGACTGACTAGCCTGTGTATATTCTCATTTGTCCAGGTCCTATTTATCTCTAGGCAACAATGATTCCAAAGCAACTGGACTTAGATTTGTCTTATGAAGACGTTTCGCCTCATATCCAAGCGGCTTCATCAGTTCGTAATGCATCGGCCTGACTAGTCCTCACTAGTCTGACAACACAGTGGAGATAGACCCAGGTATTTATCCCTGCCAAAGTGACCGCCCAAACTATCTCCTAAGACAATAGTTCGTTAGTGGAGTTTCACCTGACCGTTTTGGTCAGTGAGTCATCCCTGTGAACGACAGTAGTTCTGTTGGTTAGAGTCACTTGTTGTTGGTTTCAGGCAGCTTTTGTTCTTAAGTTTCCTGGGAATGGTGGAAAGTGCAGCATTGTAAATAGGTGAAAGATGGTGTCTCAAACCCCCTCCTCTGTTTAGAGATGGTTTCTCTACTTTAACATAAATGGCTTCTTTAACTCCTCTCTCAAACCATCTGTCCTCTCTGTCCAAAATTCTGACATTACTGTCTTCAAAGGAGTGAGCCTTTTCCTTAAGGTGTAAATAGACAGCAGAAACTGGACCTGAGGAGGTTGCCCTTCTGTGCTGGGCCATTCTCTTGTTTAGTGGTTGCTTCGTTTCCCCAATATACAGATCGTTGCAATCTTCGCTGCATTGGACAGCGTATACCAAGTTACTTTTTTGGGCATGTGGTAGCTTGTCCTTTGGGTGTACCAGTTTTTGTCTGAGGGTATTGCCAGGTTTGAAACAAACAGGGATTTGGTGTCTGTTAAAGATTCTCCTGAGTTTCTCGGATACCCCAGATACATGAGGGATGACTATGTTTTTCCGTGTTTCCTAAATTATAGATTAGGTGATGGTGAAATGTTTACTGTAAGAATTGATTTTGGTTGGAATTTGGATAACTTCTCTAATGAAATTTTACTAGAGGGTTCAGCTAAACGACACCGACTCTTAACCACGAGGTGTGTCATAAGAATTTCTTCTTAAAGAGCTTAAAAATGATGGAGACCGGATCCGAAGAATCAGAGTTTAGGTTGAATTTAATTTCTTGTACAAGAAGGAACGTTTTACAATGCAACACACAAGTGGGGTTACAAAGAAAAGGCTCCATGAGGAGCATTCACAGTCTGCTTATATACCTGGGCTTTCTCTTGATGTTTTCAGACACATTCCACAGTTAAGATATTATCTCAATTTATGGCCACCCCCAATCTAACTTAACACCTCATGGCCTCCCTTAGACCCTTTATGACCTTCTCCTAAATATTTATCCAAACCCTTCTCCCTTGGGTTATTTACTATACAGGTCACTGAATCAAAGAGAAACTGTCATCTTAAAACCTCAAAGGAAAAGGGGCTCACACCCAGGTATATCCTAATTTTTATAACATTTCCCCCCTGTTTGTACTTTTTCAAAGATACAAAAAATGCAAACATATCATAAAAATTAGGTGAGTCAAATGATTATTCAACAATAAGTCAACACACATTGTTGACTTATTGTCTCTGGCAGTTCTTTTATCCTTCTTGTCATTTCATTCTGTTCCTTTCGGACAGGAAAATTCTCCACACAGCCCCGCTGCCTCGGCGACTATTACTCTGTGTTAACTTGTTATAATCTCTTTTGTATGCTTAATCACACTTTATGGTACAAAAACATTCACTCTGACAAGAACAATTGTATAGTTACATTCACAGCTTTTAAAAAAAAAAAAAAAAAAAAAAAAAGTTGTTCTCCCACAGGCTGATCAACTCATTGGACCCGATCATGAGAACCTCTCCCTACCTAAGGGTAATTTCCCTAATCCAGAAAAAGAATAAACTTCTACAAATGTATATACAACGTACTGTCAGTCTTTTTCTCTTAAGCATACATTTACATCAGAACCGTATAACTTCTTCTCAGATCTTCTATAGGTTCATCATTGTGCTGTGGAATAAAAACTAAGCAGGTGTCTCATCTCCAGAAGGTATCTCGTCATCATAATGTCCACAAATGGTCTCTTCCATCACCGTAAACTAGTCGTACCATCCGTAGGTCTCCCCATGTCTCTTGTAATCATTCTCTGTGGAGACAGACTGGTACAACAACTGTTGTCGTGTTAAAGCAGTAGTTATCAATCTTTGCACCAACTCTCTTATACATGGAATACAACAACATCCACAAGTGACTAAAATAGCAAACATGATTCCTACTGACAATAACATGGCCTTAGTCTTAGTCTACCTTGGGCATTCTGCTTACCACGCACTTAACATGACGCACAAAAAAAAATTTTTTTTTGAATAGTTTTTGAAATCTGTATTTATTTTGTTTATTAACTCTCATATCCCTCCTGTTGACGTATGGGTACCCCATACGTCAAAACTGCTGTGAATCTAAACAAAATTCTTTTGGAAGTATGTACTTGCCCTCTGATCAAATTTTCATCTACTTCTACCTCATCATCTGTCGATACGTGTGTGTGTGTGTGGATGCATGACCTGTAACTGGAGTTAGTCATGCAGCGTCCTCCTTTCTCTTTCCTCCCATTTGGGCTCCGCTCCTTCCTCATCCATTTCCCCTCCATCTCCTCATCCTCCTTGGGGCCTTTCACTCCCTTACAAAGTGTCCAAGTCTGCTACAATTGTAGCACACATCACTCCTATCATCCGCTCCCCTGTTCTCACCGCTTCCTCCCCTCCGCCTCCCTCCGTAATCACCTCGGAAAAATATTTCATCAGTGTCATCATCGTGTCCTCAGGGGATATTGGGGGTCTTGTATAGTCACTACTTGTCTCCATGGAATGACATTAACGTCCAGGAGGGGATGGCCAGGTGCAGGAACAGGAGGCGGCGGAGCAGTCGGCAGCGGTGGAGGAGGAGGAGGAGGAGGAGGAGGAGGAGGAGGAGGAGGAGGAGGATGAGGCTGGGGTTCAGGATTGAGCGGAGGATTCTTGTACAAGAAGGAACGTTTTACAATGCAACACACAAATGGGGTTACAAAGAAAAGGCTCCATGAGGAGCCTTCACAGTCTGCTTATATACCTGGGCTTTCTCTTGATGTTTTCAGACACATTCCACAGTTAAGATATTATCTCAATTTATGGCCACCCCCAATCTAACTTAACACCTCATGGCCTCCCTTAGACCCTTTATGACCTTCTCCTAAATATTTATCCAAACCTTTCTCCCTTGGGTTATTTACTATACAGGTCACTGAATCAAAGAGAAACTATCATCTTAAAACATCAAAGGAAAAGGGGCTCACACCCAGGTATATCCTAATTTTTATAAAGTGTAGCAGCAGTGACGTGGTTTCACCTTACTTCGTGCAGCGTTGTTTTGGATGACTCAGCGGTGATTCCGGCAGCTGCCTTGCGTCACCCGGCGTCAGCTGGGCCAACTGGCCTGCAGCGGGTACCGAGGAGGGGTTACCCGGCGAGTCAGGAACAAAGTCTTTTGTTACGGTTTCTTCAGATGGTTGCTATAACCATCACAGAGTTTGCCGTAACAGATGATGTTGAATTCGGTGATGTCTTGATCCGTCAAGAGAGCGGTAATCGTTTAATTGAAGTCTCTGGCTTACTGACTTTCTTGCCAAATAGTTCAATAATAATCTCGCCGGTCGGACGGAACTAGATTTTGAAGTAAAATAAATTGAAAATGTTCAGGATGACATTTCCTGATAGGATATCTAATTTAAATGTAAGTTTACCTAGATTCAAACTCAAAGTTAGGCTGCTACGAGGGTTACAGCAAAGAACTGAAAAGACTAAATTAAAAGAACAAAAGAAAAAGAGCGTGCGCGAAAGGCCTGATAGGAAGAGTATAAATATCAAAAAGGATAGAAAAAGCAAGAGAGGATGAAAAGGCAAGAGCGAGTGAAGTGCAGCTGGTACGCTTGTTTTATACGAGGCTAGTGTGAGGGCGTTTCTGGGAGGGTGAAACTGTTTCTCACGCGCAAACGAGACATATGATCTCCGGCTTTTAGATAAGCATTTCACCATGACCATCAGTTTTAATATTATTTACACATATGAGACATTAGACAAATGGACAGAGTGCATGACTATCCTATATCAACATATACAGCAACTGACGTTGAAGCACTTGATAAATTGACCAGCTAGAGTATTTTACATATGACTTGACATTATTTCAGCAATCATTAAACAAGACTTATTCAATCACATTGTAGTTACAAACTTTATCTTACTACTAGCTGGGATGTATAATATACTACTAAGACTATTCTTTTATCTACCATGATAGTACTTCATACATGTCATATCTAATTTCTAGTCTATACAGGATATACTTTGGATATACAATGACACAAAATTAAACATTTTATCTGGGTGAAGTTGTCCATTGGGTGGCACTGTGGTTGCATCAGTGTGAACTCCCCCACATCCAGATATCTCTAACTCGGCTTTACTGTGTCGCAGGAAAACCTGAGTTGGGTGGTTTTAATCAGCATTCAATATTAAACAGTAATATACAGATTACAAGATGAATAAACATTCAGAAACCTGTGAATAAAACTCTTGAATTTGTGGGAGCACAGAAATTCAACCAAGCTCAGCTGAATTTACGATGGGTCTGGTTATGTTATCTTAGAGTAACATCAAGGTGCGAAACAGGGGGATCTTGTTAAAGAATGTGACCATAAGATATTGGGGGTGAAAAGGAGACAAATATCTGCACAATTGTCCACATTCAAACAAGCTGAGGGGATTCACCATGATAAACAGTCTTTCTACATGTCTCCAGAGAAGGGTCCTTTTGATCCAGTATTCATGAAATGTGGTTTGATAAAGAGTGTCAGTGAATGTTAGGTGTAAATTGTTGGGTGTGAAATGCACCGTTATCTTCCCCCTGTAGTTCAGGAAGAGGACAAGTCCTGCCAAG
Source organism: Euthynnus affinis (assembly GCA_029490765.1). Classification (NCBI taxonomy): domain Eukaryota; kingdom Metazoa; phylum Chordata; class Actinopteri; order Scombriformes; family Scombridae; genus Euthynnus; species Euthynnus affinis. The sequence goes on along the minus strand of CM055853.1, from coordinate 2,477,517 downwards.
AGTCAAACTGACATTTTAATGTGGAGAAAGGGGTCCTCAGTTCATCTGAGAGCCTTCTCAGATGGCATAGAATACAAGTCCATACCTTTTGAGGTCAGAGGTTACTGTTGATTCAGCCACAAACATCTCAAAATGATGCTAGGGGAAAACGTAGTCAACTGGTTCTCCTACACGTGTCATGCATACCCGCTGGGTTGCAGTTGTAAGCTCTATAGTCATGACTGGGAGCGACAACTCTTTTGTACCACTGTCTTTTGTGAAGGTTGCGTAGGGGAGAAATCTGATAGTTCTATGGGCTGTGGGGTATACGTATACATGAGGCCACTGCTGTTATGGTATGTAGAAAATTCCTGGACTATATCATTGACATCGTCATCCTCACCTGTATAGTGTGACGGCTCTGTAAATGTAGACCTGGTACGTTTGAGGTTGAAAGTGAAACTCAAAGCGTTCTCAACTCCATCCCGGGTGTAATCAGTTGTCACTTTTTCCATTCCACACTTTGAAGCTAGCAACATTATGATGTTGACTAAAGACCCTTCGGGCGGTTTGTAATCTAATATTACATTGAGCTTCCTGTCTGTCACTGACACATACTGAACTGTGAACCACTTAGATAGATAAATCACCATTCTTCTGAACTCTTAACTGTGTAGTTAAGTTATTCAGCGCATCGTCAACAAGTGAGACAACAACAGGTCGCTGTCCCACCCGGGGTACGTTTGTACACCACATAGCCAGAATGAGCCGTTTCTTCAATACCAAGCAACACCAATGGAATCTGTAGATGTCCAGTGTCACATTAAACAATTTCGGCAGGTGAACATCTGGTCCGATCATCGTCTCCGTCTTAGGTCTCGTGCGGGTGCCCACGAGAATGTGATCCCAGAAGCCCGGTACGTGAGGGATGCAGACATATTTGTAGGCCATCTCTCTTCTAAATGGGGAGTTTGCCCAGTTCATGAAGGACATACAGTCCCTTTTGTCGAGGAGCTGCTCATACGCTATTGGGGTGTGGGGTTGGGGGTGAGGAGAGAAGAAGGTGAACAAGCTGTCAGATACAGTACATTCATAGACAACACTCCTGTCCTAGCCCTAATACAGATAGTGTGTGTGTGTGTGTCTATATATATTATGGACACATTTACCACTTTGCAGTTGCTCAATGTCAGGGGGGGTACTCCTGGTTCAGAATCTGTCGAGTAAAGATGTTGACATCCTCCTCGGCTTGGTAAAGGTCATCGACTGCATGTTCGAGATCCCAATCTTCTGAATCCTCGAGCGTGGGGCAGCTGGCTAGGGTACTGGCTGTTATGTTCACTGTTGCGTGTGTGGATGACATATTGTGCTTGTGACACCCTCCTTGCTGTCGGTAACATAATGTGCATATCACACAGCCGCATGCACATTAGACGGTCTGTTAAGTTGAATCAGGTAGTTGGGACAGTCAAAGTCCCTGTTGAAGGTCTTGTGACACGTAGGACATAGAATCAATTTTTTCACTGTAGCTAGCAGCGTGTCAGATGGCGTGATAGCTCCTTGGTCACGTCCAGTGCCGAGGAACAGAGATAAAGCAGGCAGCCTAGGGACTGCGAATAGGGGAGAATGTGATGTTGTTATCGGTTGCATGTAGTTGCACTCTTGTGTATTACATGACTGGTAATGTTCTTCCAATGGGACTGAGGAACGTGGGGGCTCGGACGGCGGCATACGTGGCTCCCCTCCTTGAGCCTTCAACAAAGTCTTTAAGCTCATGTATCACAGCGAAATTTGCATCATTATGATATCTGGGTATCTCGGTAGCAGTTGTAGTTGTGTTGAGCCAGCTGTCTCCTACATAGGAGAGGACGCTCCCAGGAGGTACAAGATTCATGTCACAGTCAAGCGGCGTGTGGTCTTTGTCGGTGTTCGCAAAGTTTATCTTCACGTTCATCTACGTCACCGCTATATCCTTGCCTGTAACATAAGGAAAATCGTTGTTACAACAGATTAAATGGCTAAAATCAGATTATGAATCTCCGCGAACAATATGTGAGACAAATGTGTATATAAATAAATCATACCGTGCATCTGTTTCATGAGTCTCACGACGCATCGGCGAGGGGTATTCTGAAGCGTCTGCAGATAGAGGAGCAGTTCCACTCAAAGGGCCATCTACCTCTGTACGTGCTACAGTGACGGCTGCACGAGCGGAGGCTGCTTTGGTTTCAGTAGACGATTCTTCCATTCCACGATTGGAATTACACGTGGTAGATATGTCGCCGGCGCAACCTTCAGGTCTGCTTACTCTGGTGCTCTTTGGTCGAATGGTGAGAGGTTGTTTGGTCTTCTTTGCATTTTTCGATCCACCGCTTGTTCCTCCTCACCTTGGTAGGTCGTCATCGTTGTCTTGGGCGAATGCATGCGTTACCTGCTGGGTTGCAGTTGTAAGCTCTATAGTCAAGACTGTGAGCGACGACTCTTTCGTACCACTGTCTTTGAAGGTTGCGTAGGGGAGAGGGCGTAGATTCTCTCGGCTCTGTATACTCGTTGGCTCCTAGTTCCATGTCCTGCTGCTGGTGCTGGAACCGGTGTTTGTGTTGGTATGTGTCTCCGTTATCGCATGCATAGTAGCTGTGTGCCATGTTTATATCGTTTTTATCATCCCTTAGTCCTGTTGGTTTAAAGGAAACAAATTTGTTAGGTTGTTTTTAACACTTTGTTCTTAATCATTACAGTCATCAGATGGTCTTCGCGGCTAAATCTCAACATGTGAAATGAAGCTTACAACAGAGTAACTAATCTTATATCCAGCAGAAGCTCCCCCTAGAAACCTTGAACTTATTCTCACATTATTAGCTAACTTTGTTATCAAGCACACGCGCGCTTTGACGTCAAGGTACATGATAAGTGAACACAAATGTTTTTTTTCCCACCTTATGCAACTGAGGCCTACGTCCGACCCCGCAAAATAATCTGACCACAATTACTGCCCATGACTCATCTCAGGTTCCACCTTTTTTATATAAAAAAAGCTGCATGCGATATCAATGTGATGTGGGAGACAGACAGACTCAGCAGAACATCTATATAAAAAGTCTTCACTAATGTCTCTGCAATACCAGCTGCTTCTGAACTGCTATCATACACTGTCCTATCACATATCTGCACCTCATATCTGAACAGCAATCTATGACAAACACCACACACAAACTGTGGTCCTTCTCCAAAAACTGCTGCATTACAACACCAACATCTTTAGACTTTTCTGATGCCTACTCAAAACAACACTGGCAATAACTTCCTGCCTACTTCCCTACTCCTGTCTCTAACTTTTTCCTCTATGCGTCACGCTGTCTCTATATTTCATCATGCTCCTTTTCTTTACTTCTAGCTTTAACAGTATGTTTATATGTATTATATAAGTATTTGTATGATAGTTTTTAGAATTGGAACATTTTGCCCTTTCCCTAAACAGCACGCTTTCTAAATTTTAACGGTCGTTTTCCCCTGATCAACATTCATTTTCTCCTGTGTTGCTTTCTTTTGCCTCATATTTTGAACAGGGAGATTTACTAGGTGATTGTATGTCAGTAGGAACCTCAACAAACACAATACTGTTGACAGCATTGTCTGAAACTACAGATTCAGAATTACATCCTGTCCTCTCACAGTCCACAACATCCCTCACTCTAGTCCTCATGCTATAACTAGTCACTTCATTAACTTTACAGTAATCATAGCAACTCTGCAGTCCAGGCTTACAAACACAAACTACATTCTCAAAATGCCTGTTCATGATGTTCTCTAAATAAATGCACTCTGTTAACAAACTCTCACTGCCACAGCTGTACTTCAGCCAACGTCCATCATAAAAAGTACACACACCAACTCCTAACCAATCTGCTGTCACCTGTATTTCCACCTCTGTGGCCCAAGTGTCAACAGTTCTCATCTTGGACTGCTGGATGTACTCTGACACAGAAGAATACTCACTCCTCAAAATACTGATCTTTATGTGCATTCCTCTCCAGCTGCTTACACACTGCCAGCCTAATCTTACGATGGTGCTTCTGTGAAACTGTCACAGGGATGTGGGTGAGATGTGGCTCTGAAGAAGCATCACCAACAACCTTCTCATTCCTACACGGAACACCAAGCGACCCAACTTCATAGGACACTGAACCACTGACCTTCACAAACTCAACATTTAAACTTATTACACAGAACTTTACTAACGTCTTCACTGAGAGGACAGAAGAGCAGTTCTTCATTCCTCACAGCACCAATGAATTCTACATCAGATTTCACCTCATTTACATCAAAACTCTGTGCTTTTTTTGACATGCTACTGTGAGAAGAAACCTTATGCTTTCTGCTATCACTAATTACTGGTCCTGCCTCTAAGTCACCGCTAACATCACTAAACAAAGTCTGAACAGAAATATCAGACAATGCTGGACTCGCACATACATTAAGTATACACTAGCATAGACATTTGTTCCGTGCTCAGAAACAATACAATCTGGTCACTATGTAACATCCTCACTATGTTGCTCCCTGTAGGCACAAACACAACCTTTCTGGAACACTCCTTCAGATGCATGTTTGTTAACCGATACACAGCCTCCTGGGCACAAACATCACGGTTGTGTAAATACACACTCCCTAGTTTCTTTAAGGCTTCTTTAGCAGAGAGATTTCCTTGTTTAGAAGCTTCTTTGGGCGTTACTCAGTAACAGGCCAGTTTCTGCTTTAGTGATTATGTAAATCACAACTGCATATGCATCAGTTACAAAGCTAATGTCTAAATTTGTGTTCCACAACTTCAACAACTGTTTTATACTGGTTCATCCTAACCTCATGTACTCCTCTCCTATAAACTACCCTAGTCTTCTTTTCCAGCCGCCTATAAGCTTCCTCAAAGACGTCCTGATTGATGCCAACAGAATCAAACAACTGTTCTACACTAGCATAAGCCACTTTACCTTCCTGAGCTCTCTTAACAGCTGTTTTAACATTTTCCAAAGTACACTGCGCCCTCTCTTTTAGCATCAAAGCACTTACAGACTGGCTTGTTTTGTGAGAGTGTCGTTCTCAGTCTCCTTTGCCTTCTGATCACATGTACATTCTTTGGTTTGTGTTTTACAAATGAATGTTCTAGTTGAAACTGGTTTTGGGAAATTAAAAACATTGTTTTTTTTTGCATGGTTTTGAATGTCATTTGGAGTGTGTTTGAACTGACAATGTCCAATAATGTTTCATCATCTGAGGGTAACTCACATGTTACATATGTATCAATAAACTGGACCACCTCCTCATGTGTGTTCTTACAGTGGTTTGCAAAAGTATTCGTACCCTTTGAACTTTTCCACATTGTCACATTACGGCTACAAACAAATAGATTTTATTGGAATCTTATGTGAAAGACCAAAGTGGCACACAATTGTGAAGAACAAAAAATTATACCTGATTTTTTTTTATTTTTTTTTTACAAATAAAAACTGAGAAGTGTGGTGTGCAAAAGTATTCAGCCCCTCCAGTCAATACTTTGGGGAACCCCCTTTTACTGCAATTACAGCTGCAAGTCTTTTTGGGGTATGTTTATTGTATGTATATTGGAGACCATTCTTGGCAAAACAGCTCAAGTTCAGATTAGATGGAGAGTGTCTGAACGGCAGTTTTCAGATCTTGTCACAGATTCTCGATTGGATTTAGGTCTGGACTTTGACTGGACCATTCTAACACATGAATATGTTTTTGTTTTAAACCATTCCATCGTAGCCCTGGCTTTATGTTTAAGCTCGTTGTCCTGCTGGAAGGTGAACCTCAGCCCCAGTCTCAAGTCTTTTGTAGACTCAAACAGGTTTTCTTCCAAGATTGCCCTGTATTTGGCTCCATCCATCTTCCCCATCAACTCTAACCATCTTCCCTGTCCCCGCTGAAGAGAAGCACCCCCAGAGCATGATGCTGCCGCCACCATATTTGACAGTGGGGACGGTGTGTTCAGGGTGATGTGCAGTGGTAGTTTTCCACCACACATAGCATTTTGCATTTAGGCCAAAAAGTTCAATTTTGGTCTCATGTGACCAGAGCACCTTCTTCCACATGTTTGCTGTGTCCCCCACATGGCTTCTGGCAAACTGCAAAAAGGGACTTCTTATGGTTTTCTTTTAGCAATGGCTTTCTTCTTGCCACTCTTCCATAAAAGGCCAGATTTGTGCAGTGCACGCGCAATAGTTGTCTTGTGGACAGATTCCCCCACCTGAGCTGTGGATCTCTGCAGTTTGTCCAGAGTCACCATGGCTGCATCTCTGATTAGTGCTCTCCTCGTTCGGCCTGTAAGTTTAGGTGGACGGCCGTGTCTTGGTAGGTTTGCAGTTGTGCCATACTCTTTCCGTTTCCGGATGATGGATTGAACAGTGCTACATGAGATGTTCAAAGCTTGGGAAATCTTTTTATAATCTAACCCTGCTTTAAACTTCTCTACAGCTTTATCCCTGACCTGTCTGGTGTGTTCCTTGGACTTCATGATGCTGTCTGCTCCCCAATATTCTCTTAACAAACCTCTGAGGCCGTCACAGAACAGCTGTATTTGTACTGAGATTAGATTATACACAGGTGGATTCTATTTAGTCATTAGATCATTCAGCAATCAGGCAACTTCTGAAGGCAATTGGTTGCACTCAGAGAAAAGGGGGCTGAATACACTTAAGTTTTTATTTGTAAAAAAAAAAAAAAGAGATCATGTATAATTTTCTTTGTAGTTCATAATTGTGTGCCACTTTCTGTTGCTCTTTCACATAAATTTCCAATAAAATCTATTTGTTTGTGTCCGTAACGTGACAAAATGTGGAAAGGTTCACAGAGTACGAAAACTTTTGCAAGCCACTGTATCAATTTGGGGAGCACCCTCAATCCAAAACAGGGAACCATGCTGCTGAAATTCTACCCTATAAAAGTGATCAATGATTTTGCCAATTGGTTGAGAAGGAGACATAAGAACTTCTTTCAAGAAACAATGCCATCTGTAGTCAAACATCTGCACAGCTGTAACTGGGTTACAACGCAACAACTCACACCTGTCTGCCCACTCCTAGTCCTCAACACTTTGCGTCCTACCTTCCTGTTTGAGAATATTTGCTAAGAGATTCTGCCAGCGCAGATCTGCAGATGAAAACGAACAAAACCACGTTGGATCCCTAACTGCCAAAAAGCTGGAGTTCCTCTAATTGGCTTCAGAAACCTAAAGCCTTCATCGTTGTGGACGCGTTGTGACTAATCCTCTGAGACAATCCTCTAAATAGTAGATGCCACCCGATAACGTCATTGGACACCAGACCACTGACCTTCACAGATTCAACATTTAACTTTTTACACAGAACTTGACAAACCTCTTCACTGAGAGGACAGAAGAGCAGTTCTTCATTCCTCACAGCACTAACGAATTCTACATCAGAGCTCACCTCAGTAACTTCAAACCTCTTTGCTTTTGCTTTCTGCCATCAGTAATTGCTGGTTCTGCCTCCAAATCACTGCTACCATCACTGGATAACATCTGAACAGAAATGTCAGACAGTGCTGAACTTGCACATACATTAACTACACACTCAGACACACTTGCATAAACAACATTTGTCTCAAACTTGGAAACATTAGAATCTAATGATGTACTCATCTCAGTGATACAACTGTCTACAGAAATGCCAGACAACACTGGACTTGCACCTCCACTGACACTAACACCACACAGTTCACATAGCTTCTGCGTTGAAGTGAGACTGTCAGCCAAACTACAGATGTAATGGTGCAAGTCATCAAAACAAGCAAAATGCAGAACCACACTTGTGCCATCAGAGTGTAACAAGCCAATGCTACTGCGTGAGTGACTGTCGACCACAGCAAATGGACCATCCTCGCAGATAATGGTAGAAGTGTTACCACATAATGTCAAAAGACACGTGCTGTACTGATTGGAAATCCTCTCCAGTCCATTACGCAAACTGATGAACACCAAAGTCAACAAGTTCACCTTCAGCCACACCTACTTCACCAAACACCACATCACCAAAAGTAAACCCAAACACTTTACCATCAATCTCTAATTTCTGGGGCAAATCTGGAACAGACAGCAAACCTGACTCAAGCATAAAGATGCCAGAATCACGCAAACTGCTGTACAACTCATCACCTACAACCAATGCATGATCTAGAGCATGCTTGTCCCATGAGAACACACTGCTCACCATGTGTTTGGACAAGCTGACCAAAGCTATTGCCATACATTGCAAGCCACCATATGTAAATCGCTCGTCTCCCTGACGAAAAGACCCTCCAACAACCTTAACGAGCTTTAATCCTCTGCTATTGTTAGCCACCACTGCCACACCACTGCTGTTGGAATCTAACTTAGCTGCTTTAACATCAACACCAGCAAAACAAGGATTAAACGCAGACTTAGCTTGGCTGATCTTCTTTGGCATCTGTGTTCCCTCCTCGACGGTGGACTCCATGGGCATGGCAGGGCATGCGACAGCAACCTCTTCCCCCACCACCTCTGGCACCACACCAACAGACAAGGGAACCACAGACCCCTCAACGAACTCCTGGGCTGCCGCCTCCACCTAACAAATGTGAAAATAGGTTTTAGTCAGAAACATTGTTAATTAAAAAAAGTTGATAGTTTTCATCAACAACTCATATTTAAACAAAGACAAATCTGCTGGACTGCTGGGCGGGGCCTGGAGGCAGACTCACACGGGCAGGTGAAGGTGTTGCCACTACCTATAAATAAAAGGAAAGGACAAAACAGTCAATAAAGCAACACACTCAATACATTTGCATACATAAGAAAGATATGAAATACATGTTACACCGATTTTTTTTTTTTTTTTTTTTTTTGCTGCTTCCCCTGTGAAGCGTCAGCTGAGAGGTGTTGCCACAAGATGCAAAGACTTTATAGCAGCTCGACATACAGTATATACATACATTTTGTGGGACAGTTACCTGGCCAGGTGCTGGAACAGCAGTGGACAGACTGTTGCACCGGAGGTGCTCCAGCCTTTAAAATACAAAGAGAAAAAGGAGAATTGATTAGATTTGCTGCGACTGAAAAGACCTGTGAACAAATGTCCAGCCAAACTGACTTGGCACAACACATTACCTTGCATTCCTGTCCAACAACGGTCTACTCTCAGGGGTCACTGCAGCACAGCAGAGGAGCCTCTCCCTTCACCACCAGCCTGGGCGAAACCCTGGCACGCGGCGGTGTCTGAGGAGACACCGGGCTCAGGAGGGGGCACCAGCTGGCAAACCGCAGCGCCCCACAGGAGGTCCACTAGGACCAGCAAGCCATCAGTGTCGCTGAGGTGCACCTGAAAAACAGTTAAACAGCAGATTTTAATCATATGTGTTTGAGACATATGATAAAGCTAAAGTGTTCCTTGTTACATGTTACATGTCACAACAATTATGCTATACTTACACCGTCGTGGCACCACAGCTCCAGCCGATGAAGAGGGAGGTGCTCTGCCACAGACAGGTATGGGAGACCTGACACAAAAGTGAAACGTGATCAGTTATTTAATGTTTAAACGTGTATTTACCACTGAGGTATTTTTACCAGTGCATTGATCACTGTTTGTGCTGGAGGGAGGTCCAGCACAAACACCTACAGGAAAAAAGGCAATTACAATTATGTCTTTAAAATAGGCAACAAATGTGCTATTAAAATGGACCACACAAATACAGAGAGTGACTTTTCACAATAATTAACACACTTTGGGCCAGAGGCTACAAACCTTGGTCAGGAGAGCACCAAAGTCCAACGCTGCCTCACCAATGGTCCTGCTGGCTGTGAGGTTGTTGCTCAGGGCACATACGCAGACCAAGTCCGGGGTCCATGGAACGGCAGCATGCATCACCTCTGTCCTCAGGTCAGCGGCCGCTCTACCTGGAATAGAAAGAAAAGAAAAAGACAGAGATCCCCATGGCATACTCACAAATCCGTCCATGATGGCCCACAGTTGAGAGTCTCCAATGACGAACACCCACTGCAACAGAGACAGCACATTGGAACAAAGACAAATTCAATGATACATAATGATACACCCATCACTATCATCTAAATATGAAAGACATACCTGCTGGTCCGGACGCAGGGCTGGAGTGACGAACTTGATGGGATGGTGGGTCAGCTCAGAAGTTCTCCATCTCCACACACGATGGCGGTAACCAGTGCCGCGTCCTGTTAAGATGAAGAGCCCAGTAAAGAATGTCAATCCATGCCTGACCAATAAACACATTTGATTGAAACTGCACTAGTGAAACATTCTAAAACTACTTACGAGCAAAAAAGTTGAGGATGGGTGGCCTGGGGGTCCAAGGCATCCGCTCTGCCATTCTCCGCTTGGCCGCCTGAGCACGCCAGTGGGACTTTGAACTTTGAACTTGTCCATGCATTTATCTTCAGTAGACTTGACTACTGTAACGCTGTCTTCACAGGTCTCCCTAAAAAAATCGATCAGACAACGGCAGCTGATTCAGAACGCTGCTGCTCGAGTCCTCACTAAGACCAAGAAAGTGGATCATATCACTCCAGTTGTCAGTTCTTTGCACTGGCTTCCTGTCTGTCAAAGAGTTGATTTCAAGATACTGCTGCTGGTTTATAAAGCACTGAATGGTTTAGGGCCAAAATACATATCTGATCTGATGTTACTTTATGAACTATCTAGACCTCAAGTCATTTGGATCAGGTCTGCTTTCTGTCTCAAGTCAGAACTAAACATGGAGAAACAGCTTTCAGTTTTTATGTCTTTTTACATGTACTTTTAAATTCTGTCTAATGCCTTTTATGATCAATGTAAAGCACTTTGAATTGCTTTCTTGTTGAAATGTGCTATACAAATAAACTTGCCTTGCCTTGCCTTGCCTAGAGATGGACTATGCCATGCTACTGGCTGAGAGTGCAAAAGTGTTTGCATTATTAACCTGTTGCTTTGTTACATGCAGATCATCAAACATCTTCAGTTTTGTTCACACACTCACTCATACACACATGCACGCGCACTCCTCTGCCTTTAACCAGTCACCCCCTTCCTCTAAAATGTCCTTGTATCCTTGTCATAATAATGTGTACATACTGTGCATTAGTACAGCTGTATTTCAGTATTCAGTATTATGCATGACCCCCACCCCCCAACAGTGTTTGATAGTTGAGGAAGAGACTAGGGAACAGAGTAAATCTTGGCTATGGTATGATCAGAGTCACAGCGTCAGTTTTCAGAGAGGCAGCCAGGGCAGACACATCCACATCCCTTGTCAAAAGGGTTTGTTATCCGCACGCTTCTTGTTTCTCCAGTGAGGCAACAAGGTACATCTAGTACAGAGCAGTTTCAAAATAAATGGTATGCATAGCCCTACTGTTCATCTAATGATTACAGCTTAAATGTTGCTATGTTATAGTTCAGAGAATGCACCACCTTGGTAATGGTAATGCGTACATGTTCATATTTTGTTACACATCTTTCATGGCCATCTTTTTCAGATGGGATCAAGACAACGAGAATGCAGCAAGAAAAACGTACATTGCTTTAATGCAAGCACATCATGACGACTTGAGTGTGAGGGCCACCGGATTCATAATTAATCCAGAACATCCCTGGATAGGCGCGTCACCTGACAGAATGGTTACTTGTGCTTGCCATGGAGAGGGAACACTGGAGATAAAATGCCCCTTCAAATCCAGGAACAGCCCTCTCGTTGAGAGTTGCAGGGAGCCTTCATTCTGTCTTGGAATAGGAGAGGATGGTGTCAGGGCACTGAGGCACAACCATAAGTATATGTATCAGGTCCAGGCCCAAATGCACATTGCAGAGGTGAGTTACTGTGACTTTATGGTTTGGACACCACAGGAAGTTTTTCTTCAGCGTATTCATTATGACTCAGACTTCTTTCATACCGCTTATGTGGTGAACTTAGTGGCTTAGTGGTGAACTTCATCAAGACAGGAGTGCTACCTGAGCTGCTGGTCCACAATCTTTTATTCTCTCTGATCTTCTGCCTCTCAGCACTGAGACCTCCTGTAAAGCAAGTACAATAGTACGTGGCATTGGAATGGGTTACATCCCTGCCCCACTTCATCGTGTACATGTCCAGTCCAAGTTGATTTCAGGGTTCTTCAGTGTTGCTACACGTGACTCATTTCCTATACAGGTGGTTGACTTTATCATGGGAAATGATATAGCTAAGGGTAAAGTACTTCCTAGTCCTGAAGTGGTGGATGTTCCTGATACCAGCCTAGATCAGGATGAAGTGGTGAAAGATCATCCTGATGTGTTTTCTGTCAGTGTCCTTACCAGATCCCAGGCTCGCAAACAGGAAGATGATGATGCAATCTTGGCTGACTCCATGCTGGCCCCTATTCTTTTTGAGGATAAGCTGCCCCCTGTTGACCCTCTGGGTCCTGCACCTCTTCAACAGGACACAACCACTCCCACCGGGATTCTCCCACCACTGCCAGTGACACATGAGTCTCTGATTGAAGCTCAGAAAGCTGATGCTAGTCTCACCAAATGTTTTGCAGCAATGACTGAGGTAGCAGATGGGAAAGGCCCACCTTTCCTCTATATAGATGATGGGATATTGATGCAGAAATGGGTTTCCAGGCCTATGTTAAGAAAATTAGGAACAGATGAAGATTGGGGCACAGTGCAACAAGTGGTTGTTCCCACCGTGTACTGCCAACATGTGCTGCAGTTGGCTCATGAGCATCCATGGTCTGATCACTTAGGGATTACAAAAACTTATGACCATATCCTCCAGTATTTTTTCTGGCCAGGTTTGAAAACTGAGGTAGCAAAGTTCTGCAAAACCTGCAGTGGTTGCCAACTTACTGGTAAGCCTAACCAAGTGGTACCACCAGTCCCCCTCAAACCCATACCGGTGGTTGGCGAACCTTTTGAGCGTGTAATTGTTGATTGTGTTGGGCCATTACCAAAATCAAAGTCTGGTAATCAGTTCTTGCTCACACTTATGTGTTCTGCTACTCGTTTTCCTGAAGCTATTCCCCTTTGCAAAATCACTGCTCCTGTTGTGACCAAAGCCCTGTTAAAGTTCTTCAATTCAAACAGATCAAGGCACAAACTTTCAATCCAAGGTATTTAAGTAGACCTTACAGTCCCTGGGTATTGACCATGTTGTCTCCAGTCCGTACCACCCTCAGTCCCAGGGGGCCCTATAGTGGTGGCATCAGACACTCAAAGCCATGATGCGCAGATACTGCTTTGAAACAGAGAGAGACTGGGATGGTGGTCTGTCTTTCTTACTGTTTGCTGCCTGTGAAGCAAAGCAGGAGTCTCTGGGTTTCAGCCCAGCCGAATTGCCAAAGAGATCCTCTCTTCCTCCCAGGAGAGTATGAAACAGAACTATGATAGGAAAGCAGTCGAACGTACATTTGGAGATGTGCCCTCTCGTACCTCTGTGTTAGAGCATGATATTGATGTTGGCGATGCCTACCCAATCAAACAACATGCTTACCGGTGTCCTTTGCCAAAGAGGGAGTTGTTGAAAAAAGAGGTGGAGTATTTGCTTGAAAACAATCTTGCCAAGCCCAGTCATAGCTCCTGGAGTTCTCCCTGTCTGTTGTCACCCAAGTCAGATGGTTCCCCTCGTTTCTGCACTGATTTTCGCAAAGTGAATGCTGTCACTGTGCCAGACTCATTTCCTCTACCTCGTATGGAGGACTGTGTGGATAGCATAGGTGCTGCTACCCACATTACAAAGTTGGACTTGTTGAAGGGATACTGGCAGGTTCCTCTTACTCCTAGAGCTTCTGATATCTCTGCCTTTGTCACTCCTGATCATTTCCTCCAATATACTGTGATGGCTTTTGGGATGCGCAATGCGCCAGCCACGTTTCAACGGCTTATGAACTTGGTGTTGAGTGACATTCCTAACTGTAATGTCTACCTGGATGATGTTGTAGTGTACTCCTCCTGCTGGACTGATCACATAACCACTCTAACCTCGGTGTTTACCTGTTTAGCTCAAGCCTTTCTGACCTTGAACTTGTCTGCACCTGCGTTCAATCATCAGTGAGGCTGTACATAAACACCTTGAACCAGTGTTTCGGGCCATTTTGCTGCTGAGCTGATGGATGGGCTGGTGCTTGTGAACTCTTTTGTTTGTACTTCTGTGCTATCGGTACTCTGTGTATCCGGCCGATTTTCTGGAAGCCTTGTAGGGGTTCTCTGCCTTTTTTTTGTCCTTCCTTTTTCTCCTGTTTTGTGGTTAGTAAGGGAGCATTAGCATTGACTTTTTGTTTCATTCTGTAGGTTAAAGAAGACTTTTCATTTCTAGTTAGAGCGAGGTTCTTTTGTTTGTTGTTTTGGCCTTGGAGACCCTGACGTTTAAGTTGCTTCCATCTTTGTCTTTTTTTTACTATATTGGCTGGTTAATGGTGTTCCCCTTTTTTTGTATAAATAAATACTGCCTTTGCCACGTTGCTATTGGTTCGCTGCCTCCTTTTTTGTTGTTTTTTTGTGTACAGTTTTTTTTATGTTACGCGTCGTGTCTTCCCCTAGACAGAAAAGGTCGTAACATGATTACATTAGTATACACAATAAAAACACTGTGTGACACTAACTTAAGCTGTGCTAACAGGTAATGCCAAATGACGTCAGTTCACGAGTCAACTTACCAGAAATAAAGTGCACACTGCACAGTTGGGAGTGCTCTGCCAGTGTCCATTTGTCTCTTTCGTCTTTCTGAGTTTTTAGGTAATCTGTAAAACTTGTATTGTAAAATTATAAGAGAAATAAATTGAACAAGTGTTAGCAGTAGCTCAGCTAACACCCCGTATATGACATCCGTGGGTTGCCGTACATTGTCAGAGAAACACTGATCTTTTAGATGAAAGTACTTTATTCAGTGTTTTTACTTGTAATCAGCGGGTCCGTTTGTTCTGGAGAGGAGGAGACCTCTGCGGAGAATTCGGCTCCCAGTAAAAACATCCTGAACCATGAATAACACCGGAGTAATCCTATCCTGGTGAATTATTTAACATCCCTTGCTACTTCACACCGTCATCACACTCAACACACTTTTGTTATTGTTTTGATCGAGAGACCCCTAGCGACTGAAATGACATACTGTCTATTTCCTTGAGTACATTAGCTACTGAGCTAAAGCTCAGTAGAGAGATAGCAAATATAAGTATGTTGATAGAGATGTCATGAGAAGAACAGAATAGGTGATAGGTGATATGTTGTCTTTTTTTTCTCTTTATAGGTGACCAAGAACTTTGTGAAGTATTTTATGGCAATTTAACAACACCTATGGCACAATGTCCAGTTACTGGAGTAAGTGAAGAAGGATTGCTAGAGGGGTGGAAACAGACTTAGAAAGTATAGGCCTAGCTTCTTCTTCAGCAGAGTGTGGGGAGGAAGGGGTATCATATGAAATGACTGAGGTCCAATTTTTTCATGGGGGCAGTGGGGACGAACCCCTGCCAGGACATAGTGCCCATTCAGGACAGAGCAGTGGTGGAGTGAGTGAGGATGAACAGTGCAGTGAGCATGCACATGACACCAATGACAATGATGGCAGCGAGGAAGTCTGTTCTTCAGGCGAAGACACACAAAGTCAGCTAGCTCAATGGGCAGTTAGGAGACAGATCAGCCATGCTGCTTTGGCAGATTTATTATCAATTCTCTCTGGGAAAATGCATGGCTTGCCAAAAGATCCTAGAACTTTACTACAAACAAAAACTACGCATGATGTTAAAAATATTTCAGGTGGTAGTTACTATCATTTTGGTTTCAATCATGGCATTTTCTCATCTTGCTCAAAAAAAACATCCTGTGTCTTGCCCATCTTTAACAATACAAGTGAACATAGATGGTCTGCCCCTCTATAAAAGCTCAAATGCCCAGTTCTGGCCAATTTAGGACTCCTTGAATGTTTTGAGAATCGTGTACAGACAAACAGGGATCCTTTTGTTATAGGAAGAGTTTGTTAGTGATGCACGTCTTCTTGAGAGAGATGGTTTTCGTTACCAGGATGCTTCTTTGTCTGTAGCTCTGTCAGCAGTAGTTTGTGATGCGCCTCTTCCCACTGAGTTCAACAAATAAATATGGAGTCTTGGATAACATATCCTGCTTCCCTTTTGAAAATTTCCTCAGGCAGCTAAAAAAGTGACCCGAAAACCAAACAAGCCACTAGAGCAGATCATCCGCCGCTTGTCTGAGAGGAGGTTTAAGTCCAACGAGTGTCTTAAGTGTTGAGTCCAGTCTGACAATGGAACACGTCAGTGGCCCTGTACCACCTGAGCTTAGTGTCATCAAGCAATTCAGAAGAATGAGTGTTCGGAGGGTCATCATCCAGGTGTCAACCAGCAACAGTTGTGTGGAGCTAGCTGGGGGAAAGATAGTGGTCATCGAAAACGTCATAGTTGACAAAAAAGCAGAAGTGCACATAGTGTTCAGGGCATTTCAAAAACTCTGCAACCTCTATCAGTACCCACTCCCATCATCTGAAGTTGGTGTCTACCATCTCTCTGCTCTGACACCCCAACTGCATCACACTCTAGCAGTTCACATAAAAAGGAAATATGTCCTCCTTCCAGTCAAGGATGGCTTTGCTGGTCTACCGATGTTGCATCAGTAGGATTGCTGTTTTTTATGTTAGTGTAAGTGTCTAAATCACAATTTTGTTCAGTTTTAACAGCTGATATGTCGCTTCTGCAGTATTCTACATCTAATGTAAGTATTGAATGTTTTGGAAATTATAGTAGTTTGTTTTTTATTGACAAATTCACAAGTGTCCCAACTCGTGGAATTGTTGTAGCTGCATGAGTTGAGCATTAAGATAAGTGCCACTATTTCTTCCTTCGACAGAAATGTATTTAGTTGTTTCTTTCCCTGGGGAGGACCTCCTGTTCATTGTTCCGGACACCTGGTGCCACGAGGAAAAGTGTTACTGGCCACCTTACAAAGCCATAGAGAGAGTGAAAAAGGCTGCGATTCAAAATGAAACCACTGACCCCCAAACCTGGACACTGCATCAAGTAGTTGTGCTTAAAGGGAAAGGTAGGCATGTGCATTTTTAAAAAATCTTAATGAAGTCTTATGATTTGGGAGAAAAAGAGACAAGTCAACCATTTGAATTTTGATTTTGTTTTTTTTTTGGTTTTTTTTTATAAAGAAACGTACGAAAAGGCACAGAAGTTCTACCTCAAAGCTAAAAAAGGAGAGACACTCGACACAGATGAGGATCATGAAAAGGAAAAGAAAGTAAGACAATATTTTTTCATTATGATGTATAATATTGTCATTTATAACTCTAATCATATTATTTTCACCAATGATATTGCCCTCAATATTACATTCTTTAACTTTTTCTAATTTGTGTAATCCCTAGGCCAAATTTGAAATTTTGAAATCTGATGAATTTAGTGATGAGGATGACTGTCACAATCTCCCTCCGGCTCCAAAAATTCCCCGAACGGCAACCAAAAAAATTGCTGCACCAAATCCAGGTTAGTGATATCTCAAAATTAATTTAAAAAAAAAAAATCAATTTTCTGTATATCTGTTGCTTGTTCATGGTCTGTGTTGTAAGTTGCTTTACATTTTGTGCACCCACATTTGACACCCTGCTCTCTGCATATGTTGCTTTGTTCATTGTCTATTTTATAAGTTGCTTTGGACAAAAGTATCATGCTTTCATCATCCAGCCATGGATTTCGAACAGTGTACAGTCAATCCAGCATAACCCCTCCATTCACCTGGACCAGTACTTACCCTGCAGGTAATATTGGCCACTATGCAGTTAGTACCAGGTTTTGTTCTTCTAAATACTTACATATCATGTCTCTTGTCACTCTGGTTCCAGTGTTTTCCAACCAGGCAGCCAGTCACTGCTTTGAACATCTGCCCACATATTATGGAGGTAAAATCATTCACTTCCTTACCTTCTTCCTACCTTTGGGCAACTTTGGCATAAAGGTTAATAAAAAATGATGGAAAAATGTATGCCTGCTTTGTGGATTTTCAGAAAGCTTTTGATTCAATCTGGCACAACGGCCTTTTCTTTAAATTGATTGAAAGTGGTATTGGAAGTAAAGTATGTGATCTGATCAAATCAATGTATTCTAAAGCAAAATGCTCAATTAAGATTGGGACATAAAAACAAAGAGTCTTTCTGCCAGAGACGTGGAGTCAGACAAGGCTGTAGCCTCAGCCCCACACTATTCAATATATACATTAATGAATTGGCATTGATTCCTTGTATGTCAGCTGATGAATAAAGGTGAAACTACATTTGTTAAACCAACTGCTTCATTTGTAAGATACGACTTCTAACTCTTATTTTTTATTTTATTTCAACTTCAATTTTATTTCAGTCTGTGTTCTTTCCAGGTCTCCATGGTGATGGAGGTCATGTGGCTCAAGTCCTCTCAGTTTGGCAGCACCTGGAAGTTCCTTGATGTCCTTCTCATCATATTCTTCATATATGTTACCAGTTTATCTAGAATGTTGTCATCAGGATTGGTCTTAATCTTTTTCTATTCTGCACATGCAGCATCTACTTCCTGTCTGTCCTGGAGGAGGGATTCCTCCTCTGCTACTCTTCCTGAGGTTTTTCCCTGTTAAGCTTAAACACATCTTATCTAATATTAGTAAAATATACATTATATATAACCTATAAAAACCTTTAGTGACTTGTATTTTAAATCTTAAGATAAGTTGACATACATTAATATTTGACTTGAACACTCACTATTTCTCAAGAGTGCTCCAAATACATTTTACTTTTGGATGTTTTTCATGAGAAGCAAATTGAGCTACATCGGATACATGTTTTCTTATAATTGTGCTCTGCTGTATGTTAGTACACCTGTAAATATATATGTTCATTATATTTAGTAAGTATAACAACCTTTTTTTTTTTTCATTCAATTTGGAACGTTTTTTATTTGATGTTTCAGGTTATGATCTGAAAAAAGGTTGAGTATTATCAGAGTTGTTGGTGGAGCAGGACGTTTAACCTCGTCCACATTTCCAGATTTCTGCTCACTTCCTTTACAGAGGGAGCAGTGACTAAACTGACAATTATTTCTGACAAAGAAGAAGAAGAATCCAAACAGCACCTCAGTACAGATGAAATGCTTTCCATGCTGCAGATGTTTCATAAAAACTTCCAAATGCAGCTTTATATGATGAATTAGTGTTGAAATATCAAACTGCTGACACACATTTCTGCTGCTTTTGTGTGATAACAGACCTGAACAAATGACAAACAGGCTAAACACCTTTTCAATGACTCTATGATTCAGTCATGAATTCATTCCACTGGAGATCCAGAACACATTGACCTCGTCTGAGTATAAACTGAGTCTGAAAGTTTCTTTGCAGGACGAAAAGAAAGTCAAACCTCCTCCTCAGCTCTGGTGTTCAGTCTTTAGTGCAAGTGAGAGAAACAGGAAACTGTCTGTGTGTCATTTTAATGCTATTTGTTCAACAGGCTATAAAAACATTCAGTCATATGAAGAAAAGAAAATGTTCAGATGTCTTTAATTATTTAAATATCAAATACCTTTTTCACAAATATGTTTTTAGACATGCCAGGTTGGATCACCCTGTCGGTTGGTCCACAAATATGTGAAATATTGCAAGAAATATTTGATGAATTTCCATTCCATTTGATACAGATATGCAGAAGGTAAATCTTAAACACTTCAGTTATTATTCTGACATGTCATCTAGCACCACCAGCAGCTTTTATCCAGTAAAACATTCATGCTCCCTAAAAGCTGATCCTCTTACTTTAACTCTAGAGACATCATGTAACCAAATACCTGCTGAACTAATGACATTCCCATCAGCCTCAGTTTGATTTTGTGCTAATTTGCAAATGTTTCATAGCCCAATATCATAAATCACAGATACTCTTTAAGGGGGCTTTACAATCTGTACAACAATCAGAATAAAAAACAGCTCCCCTGAAAAGACACTTTAAGTCTACCCTAAAATATCCAAGGAATTTATTGCTATGTGCATTAAATTTCCACCACTGCTTCAATTTCAGCTGTAAAGAAATATTCATAATTCATAATAATGAATCCGAACACTGATGAGTGTAAGTGGTTTCCATCACATCACACTCTGCAGTGACTGTATGTGTCCACCAGAGGGCAGCATGGCAACAGGACAGAGGACACCTTCAGTCCACAGCAGGAGACTCTCTCAATAAAGTCCATTGATGATATTTAGATTCAGCTTCCAATGCAGTTATTAAAGATAAACAATACAAATTCCTACTATATGATTCAAATTCAGTTTTTAATGCAATTATTCAAACTGAGCAATTCAAATTCAAATAGAAATTATTAACAAGTTACATATTTCTGCCCATACATGTAGTTTACAGTCACACTGTATATCTGCATTCATTTACCAGACAGACAAAACACTGAAAAACAATACAATCTATATTATATTTAGATAGTTTATTAGAGTAGAGGGGAAGTAAAGGGGGGAGAAAGAGAAGAGTTGGGGGGTGAAAGTAGAGTGAAAAGGTGGAGAAAGGGAGGAGGGGGAGTAGAGGGAAAGCAGGGGGTAGAAAGAAGAGAGAAAGAGTAGGGTTGGGGGAAGAAATAGGGTGAAAAGGGGCAGAAAGGGTGGAGGGAGAGTATAGGAACAGAAGAAGGTATCAAGAGTGTATGGAGTTTGGTTTCAGGTTGGTGTATTGAGGAGTAAAAGGTTCATTCCTGAACATCATTACGACAGAAGCAGCACAGAAAGCAGCAGAACATCTGGATTCTCTTCAGCAGAGAAGGCTTTTTGGGCTGAATGATGTCATTCTGAGTTGAAGGCACCACTTTGTTTTTCTTGTTCTTGCCCTTTTTGGAAATCTGGTGAGAAAAAACAAAACAAAACAAAAGGTAAGTTCAGAGTTTCAAAATGAGACATTTCTAGTTTTCTTTTTCTTCAAGTGGATTTGTTTGGTCATGAAATGGTTTCTCAGTTCCATCACTTCACAAGCTCTTGTTCACAAAGTGCTCACATCCTTAAAGGGGACAAATCCTCTACACTTCCAGAGGCATATTTTTATTCTGGGGCTCTGCTGGTCTATTCAACATAACTGAACTGTGAACTCTGGAATCTTATTGTGTCTTATCTGTTCTAATCTGTTTGGTTTCAATCTGACCTACTCAATTTCCATTGAATTATGAACGCATCCATACCTTCCAGGGGATTCTGTTGCTCTTCTCAGCTGTGGAGTCACTGTAATCTGAGAAAGCGCCCTCATCTTTGAGATCAGCTGGTGGAAGGTGGCCAGTGGAGTATGGAGATGGGGCATTCCTGCTCTTCTCTGACATACTGTCCTCATTGTCATAGGAACAGCTGTTGGATGTTGCTTGAGAAGTCAAGGAGCGAATGTCTCCAGATGATTTGTCCACCTGCTCCACGTGTTCCTTTGAAGTCTTCTGGCTTTTAGCCTTCCGCCATCTCATTAAACAGCTCCACCAAAGTAAGTTCTTCTTTGGGTCTTTGCTGTTACTTGCGGCCTCGAGTCTGTCATCGTAAGCCTGAGGGTCGGAATCTCTCTGACTACTTGCGATCTCTTGAAATGTGAGCCAGAATTTCATTGTTGCAACGAATCCCATCAGCATCTCCTTGCATTTTCTGCAACTTGAAAAGTGACAACAGGGGACAGTACTAACACTGGAGTAGCTCTCATCCAGTGAGGCTTCTATGCTCTTTGACAAAATGGCGTTGAGCTCATCGGTGACCGTTTGCACAAGAACCGTAGTGAGTTGGGGTGGTATCTCAATCGTCCTGTCTGAACTAAGCACGTCACAAAAAGCCTCGCCGAAGGAGCTTTTCACGCTCACCTGGATGGCATGGTCAGTGATGTCAAAGCTCTCCCTGAGAAGCTTTGCGGGCGAGTTCAGGCCAACCTGCTCTGTACTGCATTCCTGGGAACAAGTGGTGCCATACTGGGGAGCAGATGATTGATGGATGGCCTGTGATAAAGTGTTTGTGATGGCCTCTATAGAAAGCTTTAAAACTTCCCAACCCATGTCAATCATCTGTCCCCTTACATCCATGTTGTAAACACCTCTCCTTATTTCCTCCAGCTGTCTGAAAAAGACAAAGAAAACAGAGCAACATGGTGAGACAAAGACAACATTTACACAACAAATGTCACCAATGTACTCCAGCATTAACAGGAGTTTCAGTGAGAGAATTAGATCACTTACTTCTCAGTGAGGCTGTTAAAGAATTCCTTGATGATGTTGTAGAAGGTGTATTTCAGACTAATAAGCTGTACTGCTACTCCTCTGGCCTCCTGACCATGTGTGTCTTGGCCTGAGGGTTTTGGGGTTGAGTCCCTGTACATGGCCAGGTCTTCTTCTGTGATTGAAGACCTTTCTTCACAATGCTCTGCTGGTGGTGATGACCTGATGGTGGATGCTTCTGATGCAACATCCTTGTCATCAACATCCACCAGTACCAGAGGGGCAGGGCTCAGGTAAGCTTTCACAGCAGTCTTCATGTCCTCACTGGAGTGCATGGAGGTGGGGGTGGATGCCACTTGAGGAGGTGAAGAGCTCAGCGTAGCCTCTTCCTCAGGCTCTTCTGGAATAGGCTGAACTTTGTTCTCCTCTCTGAGGAAGTACGCAAACTTGCTCTTTCTTTTGGTAACACCGGTACCTCTGCCTGTCTGTCTGTCATTTTTTGAGGCTGACTCACTGGATCTTTGTGTCCCGTCAGCCTCTGCAGTGTCACTGATGTTGTGACTGGAAGATGTCTCTGATACCACTGTTTTGGCTATCTGTTCTGCTTCATTCTCCATGACTGGATCCAGAGGGCTTTGTTGCCCATCTGTATTCTGTTGGAGAAAAACACAAGGGAGAATTGTAAGATGCTATTACTACTACTGTTGAACCTGTGTTAAAATACATCATCTAGTGGTAAGTATGACTATAAATGGCTGGGAGACTTTACATCAGTAATTTAGTGGATTGTTAAAGCAGTAACAACTCATTTCTACCCTCTTGTACTTTCCACAACTCACAATGCAGAGGCCCTATTGGATCTGAAGGAATTATTATTATTTTTCTCTGTGATTAAAAGTGTTTTGAGGGCCTAAACATGCTCAAAAAGTCAGGAAATCTTGCACATTTGTCAGGACTGGTGAAAAATGTAATATTTTATGGGTCTCGAACATGGGTGGGGGAAAATGGCTCAACAGTGCAATAATACATTATCCAAAGAGACCCTAACCTTTTGTGATTGAAAAGAGTCCCGCCCTGAACACATCCATGTGACAAGACTGGCTCTGAGTTATAGTGCCACCTACTGGCAACAGGAAGTATTGTGCATCATACTTTATCTAAATACTCCTCAAACCTCAAATTGACTCAGCTAAGATATAAGACCTTGGTGATGCTACATTTAGCAGGTCATGACCCAAAAACGCTTTTGCCAAGGCAACACATTCTTTGCCATGAGGGATGGTTCTACAGTCATGAAACTTGACACACATGTCTAGAGTGACAGCAGTTCAAATTCTGTATGGGTCACTGACATGGATGTGACCAAATGGCTCAACAGCGCCCCCTCGAAAACTTCAAAATTAAAGCCCTGCCTTCCAGATAAATGTAGAAAAATGAAATTCACAGGGCTGCAAATGTGCAAAAACAGGAAGTGAGCAGTGGTCTTCAACAGTGGTTGATGCTTTTACAACTTAATGCCATGCAACTAGCCAACTGCCCAACCCGGGTCCTCTGAACATGGAAGTGAATTTATACAGATGTCACCTGAACTATGGCACTTTCCCTGTGATAGGTATTGTAGAAATGTTAATATTCTACATATTAAATGTACTGAAACATAGAGATTCAATGTGTCTGTTGTTTGCAGAAACATTTTGCAGACAACATTTTATTCTGGTGACTAAGCATCTTTAAAGGTATTTCTTTTCTTTTTTGATGCAGAATTTCCTCTTCTGTTCTTTTAAGACAGACTTGAAAAAGTGTGATCCTATCACTGCTCAGTGTATATCATTAGATCATAACTGTAATCTGTTTTAAGATGGTGGATATGGAGTTAAATTTTACTGCTTTATATACTTTTGGGTGGTTTAATCAAAACCAGCGACAAGACAGCACAATAATATCATATGAATTGTAGAGGAGTAGAAGTATAACATGGCATAAAATGTAAAATACTCATGTAATGTACTGCTAAAGCACTTTAGTGACAGGACTTATCGAGTACCTTGCTTTGTGGAGACATTTTCTTTGCTCTTCTCCGTTCTTTCAAGTGCTTCTCTTTCTTAATGTTTCGATCTTTGAGTGATAACTCTTGTTCTTGTGGTTGAAATGTACTCAGTTGGGAGTCCAGGACTGAAATGAGGTTCTGAGTAGAGATTGTCTGCATGCAAACTGGTCCAAGGACAGTATGTGATGTCACAAAGTATTCCTTAATGACATCACAACAACATCAGAAGTTCTATTCTACACATTACACACATATTTTACACACACACACACACACACACACACACACTTGTTAGTGACACGGGCACTGCATGAGTCACTATGCTCCATAGCTATGCAATAGCATAGCAAAATTTCGGCGTGTAACTAGTCCCGCAGCTTTGAGAAAAACCATATGAATTATACATGAAAATGTGCGGCTCGTTAGGGAGTGGTGTGTTATGACTTTTGGTGAAGATATTGAAATTTTTCGCGGGAAAAACTGAGAAAAATGTTTCATAGGAAATGAATGGGGAGGGGTCAAAAAACGTCCACATTTTAAGGCCAATTTCAAGCTTCAACTACTTCGCCATACTTTGAGCTACAGACTTCATTCAAACTTTAAAATGTTCACAAAGTTGTCAGCTATTAAACTTGTATTCAACCTTTTGATATCTTTTATACTTTTTGATCTGTGACTTTTAAAGTTTCATGCCCAATTTTGGATAAATTTTGAGTTTAACATTAGTGTGTATTGCTGGAATGTTCAGAGCTAGAGTGCGTGATGTCATCGCTAGAGTGGAGGAGGCTGTTATAATTTTTCTGAAAAATTTCTGGATAAATCGTCCTTTCAGCCACATATTTTGGTCTACACAAATAATTTTTTCCACAGTAGTAGCCACACTTGTCTTCTTCCATTTAAATCACCAACCATAGCTCAGACACAAACAGAATTTGAACTGTCAGCCCTTTTGTGAAGGGTTTACCGGCCAACTGTCCCATAGACTCCCATATTAATTAAGGAGGAGATTTCATAAGAAGAGCTGAACCGACACCTTTTTTTCTCTCGCTCTCCTGTCCACATTTTTGGGTCCATGGACTTGAAGATCACCAATATTATGCAGAAAGATCTTGCAGTGGTCCTGGTATGCTCAGATTTCTGATAGGACTTACGGTTCTTTTACAAAAATGCCTTTTTTGACAGGCTCACGGAGCTAACATTTTCACTCTGGTCTCTCCTCACACCTAAGGAGAGACCAATCATTTTAATCTTGGACCAACACGAAACACATTATCTGCACACACCACACACATTCTCCAGCCCCTGGACATTGCAGTGTTCAATCCACGCAAAACTGTCACCTCTGTTGAAACATGTTTATCCCACCACTATCACTATGTTAATGTTACTTGCATTTCTTTTAAAAGTGTGCTAATGAGTTTTTGTTCAGTAGTAACACGTAAAAGAAAAAAAAAAAAAAGAGTTTGAAACCACTAAAGTAGTGGAGTAGTAGAGGAAACGGTTAGCAGTAGCAGTAGGTTGTCAGTCTGGCAGTAAATTTACAGTACAGACTACAGTGTGTCAGTTAATAAATGCTGCAGCTTGTCAACACCATGAAAAGTCACGTCTGTTGTTTCCCCCAACTGTTGGAAAAATGATGGTTAGCTCCAAAGTTAGCAACAGTGGGTTAGCCTAGCTTAGCAATGCTAAACAGATAAATACAAAACGGAGAAATGTGTAGCTGCCTGCTAATCCGGTTGTATTAAAACAGTTTGACAGAACGCCTTGTACCACGCAAAATCGCTTCGAGGTCAGTGAGCATAACTAGAATTAATCCACATATAAAGCCTTCCGGATTATAAAGCGCACTGTCGTTTTTTGAGAAAATTAAAGGCTTTTAAGTGTGTGTTACAATCCGGAAAATACGGTACAAGACAGTGACGTGCTAAAGTAAAAAACATTGCTGCAGAGTAATTTGCTTGATGTAACTGTTTTAACAGGTTTGAGTAGACATAAGTTTACATCAACTATACTATGCATAATCATGTTCTGGATGCCTCACACTGATCTATAGTAGCTGTAAGAGTCAAACACATGAAGTCACTTAGTATGGAACAAAAGGTTTTGAACTTGTTTATGTAACCTCATTTTAAACTTTGTTATTTTATAATCTCACATTAAAACCTTATTATTTTTCAGAAATAAAAAAAATAAGAGCAGGATTGGAAATAATGGTAAAAAATAGCAAGAGCTGACTGTGAAAAAATGAACAAGGTCATGCAGGCACTGTGAGACAACTGGTAGTGGAAAAATACAAGAAAAGGAGGGTCAATAGAAAAGACTCCACTTCACTCAGCTGCCCGTCAGACCTGCTACTTCTTCCCACTTTAATCTGAATAACAAACCGGGACTCAGTTCTCCAGTTGGATCCACACAGAGAGCCGGGGGCTAACGTTAGCTGAGAGGCTAGCGGAGCGTTAGCCGCATCATGACTGGAAGGAAGCACAGCAAGCTCACCTCTGCTAGGCTCTCCATGTGGAGCACTGAGGTTTGTTATTCAGGTTAAAGTGGTAAGTTAAAGTGGTATTTCACCTCCTACCTCTGACCCTTCAGTGTCTGTCCCCTGCTCTGCTGGGTTGGACACTTTTGAGCCTGTGACCCTGCCCTTTGTGCATGAGATTGTTGATCATCTGAAACCCTCAGGTTCGCCAGATGACACTGTCCCTCCCAGACTTTTTAAGGAGGCTTTCCAGACTGTTGGTCCTTCGTTTCTTGCAGTTGTTAATAGCAGTCTGTCCTCTGGAGTGGTTCCTGCTCATTTTAAACATGCTGTTGTACAACCTTTGTTGAAAAAACCTGGACTGGATCCTTCTGTTTTAGCAAATTTTAGGCCTATTTCTAAACTGCCTTTCCTCTCTAAAATCCTAGAAAAGGTTGTCTATTCTCAGCTCATGGACTTTTTAAATGGACAAAATATTCTTGAGACTTTCCAATCTGGTTTCAAAACATTGCACAGCACAGAATCAGCGCTTTTAAGAGTTTTTAATGACATCTTTTTAGCCACTGACTCTGGTCACTGTGTTGTCCTTGTACTTTTAGATTTGACTGCAGCGTTTGATACAGTGGACCATGAAATCCTGATTGCCCGTTTGGAGCAGTGGGTGGGCATCAGTGGCACAGCGCTTAAATGGTTCAGGTCCTACCTGTCACATCGAACCTTCTGTGTCGGCCTTGATGACTCTGTGTCCTCCACTGCTCCCCTCTCATGTGGGGTTCCACAGGGCTCTGTGCTCGGCCCTCTTTTATTTTCTCTGTATCTACTCCCACTTGGTTCTATTCTCAGGAAACATGGTATTTCTTTTCATTGTTATGCGGATGACAGTCAGATCTATGTCCCCTTAAAAAAGTCAGACGCCTACAGTGTTAAGCCATTGCTTGAGTGCTTATTTGATATTAAAGCCTGGATGTCACTAAACTTCCTAAACTTTAATGAGAAAAAGACAGAAGTCATTGTCTTTGGTGGCTCTTCTGGGACCCCCGTCATTGATCTTGGTTATTTAGCACAGTATCGCAAGCCAACTGTGCACAATCTGGGGGTAAAAGTGGATGCAGACCTTAAATTTGATAGCCAGATTAAAGCTGTGGTGATGTCGAGCTTCTTCCAGTTGAGGCAGCTGGCAAAAAATAAACCAGTCCTTCAGAGGCAGCACTTTGAGACAGTAATCCACGCTTTTGTATCCACTCGGCTGGATTACTGCAATGCACTTTACATGGGGGTTAGTGCGTCCTGCATTGCGCGTCTTCAACTGGTTCAAAATGCTGCTGCACGTCTTTTAACTGGCACACGCAAGTATGAGCACATCTCACCTGTTTTATTTTCACTCCACTGGCTGCCTGTCCATTTTAGGATTCATTTTAAAATTATTTTATTTGCTTTTAAAGCCTTGAATGGCCTAGCACCACCTTACCTCTCTGAGCTGCTGCACCCTTACACCCCTAGCCGCTCTCTCAGGTAAGCTGACCAACTGCTCCTGACAGTGCCCAAAACGAAACTTAAGCTCAGAGGTGAACGAGCATTTGCTGTTGCTGCTCCAAAACTGTGGAATGGTTTGCCACTGCACATTAGACAGGCCTCCACATTGTGCCATTTTAAATCTCTCCTTAAAACCCACCTCTTCTCTTTGGCCTTTGACACTGTGTAGCATATTACATCCGGTGAGAGTAGTGCACTTTACTTTTCTTACTTTATTTTATTTGTGTATTTTGTTTTTATTTATTTATTTTTAATTTGTTTTATCGTATTACATCTTACATCTTACTTGTTTTACCCTATTTTGTTTGATTTTATCTAGTTCTCTTTAGTTATCTTTTTTTTTTTTTTTTTATCCTATTGTGCCCAACTTTGTTTTACTTTTCTCCGTTATGTTATTTATTGTTGTCTTTTATCTTGCTGTGCAGCACTTTGGAAACCTTGTGTTTGTTAAAACTATGCTATATAAATAAAATGGATTGGATTGGATTGAAGAAGCAGCAGGTCTGACAGGCAGCTGAGTGAAGTGGAACCTGTGGAGGAAACACTGGCACCAACAGAGAGAAACAGTCCGACAAGGGAAGAACAGTCAGGGACAAGTTCCCTGATCCTCCAAACACATCACACTGGTTTCACTCCTGGCCTCTGAGTTTCCCTCCAAGTCCTCATACATAGTATCTCTGTATTCACACACCTGCCTGTTCACCATCAGGGCATCAATTTATTTGTTACATTTGATATTTTATTTACTGTAAATGCTAAATTCAAACTCTGGTAGCAATTACATGTTTTTTCATCATTGAAACAGGGAAAACGTTAACTGTGTTGGATTATAAACTAACTTTGTTAGATTGTGCTGCTAAATGACAGATTAGGAGCAAACAATTGACAGACTGTATTACCTGGGTGATGAGCAGACTTCTCCTCACTTTATCTTTCACACTAACTCATTACTCTGACTTGCTGTCTTTAGCTCATCACCAGCGCTAAACATCTTATTGGTCCGTGTGTTGAAGATGAATAAATCTTTGGGTTATTAGCACCACGTGGCCTCCCTGTTGTCTCTCATCAGACCAGCAGCTCCGTCAGAGGCTCAAACTGAAGCTACAGTCTGCTAATATTTAACGTTACGTGACGTTAGCTGCGTTTCATTTCAGGGAAACGTATCTACTGCTAATAAACATTGTACATCATCTGGGTTATGAAACATTAGCAGCGGGGCAAAATAAATCTATATTACACTCTTACCTGTCCAGCAGTAAACAGGAAACTTCAGCACGCAAACATTTCTCTCATCACTTTTATTCCGTTGCTTGGCCCACTTTCGTGTTTTCGTTTCTATGACAACAACAATTTACGCTCCTGTAGAAACATGGCGATGCAACATGGCAGCTACCATGGAGGGAGACCCGCTCCCATGTAGATATAAAAGACTTATTTCTAAGGTAACAAAAGCACAACCATTATTATTTTCAGCTGATTAGACACTAATTAAAATATGCCTTGATGTTACTAAATATTACACACTGGACCTTTAAACCAATCAGGGCTCAACCCAGAGTCATTGGAGTAGCAATAAGTAGTGATGTTATGTGACCATTTTACAATAACAGCAAAGGTAAGACACTTGGTTGTTAGTGAGTATACTAATGGAAGATCATTTTTATTGTGTGAAGAAAAATAGTGAGGTTTGGTTGGATAGTGAACAGTTCTACTGCTTTAAGGCCTTTACACACTGAACGCGATTTTTTCGTGCGATTAATTCGCGCGTCAATATATTTTTTCGAACTGCTGTTTGTGTTATGAGTACTTTCACACAGAACGCGAATATTACGAGGCGAAAAAGCGACGTGATTTTTTTTCGGACCCAGGTCGATTTTTTTGAGGTTTCGCTACCGACAAGAACACGTCTGACCAATCAAAACGAATGTTGTTGATAACGTCACACTCGATACATTCAACATGGCGGATCGTTTGATTGTGTTTGTCTCCCAAAACCCGGTACTCTTTGACAAAAGTCACAAAAATTACAGAGACAACGATTTGAAAGACAATGTGTGGAGGGTAATAGCAAACGACCTGCTGTATGACGATGGTGTGTATCAAGTTTCAACAGTCTTTGTAAAACGTATGTTTAAACTTCCTACTATGCTAATGTAACATTATGCTAATGTATAATTAGCATAGTTAACGGTATCCATCCCAGTTACGATGTTTACTAATACTTTTTAGAAGTCATATCACTTTGTTTGCTGTTTCATAACGAAGCAAGATTATCAGGTTAATCGGATATCTTTAAAGGTGCTACAAAATATCTTCTGAATATCTTGTTTATTATGGACAGTCATCACCCTGGATAAATGAACGTCCAGGGTTTGTTTTACAGATCCAAACCCCTATCGCTACAATAACGTTATAACGTAAACTTCCTAGTCCTACTTTGTAGAATATCCAACTGGTTTCCTCTTTTGCAGATGTGTATTGTTCACACTATAATAGAGTAAAAATTATTATATAGATGTAAATAATGCAACTAATTATTTGACAGGAACATAATGTAACCAAACTTGTGTCTAATCAGAACTGAGCATAATCAGTCTGATATTGTGTTTGCTGTTTAACTAATACAGCACAACTACTATTCTTCTACTTAATAGTTGAAGAAATGAAGAAACTATGGAAGAATCTGAGGGACACTTATGTGAGAAAGAAGAGGGAGGAGGGGGAGGTGAAGAGTGGTCAGGCAGGTAGCAAGCAGAAGAAGAGGTGGAAGTACATGGAGGCAATGTCTTTCTTAGAAAAATCCACCTCATTCAGGAGGTAGGTTATAACTTTAACTTCTCTCTCATTTGTCAGATGCTTTATCACTAAAAACTGATTTTTACCAGTACTGTCATCTGGTGACAAGAAAATAGGGTATCTACAGTATTTGCTATTTTTTTTACCATTTCCCAAATAAAAAAAAATTAACTGCTCTAATGTTCACTTGTCATTCTGTTACTCAATTTTACTATTTAAAGCACCCAGAGCAACCTAGATGGTGAGGAAGAGCAGGAAGAGGATGCAGGGCCAGCAGAGCAGGTGTCTGACCTGGCAGAAAGTGAGGGAGAGTGTGGTGCTGTAGCCCCCAGGCCAGCCAAGGCAAAGAGAAAGAGTAGCAGTGAGAGCATGCTAGAAGAGTATTTAAGAAAGAAGGAAGCTAGGGACACAGAGAGAGATAGAGAGAGAGTGCTACAAAGAGATGAGGTCACTCTCTTCCTTTTGAGCTTGGCTCCAGCAATGAGGCGTCTGCCCCCAGAAAGGCAATCCTGGGTTAAAATCAAAATGCAGGAGTTGTGTCACCAGGCAGAGTTTGGAGCTGTGTATTCTCAGCAATATCCAGATTGTTTCACTTCCCTGTAGTTGTGTTTTTACATTTCATATTTGTTATTTATTATGTTATGTGGTTATGTATTTCTTATTTATCGTTTAATTTATTAAATAAAATCTGACTATAGCAATAATCTGTCTGTATTTGACTGAAAAACAACTGGTAAAGCAAGAGACATGGATTTTATTATTTACAGTTAAAACATTTAAAAGGTTAACACATTTATCAGAGAACTATTTAACATGAGGAAAAGAGAAATACTGTACATAGGAATGAAAATGAAAACTAAATGAACTGATTAGGATGCAAATTGCTTTAGGCAGCAAAGCCACGGTGTACATGGGCATACTGCCAAGGCACTTGTCCAACTGGTGAGCTGAAGTAGTGGCGGAAGGTGTCTCGTGCTCTCAGGGCCTCTGCCGATGCCCTGTTCCCCCGCAGGTTCCTGATTGGAGCGAGGATGTTTCCTCCACCATCATCTTCAGCTGGCTCCTCATCTGGATTCTGATCCCCCTCAGGAGAATGGAGAAAGTTGGTCAGGATGCAGGTTGCCCTCACAATACTGTCTGCTGCATCAGGGCAGACTTGCAGTCTCCGATAGTAGACCCTCCAACGTTGTGTGAGGATGCCAAAGCAATTCTCCACAATACGCCGGGCTCTGGAGAGGCGGTAATTAAAGATCCGCATGTCCTCCTGAAGGTGGCGTCCTGGATAGGGCCAGAGGAGGTAGGGCTTCATTGGGAACGCCTCATCAGCCACAACCACATACGGCACAGGTCCCAACTCTGGTGCAGAAGATAGGAGAGATGGTGGCGGAACATCAAGGTCACCTGCCTGGAGGGCTTTGCCAAGACGTGAATTTGCAAAGATGCCACCGTCGCTGTTGCTACCAAAACCACCAACATCAACAGCCAGAAATCGGTAGTCTGCATCCACCAGGGCAAGCAAGACTATTGAGAAGGTGCCCTTATAATTATGGAATTGTGATCCAGAGTTGGGAGGGGCCTGGATGACAAAACACTAAATACATTTAGCATTTCAATCAAAATATTTTTTTGTTTATATGGGGGGCTGGGGCGTCTCTTGATATTTACAATATTATTTGTGGGTATTCCTTCTGTTCATTATTTAGTGTTATTATCAGGGACCCCGCAATTTATGTCAGTATAATTCAATTTAATTCACTTAATAAATGAATTGGAAATTCTTTTCCAGGCAGGTTAGGGTGTTCTCTCTGGATACTCAAAGATGCAGTGATCTGGCATGTTTTCCAGAATAAAGTGTTCATAATTCAGTATTTTATACAGTATTCATTTTTGTAGATGTGTTGTACGGTTTCTGCCACCAGTTGAGATTTTTGAAGCAGAAGTAGCAGATGAACAAATATTTTGCTGCCACACCTTCTGTTGCTTACATCTGCCATAAATGCCACTTATTAAAGTAGAAAGTCTACATGCTTAAAAACAAAAAGCCCATCATCAGGTTGCAGTTTTTAAATATTCTTATTTATTGATCCTCTGCTGCCTTCTGGGTTAAACAGCTGTACTAGTGACTGCTGTACTGTCTGCCTGAACAAGTTTAGAAAAATCCGATGCTTTGCTGTTCAGCAAATAGCCTAATATATGTGTCTCTCCCCCCTATCCACCACCTATCAGTTTGATTGATTATTTGTCCTTTTTTCCCTCTAACCAATGCTCTGTTATTTTTGTCTTTAATCGGACATGGTGATGGTTAAAATGAGTATCAACGTGTACTGGCAATGCTGCCTCCTTCAGGAGCGCACAAAAGACCAATTAACAACACAGATGCGTTTTTATAAACCACTAAGCAAAGTGTCTGGTTGGTTTAGGTCTCAATTGGAGAGATCGGACTTTGAATGATTTTTGACCAAACTACAAGCGACCCAGCTCTTGTGGAAGAATAGGAATGAAGCCAAATGCGCACTGCGCACAGCAGGAACTGTTTACAGATAAACGAAACTTTCCTCAAATTAAAATGGAAAAATAAATTATGATAATGTTGATCTTACCTCAGACATGCAGCTAGCCGCTGCTCAGGGTCAATCGGCTCTCTGAAGTTGCTCCTCTGCTTCTTCAGGCTTGGTGCTAGCTGTTGGAGCAGTACTTCAAATTGCCCGACGGACATCCTGAAGTATGTCCTGAAGCAGCTGTGGTACAGTTTAAGCTCCTGGACCAAACAGTGAAACTCACCAAGTTCTCCTCTCTTTTTCAATATTGGGTGTACCCAGGCATTTCGTTTCCTTTTCTTTTTATTAAGTAAAAGGAGCACCAGGTCATCATCACTTGAGCTTGATTCCATTTTGTATTCCAATATATTCGCAAAATCGCGTCGCGCTTGATATGAATATTCAGACGCGTCAAAATTCGCCTCCGAATTATTCGCAATTTCGCGTCGTTTATTCGCGTCGCGTCCGGTGTGTAAAGGCCTTTAATCTGCAGCATTTCAGGATTCATTTGTGTGGATGGCTTCAAATGAACGCTCTGTAGTGCTGTGACTGCAGTCAGTGACAGAGGAGGTTTTTCTATCTCGCTCAGTCACTTGCTTAGTGCTTGACATGTCTTTTGTTTTGGTAGGAATGGTTATGCTGGTTTGATAGGTGAGCTGCTTGTGTTGAAAACGGTATGTCATATGTGTCACACTGTGGAGAGGTTTAGTTGGGTTTTTGTCCTGTCTCCATGTTTTGTCTTGTCGTTTCCTGTTTTATTTTGAAAAGTTAGTCCTCTCCTTTCAGGTCACAAAGTGTATCCACCTGTTCCCTCACCTGTTCCCCGTTCCCTCGTCAGTTCTGTCTGTGTATTTAAGTCCTGGTTTTCTGTTCTGTCCTCGTCGCTTCATTTGTTGTTTTTCCCTTGTTCATGTCACTTGACAAGTTCATGCCTTGCCCCAGTGGCAGAATTAAAGAGGTTATTTTTGGTCTACCTCATCTCTGTCTCTGTGTCTGGGTCCATTCCTGCTATGCCTCCACTATTACATCCTGACAGTGTGACTTCTTCTTGAGTGTTTAAAAGCGTTGTGATGTGTTTGATCATGTGAGAGGAGCCATGTCCCTGCAGGTGGGGGCTCTTGGGTTAAGAGGATAATCTGCTGCACTGATTGTGAGATTATTTTTGCATCTGCAAAATGTTAAAGGCACTGTTATTAAAGTAGCCTAGATTAATCACTTTTGTATAATGAATGTTATCATTCTGGGAATTTACACAAGAGTCAACTTGTTGTTTAGCTGTTTCTATTTTATCCTTAGAAGTGACACACTTTGAGGACACCAGTGGTTCAATGGCAGCCTCAGTCTCAGTTGCTGATGCTGTTAGATCTGCATCACTTCCTTCTGCAAAGAACAATATCAATGATGTATACATCTTGGTTTCTCATACAGTAACACTTTTTTTTTTTTTTTTTTTTTTTTTTTTTTTAAAACATCAACTTTACTTACCATCTGAAGCAGTGTTTGTATGCTGCATTGCATCAGTCAAGCTGGTTGATAGTTTAGTGATATGGTAACATATCTGCCTTTTTTTTATTTTTTTTAGCAGCTGTGTACTTTGTCATCATGCATACCAGCATGTTCATTGTCCAGTCAGCAGTTTCTGTGCACTGCTGGTAGAATTCTTCTCGTGATACTGTACTGTACTGTACAAGCATGAATACTGCAATATACACAACACACAAACAATGATAAGATTAGTCAGAGCAACAATGAAATACAAAGAGAAAAATGACATGGCAACAGTATCATCACATAACAGGAAGTACTTGCAGATAACACTTGCAGTACAAGTCTCATCTCCTGGATTTCAGGATCGTCACTTGTGAATTTTGCAGGTGATTTGCACGCCATTTCTACAGACAAGACATTCAGAAGTCATTAAATATCAGTCAGACAATGCATTAACACTAAGTAGTGTGGGCAGCGGCATCAGAGGGCGTGTGCACACTCCCTGTGTGACCATGTCTCTGGACCAAGATAGCAGTGACTTAAACAGGTGAAGTACGGTGCAGATAGGAGCATGTGTATTACAGTTATAGCGTCTGTTCCTGTTACAGGATAACATCAACTCTCAGCAGTGTGAGGATGATGTGTTCTTGCAGAGTGAGAAGTGGGTGTTGCTTAAACCAGTGTCATCACAGATTTTGAGCACTGTCAGTTTAATTTAAAAGAATAAATGGAAATGTGTGTAAAAAGGAATCGAGTTGTATTTTACAAATGACAGACTCTATTGTGGTCAACATGGCAATTTATTCATTAATGTTTGTAAATGTGTATGTTTTTTATTGAACAGGCATTAGTTTTCAGTACATGTAGTAATCATCATATTTTGGAAGAAGTTCTTCAATACAGACATTTAACAGTTTTACTTACAAATCATGCTGTAGAAACAAAGTTGCAGATATGAATTAATTGACAAACTGCAATCTAAATAGATTAAATTGACAAATCTATTTGTTACTTCAATTACAAAGTACAGTCAATATGAACTACTTCAGCAGAACACAGAGATACTTATTGTTGTAACAGCATGGGAAAAGGCAGAACCCAGGTGCAGAGGAGTCGTGATGCAAAAAGTCCTTTTTTTTATTTGCAGGAAAACAGGCAAGACTGTGACTCTGAAACAAGATTATGACAAGACCAACAAAACAGGCAAGACCATGACGAGCTGAAGACAAGAAACCAAAATGTTCCGACAACCAGGGCTTAAATACAGACAGAACTGATGAGGGAATGGGGAACAGGTGGAAACACTTGGGGCAATCAGACACATGAGGAAGGGCAATTCAATTTTTCAATTCAATTTTATTTATATAGCGCCAAATCACAACACACAGTCATCTCAGGGCACTTTTACATGGAGCAGGTCTAGACCACGCTCTTTAATTTACAGAAAGAGAAACCCAACAGTTCCCCACATGAGCAAGCACTTGGTGACAGGGGGAAGGGAAAAACACTTTCATAAATGGAATATGCAAAGCTATCAAGTGCTGCTCTAAACTGTTCAAACATCCCAGTTCATGTGGAATGGGACCAGGCATCAAAGTATTAACCCGACATTCATCAGGTATCTGACCTTTACTCATCTTACGGTGACATGTACCACAAACCCAAAGCTGACCTCTACATGAAGCTAACTGACAGGGCACAAGACACTCAGCTGAACATCTATGTAAAAACTCTTCACTAATGCACATCTCTGCAATACCAGCTGCTGCTGAACTTCTATTGTACAGCTTCCTATCACAACTCTGCACCTGATATCTAACTTGCATCCTACAGCTGTCTTGTCACAATGTACAACATCCTTCATTCGAGACCTAATGCTGTAACCTCAACTCACTAACTTTTCAGTAATTATAACAACTCTGCAGTCCAGGCTTGCAAACATTCTCAAAATGCATGCCCATGATGATCTCTAAATAAATGCACTCTGTTAACAAATGCTCACTGCCACAGCTGTACTTCAGCCAACGTCCATCATAAAAAGTACACACACCAACTCCTAACCAATCTGCTGTCACCTGTATTTCCACCTCTGTGGCCCAAGTGTTGACAGTTCTCATCCTGGACTGCTGGATGTACTCTGACAAAGAGGAATATTCACTCCTCAATATACTGATATTTATGTGCATTCCTCTCCAGCTGCTTACACACTGCCAACCTAATCTTACGATGTTGTTTCAGATATTGCTCTGAAGAAGCAGTTATCAGCCACAGCCTTCTCATTTCTACATGGAACACCTAGCAACCCAAAGTCATTGGACACCAGACCACTGACCTTCACAAACTCAACATTTAACTTTTTACACAGAACTTGACAAACCTCTTCACTGAGAGGACAGAAGAGCAGTTCTTCATTCCTCACAGCACTAATGAATTCTACATCATTTTTTGTCATGCTTTTGTGAGAAGAAATCTTTCGATTTCTGCCATCAGTAATTGCTGCCAAATCACTGCTACCATCACTGGATAACATCTGAACAGAAATGTCAGACAGTGCTGAACTTGCACATACATTAACTACACACTCAGACACACTTGGAAACATTAGAATCTGATGCTGTACTCATCTCAGTGATACAACTGTCTACAGAAATGCCAGACAACACTGGACTTGCACCTCCACTTACACTAACACCACACAGTTCACATAGCTTCTGCATTGAAGTGAGACTGTCAGCCAAACTACAGATGTAATGGTGCAAGTCATCAAAACAAGCAAGTCTGTGCTATGATGCGCTCTAAATCCAGACTGAAAAGTCTCATAAGTTATTATCTAGATCGTCACATAACTGATTAGCTACTGCTTTCTTGAGAATCTTAGACAGAAAAGGAATGTTAGATATGGGTCTATAATTGGCTAAGACATCTGAATCGAGAGTAGGCTTCTTAAGGAGAGGTTTAATTACAGCTACTTTAAAGGACTGCGGTACATATCCAGTTATCAAAGACATATTGATTATATTTAGTAGGGAGGTGCTAATTAAGGGTACGACATCCTTTAAACAGTTTAGTTGGGATGGGATCTAAAAGACAATTCGAAGGATTTGATGACGAAATTATAGAAGTTAGCTCAGGAAGGTCAATCTGAGAGAAACAGTCCAAACTTAAATCAGGTTTTGTGGCTGTTTCTAGGGAGCTTGATAAATCTGTGCCTGTTGAGAGTATAGACTGTTGAATTTTATCTCTAATTGTTAGAATTTTATCATCAAAAAAGCTCATGAAGTCGTTACTACTGAGAGCCATTGGAATACTCGGATCAATAGTGTTATTACTCTTTGTCAGCCTGGCCAAGGTGCTGAAAAGAAACCTAGGGCTGTTTTTATTTCCCTCAATTAATGCTGAATAATAGGCAGCTCTGGCATTACAGAGGGCCTTCTTATAAGTTTTAAGGCTTTCAAGCCAGACTATGCGAGATTCTTCTAATTTAGTGGAACGCCAAATCCGTTCAGATTTACAAGAGAGTTGCTTTAATTTACAGGTTTCAGAATTATACCATGGAGCTAATCTCTTATGCTTTATTATCTTTTTTAAAGGAGCGATGGAGTTGAGCGTTTGCTGTAGAGCACCTGCAGCAGTGTCAACAAAATTATCAAATTGGGAAGGACTAAAGTTATCATAAGAGTCCTCTGCAGTATTGATAGAAGGAATTGAATTCAGTGCTAATGGAAGTG
Source organism: Euthynnus affinis (assembly GCA_029490765.1). Classification (NCBI taxonomy): domain Eukaryota; kingdom Metazoa; phylum Chordata; class Actinopteri; order Scombriformes; family Scombridae; genus Euthynnus; species Euthynnus affinis. The sequence continues at coordinate 2,438,684 of CM055853.1, read as the reverse complement.
TTTCCTTAAATTTAGCTACAGCACTATCAGTAAGACATCTAGTGAAAACATTTTTGTCTAATGGTGTGTAATCTACCAATAAAAACTCAAAAGTTATCAAATGGTGGTCTGATAAAATAGGATTTTGAGGAGAAACTATCAAATGTTCAATTTCTATGCCATAAGTCAGCACAAGATCCAGGGTGTGATTCTGACAGTGAGTGGGTTTATTTACACACTGAGTCTAATAATGAAATAAAGGCAGTACAGAGACTAACGTTATCGACGTCCACATGAATGTTTAAGTCACCTGCTATAATTACTTTATCAGTACTGAGGACTAAGTTTGATTAAAAACTCTGAGAATTCAGATAAGAATTCAGAGTACGGGCCAGGAGGACGGTACACAATAACAAATAGTACTGGCTGTACAGTTTTCCAGGTTGGATGGGAAATACAGAGAACAAGGCATTCAAAAGAATTATAATTAAATTTAAATTTAGGTCTAGGGCTGACAATAAGGCTGGAGTTGAAAATGGCTGCAACTCCACCTCTTCGGCCAGTATCTTGAGGAATGTGGGTATTAATATGACTGGGAGGAGTGGATTCATTAAGGCTAACATATTCTTCATGACATAGCCAGGTTTCTGTAAGACAAAATAAATCAATATGCTGGTCTGAGATTAGCTCATTTACTAATAAAGCTTTAGAAGATAATGATCTAATGTTTAAGAGACCGCATTTAATTGTTTTATTTTGCTGAGCAATTCCAGACTCAATGTTAATATGTTTTAGATTTTTATGATTTCTTCTGCTACTAATTTTCGATTTAAATGGTCGGGGGACAGACACAGTCTCTATGTGGTTTAAGGCGGGTAACTGATCTAATGGAAGCACAGAGAAGTGTGTAAGACTACAACTCTGCCTCCTGGTCTCGACTCTGGGTTGTCATGGTTTAGGTTTTCTTATGAATTCAGCCATATTTTTTGATATGAGAGCAGCTCCATCCAAAGTGGGATGTATGCCGTCTCTCCTAATCAGACCAGGTTTTCCCCAGAAAGTCTGCCAATTATCAATGAAGCCCACGTTGTTTGCTGGACACCACCTCGGCAGCCAGCGGTTAAACTGTGACATGCGGCTATACATGTCATCACTGGTCAGATTGGGCAGGGGTCCAGAGAAAACTACGGAGTCCCACATTGTCTTTGCAAATGTACACACCGACTCCACATTAATTTTTGTGACCTCCGATTGGCGTAACCGGGAGTCATTACCGCCGACATGAACAACAATATTACCATATCTACGTTTACTCCTAGCCAGCAGTTTTAAGTTTGACTCTATGTCGCCCACTCTGGCCCCAGGAATACATTTGACTATGGTTGCCGGTGTCGTTAACTTCACGTTTCTGACTATGGAGCTGCCAATAACCAGAGTCTGTTTCTCAGCGGGTGTGTCGCTGAGCGGGGAAAATCTGTTTGAAACGTGAACGGGTTGATGGTGAACTGCGGGCTTCTGCTTAGGGCTATTCTTCCTTCGGACTGTCACCCAGCCAGAACCCTGTTTTCCCGGGGGAGTAGGGGCTACGCCAACTTGGTCTGCACCGACTACAGGGGGCTTGCTAACTACATTAGCTACTGATTGTTTGTTTCCACGGTGCTGAGGTGCGCCTCCAGCACTGCAAATAAATTACATTTATTACATCTCCCATTATCGTTAAAGGAGGCAGGAGTAACTGAACATGAGGCACACTGAGCAGGAGAGAGAAGCCATGGCTAACGGTTTGGCTAAGTTTAGCTGTTTATGCTAGCTGCGGAGCTCAAATAACTAACCACTGTGTGATTAGCAGGAAAAGGTCACTAAGCGAAAAAACTCTAAGAATGCTTAAGTGGGACTAATGAAGAACTCACAGAATTAACAAATTTAGTAGGTGGAAACCACAATATAGTATCATGATCGTATTAACAGCAGCAACAACACTATCAGTAGACACAGTCGGCAACCGGAAATGATGGAATACGCTTACCGTAGCACGTCAGCAACCGCAACAGAATGGAGCTTCACCAAACACCACATCACCAAAAGTAAACCCAAACACTTTACCATCAGTCTCTAACTGCTGGGGCAAATCTGGAACAGACAGCAAACCTGACTCAAGCATAAAGATGCCATAGTCACGCAGACTGCTGTACAACTCATCACCTACAACCAATGCATGATCTAGAGCATGCCTGTCCCATGAGAACACACTGCTCACCATGTGTTTGGACAAGCTGACCAAAGCTATTGCCATATGTAAAATCGCTCGTCTCCCTGAAAAGACCCCCTAACAACCTTCTCTTCCCACTTGGGCTCTGCTCCTCCATTCCATCCTCCCCCTCATCCTCTCCATCTCCTCATCCTCATTAGGGCTCAACAATCCCTTGCATAGTGGCCAGGTCTGCCACAGTTATAGCACACATCTCTTCTGTCAGCCGCTCCTCCGTTCTCACCACCTCTTCCCTCCTCCTCCCTCTGTAGTCACCTTGGAAGAACTTTTCAGTGTCATCATCATCATCATCACACAGAAACGTATTCACAGCTTTTTCTTTTGCTTTTTTAATTCAATCGTTTCCTCTGCATGTATAGCACATTCAGTGGTTCTCTGCAATTCTTCATTTTTCCATGCAATCAAATGTTTGATCTCAAATTGACTAATTTCTGGTCTGAATATAATAATCAGTGCATTCTTAAATTGCATGCTATATGGACTAACATCATCATTATCTACTGGTATTCCACTATGTATACGGAACATTTTTTTTCCATTCGTTCAACAAAGAGGCACTGACTCTGTAGGTGCCTATTTGCATTCTGACACCCTTGAGTAGTTTGCCTGTCCTCTGTAGTGTGCAACCACTCTCCCCAGTAGCTGATCTACTCGTGGAGCATAGTTTGCATGACCAAATGGGATTGGGTTGCCATTAATAAGAGGATCCCAATCTCCTCTTATTTGGCACCATACCTTTGGCAACTATTTTCCTGACTGCTCTTTCTACCACTATCACATTTAATCCAAAGCTCCTGAAGAGCCGATTCATCTCTTCAGTAAATGCTTCACCATCTTCTTCAGGACGTACTATAGTTTTGGTTGCATCTCTCACATCCTGATCTGTCCATGCCCTAAACACACTTACTGTGAGTGGTTGAATCACCCCACCCACATCTAAGCCTGCTCTAGGATTTGGTAACTCAATCATGGGTGCGAGGAAGGGAAAAAAATGACATGCCTTATCACCCAACTCTACTTCTTCATGACTCGACCTGTCTTCTGAATGTACTGTGTATATGGAAGACCGCATACTGTACTGCGTTGTGTCTTCAGTTGAGATTGAGGGTCTTGTAAAGGCATTCCACGTTTCTGTGGGGTGATGTTCATATCCAAGAAGGGGTGGCGAGATGAGGGAGCAGGAGGAGGAGGGAGAGGCTGGGGTTCTGGATAGAGCGGAGGATCCGGACGGAGCCCACATGGCACATAGTCGTCATCATTCTGTCGGGTCTCGGGTAGAATATAAAACAGGATATATATTTCATTTCTCTCTATCTTGTTGAATTTCCTGTCGATTAACTATTTTTTCTTCTTCTTTTCTGAATACCAGCTTTCCTGGCCTTCACTTCTATCAGCCACATTTTGGCCTGGAGCAAACCTTCCTTCTTTGACTTACTCTTCTCTCTCTTTACTACCTCACAAATACCTTTCAGTAATACTTAACATGCTTCTACATCTAAACTTCCCCACAAAAGCATACTTTTCCTACCATCTCTTAAGATATTTAGCATTAACTGAATGTAATGTTTTCATACGTCTGGCTCATCATCATCATCGCAACTGGTCTGATCAGTGAAATGTGTAACCTTTGTTGACACCGTTAGGTTTCCAGGCCCCAGACAATTTGTTGCCTGAGGTTACCCTTGTGTGGTTTTCATTTCGCTGAGACACTGTTAATATCTACCATGTATAAAAAAAAAACCTTTAATCACAATATTAATGATTTATATATTATATTTAGGCCTTTATATTTTAACAAACACTGAAAAACAGACCCTAATCAATTTTTTTTTTTTTTTTTTTTTTTTTTTTTTAAATCGTAGTCCCTGACCCCCAGGATTATTTGTCCCGGACTCCCAAATAACTCTATACTACGACGTCCCTGAGTTCTCTGGACTTCTTTTAGTTTACTCAGGCCTGAGGGATTAGTTTTTCAAATTGTTGTTCCAAAGACGCTGGCTTCTAAGTCCCTGACTTGGGAGTCCCCTCATCAAAGGACTTGCCTAGGAGTTCATCAACTGATCAGTATGTGGATAAGTGATGGAGGCCAAAATACACAGTCATTTAAAAGTTTGATGTGAAGCTTCTGTGAGGCTTCAGCACTGTCTCTCTGGCTCTCTGTCTCAAGTTCAAGGTTTCTAGGGGGAGCTTCTGCTGGATATAAGATTAGTTACACTCCGTTGTAAGCTTCATTTCACATTTTGAGATTTAGCCTGGAAGACCATCTGATGACTAATGATTAAAAACAAAGTGTTAAAAACAACCTAACAAATTTGTTTCCTTTAAACCAACAGGACTAAGGGACGATAAAAACAAAATAAACATGGCACACAGCTACTATGCATGCGATAATGGAGACACATACCAACACAAACACCGGTTCCAGCACCAGCAGCAGGACATGGAACTAGGAGCCAACGAGTATACAGAGCCGAGAGAATCTACGCCCTCTCCCCTACGCAACCTTCAAAGACAGTGGTACGAAAGAGTCGTCGCTCACAGTCTTGACTATAGAGTGGTGGACCACAGGCGGCACCAGAGCTCCGCCCGCTCGACATACCGGGGAGGAGATGAACAACAAGCAGACCGAGGGCCGCATTAAACCTAAACGGGCTCGACTCATTGAAGAGTGGGCGACGGTCAATCGCAAACCGCAAGCGGCAAAACAAACACAAAAGAGAGCTGTTCGAACCATGTGACAAGCCAAAGAGCCAAGAAAAGGACATGTAAAACCCTCAAAGAATGTCCTGAAGCATCAACGGGCAAGAGACTCAAGGGCAGTCCTGACAGCAGTGTCCCACCAGCAAAGCGTAGCAAATGTGATAACAAAGTTGTACAGCATGGTCACAATGGACCAGAGGGCTAGGACAGGAGTGTTGTCTATGAATGTACTGTATCTGACAGCTTGTTCACTTTCTTCTCTCCTCATACCCAACCCCACACCCCCATAGCGTACGAGCAGCTCCTCGACAAAAGGGACTGTATGTCCTTCATGAACTGGGCAAACTCCCCATTTAGAAGAGAGATGGCCTACAAATATGTCTGCATCCCTCACGTACCGGGCTTCTGGGATCACATTCTCGTGGGCGCCCGCACGAGACCTAAGACGGAGACGATGATCGGACCAGATGTTCACCTGCCGAAACTGTTTAATGTGACACTGGACATCTACAGATTCCATTGGTGTTGCTTCGTATTGAAGAAATGGCTCATTCTGGCTATGTGGTGTACAAACGTACCCCGGGTGGGACAGCGACCTGTTTTTGTCTCACTTGTTGACGATGTGCTGAATAACTTAACTACACGGTTAGAGTTCAGAAGAATGGTGATTTATCTATCTAAGTGGTTCACAGTTCAGTATGTGTCAGTGACAGACAGGCAGCTCAATGTGACATTAGATTGCAAACCGTCCGAAGGGTCTTTAGTCGACATCATAACGTTGCTAGCTTCAAAGTGTGGAATGGAAAAAGTGACAACCAATTACACCCGTGTAAAAGAGGTTTATTTTTCAGTTGCTGAGATCGCTTGCTATGGTGATAAGTTTTAATTACAGACAGTAACGTGTGAAGAGAAATAGAAATTTCCATAGGCTGAATAAGAGTAAGCTAGAGTTACTCCTGTGCTCTGATTGACTAAAAGCAGTTAAAGGCGGCCGTGCCTGAAACTTTCTGCTGTGTGAGAAGTGAACTCAACTGCTGTGGATTTGTGCTTGTGAACTGTCTGCCAGAAAGTTCTCAGTGGGTTCAGAACAGAACTGAGACCAACCTAGCCTGAACAGCTAGGGTCTATGAGGGGGCGGTGCCAAAACGCTCTCTCCCTTCCTGTGACGCCCTTCCTTTGTATCGATAGATCGAAATAAACCATTGCGCCCTCTGGTGGTTGGCCTTTTTAATAGAAGTTGACTTGTAAACATCAGATTGATCAAAACAGCTTTTGAAGGCTTGCAAATTGACACGAAGCCTAATCATATGTCAAGCTGAGTCAATTATGCTACTATAAGTAGTTATATTTTGCCCTTCATGCTATGTTGAGTTAAATTTTCATAATTTTATTGAATCAAGTTTGTGTGTCACACATTTAACCCTATGATCATATTCATTTAAATTTCAAATAAGGTTTGAGTTTTGACTTTAAATTACATATTAAACAGTTGTGTATAACATGTATTTTACTATTCAAATTAAGACTTACTAAGCAAAATTTTATCAGTTTTGAAGTTAATCATTTCTTTTATCCAATTTGCATAGTTTAACTTGTTTGTTATTCATGCTCATGATTTAAACCTGAGTTTATTTTGTTACTTTATTACTCACTAATTTGCATTTTTACTTACCACAAGCTTAAGATATAAGAAATAATTTTGTTCAGAAATATTTTAACAAAACTAATTGAATCTCCTATAATCAATTTAGTTTTTTATTCTAACAAAACAAAACTTTTCCTTTTACTTGTAAACCTTTACCTAGGCATTAATAGTCCCTTTATCCTTTCCATATCTAAAAAGGAAATTGAGAGATTATAAAGTTTGTATAGTGTTTACAGCGTAAGTTAAAACACACACTTACTATTGGCCTCTTTCAAATTAAGAGATTTGTTTATTTTGTTTTGATCCACACATTAAGTCAAGTTTGTTAACTAGGCTAACTAGACACTTAATTACAACACACCAAATAGGGAAGGTGTATCTACCTCTGCTCCCTCAAGTTTAGGGAACCCTCTTGAGTCTTGACTCCGCATTACTGGATTTAACTGACGAGTTAACACCAGGATTTACAACTCAAGTCCAAGGACTTAATTTTTCCTGACCTCCAAGGCACAATGTCAACTTATATGCAAAACCATGACTGAAAAACTGAAAGATAAAATTAAAGCTAAAGTGCTAAGTAGCATGGCCATTGTGATGTCGGCACAACTCAAACATGTCAAGGAATTATTACAACAAGGTGTTGAAGATAAAAGCCCATCAAAAGGGAAACAGAGCCCAGGCACAGGAAATTAACTCTTAAACAACTTGAAGAGTCCAAACAATCTGTAGCTGAAGCAGATAAACGCATTGAGGAATTAGAAGTTCAGATTAAAACCTCAAGTGACAATGATGATGTGTCAGAATGACAAAGAAACTGAGCTGCAAAGAAAGAAAGAGAACTAGAAGACGTGTACTTGGGTGAACCTAAACATGCTTTGTCTCACGACCAGACTTTCAGACTCTGGAAAGGTGTCCCTGAACTATCAGAGAAAGGATGTGAGGAACCAGGGTCCACTGCAGTCTTGGTGGCTCAAGTAGACTCAATTGAGAAATCTACAAATGAGTGTCATTCAGGGCGAACCTTCACTCCCACAGTTCTTGGGTGATCTTAAAGAAAGGGGGGTTGCAAGCAAGTTCCATCTTTCTGTTATGCTTGAAAACAAGCTTGAACATGAAGCACTCCTTGATACAGGTGCAGATATCACCCTGATGTCTCCAACTCTGTTCAAAGAGCTGCAAGTGATAGCAGGCCAGTCAAACAGGGACTTGAAGCTACTGCACTGCACCCTTGATGTTCAACCATACTCACCCTCAGGCATTACAATGCAGAATTTGATTATGTGCTGATTATTGAGGACGTGCTGACGTGCTACGGTAAGTGTATTCCGTCACTTCCGGTTGTCGACTGTGTCTACTGATAGTGTTGTTGCTGCTGTTAATACGATCGTGATACCATATTGTGGTTTCCACCTACTAAATTTGTTAATTCTGAGAGTTCTTCATTAGTCCCACTTAAGCATTCTTGTAGTGTTTTTTCGCTTAGTGACATTTTCCTGCAAATCGCACAGCGGTTAGTTATTTGAGCTCCGCAGCTAGCATAAACAGCTAAACTTAGCCAAACCGTTAGCGATGGCCTCTGTCTCTCCCTCTCACTCTCCTGCTCAGTCTGTCTCATGTTCAGTTACTCCTCTGCCTCCTTTAACGATAATGGGAGATGTAATAAATGTAGTTTATTTGCAGTGCTGGAGGCGAGGCTAAGTGAATTGGAGGCGCGGCTCCGCACCGTGGAAACAAACAAACAATGTAGTTAGCAAGCCCCCTGTAGTCGGTGCAGACCAAGTTAGCAGCCGGGAAAACAGGGTTCTGGCTGGGTGACTGTTCGAAGGAAGAATAGCCCTAAACAGAAGCCCGTGGTTCACCACCAACCTGTTCACGTTTCAAACAGATTTTCCCCCTCTCAGCGACACACCCGCTGAGAAACAGACTCTGGTTATTGGCAGCTCCATAGTCAGAAACGTGAAGTTAGCAACACCGGCAACCACAGTCAAATGTATTCCTGGGGCCAGAGCGGGCGACGGAGTCAAACTTAAAACTGCTGGCTAAGAGTAAACGTAGATATGGTAATATGGTTATTCATGTCGGCGCTAATGACTCCCGGTTACGCCAATCGGAGGTCACAAAAATTAATGTGGAGTCGGTGTGTACATTTGCAAAAACAATGTCGGACTCCGTAGTTTTCTCTGGACCCCTGCCCAATCTGACCAGTGATGGAGAGACGGCATACATCCCACTTTGGATGGAGCAGCTCTCATATCTAAAAATATGGCTGAATTCATAAGAAAACCTAAACCATGACAACCCAGAGTCGAGACCAGGAGGCAGAGTTGTAGTCTTACACACTTCTCTGTGCTTCCATTAGATCAGTTACCCGCCTTAAACCACATAGAGACTGTGTCTGTCCCCCGACCATTTAAATCAATTAAATCAAAAACTAATAGCAGAAGAATCAATCATAAAAATCTAAAACATTAACATTAAGTCTGGAATTGCTCAGCAAAATAAAACAATTAAATGCGGTCTCTTAAACATTAGATCATTATCTTCTAAAGCTTTATTAGTAAATGAACTAATCTCAGACCAGCATATTGATTTATTTTGTCTTACAGAAACCTGGCTATGTCATGAAGAACATGTTAGCCTTAATGAATCCACTCCTCCCAGTCATATTAATACTCACATTCCTCAAGACACTGGCCGAGGAGGTGGAGTTGCAGCCATTTTCAACTCCAGCCTTATTGTCAGCCCTAGACCTAAATTTAATTATAATTCTTTTGAATGCCTTGTTCCCGTTAAAGGGGAGTTTTCCCTTTCCGCTGTCGCCAAGTGCTTGCTCATGGGGGGAACTGTTGGGTTTCTCTTTCTGGAAATTAAAGAGCGTGGTCTAGACCTGCTCCATGTAAAAGTGCCCTGAGATGACTATGTTGTGATTTGGCGCTATATAAATAAAATTGAATTGAATTTGGCACTGGTACAGTTCACTGTTGGACCCATGAGCCTGATACACCCTGTGTATGTGTCTACCCTTGAAACCATTCCTCTTTTGATTGGTAAAGACTTCCTGGACCGATTCGAACCACTGATCAACTTCCAGCGCTTGGAGATCTGGGCACAGGTCCACCAACCACTGCACATGCCTTGTCTTGAAACCTTAACATCAAAACAACCCGCTTGGTCTCACACGATCAACTGAAATCAGTGAAGGTTTACAAGCCCATGACACTCAATCACCTTCATCTGACTCCTCCTTGCCGTACTGTCCTCAGATAATAAACGGCATGAAGCTTGAAGACATCAATGTCAACGATGTGGTCTTAGCCCTGTGGGCTGACAAATCCGCCATCAGCCGCAAGCTGTATGAGTCCCTGACACAAACAAATCCAAATCTTCAGTTGGTGAAGAAACCTTTCCGCTTCCCTTTGGATGCCCTGCCTCATGCAACAATGACCTCTGTTGCTTCTGGTCTTGCTTCCCTCCGGGATGCTAGCCCTTCCCTGTGTGCCGTCATGGGCCTTCTTGTACACGTCTCTGAGGCACTCCCTTCACCTGCGTTTGTGGTACATCAGAGCCACAGGGGGGTTATATTAATGCATGCCCATGACTCTTCATCCGCAGGCCACAAAGGAATCAAAGCCACCTCCGCTTTGGCTCGAGAAAACCTGGATAAGAATGTGGATTAAAAACAAAGCCTGCCAGGACCAAAAAGCGTCCTATGAACAACTCCAAGTGGGGGACAAGTTGTGGCACTACATCTTCGTCCAACCAACTGGAAAAGACAACCAAGCAGTGGGAAGACTTGCACACAAGTCCCTTCCCCACTGGTCAGGTCCATATGTGACCGCAGATAAACGCTCACCTGTTGTGTACCAGACCAAGGTTAGCAAAGGTCAGAAAGAGCCAACGTTCAAATGGGTCCATCACAACCAGATTAAGCCAAACAAAAACTCCATGGGACTTGTCGGGGACACTGTTGTCCCAGTTAGGTCATAAAACGGATAAAAACTTTTAAAGCACCCAAGGGTGCCAGTTCTTAGCATTAGTGTTCAATTCTAAAATAGTTGTTTGTGTTGTGCCAATCACAGGAATAAATCAGGTTTTCTCTGAACCACCAACTTCAAGTTTTGTCTGTTCTCTCTAACCCAACAATTTGGTTACAAGTGGGAGTCAATGCAACACTCCCTAGAACACACACCCCTGTAAATTTGTATTGTGTGATACACCTGACATTGCCCTAAACATGGATATGCTCCTCATTAAGATGAGTTGGCTGTTCATCCGCATGACACTCAGCCCAATAATCACTACCAAAATTGTAGAACCAGATCCAAGCTCTGGGATTGTTCTGAAGGAACAGCCCAGACTTCTCATAACCAATTATGATCAACATGTATGTAAGAAAAACTTCCCTGACGCAAAGGACAAAGTCAGCTGGGTCGGTCAGTTCTGTGACAACAACATTATAAACCATGTTAAGGCAGACACGAGCCACAGGCTACAGAAGTTCACTATCACTCAGGTAGAAATACCAGTCATCAGAGCACAGTGTGAACTACAGACAGTAAGTAAGACGCAGTGCAGAGTATTAGTCAAGTAATTAATGCCCACAGCGAGACTTTAAACCAAACTATGCATGCGGTGAACTCTCTCCGGTCGGTGTTTAATGTTGACAATGCTCATAACCAACTTGTTAGCATGTTGATGACAGATATGCTATGTGAAATAACTTCTTCTGTCAACAGCTTAGCTATGGGTAAAATTCTTCCACATTTCATTCCTTCATCTCTGGTGCACATCAACCTAACCACCGCCACCAGAGACATAGTCACTCCACCCCAGGCCCATCTAGCTCACACATTAACTAGTGTTGTAGCAATACACGTTGATCCTGCAGAAAGAGAAATAGGCTTATATTCTTATATGTATAGTATGACACCAACTCTGATCATGTGTGTGTGCCACCTGTACTTCTCCGACTTCAACTGGTCTCATCTCAGCGATCAGAAGTTCCCTGGACAGCGACCGTTCTGATCGAGTGGGGGAATGTAGGAGAACCAGTTGACTTGGTTTTCCCCTAACATCATTTTATGAGGTTTGTGGCTGAATCAACTGTAACCTCTGACCTCAAAAAGGTATGGACTTGTATTCTATGCCGACCAGATGTTCACCTGCCGAAATTGTTTAATGTGACACTGGACATCTACAGATTCCATTGGTGTTGCTTCGTATTGAAGAAATGGCTCATTCTGGCCATGTGGTGTACAAACGTACCCCGGGTGGGACAGCGACCTGTTGTCTCACTTGTTGACAATGCGCTGAATAACTTAACTACACGGTTAGAGTTAAGAATGGTGATTTATCTATCCAAGAGGTTCACAGTTCAGTATGTGTCAGTGACAGACAGGCAGCTCAATGTGATATTAGATTGCAAACCGTCCGAAGGGTCTTTAGTTGACATCAGAAAGTACCATGATAGTTCAGACTTTAAGCAGCAAGTGTTGGTAAGAGTAGGCAGCAGGCAACACAAAAGTCACATGAATTTGATGTTGTAATGCAGCAGTTTTTGGAGAAGGTCAGAGATGGACCAGAGTTTGTGTGTTGTGTTTATCATAGATTGCTGTTCAGATATGAGGTGCAGATATGTGATAGGACAGTGTATGATAGAAGTTCAGGAGCAGCCGTTATTGCAGAGACATGTATTAGTGAGGAGTACTTGCATAGATGTTCAGCTGAGTGTGTTGTGCCCTGTCAGTTAGCTTCATGTAGCGGTCAGCTTTGGGTTTGTGGTACAGGTCATCGTAAGATTAGTACAGGTAAGATACCGGATGAATGTTGGTTTAATACTCTGTCTGATCCCGTTCCACATGAACTGGGATGTTTGAACAGTTTAGAGCAGCATTTGATAGCGTTGCATATTCCGTTTATGAAGATGTTGGCTCTGCCTAAAGGAGGACAGAATGGTGTACATGGGCCGGTGACGTGTGTTCCTGCCAATGTAGCACAGATGAGTAATGTGTTGCCACGGACAAGTATGGAAGGGTCTTTGCTGCGGGTCAAGTTAAAGCATAAATTGACGTATAAAAGGGCATTATGAATATAAGTTTGTTGATTCATCTCGTGTAAGACAGGTGCTAGAATACTTAAAGAGGACTAACGTGTATTACAAAAGACATTGACTTCAATGAAGAGTGGGTCAATGAGTTTTGTAGGCAGACAGATGGTGAGGATGAGGAGGAACAGTCAGTCAGTGAGGATGTAAACGCTGTTGAATCGGTTCATCCTGAACCAGTTGTTGTAGAAAGTGTTAGAGATGACTCAGGTGGTGATGTTTCACAACAGGCTGTAGTTGATGTGGTGGAAGCATCAGAGATTACAGATGAAGTGTTACATGACAGACAGCAGCACTGCATGTTTCAGGACACTTGTCTTATGCCTGTTGTTATTGGTCAGGAAGCATTAGATCAGTATTTTGATGATATTGTTAATGTTGCGCCTGCAGAGGGGAATAGTCCAGTTAAAGTGCTTTCTGACCACACGAATGAGGCTAAATGTTTCCCTGTGTTGTTTCCTCTGGGTAGTAAGACTTTCCATGACAGCCGGTCACATCCCTTAACATTGTCACGTTACTTCCACAACAGACTGATGCAAGCTGATGGGTGTTTTGCCCGTAATGTTGAACACATTTTCTTCTCTCAATACATCTCAGAGATAGATCATGTGGCATTGCATAAGGGTAAAGGAGGTCAGGCCTCTCAGAGGATCAGTCACAACATGTTGAATGAGGACTCCTTGAATGAGTTGTTGCATGTTGATGAAGGCTTTAGGTTTCTGAAGCCAATTAGAGGCACTCCGGCTTTTTGGCAGTCTGTTCAGAAGGACATGTTAGCCTGCGTGCGGCAGTTAGGGATCCCCACTTGGTTCTGTTCATCTGCTGATCTGCGCTGGCAGAATCTTTTAATTAGTATTCTGAAACAGGAAGGTAGAACTCAAACTGTTGAAGATTTGGAGTGGGCAGACAGGTGTGAGTTGTTGCGTCGTAACCCAGTCACAGCTGCGCGCATGTTTGATTACAGGTGGCATTGTTTCTTGAAAGAGGTTCTCATGTCTCCTTCTCAACCAATTGGCAAAATAATTGATCACTTTTATAGGGTTGAATTTCAACAATGTTCATTGTTTGTTTTGGATTGAGGGTGCTCCCCAAATTGATAAACATAGATGAGGTAGTCCAGTTTATAGATAAAGTTACATGTGAGTTACCCTCTGACACATTGGACATTGTGTCATCTGTTCAAACGCATTCAAAACGACATTCCAAATCATGCAAGAAAAAGAAAACATGTCATTTCCCAAAACCCGTTTCCACTAGAACATTTATTTGCAAAACTAAACAATGTAAGTGTGATCATAAGGCAAAGGAGACTGAGAATGACCCTCTGTCAAAAAACAAGCCAGTCCGTAAGTGATTTGATGCAAAAAGAGATGGCGCAGTCTATTTTAGAGAAGGTTAAAATGGCTGTTAAGAAGGCGCAGGAAGGTGAAGTGGTGTTTGCTAGTGTAGAACAGTTGTTTGCTTCTGTTGGCATCAATCAGGGCATCTTTGAGGAAGCTTATAGGCAGCTTGAAAAGAAGACTAGGGTAGTTTATAGGAGAGGGGTAAATGAGGTTTGGGTGAATCAATACAAGAAGCAGTTGTTGAAGTGCTGGAATGCAAATTTAGACATTAGTTTTGTAACTGATGCATACGCGGTTGTGATCTACATTATCTCTTACATTACAAAAGCAGAGAGAGAAATTGGCCTGTTACTTAGTAACGGCCAAAAAGAAACTTCTAAACAAGGAAGTCTCTCTGCGAAAGAAGCCTTAAAGAAACGAGGGAGTGTGTATTTACACAACCGTGATGTTTGTGCCCAGGAGGCTGTGTATCGGTTGACAAACATGCATCTGAAGGAGTGTTCCAGAAAGGTTGTTTGTGCCTACAGGGAGCAACATAGTTAGGATGAGTTTACCCCTCAGTGTTTTGAAGGAGAGAGTGGCTTGCAGCGACTTCAAAACTGATGACATGTGGATGACTAGTATAGTGGATAGGTACAAGAATAGGCCAGATGATAATGTATTTACTGATATGTGTATGGCTACGTTTGCGTCTGAGTATCGTGTTCTCAACAAGACTGAGAAATCTAAAAACATGATTGCACTACAGAATGAATTGGGCTTCATCTTGAGGAGAACACGTTCTCAGTTTGCTGTTGTGAGGTATGTGTTTTGACTTGGAGAAACAAGAGGAGGCTCATTTTCAGACTTTGCTCCAATTGTTTCTTCCTTATAGAACTGACTCTGATCTCAAACCTGACAGCTTTGAGATGTTCAGTCAGTTCCATAAAGATGGTCAAGTCACTGTTAGTGATGGCTCAGTGTGTTGTGTTAAAGCTGTTGTAGACAGGAACAGGAAAATGCTTGAAGTCGATTGTCCTGATTTAGAGCACACTCAGGACATTGTTGAGCAGAACGCTGTAGATGACGATGTTTGTGGGGGAGCTGTGTCCTGAACAGGAAGTGGAACGCCTCGAGTGTGTTGAGGAAATGAAACGGCTAAGGGCAGTTGACTTAGATGCTGAGCATTTATCAGAAGGTGTGGACAATGTTCCTGATTTAGCCGTTAACAGGCCGACTATGCCTTTAGAGAAGAACAGCAGAGTAATGTCTAGAAGTGAGGGCTTGTCTTTGATTAGGTCTCTGAATGAGACACAGATGGCTGTTTTTTATAAGGTGAGACAGTGGTGTTTGCAGAAGGTGATGGGTAAAAACCCAGAGCCTCTGCATGTGTTTCTGACAGGTGGTGCAGGGACGGGGAAAAGTCATTTGATTAAAGCTATACAGTATGAGGCAGGGAGGCTGTTGTCAACACTTTATCAACCAGACGACATTTCTGTTTTGTTAACTGCATCTACAGGCATAGCTGCATACTCTTTGAATGCAGCTACTATTCATCACAGCCTGAGTATTGGAACACACTCCATTTTGCCTTACACTCCTTTGGGTGAAGACAAACTGAACTCCAAGTTAAATTTAGTAAACTCCAAATTCTGATCATTTATGAAATAAGTATGGTTGATCACAATCTGTTGACATATGTGCATGGTAGGTTAAGACAGATTAAGCATACTGGTGACTTTTCCCCATTTGGTAATGTTAGTGTGATAGCTGTTGGTGACTTTTATCAGTTGCCTCCTGTTAAAGGGAAGCCTCTGTATAACAGTCAGGTTGGTGTTGATCTGTGGAGCCACTTTAGCATAGTAGAGTTAAAAACAGTTGTTAGGCAGAAGGACAGTTCTTTCTCGGAGTTGTTGAACAGGTTACGAGTGCGTTCCAAGAAAACCCCATGTTAGAGTGCGACGTTGCTTTGTTACAGTCTCGTGAGACTGGAGAAGACAGCTCTGTCTTGCATATTTTTCCAACGAACATGCAAGTACATGAGCACAATTTGAATAAGTTGTTTGCCATGTGTCCTGATTACGTCAAGATTGAAGCTAAAGATTTTATTACTAACAAGAAAACCGCTAAATTGGAACGCGGTCATCATTATAATGCGCAGGACACATGTTTAGAACAGACTTTGTATTTGGCTAAGAATGCGCGCGTCATGTTATGCAAGAATGTTGATGTTGAAGACTGTCTGGTCAATGGAGCATGTGGCACAGTCACTCATCTTGAGTTTGGTCAAGATAAAGCATTTCCTCTGAAAATTTGTGAAATTCGATGATGTTAAAATGGGCTTACAGAGGAGGAGGACACGTGCACATGCAGCAGTAGAATGCAGGGATTCTACTACTATTGAACCAGACAAGGACAAGGCCAGTAGAAGTGGTTGTGTGTGTCTACAGTTTCCCCTGAGGCTGGCGTGGGCATGCACTGTTCATAAAGTCCAGGGCTTGACTGTAGATGAGGCTGTAGTGTCTTTGAAGAAGGTGTTTGCACCGGGGCAGGCGTATGTAGCTCTGAGTCGTGTCAGGACTTTTTCTGGACTGACCATCAGGGATTTTAATGCAAAGGCCATTTACTGCAAGGACACCGTGAGGGAGGCCATGGATAGCATGCCTCCGTTTTTGATTGAGCAGAGTCAACCGTCATTAAATGCACAAAGTTTCTCTGTATTTGATGAATGTTCACAGCTTAGGTCGCCACCTGTCGGATTTGGTGTCTTGCACGCAGCATTTGCAGCCTAACTGCATTGCTGTCACTGAAACCTGGCTCACTGCACAATCTCCATTAAACAGTGTGCAAATCAGTGGTTACACTTTCCACAGTCGTCCTCGCTGTCTGTGTTACAACATTGTCTCAACTACAGGATTTAGAACGTGGTTATACACTTTAGATGATTTGGACTGTGACATTCTGCAGGTACCAGATTTAAATCTGGAATGTTTGGTGTGCCTGTATCACAAATTCAACATTTTATTGGCCGTAGTTTATCGTCCACCATGTTATCCAGTCTTCATTTAAACAAAATGTGGGGAAGTTACTTGACTGGTTAAATCCAGTCAGTAACACTATTGTAGTCATGGGTGATTTTAACGACAACATTTTAAAAAGGGTCTTCAATTTGTAAATTCATGGGCCAAAAAGGATTCACACAGCATGTAAGACAAGAGACAACAGAGATGGGGACTTTAACTGATCATGTTTATGTTAAAACACAGTTTGATGTGGAATGTGCAGTGATGCCTGCTTATTTCAGTGATCATGAAGGTGTTCTGTGTAGTTTCAGTGTTCGAGATGATCAGGGCCAGTTAGACAGTGTAGACAGTGTATTTGAATATGATGCCTTTGATGTAGATGCAGTTTTTGATGATGACTTTAGTTAAGATTAGGTTTGTCTGACTCTGCTACATCGCACTGTCCTACTGACATTATTATCACAATCACGTTGTAGTTGTGTTCATCTGTTGGCTTTTAGGAAGTAAGTGCTTTGCGTAGTGTTTGTATTAGTGAAGAGTCTGTCTCACTCAAACTAGTTTGTGTTTCACTTTGTACTTTGAACAGCTTTTGACTAATGTATTGTCTGCATTTGTGTGAAATGTCATGAAATGGAGATTTTAGATTTATTGATTGAACTATACTATTTAACTAGTTATTAGACTCAATTGATGAATTGTGGTGTTGCTAGATAATGAACTTTGTGTAGGAGAACCAGCTGACTATGTTCTCCCCTAACATCATTTTGAGAGGTTTGTGGCCGAACCAACAGTAACCTCTGACCTCAAAAGGTATGGATGTGTATTCTATGCCATCTGAGAAGAAGATGAACTGAAGACCCCTTTTTTCACCTTAAAGTGTCAGTTTGACTCTCAGCAGAAACTGTCCTCTTCCTGAACTGCAGGGGGGAGGATAACCGGTGCACTTTCCCCAACAATTTACACCTAACACCCATTGACACTCATTGTCAAACCACATTTCATGAATACCAGATCAAAAGGACCCTTCTCTGGAGACATGTAGAAAGACTGTTTATCATGGTGAATCCCCTCAGCCTGTTTCTCTTCTTTTCACCTCAATGTTTTTCTGGTCACATTCTTTAACAAGATCCCCCTGTTTCTCACCCTGATGTTACCCCAAGATAACATAACCAGACCCATCGTAAATTCAGCGTAAATTTTTTTTCATAGGATTCTGAATGTTTATTCATCTTGTAATCTGTACATTACTGTTCAATAGTGAATGCTGAGTAAAACCATCCAACGCAGGCTTTTCTGCGACACTGTAAAGCCGAGTTAGAGATATCCAGATTTAATTGAATTCACATTGATGCAACCACAGTGCCACCCAATGGACAACTTCACCCAGATAAAATGTTTAATTTTGGTGTCATTATATATCCTGTATAGACTAGAAGTTAGATTTGACATGTATGAAGTACTATCATGGTAGATAAAAGAATAGTCTTAGTAGTTATATTATGCATCCCAGCTAGTAGTAAGATAGAGTTTGTAACCACAATGTGTGAGTAAGTCTCATTTAATGATTTCTAAAACATCAAGTAATATGTAAGATACTCTATCTGGTCAATTTATCAAGTGTTTCAACGTCAGTCGCTGTATATGTGGTTATAGAAGATTCATGCACTCTTAATATGCACCTAATGTCTCATATGTGTAATTAATATTGAAACTGATGGTCATGGTGAAATGCTTATCTAAAAGCCGGAGATCATATGTCTCGTTTGCGCGCAAGAAATAGTTTCAACCTCCTAGGAACGCCCTCACGCTAGCCTGGTATAAAACAAGCGTACCGGCTGCGCTCTCTCTTACTTTTCCATCTTTTTGATTTTTTGTACTCGTCCTATCAGGCCTTTCGCGCGCGCTCTTTTTCTTTTGTTCTTCTAACTTAGTCTTTTTCCAGTTCTTTGCTGCAACTCTTGTTAGTCTAACTTTGAGTGAATCTACGTAAACTTACATTTAAATTAGATATTCTGCCAGGAAACGCCATCCTGGACACTTGCAATTTAATTTACTTTGAAATCTAGTTCCGTCCGACCGGCGAAATTATTAGTGAATATTATTGAATTATTGAATATTTTATTTGGCAAGAAAGTCAGTAAGCCAGAGACTTCAATTAAACGACTACCGCTCTCGACGGATCAAGACATCACCAAATTCAACTTCACCTGTTACAGCAAACTCTGTGATGGTTATAGCAACCATCTGAAGAAACCGTAACAAAAAAGACTTTGTTCCTGACTCGCCGGGTGACCCTTCCTCGGTACCCGCTGCAGGACAGTCTGCCCAGCTGACGCCCAGTGACGCAAGGCAGCTGCCGGAATCACCGCTGAGTCATCCCGGACCCCAGCTGAATCAGCGCTGAGTCATCCAAACGACGCTGCACGAAGTAAGCTGAAATCACATCACTGCTGCTACACCTCGTGGTTAAGAGTCGGTGTCGTTTAACTGAACTCTCTAGTTAAATTTAATTAAAGATATCTAAATTCCAACCCAAATTTAATTCTTACCATAAGCATTTCACCATCCCTATCCTATATTTTATACTCATTTTAATTTCCATTACCCACTTCCATTATCCATTTGTATTGTCACATTTTATTATTTGTTCATTATTATTTAGTTAATAAATATATTCTTTTGTAGTAAGTGGTTGTCTGGGAATTCAATTTAGCAGAGAATTAGATCACTGCATCGGAGCTTTCACCTTAGATCTGAGATTGATAGAAGTTGCTTCTGTGTTTCTTCCTGGCACAGTCAATATAAGCTTAATGGGAAGTGGTGCCCCTTCATAAACGAGGATCTTATGATAATAACTGATGTTCCTACATTTGCTTGGCTAGGTTGGCTTACAAATGAATTATCTTAAAAGTTGACAAAGGATGATGATGTTAGTCCGTCTGCCACCTGCTAGCTGTTTTCTTTTGCATCTTTCTGCATGTTAAAATTAATGTTCCTTTATTCCCATAAGGACATGTAGCTAACACAGATCACAAAGGACTTTAGATTTAAGTTATTAAATGGACAATGTTCTTCACATTTTTAGACTGTTACATTCACTACATGAAGGTAATTATTGTATTTCTCTTTATCTATGAATTAACACTGTTCTGGCTCTCCAAGGCACAGACTTTGTATGCCTGATCTGCCAAACAGGACATTACCTAAAAAATATGCTTGTTGTTGTCGTCATTTCTCTATGCTCTCTCCTCCCCTTTTTGTCCCCACAACCTCATGTTTTCTCTCTCTATCCCTTTTACAGTTTACATTTTATAGACTGCAAGTAACAAATCTAACCCTGATAACATAACATTCTGTTCAATCATTTCAGTGGTCAAAGTACTTTAACTTTGCTATTTAACTGTGCTCTTCGGAACACAAATCCCTATGGACTAGGGAAACAGTGAAGTTGTTCATATTGATTCTGTAATCAATGTAAATTTTATCGATATGTAATCCATTTACAATGCAGTTTGTCAGGATATTTCATATCTGCAACTTTCTTTCTACAGCATGATTTGAAGCATGAAGTTATTAAATGCCTGTATTGAATAACTTATACAAAAGCAATTATAACATTGATTCTTACATGTACTAGATTAATGCCTGTTCAATAAAGAATGAATTGCCATGTTGAACACAGAAGTTGTCTGTCATTTGTTGTAAAATTAGTGTTTTTCTATGTCAATACAATTTTTTTTTCCTTCTTTTCCCCACACACACACACACACTTTCCTCTCCAACTGATTTACTTTGCACACAAACTTATCAGAAGCTTTCCATGTATTTCAATGCAAATGACAGTACAGGGGCACAACACATGCATAATGTTGATGACACTGCTGTGAGCC
Organism: Euthynnus affinis; assembly: GCA_029490765.1. Classification (NCBI taxonomy): domain Eukaryota; kingdom Metazoa; phylum Chordata; class Actinopteri; order Scombriformes; family Scombridae; genus Euthynnus; species Euthynnus affinis. The sequence goes on along the minus strand of CM055853.1, from coordinate 2,417,753 downwards.
ACACCCATCTCCTTTTGCAGATATTTGTCATTCTCACACCGTTGACATTTGACGTCTCGCCATGACGGGGAGGTTGCTCTGACTTTACTGTACCACTCCTGTCTGCACAAACCTCCACATGGAGTCACACCCCTCACACCGGGTTCGCAGGCGGCGAGTGACTGACGCCATGGCGCCGGGTCCTGGCGTGCGCGGGGGGGGGGGGGGAGGGGGCTCAGGCCCGTCCAACGCTGCTTGCAGTTTTAATTCATATCTGCAACTTTGTTTCTACAGCATGATTTGTAAATAAAACTGTTAAATTTCTGTATTTAAGAACTTCTTCCAAAATATAATTGATTACTACATGTACTGAAAACTAATGCCTGTTGTTCAATAAAAATCACCAAACATACACATGTACAAACATTAAGAATAAATTGCCATGTTGACCACAATGGAGTCTGGCATTTGTAAAAAAAAAAAAAAAAAAAAACAAACAAAAGTTTAGCTTTTGTAAAATACTTGGCTCTTTAATTTCTCCAAACAGCTGAACAACTGTCATTACACACGACAGAGTTTGCAGCGCTCATATCTAAACTGACTTTATAAAGTGTGTCACTTCTAAGGATAAAATAGAAACAGCTAAACAACAAGTTGACTCTTGTGTAAATTCCCAGAATGATAACATTCATTATACAAAAGTAATTAATCTAGGCTACTTTAATAACAGCGCCTTTAACATTTTGCAGATGCAAAAATAATCTCACAATCAGTGCAGCAGATTATCCTCTTAACCCAAGAGCCCCCACCTGCAGGGACATGGCTCCTCTCATATGATCAAACACGTCACAACGCTTTTAAACACTCGAGAAGAAGTCACACTGTCAGGATGTAATAGTGGAGGCATAGCAGGAATGGACCCAGACACAGAGATGAGATAGACCAAAAATAACCTCTTTAATTCTGCCACTGGGGCAAGGCAGGAACTTGACAAGTGACATGAACGAAGGAAGAAACAACAAATGAAGCGACGAGGACAGAACAGAAAACCAGGACTTAAATACACAGACAGAACTGACGAGGGAGCGGGGAACAGGTGAGGGAACAGGTGGATACACTTTGGGTAATCAGACACAGGAGGAGGGGCAAGTGACCTGAAAGGAGAGGACTAACTTTTCGAAATAAAAGAGGAAATGACAAGACAAAACATGGAGACAGGACAAAAACCCAACTAAACCTCACCACAGTGTGACACATATGACATACCGTTTTCAACACAAGCAGCTCACCTATCAAACCAGCATAACCATCCCTACCAAAACAAAAGACATGTCAAGCACTAAGCAAGTGACTGAGCGAGATAGAAAAACCTCCTCTGTCACTGACTGCAGTCACAGCACTACAGAGCTTTCATTTGAAGCCATCCACACAAATGAATCCTGAAATGCTGCAGATTAAAGCAGTACAACTGTTCACTATCCAACCAAACCTCACTATTTTTCTTCACACAATAAAAATGATCTTCCATTAGTATACTCACTAACAACCAAGTGTCTTACCTTTGCTGTTATTGTAAAATGGTCACATAACATCACTAGTTATTGCTACTCCAATGACTCTGGGTTGAGCCCTGATTGGTTTAAAGGTCCAGTGTGTAATATTTAGTAACATCAAGGCATATTTTAATTAGTGTCTAATCAGCTGAAAATAATAATCATTGTGCTTTTGTTACCTTTAGAAATAAGTATTTTATATCTACATGGGAGCGGGTCTCCCTCCATGGTAGCTGCCATGTTGCATTGCCATGTTTCTACAGGAGCGTAAGTTGTCGTTGTCATAGAAACGAAAACACGAAAGTGGGGCAAGCAACGGAATAAAACTGATGAGAGAAACGTTTGCGTGCTGAAGTTTCCTGTTTACTGCTGGACAGGTAAGAGTGTAATATAGATTTATTTTGCCCCGCTGCTAATGTTTCATAACCCAGATGATGTACAATGTTTATTAGCAGTAGATACGTTTCCCTGAAATGAAACGCAGCTAACGTTACGTAACGTTAAATATTAGCAGACTGTAGCTTCAGTTTGAGCCTCTGACGGAGCTGCTGGTCTGATGAGAGACAACAGGGAGGCCACGTGGTGCTAATAACCCAAAGATTTATTCATCTTCAACACACGGACCAATAAGATGTTTAGCGCTGGTGATGAGCTAAAGACAGCAAGTCAGAGTAATGAGTTAGTGTGAAAGATAAAGTGAGGAGAAGTCTGCTCATCACCCAGGTAATACAGTCTGTCAATTGTTTGCTCCTAATCTGTCATTTAGCAGCACAATCTAACAAAGTTAGTTTATAATCCAACACAGTTAACGTTTTCCCTGTTTCAATGATGAAAAAACATGTAATTGCTACCAGAGTTTGAATTTAGCATTTACAGTAAATAAAATATCAGACATGTAACAAATAAATTGATGCCCTGATGGTGAACAGGCAGGTGTGTGAATACAGAGATACTATGTATGAGGACTTGGAGGGAAACTCAGAGGCCAGAAGTGAAACCAGTGTGATGTGTTTGGAGGATCAGGGAACTTGTCCCTGACTGTTCTTCCCTTGTCGGACTGTTTCTCTCTGTTGGTCCCAGTGTTTCCTCCACAGGTTCCACTTCACTCAGCTGCCTGTCAGACCTGCTGCTTCTTCCCACTTTAACCTGAATAACAAACCTCAGTGCTCCACATGGAGAGCCGGGGCTAACGTTAGCTGAGAGGTTAGCAGAAGCTAGCTGGCTGTGCTTCTTTCCAGTCATGCTGCTGCTAATGCTCCGCTAGCCTCTCAGCTAACGTGATCTTCACCTATTCTGATGATTGAATTGTTTTGAGACTTCCCCCCCCCTTCTTTAAAAAAATATTCTCAACAGTTAAAGTCCCTGTAAAGTAAAATCATGTATTTGTTTCTAAATACATTGTATATGTTTGAAAGTAATTGCTGAAAACATGTGAAGACATTGAGAACTATGTAGTTTTGAATTATGAAGATATAGCGTTAAACAGTTTTTCACCATTTCTGTGTTCCTGATTTGTTGGGTGGCTAAAACGGCTATACCATGACGTACTGGCGTGCCCGGCATGACGCCCCCCTCCCCCCACTATATAAGCACGAGAGCGCCATCTCATCAATAGTTGTCCCACTCAATTGCCAGTTACTATTACTATTCTACTTTGACAGCCTAGTTTACTAGCTAGCTGTGCCAGCACCCCGAATGCATGTTTCTCTATGATCTGTCCTGGATGCCACAATTTAAATAACAGCTCAGTGTCCTTATCTAAATTTCCAAAAAAAAATAAGGAGATGAAGAAAACATGGATTGATTTCGTGAAGAGCCACGTTGATGGCGAGTTAAGGACCAACAACATCGAACCTCTGAGGTGACCATTTTAGTTTTGCAAACTTTCATTAAAGACAACTGGGCTTCACGGATAAACTGTTGCTACTGGTGACTGAGGCTGAGACAACACTATAATTGTTCACATTTTTTCAGACAGCATTTTGTGGAAAAGTCAAATGTCTACAGTTTGAATAAACTCAGTACTTTTTTCAATACACTGTCTACTATTTATTGATTGTATAATGTTTTGTCTTCATACAATGTCATTATCACTGGAGGACTGTTAAGGACTGTTGTTCAGCTAACAGGAGAAATGATGTGGACTGTGCAGCACAGCAGCAGGATGCCACCGGGGAGGCTGGAGAGAGAAACAACTGGAGAAACTACATTATAAGCTTTGTGCTACTTTATATATTTCTGTATACTAAGAAAATACCAAGGAATCAGGTGTAAATCATGTGATGTGTTGTCTGTTTTTGATGAGAACATAAATCTGTTGTCACAATAGAACAATACTATCAATTTGAATTGAACTGTATTGGTAAAATGACACAATCTGAGCCGCTCTGCAGCTAAAATGAGCTTTTCTTTGTTCAAAAATAATATGTATATGATGCATGTCTTTAAAGAAGCAGTCTTTATACTAGGGACGCACAATATTATCAGTACGTTATCGGTGTCAGCCGATGTGAGCTCTAAAATGAAATGTCATTATCGGCTGAAATGAACATTTTCTGTGGATTATGAACAGCAGATATGTCTCCTTCTCCTCCCCAACGGACTGTTTCTCTCTGTTGGTGCCAGTGTTTCCTCCACAGGTTCTACTTCACTCAGCTGCCTGTCAGACCTGCTGCTTCTTCCCACTTTAACCTGAATAACAAACCTCAGTGCTCCACATGGAGAGCCTAGCAGAGGTGAGCTTGCTGTGCTTCCTTCCAGTCATGATGCGGCTAACGTTCCGCTAGCCTCTCAGCTAACGTTAGCCCCCGGCTCTCTGTGTGGATCCAACTGGAGAACTGAGTCCCGGTTTGTTATTCAGATTAAAGTGGGAAGAAGTAGCAGGTCTGACGGGCAGCTGAGTGAAGTGGAGTCTTTTCTATTGACCCTCCTTTTCTTGTATTTTTCCACTACCAGTTGTCTCACAGTGCCTGCATGACCTTGTTCATTTTTTCACAGTCAGCTCTTGCTATTTTTTTACCATTATTTCCAATCCTGCTCTTATTTTTTTTATTTCTGAAAAATAATGAGGTTTTAATGTGAGATTACAAAATAACAAAGTTTAAAATGAGGTTACATAAACAAGTTCAAAACCTTTTTGTTCCATACTAAGTGACTGCCTGTGTTTGACTCTTACAGCTACTATAGATCAGTGTGAGGCATCCATAACATGATTATGCATAGTATAGTTGATGTAAACTTATGTCTACTCAAACCTTTTAAAACAGTTACATCAAGCAAATTACTCTGCAGCAATGTTTTTTACCTTAGCACGTCACTGTCTTGTACCGTATTTTCCGGATTGTAACGTGCACTTAAAAGCCTTTAATTTTCTCAAAAAACGACAGTGCGCTTTATAATCCGGAGCGCTTTATATATGGATTAATTCTAGTTATGCTCACTGACCTCGAAGCAATTTTGCGTGGTACAAGGCGTTCTGTCAAACTGTTTTAATACAACGGGATTAGCAGGCAGCTACACATTTCTCCGTTTTGTATTTATCTGTTTAGCATGGCTAAACTAGGCTAACACACTGTTGCTAACTTTGGAGCTAACCATCATTTTTCAGGCTGTTGGGGGAAACAACAGACGTGACTTTTCATGGTGTTGACAAGCTGCAGCGTTTATTAACTGACACACTGTAGTCTGTACTGTACATTTACTGACACACTGACAACTTACTGCTGCTGCTAACCGTTTCCTCTGCTCCGCGAGCATTAACAATTTTTTCAGACGCTCTCTCTCTCTCTTGCTTAACCACTCACTGGCTAAGGAGTTAGGCTACCTGAAGTTTCCATGGCAACGACACAGACAAACACGCTCCCAAACACTATTGATTTGAGAATGAATGGATATTTGGCGTTATTTTTGACATTAAAAAATATTTTTGGCCTGTATTATTATACGGGAAACACTGGCTAATGTTTGATTTAGTGGTATCAGACTTTTTTTTTTTTTTTTTTTTTTTTACGTGTTACTACTGAACAAGGTTGGGAGTTAATGTGAATATGCTCATTAACGTTTGAACAATGAATGAAGTCTGTAGCTCAAAGTATGGCGAAGTAGTTGAAGCTTGAAATTGCCCCTAAAATGTGGACATTTTTTGACCCCTCCCCATTCATTTCCTATGCAAAATTTTTCTCAGCTTTTCCTGACTTACATCGTGAAAAATTTCAATATCTTCACCAAAAGTCATAACACATACATTTTCATGTATAATTCATATGGTTTTTCTCAAAGCTGTGGGACTAGTTACACACCGAAATTTTGCATGCCCAAGTCACAACACTCCATTGCTATTGCATAGCTATGGAGCGTAGTGACTCATGCAGTGCCCGTGTCACTAACAAGTGTGTGTGTGTGTGTGTGTGTGTGTGTAAAATATGTGCAGAATATGTGTGTAATGTGTAGAATAGAACAGAATAGAACTTCTGATGTTGTTGTGATGTCATTAAGGAATACTTTGTGACATCACATACTGTCCTTGGACCAGTTTGCATGCAGACAATCTCTACTCAGAACCTCATTTCAGTCCTGGACTCCCAACTGAGTACATTTCAACCACAAGAACAAGAGTTATCACTCAAAGATCGAAACATTAAGAAAGAAAAGCACTTGAAAGAACGGAGAAGAGCAAAGAAAATGTCTCCACAAAGCAAGGTACTCGATAAGTCCTGTCACTAAAGTGCTTTAGCAGTACATTACATGAGTATTTTACATTTTATGCCATGTTATACTTCTACTCCTCTACAATTCATATGATATTATTGTGCTGTCTTGTTGCTGGTTTTTATTAAACCACCCAAAAGTATATAAAGCAGTAAAATTTAACTCCATATCCACCATCTTAAAACAGATTACAGTTATGATCTAATGATATACACTGAGCAGTGATAGGATCACACTTTTTCAAGTCTGTCTTAAAAGAACAGAAGAGGAAATTCTGCATCAAAAAAGAAAAGAAATACTTTTAAAGCTGCTTAGTCACCAGAATAAAATGTTGTATGCAAAATGTTTCTGCAAACAACAGACACATTGAATCCCTATGTTTCAGTAAAAAAAAAAAAGCGAAAATTGACCACTTTTTCCAAAATGGCTGACTTCCTGTTGGACTTACAGTATGGCTCCATGTGTTTGTTTTTTTGTGCATCTGGACATAATACATATGCCCTGTGAATTTCATTTTTCTATGTTTATCTGGAAGGCAGGGCTTTAATTTTGAAGTTTTCGAGGGGGCACTGTTGAGCCATTTGGTCACATCCATGTCAGTGACCCATATGTGTTGCCCTGGCAAAAGCGTTAGGTTTTGGGTCATGACCTGCTAAATGTAGCATCACCAAGGTCTTATATCTTAGCTGAGTCAATTTGAGGTTTGAGGAGTAATTAGATAAAGTATGATGCACAATACTTCCTGTTGCCAGTAGGTGGCACTATAACTCAGAGCCAGTCTTGTCACATGGATGTGTTCAGGGCGGGACTCTTTTCAATCACAAAAGGTTAGGGTCTCTTTGGATAATGTATTATTGCGCTGTTGAGCCATTTTCCCCCGCCCATGTTCGAGACCCATAAAATATTACGTTTTTCACCAGTCCTGACAAATGTGCAAGATTTCCTGACTTTTTGAGCATGTTTAGGCCCTCAAAACACTTTGAATCACAGAGAAAAATAATAATAATTCCTTCAGATACAATAGGGCCTCTGCATTGTGAGTTGTGAAAAGTACAAGAGGGTAGAAATTAGTTGTTACTGCTTTAACAATCCACTAAATTACTGATGTGAAGTCTCCCAACCATTTATAGTCATACTTACCACTAGATGATGTATTTTAACACAGGTTCAACAGTAGTAGTAATAGCATCTTACAATTCTCCCTTGTGTTTTTCTCCAACAGAATACAGATGGGCAACAAAGCCCTCTGGATCCAGACATGGAGAATGAAGCAGAACAGATAGCTAAAACATTGTTATCAGAGACATCTTCCAGTCAGAACATCAGTGACACTGCAGAGGCTGACGGGACACAAAGATCCAGTGAGTCAGCCTCAAAAAATGACAGACAGACAGGCAGAGGTACCGGTGTTACCAAAAGAAAGAGCAAGTTTGCGTACTTCCTCAGAGAGGAGAACAAAGTTCAGCCTATTCCAGAAGAGCCTGAGGAAGAGGCTACGCTGAGCTCTTCACCTCCTCAAGTGGCATCCACCCCCACCTCCATGCACTCCAGTGAGGACATGAAGACTGCTGTGAAAGCTTACCTGAGCCCTGCCCCTCTGGTACTGGTGGATGTTGATGACAAGGATGTTGCATCAGAAGCATCCACCATCAGGTCATCACCACCAGCAGAGCATTGTGAAGAAAGGTCTTCAATCACAGAAGAAGACCTGGCCATGTACAGGGACTCAACCCCAAAACCCTCAGGCCAAGACACACATGGTCAGGAGGCCAGAGGAGTAGCAGTACAGCTTATTAGTCTGAAATACACCTTCTACAACATCATCAAGGAATTCTTTAACAGCCTCACTGAGAAGTAAGTGATCTAATTCTCTCACTGAAACTCCTGTTAATGCTCGAGTACATTGGTGACATTTGTTGTGTAAATGTTGTCTTTGTCTCACCATGTTGCTCTGTTTTCTTTGTCTTTTTCAGACAGCTGGAGGAAATAAGGAGAGGTGTTTACAACATGGATGTAAGGGGACAGATGATTGACATGGGTTGGGAAGTTTTAAAGCTTTCTATAGAGGCCATCACAAACACTTTATCACAGGCCATCGATCAATCATCTGCTCCCCAGTATGGCACCACTTGTTCCCAGGAATGCAGTACAGAGCAGGTTGGCCTGAACTCGCCCGCAAAGCTTCTCAGGGAGAGCTTTGACATCACTGACCACGCCATCCAGGTGAGCGTGAAAAGCTCCTTCGGCGAGGCTTTTTGTGACGTGCTTAGTTCAGACAGGACGATTGAGATACCACCCCAACTCACTACGGTTCTTGTGCAAACGGTCACCGATGAGCTCAACAGCATTTTGTCAAAGAGCATAGAAGCCTCACTGGATGAGAGCTACTCCAGTGTTAGTACTGCCCCCTGCTGTCACTTTTCAAGTTGCAGAAAATGCAAGGAGATGCTGATGGGATTCGTTGCAACAATGAAATTCTGGCTCACATTTCAAGAGATCGCAAGTAGTCAGAGAGATTCCGACCCTCAGGCTTACGATGACAGATTGGAGGCCGCAAGTAACAGCAAAGACCCCAAGAAGAACTTACTTTGGTGGAGCTGTTTAATGAGATGGCGGAAGGCTAAAAGCCAGAAGGCTTCAAAGGAACACGTGGAGCAGGTGGACAAATCATCTGGAGACATTCGCTCCTTGACTTCGCAAGAAACATCCAACAGCTGTTCCTATGACAATGAGGACAGTATGTCAGAGAAGAGCAGGAATGCCCCATCTCCATACTCCACTGGCCACCTTCCACCAGCTGATCTCAAAGACGAGGGCGCTTTCTCAGATTACAGTGACTCCACAGCTGAGAAGAGCAACAGAATCCCCTGGAAGGTATGGATGCGTTCATAATTCAATGGAAATTGAGTAGGTCAGATTGAAACCAAACAGATTAGAACAGATAAGACACAATGAGATTCCAGAGTTCACAGTTCAGTTATGTTGAATAGACCAGCAGAGCCCCAGAATAAAAATATGCCTCTGGAAGTGTGGAGGATTTGTCCCCTTTAAGGATGTGAGCACTTTGTGAACAAGAGCTTGTGAAGTGATGGAACCGAGAAACGATTTCATGACCAAACAAATCCACTTGACTTGAACATCCAGACATTTCTAGTTTTCTTTTTCTTCAACTGCTCATTTTGAAACTCTGAACTTACCTTTTGTTTTGTTCTGTTTTTTCTCACCAGATTTCCAAAAAGGGCAAGAACAAGAAAAACAAAGTGGTGCCTTCAACTCAGAATGACATCATTCAGCCCAAAAAGCCTTCTCTGCTGAAGAGAATCCAGATGTTCTGCTGCTTTCTGTGCTGCTTTTGTCGTAATGATGTTCAGGAATGAACCTTTTACTCCTCCAAACACCAACCTGAAACCAAACTCCATACACTCTTTATACCTTCTTCTATTCCTCTACTCCCCCTCCTCCCTTTCTCCACCTTTTCACCCTGCTTCAACTCTCAACCCTACTCTATCTCTCCCCATCCCCCCCTTACTTTTCCACCTCCCTTTCTTCCCCCCTTTTCACTCTACTTTCACCCCCCAACTCTTCTCTTTCTCCCCCCTTTACTTCCCCTCTACTCTAATAAACTATCTAAATATAATATAGATTGTATTGTTTTTACAGTGTTTTGTTTGTCTGGTAAATGAATGCAGATATACAGTGTGACCGTAAACTACATGTATGGGCAGAAATATGTAACTTGTTAATAATTTCTATTTGAATTTGAATTGCTCAGTTTGAATAATTGCATTAAAAACTGAATTTGAATCATATAGTTGGAATTTGTATTGTTTATCTTTAATAACTGCATTGGAAGCTGAATCTGAATATCATCAATGGACTTTATTGAGAGAGTCTCCTGCTGTGGACTGAAGGTGTCCTCTGTCCTGTTGCCATGCTGCCCTCTGGTGGACACATACAGTCACTGCAGAGTGTGATGTGATGGAAACCACTTACACTCATCAGTGTTCGGATTCATTATTATGAATTATGAATATTTCTTTACAGCTGAAATTGAAGCAGTGGTGGAAATTTAATGCACATAGCAATAAATTCCTTGGATATTTTAGGGTAGACTTAAAGTGTCTTTTCAGGGGAGCTGTTTTTTATTCTGATTGTTGTACAGATTGTAAAGCCCCCTTAAAGAGTATCTGTGATTTATGATATTGGGCTATGAAACATTTGCAAATTAGCACAAAATCAAACTGAGGCTGATGGGAATGTCATTAGTTCAGCAGGTATTTGGTTACATGATGTCTCTAGAGTTCAAGTAAGAGGATCAGCTTTTAGGGAGCATGAATGTTTTACTGGATAAAAGCTGCTGGTGGTGCTAGATGACAAGTCAGAATAATAACTGAAGTGTTTAAGATTTACCTTCTGCATATCTGTATCAAATGGAATGGAAATTCATCAAATATTTCTTGCAATATTTCACATATATGTGGACCAACCGACAGGGTGATCCAACCTGGCATATCTAAAAACATATTTGTGAAAAAGTTATTTGATATTTAAGTTATTAAAGACATCTGAACATTTTCTTTTCTTCATATGACTGAATGTTTTATAGCCTGTTGAACAAATAGCATTAAAATGACACACAGACAGTTTCCTGTTTCTCTCACTTGCACTAAAGACTGAACTCCAGAGCTGAGGAGGAGGTTTGACTTTCTTTTCGTCCTGCAAAGAAACTTTCAGACTCAGTTTATACTCAGACGAGGTCAATGTGTTCTGGATTTCCAAGGGAATGAATTCATGACTGAATTATAGAGTAATTGAAAAGGTGTTTAGCCTGTTTGTCATTTGTTCAGGTCTGTTATCACACAAAAGCAGCAGAAATGTGTGTCAGCAGTTTGATATTTCAACACTAATTCATCATTTAAAGCTGCATTTGGAAAAGTTTTTATGAAACATCTGCAGCATGGGAAGCATTTCATCTGTACTGAGGTGCTGTTTGGATTCTTCTTCTTCTTTGTCAGAAATAATTGTCAGTTTAGTCACTGCTCCCTCTGTAAAGGAAGTGAGCAGAAATCTGGAAATGTGGACGAGGTTAAACGTCCTGCTCCACCAACAACTCTGATAATACTCACAACCTTTTGTCAGATCATAACCTGAAACATCAAATAAACAACGTTCCAAATTTAATGAAAAAAAAAAAGGTTGTTATACTTACTAAATATAATGAACATATATATTTACAGGTGTACTTACACACAGCATAAACATACAACACAATTATAAGAAAATATGTATCCGATGTAGCTCAATTTGCTTCTCATGAAAAACATCCAAAAGTAAAATGTATTTGGAGCACTCTTGAGAAATAGTGAGTGTTCAAGTCAAATATTAATGTATGTCAACTTATCTTAAGATTTAAAATACAAGTCACTAAAGGTTTTTATAGGTTATATATAATGTATATTTTACTAATATTAGATTAGATGTGTTTAAGCTTAACAGGGAAAAACCTCAGGAAGAGTAGCAGAGGAGGAATCCCTCCTCCAGGACAGACAGGAAGTAGATGCTGCATGTGCAGAATAGAAAAAGATTAAGACCAATCCTGATGACAACATTCTAGATAAACTGGTACCATATATGAAGAATATGATGAGAAGGACATCAAGGAAATTCCAGGTGCTGCCAAACTGAGAGGACTTGAGCCACATGACCTCCATCACCATGGAGACCTGGAAAGAACACAGACTGAAATAAAATTGAAGTTGAAATAAAATAAAAAATAAAAGAGTTAGAAGTCGTATCTTACAAATGAAGCAGTTGGTTTAACAAATGTAGTTTCACCTTTATTCATCAGCTGACATACAAGGAATCAATGCCAATTCATTAATGTATATATTGAATAGTGTGGGGCTGAGGCTACAGCCTTGTCTGACTCCACGTCTCTGGCAGAAAGACTCAATCAAAAAAAATGCTCAATCTTAATTGAGAATTTTGCTTTAGAATACATTGATTTGATCAGATCACATACTTTACTTCCAATACCACTTTCAATCAATTTAAAGAAAAGGCCGTTGTGCCAGATTGAATCAAAAGCTTTCTGAAAATCCACAAAGCAGGCATACATTTTTCCATCATTTTTGTGCATGTAATTATCAATTAGAGTATTCAATGTAAAATATGACCTGTGGTTCTAAATTTAGGTAGAAATCCAATTTGGCTTTTGCTTAATGAATGATGCTCTATGATGAAGTTTATGATTTGTGAATTTAGAATGCTACATCAGACTTTTCCCAGACATGAATTTATGCAGATGCCACGGTAATTTTGGGGGTCTGTCTTGTCTCCGCTTTTAAATATGGGAGTTATAAGACCTTCACTCTTTATATCAGGGAAATAACCAACTCTGAGCACTAAATTAAAAAGTTTCAGATTGGCTGATCTGAATTTAGTGTTTGTGTGTTTCAGCATCTCGTTAAGGATGCCGTCACGTCCACAGGCTTTTCTGGATTTTAGGGTTTTCAGTTTTTGGTCTAATTCATTTTCAGTAATTTGGTAATCTAATGGCTTTTGGTAGTCCTTAATGATTCTTTCTAATTGGTTCAATTTTCTTTGTATTTGGTCTCATTCAGGTGTGTTGTGAGTTTCATAAGTCATTGAAGTGCTTTAACCATATGTCTCCATCTTGAATGGCTAGATTATTATTATTATTGTTACTATTGTTTAAGGTCTTCCAGTGGTCCCAGAAACTGTTTGAATGTATTGATTCTTCTATGAAGTTGACCTGGTTTTTGAGGTGTTGCTCTCTCTTAGTTCTCACTGTTTATATTGTTTGTGTCACCATAGTGAACACATAGCTCCTGATTTTCTGGAGTTCTGTGTTTCTGGTTGGATAATTGTCTAAGATTTTTCCTTATGTTTTTGCATTCTGAGTCAAATCATTTTTCTTGTTTTCTCTTTTTTGGTTTTAGTTTTAGGAAGGATAAGTTGGATTGTTGTGCCACATGATGGAAGATATTGTTAATGAGCTCTGTGGCCACATTTACTCCGTCTTCACTGTGTGGATATGAACAGCACAGGAAAGAATTGAAAAGCTCTTGGATTCCATGGCTGCTCATTGCCTCCTGATATTCAGTTAACCTGTTTTGCTTCCATATGTAGTGAGCTGTTATATGATATAATTTAGTGGAGTTGGTGTGTGGTTGGTTAGAGTGTGTTCTTTTTAGGTAGATCCTGATCTGGTAATGGTCTGAAAAGGGGGTTTGTTGCTTGACTGTGAATGCTCTGAAAGAGAAAGGGTCCAAATCTGTTACTGCATAATCTACTGTGCTGCTGCCAAGAGAAGAGCTGTAGGTGTAACGGCCTTAACCGACCATTGACTATGGACAGACTGAGGGCCCGGCAGAGCTGCAGTAGTTCTTTCCCATTTTTGTTTGTCATTTTATCATAATTATTCCTTGGTGGAAGATAAATAAGTGTTAGTTTTGTTATTCATGTATTTGTCTCCTGTACTCCTGTGCTCCTGTACTAAAACAAAGAGTAAGTAAGACAAAATGTTTGTGTGGGACAGTGTGTGTCTTTGCAACTGGAGGTCATCCTGTACAGTCGACCCAGCCTTGAACCCGCCCCCTCAGAACAAAGGTTTGCTAATGGTCTACATCGAGCTGTGCTCGCTGGCATCCGTTACATTTGTAGGGATGGTGGTTTGTATGTGTGACACTTCACAACAGCAATTCAAAATTAAAAAAGTTTTTTAGCTTACTGTGTAACACATTCTTCAGCTGTAGGGACTTAAACGCCACCTTTCCTCCGGCACCAGTCCAGTTAATTCTGAGTGCCAGGGATTTCTTCATAACCCTGCCCAACATCCTCTTTCCTGCATCCTTGGTGGTTCCCCCCCCCCCAAAAAAAAACAGCAAGTATGTTCACCTGAAATACAAAGAACAAAGCCATAACTGTCAGTCAAACATCTTAGCTGTTTTCAGCTTTTGATGTTTTGATATTTCATGTACAACCTTCAAAATACAGAGGGTATATATGACGACAAAAATTGTACAACAAATTATTTATTGAGCACACAACGCTCCACTTGGGAATGAGACCCAATTTTATCGACGCTCAAGGAATGTCTAATCTCACTGTACAGTTTTATTAAACCATCAACTCTATAGTTTAACTCCCACCGTAAGGGATGTTTTGCTTGATGATAGTGTCTTACTCAGGCTCCGACAACTTCTTGCTGTAGTTCACGGGTTTATTAACATACAGTCACGATGCGCCATTTGTCAAGAACCAGGTAATCAACTGGAAAATAAATATACAAAGAAACAACATAAATGACATGACCCCCAACAACAACACAATCTATATAAATGAACTTAATTACGAAATTACAACAATCACAGTATTTATCACAAATTAACCATCCACAACTCACCAGCTCAGCCTCATCAATCAAAACCATATCAACTTATAATATAACGGTTGCGCATGCGCAGTTAACCCGTATTCTTAGAACTTTGTATATTAATATTAACACTACCACTAATAAAGAACACTCAAACACAAATGATAACTACTAATATCACCTGAGAATACTATTTACAATATAAACTGTGAAAATAATGAAAATAAATTAACATGTTCTGTAGAAAATAAGAAAACTACACACCTACCACTTGGGCTACTTGTCCTTTACCAAGAAGGCCACAACAATCATTGTATGTACAGGAATGATACACAGAACATGCAAACTCTGGCAAGATTAAAGAAACAGTAAACAATCACTCATTAAAGAATTTTGATCCAAAACCTATATACAAGTGTCCACAGTTCTAGCACCTCTTAGGTACTCAGGGGAGCAATCAAAGTCCTCCCCTGCTCCTCCATGGGTAGCAACACCACCAACCTCCTCACATCTCTGTGAAGAGTGGTGAAGGGGCATGGTTCCTTGTCCTCCATAGCCTGGGAGAGGCTGATAGGAAGACTATGGCAAGTCCTCACCTTGACATCCCGAACAACGCCCCTCTTATCTGGGTACACCTCCTCGACACGACCCAGCTTGAACCGACCTCGGAGGGCGTTTTGGTCTGCAACTTGAGTTCTGGCACCGATCTGGCACTGATCGGCCTCTCATTGGAAATATTTGCAGCCAGGTAGAGGAGAGTGTGGAACTCCAGGGTGGTCAGGTTTCCCTCCTCACCAATGTTGCTCAACAATCTCTTCAACACACGAACAACTGCCTCCGCCGCTCCATTTCGATGAGGTGAGTCTGCTGGACTAAACTCCCACATCCGTCCCAGCCACAACCGCTCTCCTTTGGATTCCCTCCTTGTCGATGCTTGCCAGGAAGCTGTAGAGATCGTCCAGCGTAGGTCTCGCACCTACGAAATTGGCACCCTGGTCAGACCAGAGTTTCCTGGGATGTAGGCGGTGAATCGTTGGTACGTCTTCAGAAAGCCCTCGGTTGATAGGTCCTCAACCAAATCTGCGTGAATTGCTCTTGAGGCCATACAACTAAAAATCACGCCCCAGAAATTCTTCTTCACACGCCGCCTCACAGTGTCCCTGACCGTGTACGGCCAGAACAGGTCCAGCGTTGTGTACTCGAAAGGAGCTGCTGGCCTGGTGCGTACAGATGGCAGATCGTTCATCACTTGTGTGCATAACTTGGCCTTGCACTTACGGCAATGTAAGCATGCATCAATAGCTCTGCGGGCGACTCTAGGGCCTTGCACAACCCGTGCTCTTTTTCTCATCCGACGGAGGGTACCAGCCACACCTTCATGGTTGGCTTGGTGGGCTTCTTCAGCGAGTAAAGTACTGATCCGTGCTTTGTAGGGGATCAGCGGGACTCCTAGTCTCTCCTCATCAACAGACTGGATCCGACCGTAGCATAACAAGAGGCCTGTTACATTGTCTTTATTCACTACCAAACGGTTGAGTGTTGTTGTGGGGAAGGTCACACCTGCCTGAGCAGCGAGGCACAGGTCCTGGAATGCCTCCTCACGCTCCTGGACTGTGAGCACTGCCTCCCACTGTTCTCGCTCCCTGGTGCCACGTCAGCCAAATAACCAGGTGTGCACCACTCTGCGGACATATCCTAAGGCCCCACAGAGCTTGGTTAGAGTGTTGAACCTCAGGAGATCCACCTGGCTTACTAGAGCTGAACCCCAAAGCTTCTTTACATGGCAGGTGATGGGTGCTGATGG
Source organism: Euthynnus affinis (assembly GCA_029490765.1). Lineage (NCBI taxonomy): Eukaryota > Metazoa > Chordata > Actinopteri > Scombriformes > Scombridae > Euthynnus > Euthynnus affinis. Next base: position 2,401,312 of record CM055853.1, on the reverse strand, counting down.
AGAAGATCTAGCAGCTACATCTGGTGAGGGTCGCCTGTCACTGGTCGAAGGCACCAAGGTTTCACCGTCATCACCCATGGCTCCAGCACAGCTGAGATCACCTGTGGTAGACAACTTCCTCGCCTGAGCCCTTGTAGCAACGGCAGAGAAAGCTTTCCTCTTAAGTCTACTCACGTCTTCCCTGGTACCAGCGGCCACCTCTGCAGCAGACTTCATGGGCCACTCTTCCACCGCTCTGGCTAAGAAGTTGGGACCTCTCTGCCACGGGGAGCCATCACCAAGCTGCTCAGGAGAACACCCTCTTGTGACTAGATCAGCCACGTTGTACTGACCAGGAATCCACCACCAGTCAGTTACAGGTCCGGTCCCCTGGATCTCACCGACACAGTTAGCAAAGAAAGTCTGAAATCCATAACTCTCCCGCTGAATGGCACCCAACACAGTCTGGCTGTCGACAAAGTGGTACCACCTTTCCACCTCCAACCGTCCGTGCTTCTGTACGTACCCCTTCAGGCGGGCAGCAAAGACAGTCCCACATATCTCTGCTTTAACTGCGTCTCCCTTTTGATCAAGAGGAGTCAGTTTAGCTTTAGACTCCACAAGCCTAGTCACGACACCTCCTGAAGTCTTCCAGCGCAGGTAGAGAACTGCCCCATAAGAGTCACAACTCCCATCCAAGAATGTGACCCCCCAGGGTTTACCCACCCAACTGGGTGGGGTAATACTCCTGGGGAAAGTGATGGTTTCCAGCCGAGCATACTCTTTGAAGAGCTGGATCGCCTTCCCGCGCAGCTCATTTGACAGTGGCTTGTCCCACATGCATTTTTATGTATTAACATGTTTTTTCCAGTGTTGCTGTGCACTCTCTTCCCTTTGTTCACGAACATTACGCTGATTCTTGGTGAAGTTTGGTAGATGAGTAGATGTTTTCCAGTTTACAAGGATTTCCTTAACTCTCCATTGCTGGTTCCTTTACTAATCCACCATTCAGCTGCCAACTTGATTGTTTGCAAGCTACTATACTGCTAATGAGCAAAATTCCCATCACCTGCCCCGTTCTCCTTTTGATACTCACTCTCCTGTGCCAGATGTTGGTGATTACTTAATTGCTTGATCCTAACTAGATTAACACGTGGATGTTATACATTTTAAAGACTTGGTATTTGGAATAAAGCTCTTGAATAACACAATATTGATGAACACTTAATGACATGGAGGTCTGAGTGGTTGCCCATCTGTATTTTATTTTACTACACAAGATACACAAAAGAAAGACTGGCTCTAACTGAGGTTCATGTTTTTCAGTGCTGTGTTTAGGGTAGAATATTACTACTTGAATTACTCACCCTGTGCCTCAATGTTTATTTTTAACTGATGTAATATTCAGTGTGTTTTGACAGTATTGTCTGAGTTAGATCATCTTTACCAATACATGACAGAAGGGAGCAAACATGAGAGGTCCGTTTCGCAAAGGGAGGTAACTCAAACCAGAGAAAGAGGGGTAACTCTAGCCTGTTTCACAAAGAGGGGTAACTTAAGCTCTCGGTCAGTTACCGTAGTAACAGACTCTGTGAAACTAACCTGGTCGGGACCAGGTTTTTCTCAATGAACCTCGAGTTTCTCTCTGCCTCCGCCCTCTTTCAGAGCCACACACTCCGTTTGATTTCCTCATTCATTCAGTCAGCACGCGAGTTTGTGATTAAAAAAATCATTAAAACAATCAGTCAGTAGGCTATATAAGAAGTCCATTAGGCACAGTAGATGGCGACTTTTTTCATCATCATGGCATGTCCATTTGTCAACGATCCCGTGGATGAAGGTGCAGCATTACTGCAGAGAGAATTCAATAGGCCTCTTCGTCGGGATATAGTTTTAAGGCCGCGCATAGATGTTCTGGGATTTCCAGACAGCTATCTTTTTGAGCGTTACCGTTTCAGTTCATCATCAGTAATCTACATCCATAACTTAATCGGACCTTTCATTTCCAATATAACACATCGCAGTCATGCTCTCACATCCCAGCAGGTGTTGTGCGTCGCGCTGCGTTTCTTCGCAAACGGGAGCTTTCTATATAATGTTGGAGATGCTGAGCACCTGAGTAAGGCAACTGTATGCAGGGCAGTAAGAAAAGTGTGCCTCACCCTTAAACAGCTCTTACCTAGCTTTGTGGTTTTCCCTGGACACAAACCTCTCAGAGCCATCAAGGAGGAGTTCCACAGGATTGCAGGTGAATGATGTAGAGATGTTAAATTAATTTTAAATTATACTCTGTTAATGACATTGTGCTGCAACCTCAGACTGAGATTAGTAATTTTTAATTTCTTTTAGGATTTCCCAATGTGATTGGCTGCATAGATGGAACTCATGTTCCCATCACTGCTCCCTCACATAATGAAGCAGACTATGTGAACAGGAAGTCTGTTCACAGCATAAATGTGCAGGTACGTGTAGATTGACTACTGTTTCAGAATGTTAAAAACTGCATCATAGTTCAACTAACATCTTTCTTTCTGTACTGTCAAGATCATATGTGATGCTGCACACATCATTACCAATGTTGAGGCCAAGTGGCCTGGGTCGGTTCATGACTCAAGAATATTTCGAGAGTCTAACCTGAGCAACAGACTGCAACGTGGCAAGCAGCCTAAAGATTTGCACAATATAATTCATTTGTCTCCCTCCTTTTAATATATACTACACTAATGTACCCACTATACATTACAGGAGAGTTTGATGGCCTTCTGCTAGGTGACAGGGGTTACCCATGCCAACCAAGGCTGCTGACCCCTTACCCTGACCCTGAACCAGGCCCCCAACAGAACTTCAACCGGGCTCACTGCAGGACCAGAGCCCGGGTGGAGATGACTATAGGCCTGCTGAAAGCCCGTTTCCGGTGCCTACGTCACCTCAGAGTGACCCCTGAGAGGGCCTGTGATATCATTGCGGCATGTGTTGTTCTCCATTATATTGCCACTATTAGAGGAGAGCAACACCCTGCCCTACAATCTGAAGACCCTGATGATGACCCCATCCACCTGCCAGCAATCCAGGTGTGATGGCTGCACTCTCAGCCACACATCTACATTGAGTTTGTATCCCATCTGGCACTCATTTTTGGTTTCTTTTACATTTATAGTACACTTTTTCCTTCAGTTAATTCTAATTACATTTCACATGGCATACCAATAAATAACACACTGGATTTTGTTTCATATATCATACATTTTATTTTAGTTTGACAGTACATTAGTTCTATTTGTAGCACACACATTTAGTTTAACTTATGTACAGTCATTAGTTTAAGTTTTCTTTTGAGTTACCAGAAGGGTGCTGCTCCGTGAGAGACATCTGGCCGGGCCTGGGCAAGGGATTTGCCCCAGGAAGTGAAAGGACTGAAATACAGGAAATGGCTAGTTGGGACCAACCAACTCTGGTTACTGCATGGGGATGGACTGTTTGTAAATTTAGTTTTGTTTAGTTTAGTATTCTGTCTCTTTATTGAATATTTAGTTGGGCATTTGTGGTTTAGTTTATTTAGTTGAGTCTGATCACCAAGTATATATGTTCCCTTTTGTGTTCAGTTCGAGAGGTCTGTTTGTAGAGTTAAGTTAACTTTCGTTGAGTTCTGTTTAGTTGACCTCTTTTATGGGCCCAGAACATAATTTACTGTATTTTGTTATTTGTATTATTTTTTGGCATTCTTTGGGTAAATAAAACCCTCTTTTTTTCTGGAACCACCTGTGTCTCCTTTGCCTGCCAGCTTGGTCCCTTACACCAGGATGGCAGAGCAGTGCGAGACAGCATATGCAACAACCACTTCAGAAATTGAGTCACCACCACCACCACCGTCAAATAAAGTCATAATACACTTTTCATTTGGTCTCCTTTATTTCCTACAAAAAACAAACTAGTTTAGTTCACTTCCAATTGTTAAGATAATTCACCTGTGACCATGCACCCACCTCTAACTTGTGCTCCAATATTTCGATCTCCAGATCTGCCTTCCGAATCTGGCGGTCTAAGTAGAGCATTTCTTTGTCAGTTTTTTAAATTTTTTTCAGAAGGTGTATTCTGTACACTTCTTTGACTGGTAACTAGGAATACATAAGGAGGACATTAAATTATGTAGTTACACATGAATTCCACAGAATGAATCTCTGGTGTTTACTGAACATCTCACTGTGTCAATATGTGCAGTTGAAGTTGAGGGACCACCCTCCTCCTGCTGCTGCTGCTGCCCAGCCATGCTCTGTTAAATAGGATGAGAATGTGTTCAGTAGTAGTCAATGACTTCAGTGACTTCAGTGTAGGCTAAATGTCACCATTTTCCAATGGATTGATAAGAAATGTGAATGGGAAAAGAACTATCAGTAACATATCAAGATGTTACCTCTATAGGCCTTTCCGTATCCCCCTCTGTAAAGGCAGCAGACACAGTTTCCTCGTCCTCTTCATCCTAGATGAATGATATGTTTCAGTATACTTTAACTACCATTTGGCAAAATCTGAAGTATTGCCTACTTACAGTTACAATGTCTGTTGTGGCATTAGGGGGATCAATGAGGTACAGAGCACCGTCAGAATCTGTTGAGGGGGCATGAAAGGGAAACAAATATTTGTATGAACAGACAAAAAAAAAATGAAATTAAAAAAAGGAAGATTACATTTTATAAAGGCGCTTGTGTCTTGGGGGGTGGCCTCAGACAATGAGCTCCCTCCAGGTATACCTTCAGCCACTGGCCTCCCGACATTCTGGCTTAGGGCCAGCTCCTCTGCCTCCGTTAGAGGTGGTGGTTTTACGGCGATCTGCCTTCTTTCTGTTGGCTGAGTAGATGTTTGTGTCACTTTAAATAGGCTTAATCATTTAACAGAACATGATATAGATGAGAAGACATTTGTGTTTGTGAAACCAGCATTATGTTGGGGATAAAACTGGACAGTCAAACAGCCACTTAATATTTACTTTACAATGTAAAACATGATGAAAATGAGGAACCCCTATGAGATTATGCCGAGGACTTACCTGTTTGGACAATGTTTTTATATTTCATTTTGAGCTGCTGCCATGTACGCTTCTCTCCCGCTGGATTACACCTAAATGACATAAATTAATAGGCTACTATTCAAGCAGTTTTCACTGTAATATTGCGATTGCAAAGGACTAAATTTAAACTTACGCATTGACCCGAGCAGCAATATTTTCCCACGCTGTCTCCCTCTCTCTCGCAGCTGCAGCGGTGTTGCACTTTTTTAAAAAAATGTGTTCAAATTCGGCATACGAGTGTATTAAAATGTCTAACTCCAGCAGAGTAAAAAAACGCCTCCCTCCTCTTCCCGGTTGTCATGGTGACTCGTGGAATCGGGGCTCCATTGATGCTGGCTTTTTGTAGTCGAGGTGCACGCGCTTAACTCCAGGCGAAACTACTCCGAGTTGATTAAACTGATTCAAACCCGGTGTTCTGGAACCGAAAACTCAGAGTTTCATATCTCAGAGTAGATCAACTCAAAGTTCAGTTTTAAACTCAGAGTCTGTTGAACCTGCTTTGGGAAACGGACCCCTGGAGTGGCTCAGAGCAGTAGACATGTGGTTAATGATAGAGATCATTTCGCTCTAGTCAAATCAAATCCAGTTGGACGTGATCTTCCAAAGATTATGTCTTGTTAAATTTCTTTTTTCGTAGGTGGCTTTGATATAATGCTCACTTATTTATGCTCATATCCGCTGCAGGAGATATGACTTGAAAATCACCAGTTATGTTTGTGAATGTGTGATGAATCTGCTGATGGACAACAGCTGCTGTCGTTGGGTATGGAAACCAGTTAGCTTGAAAAACCAGTTGGGACATAACATAACTCCATCACATTCAGCACAAGATTATTAGTGTCACACCATTGCACAAATCTCTCTGTCAGAGTGGTAAGCTGTTGCACCGCTGTCTCTGAGCATTAAGCCAAGGATGGATGTGTCATCTGAGAATTTAATGATATAATTCTCACAGTGGATTCTTGTACAGTCATTTGTGAACAGTGTGAAGAGGAGCTTGTGTAGTCAGTAAGTGCTGCTCTCAAATATCTACACTGTGCAGTATAGGGTTGAAAATGAATTTTAATGTTGAAGGAAGTCATGATATGGATGCGAAGTATGAAATATGAAAAGATTTTTTTTAAGGACAAAGGCACCCTGCTTTACAAAACCCAGTTTAACCCCTGCCTGTATTCAAAACTTACATAAAGAAGCCATGTTTAATTCATAGGCTCTGACAATTAAGGATGAAAAATGTAGATGGATATAATGTGAAATTAACAGCTGGCAGGTTTATTACATCATTCAATTCAATCAACACCTTTTTTCCATAGTTTGCAAAAAAAATCTAACTGAAATGTATAGGAAATGAAACGTCTGTTTTTCCCCAAATGTCTTTCTGGTTAGGATAAAATAATATGTGATGTTGTTCCTTATCTCCAAGTCTTCAGCATGTCGGTTCTGTGGAATGGGATCTCATCCACATCACCTCTGAGGTTCCTTCAGAGTGCTCTGACCATCGGAGCACCATCATTCCCCAAAATTTAACAAATCCCTAAGAAGCCTTAAATCTTTTCAATTTTTATTTTCAAAATTTGAAAGTCATAAGATGTCTTAGAAGGTCTTATTTTTAGTTATAATAGGTCTTTAATTTTGAGATGATGCTTTAGACCCATTAGAAATCATACTGACCTACAGGTGTTAATGCTATTTAATTCAATTATGAAATCTGTTGTTAGGGCTCCTTCATTTTGTTGTACTGTATTTCTGACCCTGTTCTTTACACACCGATCCCTACCCCTGCAATGTTCCCTGACGGTAACAGGATTAAGTAACCAAATCAATTACCAATGATGCTAAGCTAAAGACAGTCTGCCAGGGTTCTTCAGTGATGACACACAATCTTATTATCACTGTTTGCTATTATCTAGAATCTAGACAACCTGTTCACGTTTTTCACGTACAGTGGTCTTAAAAACTATTTTTTTTTTTTTTTTTTTTGTTACGTATGATATGTCTTGGAGTGATGCTGGTACCTAGCCTGAACTGAACTTTATGGGGTCATCAGGCTGATAACTGCAGCCAGGCATGGATATCCCCCATTGCTATGCACACAGTTCCAGATTATTGATTAGTAAATAGCTTCACGTCGGGGACCTGCATCACCCTGTCAGGGTTCATTTCACAATAATTTCCTGCTCTCTGTACAATATCCCTCACCTGTGAAATCCTTACATATGTACTATATCATATCCAAGCTTTACACCTAATATCCTAGCCTTATACAGCAAAAACAGAGTAGCTAATGCTTCATTCTGTTTTTCACCCATTACACTACTTCTCACTGCATGCATCAACTGGCCTGAGCATTCTGGACTCTGACAGGGACTATACAAAAGCTATTAAAATACAATAAAACCCATCATACCCTGGAGTCGGTTACTAGGTGACAACAGGTTTTTGTATCAGAGTCCAGAACGCTCTGCTCAGAGCTCCTCATTAGAGCCGCCAACATCAGCAGGGGTTTGAAGTGCAAATATGTGAAACTTACAACATGATTGAAGTGAGCAACTATGAAAAACAAGATCTCATGGAGCATAAGAATCATGAAAACAATCAGCTCAATTCAGAACTCTGAGCTTTTCAATACAGTTTAAAACAAAGATCGGTGTTTCTCCGACGATGTACGGCGACCCACGGATGTCAGATACAGGCTGTTAGCTGAGCTGCTGCTAACACTTGTTCGGTTTATCATTCTTATAACTTTACATCCAGACGTTCGTCCGGTTTCTCACGGCAGCCGAATTATCCACAGAGGTCTCCACTTCTCCAAAAACAGAAGTACACGCAAACTGAAATCGTTAAAAAAAAAAACTATTTAAACCTGTTTCACCTAAAAAAATCAATATTTCTCTGGCTATGTTTGGTGATCACAGACTTCCTGGAAGGGCTGTTAGCCGAGCTGCTGCTAACGTTTGCCCAGTTGTTTCTTGATAATGTCCAGAGACTAAAATCCTTCTTCCGGCTAAAAGATATAGTTAAAAACAACCTAAGTTTATCATGAAAATATGGCTTAAAAGTGAATAAAAGTCCATTTATAACAGTTTATGTGGAACAAGCACAATGCTGATGTATCATCTTGTAGTGTGTAAGTTACTCTTTGGTAGACGCCATTGCAGCGGACAAACACAGTGGGACTCATGCATCTTGTGCTAACGTTAGTTTACTCTGTGTTGACGTATGACGCTATTGACATGTGACCAAATGAAACAGTCCGTTACTTTTATTAAATTACATATTTCTCTGGGTTTGAAAATTATTGGTAACAATAGAGATAATGTAAGTACACAACTCAACAACATATAGAACATAGGTCTAGTTGTTTTTAGACATTTTAATGTGGAATAATTACATATTATACCTTTAACTGTTTATTTACATTTGTTTTTTGATGTATTATTCAAAGGTTTATTTGTCACATACAGAAATATGTGGAATGAAATGCACTGTGATGTGATCCTAACATGCTAAAAGATAAAGAGACAATAGATTCAAAAATAATGACGTGAAATGTACATTATTGATTGATATTAGTTTATTAATCCCTGAAGGGAAATTCAAATTTGTATGTCACAAATGTGCAATATGCAGGGTAGTGCAATGGTTTGAAAAACCGTTGGTCAAGACGAGGTTCCAAAAATCATTCTCCCACAGATTAAAGCAAGCAGATGCAGTGTGTTAATCAGTGAGCTTCAGAGGTGTTGGGTATGTTGATTTATTCCTCTAAGTTTGGTTAGATAAGGGTCGTGGTCTGTGTTAGAATTACTGTTTGGAAGTTAGGGAACCTTTGTCTTCATGGTTAAAGGAATAACTTTTAAGGGGAAGATTAAAAAAACCCAAGGCAGTTTGGAGCTGTCACATCCACACTCTTACACCCCTGAAGCTGTTTATATAGTGGTGAGAAATTGCCCCCCCCCCCACCATGTGCTTATAAAAGTTCTTGTTGGAAGCAGTGATAGCTGGGTTGCTGTGTGTCCCGCTGGGTTTCATCAGAGTTTCTTCATTCTGCACAATGTTGTGTCTCATGAAGAAATAAGCAGTGCATATCTACAGTGTTAACACAGTGAGAAACATTCATGAGATGTCTCTGTGTTTCCTCTATCAATATTGAGCAGACACTCGCAGAGAGCAATCACATTAGAACAAAGGCTTCTTCCTCATTATTGATACATTTATTGCGCTCCTCCTCCAGAGTGCTCTCATTTTGTTCTAAATATGAAACGCGTTCCCTGCAGTATGCAAGCAAGGCACTCCCATGTGCTTTTAGCTTACAGAGACACAACACAAATGGCAAACATTGATCTGGCCCAGCCTGAATTCTTTTCATTATTAGAAAGCCTGGATGTCAGAAAACAATGTGCAATTCTTGCAACAAACACGTATGCTAAGCTTTTCAGGGCCTGTCACAGCTCTGTCTGTGAGTTCAGTGGTTCAAGTGCTACAAAGAAAGAACAAAAAGTATCATAATATAAACAAAAGAGGTAAGTATGGATAGCAGAACCAAAGATAACATAAGTTATATGAGAAATGATTAGCATATTTCTTATAGATATGATGGGAGTGTTGGTGGAAAACATGAATGCGTATCCTCAACAAACAATAGCAAAAAGCAGGAGCCACTATTATTTAGAGAAGAAACATTTATGATAAATGTCTTGCTGATCTGACCATGCAGTAGCTCTGTAGTATCTTGATGTGGACCAGAGTGTTGGATGGATGGATGGATGGATGGATGGACCAATGTTACCTGCACCTGGGATGTGCCTCCCATCACATTAACATAGTCCAGCTTTGAGTTGAGTCAGAGTTTTAGCAGAAGTGCACTGGGACAAACTGTTCAGTCTGTGAGGCAGTGAAAGTTTGAATAGAAAGTTTAAGACACAGATACTCACATCTCTGTCACCAGCATGTCTCTCATGTGTAAACTACTGTGCAGCATTGAATATTTGACCTGTTTTTGCATTCTGTAGCTCAAAGCATAAAAAAAATCAGTATTCTCCCACAGACACCTTGAACCACAGCAGGCCTCAGCACCCTGCGAGGGCAGGACTGAGAAACTCAACTGTGCTTTTTAACTATTTAGTCGAAGATTCATATAAGATCAGACTTGTAAAGAGACGATACTGTTTGGTGCTCCTGCTGGCAGTGGTGACAACATCTGACCTGTAGGACAGATTAATACAAATGAATACATTTTTAGAACAAAATGAATGTCTAGCATAATGAAAGACCAGTTGATGAGGACAATAAAAACAACTTCTAAATCAAGGAAGTATCTAACAGGAAATATAACATCTTAACAAATGTTCCGCCTGTAAGACATCAACTGCAAATTGGGGGAAAAAAAATGACAAAAAGCCAAAAATCACGTCCAAGTCTAAATAAATCATTAGATGTGTCATGTGACAGGCATATATCACTCTGCAGTACATTACCCAATTTTAACATTCTGTGTCAGTGTAGGCAAGTAGAAGACTAATCCTGTTTCTGGTGCCTCTGATGTCATTGTGATGTACAATACCAGGGTTACTGTGGCATTCTGTCTTCCTCTGACAGCACAGCTATATGCAGCCTGCTGGGGCCGCTGTGGAGGAGTCTGATGTCTGTTTTAAGAGGGGAAAAAAAAAAGGAAAAGTTTGACAAATTTGCAGTTCAAAGTGAAAGGAAATCTGATCCCAGTCCAGTTCTTTTAAACCTCCATATGCAATCATTTGTAATCATTTTGAGAACTTGATGTACTTGCATATAAAATATGTAACAATTCTTTTGTTTTGAGTAACTCATTTCTGGCTAACTAGCATTACAACTTGTTTCTTTTTGATGACATTATGAAGTAGCGTGGTGCATCAGTGTGTTAACATGCACTGAAGTAACCGGGTTCCAGCTTTCTGCAGTAAACTGATTTCTTAAACTTCATGTCAACTAGAAACTGTCTACCTGATTTCACCAGCAGCTGGAGAATGTTTATTTCTTGTCCATGTATAAAGGGAACCAGGTATACACGTGCATAACAAAAGACTGCAGAAAACAAAAGTAACAGAAAGGTGTCACACCGCGGTGAAGTTAAGTTTGGGTTGCCTTGTCAAAAAAACTTGACAAGGCGATGGCGATGGCGAAAAACTATGGCTGTGATACAAGGCTGATGTGAACCTACGGAGAGGAACACACTGGCACAAGACAAAGGGAGACGCAGACTATGTAAACACAGGGTAAAGGGGAACAGGTGAAAACACTTAGGACAGTCAGACTGAGACACATGAAGAAGGGCAAGTGACCTGAAACGAGAGGAGAGTTATTTTTCAAAATAAAACAGGAAGTGACAAGACAACATTGAGACAGGACAAAAAAAAACCCCAAACTTAACCTCAGCGTGCTGTGACAGAAGGGGATGAATGGAGAGATCATTACACATAATGATGTCTCCTGTTTATAAAATCATTCCATCCAACGTTCAACTGAAACTAAAACTGACACAAAGTTGCCACACACAAAGTGGAAATAAGTCCGTTTCTACTAGTTCAAATAACACTTTGATGCTGTGAGGAAAAGCTCCATTCTGTCTGTTGGTTCTTTCCATCCTCTCTGCACCATCACTGTGTTCTGCCACAGACATAAAGTCAGAGAGCGGTATCTTCCATCACTAAACAGTTTAAATCAATGAGCCAACTAAGGTCAGCAGCTATGGAGAAATCTGATTACTGATCTGCTGCATGTATCAGATTTATTGTAACCTTGTTACCACATAACAGTGAATGTAAACACACTGACCTCCAGTTTATTTTTGTAGGTGACAAAGTCACCATTCAAACTCTGGAGTAGGTAGAAAATGTATTTCACAAGTATGAGGTTAATGTCAAAGACAAAAATAAGAGTCAAATCAAGTCGGAAAAGTCTCAAGTGAAGACTTCCTTGACTTTAAAGCTTAATTAATCGAGTTTTAGCCACTTGGGTCAGAACAAACATCAAAACAAATGAACATATCACAGGCTTATACATTTAATATGGCTAATGTATCTTAACAATTTTCTGCTCAGAGATCCAGCAGACACAGAGTAACATTAGCATTTATTAGGAGATGTGTGTCTGGCCACCTTTATATATGATGGTGCTGAAATTTCAGGAACATACATTTTTGATGGGCTAGCATTGGTAGCACCACTTCCAACCTTTTATATTCCACAGGATTAGCTCAGTAAGTTGCAGAGTAAACCTCACCAGTTGTCATAAGATCTGTACAATGAGATCACATCTACAAGTGGATGACATGAGTTTCCTACGGTGGGTTCATCTGTATGGAAGGGGTGTGATTATAGCATAAACCCGCTGCTCCTTTGCATTGAGGCCACTTGAGTTGGTTTGGGAATATGATCAGGATGCACTGTGGCTATGGCCTCGAAGGGATTCTAATGTCCATCTGAGAAGTGACCCTTGGACAGATCCAGATCCTGTTGCTATAGGATGTGGCTCTGGGCATCTCCTCATCCACTGCACCAAAACCCTCATTATGAGTAAATTAATAATCCAGCAGCTGTAGGCCCCTTCCAGAAAACCCACACTTTGAACACAGACTGTGTTGTGTCTCTGAATATGATGCCACCCCAGCCAAGATTCTCTCTTGGGGAGTTCCAAATATGCCATCAGACTCAGGTCCAGTCAGGAGTAATTGCTGTTGTGGTCTCCTCAGCACCTGGCTTTAAAGTTTGATGTGAGAATGGAAAACCACCATGGGGGAAGCAGTGCTTCAGAGGCTGAAGGGTAAAGACAGCTGTGTGATGAGCCCTGCTGATATGTGGAAGTGTGGGTTTAGGGCGGTCTAGGGCATTTCTTGATCCTTCATGTCCACTTCTCTGCCTGTTGTGTAAAGATACAAGCTCTCACATCAGAGCTATTATTTGTATTTCAGTTTGGAGAAATAGGGAAGGACATGAGTTAATGGAGTGACTCAGCATGGTTTCAGATGAGAGAACAGTTTGGAAGTTTTTTTTTATGCAGCCCTTCAGTTCATCTTCTGTCTGAAACAGGATGTTTTAGCAGCTGTCTCTGTAAGCCCTCCTCCTGATGAGCCAACACTCAAACAGCACATGGAAAAACGTTAGTAACAAAGGCTTATGGAGCAGATGGCTGCTTATGGGCACGCACAATGAAGTAGAAAAAAAAAGGTTGCAAACAAAGTGTACTGACTTTTAAGTCTTTTGAGGGAGCATTTCTTAATATGTTCACCTCAAGTTTTGGAACTTTGACCATTTTGTCATCTAGTGTCATAACTGAAAACTGCAAAAAGCATAATATGTCCCCTTTTGACATGAAGAAAAAAAGTCTGACTCTCTTCCTCTCCAGAGTCGAGAACTCATGCTGAGATAACGGTTGCCGTGGGGAGATGGAGAACACTGGATAAGGATCTTTAGCTGGAGCTGCTTTGAGATGAGCTTGTTAAAAGAAGATATATCAATCTACACTGCAGATGGGAGTCAAAGCTCTGCAGCCTGCCACCATCCACCTCGGCTATAAAGCACAGACTGCTCAGGCCAGGGATGTAATTTAGAAGTTGTGTGGCTGGTAAGGAAGGCTGCATCCATTCTTCCTCATGACAACCACTTATCTTGATGATAAATAGTAATAGATTGCAGTAAATCTGTGTGTGCAGCCAACAAAACTCCACACTCAAACAGGAGGGTTTTCAGAAAGAGTCAAAGTGCAGGTATAACAGGAACAACTGAGGAGAGATGAGGGTTAGTAGAGCTGTGACAAACTCTGACACTTTGTGTAGGATTTGTGTGGCTGAGTTACATTTGTGATTGACTGTCTGTAGCTTTTTTAATCTGTTTTTATCCATTTGTATTCCCTTGGTTGGTAAGAGCTTATAAGAGCCTCTAGCCGTTGGTTCTGTGCTTTACTACTGTTCACACTCACAGTGTGGTTTCCTGTCTTGTGCTTGACGTGCTGCGAAGTAGATTATTTTGATTACAGGTGGCGAGTGTTCTCGGATTGTGTGTGTGTGTGTGTGTGTGTGTCCAGATAACTCTGGAGAAGTCTTTTGAGAGCAGAAGACAAATGGTCAACGATTGAAAAGAGCTCAGTTTCATATGTAAGACTGATTAATGAAACATCATTTTTCCTTCAGTAAGAAGGGCAGTGCCCTGAATTTAACGACTTCAAACTTTTAAAATAAAAAATAAACATGACACTACAACTGTTTGGAAAGGAATTGGTGCCTTAGTCATTTTTGCATATATTTTTTAAATTACAAGTTGAGCAAATATGCTGGCACAAAAAGTTAATTGATTATTGTGAGATTGTTTCGATATAGAATCAGCTCAAATTTGAGTTGCTTTGTTTCCTGTAAAATCTGCACCTGTTTGCAGAATTAATTCGATACTTTCAATCATAATTTAAGATAACTGGCTCTGGCTTTTAATATCAAAATGGCTTTTAGAGTTTTAGACATCTGAACACTCAACATCTAACTCCACAAACAGCATGACCCCACCAGTACTGTCTCATCACTACCCACTCATTCTACAGTAAAAATATAGACAACAAACATCAGACACCACAATAAATTAAACTTACTTCTCAAACAAATGAATCATGTATCGAAGAAGATAATAGTATATACAACAACAACATATTATCACTTACACAGAGACCACAGATAGTTGGGTGAAGTGACCTGCTTCAGAGAGAGGTGTAGATGGGAGATCAGATGTAACTTCTTCTTCTTCAGCAGCTGGAGGCTTCTGCTGATTTCCTGATGTGGACAAACCATGTAGCTGCAGAGTTGGACAAACAACACATGTCCCATGACACACCACATTTATTAATTGCTACCATTAAAACCAGTATGAGTTGGGTAAACCACCTTCTCTGGTACTGCTAGATGAATTGGGAAGTAGACTTCTCCCCATGTGTTAGGCCATTGGTGTTGTTGTGGCTCCGGACCCCGTGCATCTTCCAACTCACATTGGCAGGCGTTCAATTCCCTGTCTGTCCATGCTGCCTATGGATGGTTGCCTGCTGGATAAACGTCCCACAACGTCAAAGTGTGTGAGATATGTCCGCACAAATAACGTTAATCGCCAACAATCTGAGCAACTGAAGCACGACTTTACTCTTCTTTTTTAACTTGCTCAAAGAACACTGTAAAAAGTTTTTTCATCTCTGGTCCAATCCCAACACCTGGCCATGGTGTTAGTTGGTCCTCCAGACTGCTTAGTTTGCACACATGGCTCCAGCCACTATCACATAGACTCTCTTTTAGAGATCATTTTAATCTCTTCTGGGAATGTTGCATTTTTCTTTCAGTGCACGGACTTCACCCAAACCACTGTGGTCCACATATATTAATGACAAACCTTCTCCATGCTTCTCCACATGTATGACTGACCACTGAAAACACCTGTCACCTTTGACCCTGATGTGGTCACATTGACCTCTACAGGTATGGACACTCTGCATCATACAATAATTTTGCCTCAAACGAGGAAGATGGTAATACCAATCAGTCAGCCTAGTGTTTGACTATTACAGATTTGAATGATTCTCAATATTTTAATCCATATGATCAATACATAAACACAAATATAATTAGTGTCATCAACAGGTCAAGGGCTCACCTGTCTCACTTGAATTCTAGACCAGATGATTGTGTTTTGAATAATCTTGTAAAGGTTAATACTCCTGCACAATCACCTCTACTTCTCTTATTCACACATTGCTGAAATATGTGAAAATTAATAATTGATTAGGTGAAATTATGCACTTGACTTTGTCATGTTGTTGTTTGTTGTGACATGAAGTCACCTATAAGTGCAGTGGTTGTCTGGCCTTTACCCTTTGGCTACCTTGTGCATGTGATGTAAGCAGACTGTTGCTGGGTTGTATTGTATTTCCTCTCTCTGGAGCTGTGTCACTGCCTTCTGCCATGCTTTCGTGTCTGCAAATAGATAAACAATGGCTTTATAACGAAATAAAACAAGAAGCTGAAACATTATGCATCTTCAGCAGATGTGTTTCCTGCTTGTGGCCAGGTCACCTAATGATGACATCTGTAACTCCTGAGAATCTTGGGAAATGGAGAGGGATGTAATGTGCCATTCACTGGCAGTCCAGCAAAGCTTTATTCAGTTGTATTCATTTGTTTTGGAGCTCTGTGTGTGCTGAGTGTGACTGTGAGTTGTTGGTATTTTACATTTGATTTTTTAACTCACAAGTAGTGACTCTGAATTTGACATATACTGTCCAGAACTCACTATGTTTTGTTTTTACCTACTTGATTTTCAGGAAGCTTCCCTCTCTGTTGGCTTCCAGACTTTCTTCCGTGGTGAAGAATAAAACCACTGGCTGGACAGTCCCCTCTCTTTTGCCAAGATTGGCTTTTAGCCTGTTTTTAAGGTCAGCAGATTGTTCCGTTTTGGCAAATCAAGCAACTCCAACTTAACACCACAGACAGACCTTCATCTTGTAATGAATGCAGGCTGCCAAGAGAGAGAGAGGATGAGGGAGAGACCAAGATTCTGCTCTGATCAAAGGTGCAGATTATATTTGTTTAATCTCTGCACAAACAGAAATGTAAATAGCAGTTTGTGGTTTTAGTGAGAGTAAAGGGCTGGAACTATTTCTTGGCACACAGCAGCTGGGCTCAATGACTTAGTGCTGCTCCCTGAGTGTTGTAGTCACAGTGAGGTTGGTGTCAAAGTAGTGCCTTCAGACTTCCTTTGACGCAGACAATTACTTCTACTTTGCATTTAACTTAATATGATTTGGTTGTGTTTCTCCCCTTTTGTAAATGTGTGTTTGTTTGTTCAAATTCCTTTTTCATCCGTACCTCATTTATTTGGCGTTCCACCTGTTGCCGTCCCCCTGCTTTGCAGAGCATGAACAGAATCATAAACGTTTTAATGCCCCATAAAACCGGTGCACAGCTGCACTCACTACTTACAATTCTACTTGTGTTTCTCATTGATTATCTATCCATAGTCATGCAGCATGGCATTATGCTTTGAATTCAATACAACAAACATGTCCCCGTAATATATCTGGACCCTTTTAGTTCTAAAGTTTAGAGAAGCAGACAGCACATGAATACTAATGTGAGATATTTGCTTCCTGACTGTGGAGATAAAAAAAAAAAACTTTAAGCTTTAACATCTTAAAAGTGGTTCTTTTAAGAGGAAACTGCACTATGACCTGATTGAAACAATGGGAAATTGGGAGATGCAATTTCATACATATATACCAATTTTAAAAGAATAAGTTATTTTGTTTTGGTGAAAAAAATGACAGTGGTGGAAGAAGTGCACAGATCCTTTACTAAAAGTATCACTACAATAATGTAAAAATACTCCATTACAAGTTAAAGTCCTGCGTGAAATATCCTACTACAGTAAAAGTACATCAGTATTATGATGATGTAGTTAAAGTATTGCAGTAAAAGTAGTGGTTTGGTCCCTCTGACTGATATATTATTATATATGACATCATTATTAGATTATTAATAGTGAAGCATCAGTGTTAGAGCAGCATGTTACTGTTGTAGCTGCTGGAGGTGGAGCTAGTTTACACTACTTTATATACAGTTAGCTAGTTTAGTCCACTGGTTCCCAACCTAGGGGTCGGGGCCCCTCCAAAGGGTCAGCAGATAAATCTGAGGGGTCGTGAGATGATTAATGGGAGAGGAAAGAAGAAAAAACAAAGTTCTGATACACAAATCTGTTTTCAGTTTTTGGACTTTTTCTCTAATCTTTGATTTTTGCTGAAATATTGGATCATTTGAACATTTATTGAAATGAAAGCATGTGAGAAGTTTAGAGGGAAAAAATCACTATTTGGTGGAGCTGTTAACAACTCATAGACATGTGAAATGTGAGCCTGACAACAATGAATGATATAAATATGTGTTTCGTGTCTGTGTTAAGATTTGATTGAATGCGATTTTTGACTCTTTCTTCACCTCATACAGTATGTTTGCCTCATCTTTAACTCTCTGGCTTTTGAATTGTTTCTCACTTGCCATATTATGACTCAGTATCTCTGGGTACATTTTCTTTGCCCTTCAATAAGGACAGATTAAAAAAAAGAAACACTCCTGTCTTAAAACCAGTCCTCTGTCTGTTCCTTCCCCTCAGATCTCTTGGAAAGACTGTTGCCTTTATAACTATCTGATTAGGGTTTTTCTTGTCTCTGTGCTCATCACGATTCTCCAGTTGATATCATTAGTGTTCAGTTTCATCCTCTGCTGCGAAGGAAATCTTTCCTGCAAAACTTTACGAATAAACCTAAAAGGCGAATCTTCCCAATTAAAGCGACTTAACATCAGCATCTTTGCATGAATGTCATACCACCAGATAATCAATGACCTTCTCCCATGCAATATCAGGGCTGTGTAGTGCAATAAGAGCGGATAGTGAAGGTAACATTCATCTACTGTTCTTCATTAGAGTTATTTCTGTGAGGTGACCTGAGCGTGCAGGGTATTACAGTTCTGTTCTCCAGGCTGCTGAGGCTTATTAATCTGATAAACAAGGAAATCTAAAGGAAGTGGGCCATGCAGCTACCCACTACTCCACTGTGCACTGCCACTGACATGCAAACCCATACTGTAAAGCAACTGTAAATGCAGACAAGAAGTGGCATTTAATATGGGTCATGATAGTCACAGTTCTGCAGCAGTAGCATCAGCTTCGATCTGAACATGACGGTATTGATTTAAGGATATGGAGGCTGGACATATTTTCTCATAAACACCTCTTAAATTGAACCAATAGCCCTGTAATATATATATGGAGATATTAATCATGAATACTACCTCAATTAGTTTTAGGTTTTATTTTTATTTCCATCTTGATCTTAAAATGACAGCAGAAAGATATGTATACCTTTTGTCTGAATCAATTACATTTTTCTCCAATTAGATCCATACAGTTTGTAAATGTATTGAATTGATTTGGAGCTAATACATAGTACAAATATATAGTCAACCAAAACTTTACCCTTGACATACATACATAAATACATACATAACCCCCCTCCCCACCAAACCTTTAGGAGCCTTTCATTGTGATTATGACAATGATAAAATAGATCCATCGTGTCTCTTTGTATCCATGGGTTGGTGCTCCTGTCAGTGTCGAAGCCTACGTGTGAAATGCTTCAGTCAAGAAAAAATGTGTGTTATTAAAACGGTCAGTTCCACCAGTAAATGACCAAACGGTTGCTAAGATCAGACTGTGATGACCCTCCCTCTCTGGGATGACCATCAACACTGTCATCTCGGAAGATGGGGATATTTCATGGCATTACATTTGATATTTGTCAGGTGCTTCATTTCAAAACTTTGAGTCAGGGGATCAACGAAGAGAGGATTGATCATGTAGGAACCATGAATATCTGTAACAATTTTCATGGCAAATCATCCAACAGCTGTTGAGATTTTTCCGCCTGGGGAAAGGTGGTGGACTGAATGACCAAACAAATGGCCGACATTACCTGCTGGAAATACTCACTATTGACCCCCAAAATATGGATTAATCCACAGCTGAACATTGTTGTGTGTTTTATGAAATTACTGAACCTTTTAAAAAATGAAACAAAACACTTGTGCACTCCTTTTTAAAGGTTTACATCTTCAGTATGGACCAATGGGGTGCCAAAGACAAGGTAGAGAACGACTCCAAAGCTGCTACAACCACTTCTTGCATGTATCAAGTGTGTCATAATGTGTAAGAATAGAACATAGGAGATGGAAATGGTTGAATAAGCATTCAGCCTGAACTCTGGAGCTATCAACAGTTTTCTCCGTGACTGCACACAGCAACCCAGAGGTCCAATCAATTCAGTCCCAGCATACATACTATGATCAAACACTAATTGTTTGTATTATTGTGTGATTTTTATAGTGGATGAAATTACTCCTCATAGATTTGATCTATTATTAATTAGGGGAGGAGTCAAGTAACTGTCATCCTGCCTGAGGATGCAAGGTTTTTAGTGTGTGATGGAGTTATTTGAAGGTTTACCTTAAATGAAACACTACTCCCAGTAAATAAAGCATCACTGCCACTGAAGTGATTTACTAATTAACAGTGATGAATACAAAGCAGAGTCCTCAAGCTGATATCACCATCCATAGCTAGTTGGAATACATACCTCTCTGTATCTGTCTCCCTGCAACTGCTGCCAGCATCCAAATCATCTGCATATGATTTATTACACCACCCAGTGTGCTGCCACATATTGCTTTTAATGGCAAACTTTAACACAACAATAAACAGCTGAGGGACTTCGATGACTATAAGAAGGAAGGGACAGAAACGGGGACAAACAATAGCTTTAGTCTGCGTTGGCCTGATCTAATTTGGATGCAAATGTACAGAGAGGCTTTCTGCTCGGGTCCTCCATTTATTCTGCTTTATGCAAATGTTACAATTAGGCTGCTTATCTCGACAGGGTGTGCAGTTCCAAAAACAATAGGAGATAATGGATACTATCAGAAGCAGGTCTCTTAGGGGAGAGGGGGTATTTAGATGAAGTTAGCTTCATCCTGAGAGATGATGAGATTCTGTAAATGAATCTGTGACGAGGTGTATGTGCTGATGGAGACAAAACTCAGTTTGCAAAGTGCTTGGAAATAATTCTTAGTGTCTTCTTTTAGCCTGACTGTTTGTCAAATGCAGGTGAATAGACAGGGTGCCAGAAATTTAAGACGATCACACCAAAGTAGTGGAAACTCAGTGTAATAGTATGCTTGTTAACTGACTAACTTGAGGTGTGATAATTTAATAACCCTGACAGAAACCTTTTTAAAGTAATCCCAAAGTGCAGAGCATACCTTCTATAATGATAACACAATGTCACATCTACACATGTGACAGAGATTTTTCTCCAGTTTAGCAACATTTAATTGCCATTAGGATTATTTCAGGGAACTATAGTTTATTATTCCATGCGGGTAAGGCATAAAGCTGTCCATTCTTACCATTGTTTGCATGCTAACATCTAATTTTGTTATTGTTTTGATGGAGAGACCCCTAGCGGCTGAAATTACATATTGTGCTTTTAAGCAACATGTCTTCTGACTACATGCCTTACTGCTATCCAAAAAACTCATCCCTGTTGAAATTTCCTGGAGTCTGCTGATCTGTGATCAATAACCTGTGGACTAATTAATGAAATAATCAATAAAGAGATGGTCAAAGCAGTGGCAGCCCTGCACAGAGGCCTGTTATCCACTGCATGATAGCAAAGAGTACTGAAGGAACTATAAGAGCAAAGTAAAGAGACTATTGTTTGTTGAGTCAGGGACAACATAGTTATCTGGGATATTACATTGCTTAAAGACACACCGGAGAGAAAAAAGATCCATCAAAGGTGACTGTGGTATCTGCAGGACTTAGCTGAGCTCTGATAAGCTTATCACAGTTTCTTCCTATGAAACAACAGCTTGGTCCTGACCATGGGTGGTGACAGGAGGTTTGGAGCTCAGGCAAATAAATTACTCAGTTATTGCAGCTTAATGTAGCTGAGCAACAATAGGTATCTGTAAGGTCTCTGAAACAGTCACAAGAAAACTCATGGGGTCATACAGCAGATGGATATAGAGACACTTTTTCTGTCAAATACGGTTTAGAATGTGTCTGAGGGACAGGGACCCGTCGGGTTTGAGCTATTTTGTTGTGTTAAAATTTTGGATTCAGGTTTTATTGCTTTCAAGTGTAATCATTAAGAAATTCCTCTCTTTTTGTCTCTCTGTCAGTCATCTACATCCATGTGTGTCCTGTGTTGTATGTACAAACCCACTGACCACTAGGACGAGGGAAACATAAAGTAGCCAATGCATTGTATTAAGAAGAAATAAAATAATAATAACATTAGGTCCTTAAGTTGTGTTCTGGTCTAGAAATGTTCGAATTGGGGGCCAGGTTCAGGTCTTAATCGAGTCTTAAATGTATTTTGGTGTTACAGGACACCAGAGCACCTGAAGGAAAGCAGCATGGATCAGTAGTGTGATCTGAGCCCTTGGAGTGGACATTTCTGCAAATTGTATGTTGTTAGAACTATGCCTTTCTGGATGTAGTTCAGATGTTGTTCATAGAATCTCCTCTTCTGAGGTTCTGTGCTTTTACCCTACAGGGACCATTCAGCTTTCCATACTGTCTCTCATCATCTGCTCTGTCTCCATTTACAACTGGACAACTTTTCTATATAAGAATAAAGGTTGCAGGCTGCTGCAGGTGTAAATGTGGAATGCGTTCCATTCAAATTGACAAGACCATATCTGGAGGTGGTCTGGTTCACACTGCCATCACACCTCAGCCTCACATGTATGATGACATCAGTACTGTGTGGCGATATTCTTACAAACAACATCCACGTAACTCTGCCTCTTGCTGCTACCCCAAGCTGTCTGACAAAGAGCTTCATCTGCAGAGAATTAATGAGTTTATACAGCCTCCAGAGATCAGTTCACATAAAGAAAGATGTAAACAATCAATATTTCTTGAATGAGCTGTCAATCTCTCCCCCTTCTTTCAAACTGGCTGGACATCAAAAAGAACCTCATGAATTTTATGGCCAACTTGTTTTTTTTCTTCATATTTACTTGCTCTTTCTTCAGCATTGCAGACAAAGCAAATCAATGAAGTTCAAGAGCTATGCAGCACCCCAATCCCATATCACATACTAACTAGAAGAAAGGGTAAAAAATGGACCATAATACAAGAGCTACAAAGTTAACTAATAAATCACCTTCAATACTCTTTGTCCTGTAATGAATTATCTGAATTTATTGGAAATCTATTATAAAATGTATGCTAACGGAATCATTTGACAGTTTGGGAAATACACTTATTTCCTGTCTTGCCAAAAGTTAGATGAGAGGATTGATACCACTTTTATATTAATATGCTGAATATAAAGCTGGAGAAGTTAGCACAAAGACTGGAATCTGTCCAAAGGTAACAAAATCCAACACTTACAGGACCAGCGTGTAAGATTTAGGGTGATCTATTGGCAGAAATGCAATGTAATAATATAAGTATATTTTCAGTATCATTATGTGTATATTCACCTGAATTTTCATTACCTTAAAATGAGTCTTTTATATCTACGTAGGGTCCTCTCCACAAAGGCCGCCATGTTGCACTGCCATGTTTCTACAGTAGTCCAGAACTGACAAACAAAACACTGGCTCAAGAGAAGGTCTGCCACATTTGGTGTGAGTTTTGAGCTTTTTTATGTGCTTGGAAGCAGATGGGGAGGGGGGGAAGAGTATTCAGTTGGTTGCAATCTGCAAACTCACCATTAGATGCCACCAAATCCCACTCACTGGTCCTTTAATGCTCACTAATCAAGAGTTTTATTTTGAAATTGTGACATAAAGCTCACTAATTCAAATATTATTTTCTATTTGTTTAATCAGTAAAAAAAAAATGCTCATTGTCATTTGGATATTTAATATAGTAATTGTAACTAACTAAAGAATTAATAAAAGTTTGTTACTTCTGGTGGACGTAAAAAACTTTGCTATACAGTGAGAGGCTGAGTGTTTGTGTGTGTGTGTGTAGAGTTTAGAGTGTGCAGAGTAAAGCAGTGTGACTCTGAAAATAGGTTGTGTTACATTAAAGATTTAGCAATTCATCAAACAGTCATTAATCACACAGACTTTCATGCATTTAACAGCAGCGGTCTGAAGGCTTAGAGGCTATGATGGATTACTAATATGTGTCAAATACATGCCTTCATTAAAATGCAGGGTCATCATGACACATTACAAACAACATTTAAATAGGGTAGGTACGAGGCAGAAAAAAAACATCACAAGGGTAAAAAGTATATATATATATATATATATATATATATATAAAAGACAACCAATCATATACATCCACACACTCATAACAACCAATGGGCAACTAGGGGTGGTAGTTTGGTACTTGAGTTTGTACAGAAGAAGCCTTGATCCAAAATGTGCCTATCTGATGTAGCATTCTTTAAAAACACTTTCATTTAAAAACATTTTGTGTAATATCATTCCTCTTAATGGAGCTCCTATGATCAGTGATACGTGCTTTAAGAGAACAAGATGTCTCATCTATTTATATTTTACCACATGGACACTGTATCATATAAACAACATTTTTTGTTTTACTGGTCATAAAGTCCTAAATATTAATGGTCAAACACACACAGCGGGGCAAGAGGAAGAGATCAATTCAACCATTCATTGATCAGATCCCAAAGTCGGGAAAGAAATCGGTTGTTGTTGACCTGAGCAGCACTGAACTGACCTCTACTCAACTCTCCATACTTGAACTTGCTCTTTCATTTGAACTGTTAGACCCACAGAAATTTCCCAGAGATGTAAGACAAAAATAATTGTTTATGCAAAATCATCCTGCTCATAACTTTAATTCTATATTACACTTAAATTAAAAATACTTTTAAAATTAAAAGCTATTTTTATCCACTTGAGAATGAAAATCATTCAGTAGAGACATATGTAGAAATGGAATTTGAAAAAGAAGTTCCACTCCACATAATTTGACAAAGACATCAACAGGGAGCATTGTCAACTTGAGACTAACAGGTTCATTGTCATTAAAGCTGCTGATAATGCACCATTGTCATTATGGACAATTGCAATTATAATAATGACGTTCTCAGACAACTTGAAAATACATCCCTCAGCAAAAAGCTGAAATGCGACCCAATGAAGGAATACCTTAAGGAGCTGTGAATATTACTTGAAGAGGGTTTTCTTTATGGTGATATTTCTCCAAAGGAGTCAACGTTTTTGCTGAATGTGTTTCCTTTTAAAAGCTTTTTTTTTTATGTTTTTTCTCCAAAATTAACAAAAACTCACAACAACCACCCGGTAGACCAATTGTTTCTGTCTAACAGAGAGAATATCAAGTTTGGTAGACTAACACATTAAAGTCTTTGTATCTGCTCTTTGTATCTTAAACCTAAACACAAGTATTGACCACCAGCAAGGCCCAGACACACTGGAACATTTCCTGAACACCAGACCAGTGAGAACATCCTCTACCACTTTACTAATTAATTTGGCCTCCTTTATTCTTAAGAGGAATTACTTTTTTTAACGACATACCATACCTCCAGACCCCTGGCACTTCAATGGACACTAAATTGGCACCCAGTTTTACCTTCCCTGTTTTTTTTTGTTGGTCACCAGGAAAACAAATGTTCTATCAACCACAAAAAACAAAACAAAAATATGTGAAGTGTAACATACACAAAATTCTGGTCATTTGTATTAATGTATCCCCCCCCCTTCCCCCTCCCCTTTCATTCATTTTATTACTCAGTTCTCAAAATTTCCTCAGTTCTCAAAAAGAAAATTTCCTGCCAATGTCTAGCTACCTACAGTAGAGGGCAGCGTTTCCTTGCCTCATCATTTTTGTCTCGTTTTCAGGTTAGTAAAGGGAAAGAGAAATTTAAGATTATAATGAATAATGAATGAATTAAGAGAATTTAAGTTGTACCACAGTTTGTTTAAGAATTTATATAATTCATTTGGTTTCGAACTGTGTTAAAGCTTTTAAAAAGGTTTGTGTTTATGTCTTGAAACAAAGCAACTTCCATCAAGTGTTTAGGAAAATGGCGGCAACAGTGCATTATCTAGAATAATACAAAAGTTTTTTGTAAGAAAGTGATGTGTGTGTGTGTGCAAATAATGGATTCATTTTGATGCATCAATTTTTAGAAGTTGGTTAGTATATGATAGATTTGGTTAGCCTGCTGTTAGCATGTTCAGCTAATAAGCATTAATAAGCATTAGCCTCACTTACTAAAATACTGTCTTTCTGTTGGCATTGGGTGGTGCAACTAGGTACAGCAGTATTGTAAATTGGTACAATAGTATGTTATTAAAGAACGGCGATTATGCTGTACAGCAAATACAATTAAATTGCAGTTCAAAGAACAGTCCAACTAAAAGAGTACATGTGTATGTAAGCTACAAGCATCGTTAAGAAATGTCAGAGTATATGTGATGATGTTGTGCAGTATTGTATGAGTATGAGTCTGTACATTAACAAAATGGATGTTATATTGTCTGTATTTAGAGAGACACATGGAAAATACACTGCTGGAGAAGAAAGACAAAGCACAATGCTATTGACAATGTTTTAATAAAAATAGAATCATCTGATAGGAATTTGTGAAGAGCAGTCACATTTCCTGTCTCATTATTTTTGTCCTGTGTTCAGGGAAAAATATGATCTGTTGCCATCAGTACCATCCCTGGTACCTGTAACAGAATCATTATATGGATGATGTGTTTTCCTCTATTAGAGTGAACAAAACAGAACAAAGTTCAGTGTCGAGTCTGCATAAATTGGCAAAACACCAAAAAACATAAGTCTTTTAACCACCCTACCAATGGAAAGATCATTTACATTGAGGACTTTCCTGTAAAACAAAACATGCTGTCTATATGATTGAGTGTCTATGTGGTAAAATATATATAGGTGAGACATCTCGTTCAAGAATCGCTGAACATAGGAGCTCCATTAAGAGGAAAGATGTAACCAGTCCTGTTGCAAGACATTTCAATGAAAAGCAACATCATATTTCTTCTCTATTTTTTATAAGCATAAGTACAAACCCATTAGTTGCACTTCTCTAGTTTATAGACCACATATGTTGTCACTCATGTCCCTTATTGGACAGTCCCTTGCCTCTCTTAGACTTTTTTTTCCCTTCTCCATACACCTACTCTACTTCATTACAATATGTATGTGACTATTAACAATCATTTGAGTTTATTACCTTATTGTTGTGCATCAGTACTGACGTTCTCTTTTTCTTCATTGGACTCTCAAATTCATGCAATCAAAAAGGCAGAGCTGAATTCCAAATCAGATAAACACGAGCACCAAAGTGAAATAAAACTCGCCAGTACAATTAATGTGAAAAAGGTCTTGGTAATGTGGGTAGATGTGCAAAGAATATAGATGTGCACACCAAAATCAACAGGCTGTTAAGCAAAATGTGACACTTTTACATTTCAAAAGCAAATGTTTAAAGGATTCTTGTCTCACTCTCTAAATCCAGGCCTTCTAATAAGAGTGCTGGTGGTCATTATGGAAATTATTGCTCCATTAATAACATTTGATTATAGTAGCTTTGATTTCTGCTGTGTGGGTGTTGGCTGACAGCTGTGATTGACAGCTGGCTGACCTGCTGCTCCCCCCAGCTCTTGGACTCACACTGAGTCACTATTGTCACAATATTCTACTAAGTTTAATGTTAATTGATTATGTTAGCGCAATTCAGCAGCCTACAACTGGACTTCCTTGATTGAATTTCATTGTCTCACTGAGACCAACACAGTCGGTTGTTGTAACACAGGGCTGTTTTCTGTCTGAATGCAGTATAATGGGTTTGGATCTAAAGAATGTGTTCAAGCTGTACTGGTGTCATTAACACCAGACTAAAGGCCAACCACAACATGAGCCAGACCACCTCCAGATGTAGTCTGACTGATCTCATCACACTGTGATTGCAAAGACAGAACACATTCTACTGTTGTAAAATGTGTTGTTAATATGTTCATACCAGATAGAGTATAGAAATGAAACCTCCATCACAATGCCACTGGACATACTGAATCTGCAAAAAAATGTAGGAAATGTTACAATTGACCTCCTCTCTCTTTCTCCCTGTCTCTCAATTTAAATTTGATTCATTGGCAACATTTAAATACAAGTTTTACCGGCGTGTATTCAGGAAAATAGGAATTATTAGGCGATACAAACTTGTCTTAACAAGATCTCTCTGTCTCTCTCCACCCCCCTCCCTTTCTTTCTTTCTCTCTCTCTCTCTCTCTCTCTCTCTCCCTCTCTCTCCAGGCTGTCACACCCCCCTCTCTCCCCTGTCGTCCTCCTCCCTGCCGGCTCAGTTCAACACTTTGCTCAGCCTGCACACACTGTGTTGATGAAGACGCACTGATGATGGCATGTTGAGGATGATGCAGTGGCTCACCTCCAGCCGGGGATCCTGTTCTTCCCAGCGGGAGTAGGACGACTCTTGACGCCGTTTCAGGAGAATCAGGCGCCGGCTAGCTGTCCTCAAAAACACCGCCAACATGGATCTGTCCTTCATGGCAGCGCAGGTAAATCCCTCACACCTTATTTCTGCTTTCCATCAGCCTCAATGAAGTGAGAGGAAAATAGAAATTTAAAGCAGAATAAAACAAACTGTGTTTTTTTCTTGCGAACTTCTTTCTGCGCTTTCCAAACGGCTTCAAACCAGGCAGGAAAATGATTTCTTTTGATATTGGAGACACTAACCAGACCGGACAGCTTTATGTTGCTCCGAGTTTGCACCTGAACTTCACACTGCGCTGATCCATATTCATATTTGAAATATGAACAGCGTTTCTTATAAACTAAATAACCAGCAGAGACGACTGCATAAAACATGGCTGTAAAATGTTGTTATTAGTGAGAATAAACTACATTAGATGATTGTAAGATAAAGCCTTCACATCCTTCAAGTCTGCTTTCAGTCCAGACATTCCCTCCCCTCCATTTCTGTTCCCCTTTTCTTTTTTATGCTTTTTTTATTCATATTTCTCTTCTTTTTTCTTTTTCTTTTTCTTTTTTTTCTTAGACTTTTCACAATTAACAATTTATGTTTACCTTAATGTTGACGTGTTTTCTTTTTATCACTTTTTATTCTCATTGTTGAATGAATTTTATTTGAATGGTGTGGATATTCATCAGTAGTGGTAGTGTCATCAGTACATTTACTCATTCACTGAACTTACAATTTGTACTTTATTTTATTTGATTATTTCCATTTTCTGTTACTTTAAACTTCTACTCCACAAGATTTCAGAGGGAAATATTGGACTTTATACTAATGACCTAAAAAAAATATGTATGGTCATATTAACATACATATTTTAATATTTATATTCTAATGTTCAGGCATTACATTTGCTGTGTGTTAACATGATTGAACACATTTTAATTTAGGAATATACACCATGTTTTCACAATATCAGCTGAAACAATGAAGATCTCAAAGCTAGACTTGGACACAGTGAAGACAGAGCCTCAGGATGAGGTATTGTAATGAAGCACCTTCGACTCACCTTCGTGCTCTTAACATGGCAGTTAATATTCTGCTTTACAATGACTTGTATTCAAAAGCAACATTACCTTTCATTAAATGACCACAAACACTGTAATATGGAATTATCACAACTTACATCCATCAGTGTTATCATGTTAAAACTGTATCACTTGATGATTTTAGCTCTATATAATTACTATATGTTGGCTAAATGGGAATGATCAATGGCCTCCAACCACTGGTAAACGTTTATTTTCTTAGCATATTGTATTTCCCATTACCTATTACACCTTTCCTTAATTTCAGTCATATATTTAAACACAATGTTGGATGTTCATATTAAATGTGTCCAAAGTGTTAAATAATGAGCTAAACATATGTAGAAATAATCCCTGTGAGCAAAAAGCACGGGCTACAGACTACTCTGAACGCCTGGTTTTGAATGTTTTTATCTACAAGCTGACATTGGTGTGACAGATTTCTTTCTCTGTCATCTGCTGCACACACAGTGCACCAGTTCACTGCTCTGCTAACATCATGGCATTTTGCATTGTTTTGGGGGTAGCCGAACCAAATCATTACTCAAGTTGAGCTGGCATGCTGTGAGTGTTTTTCCAATACACAGCGGGGCAACAATAATTAGTTTTTACCTGTTGAAAGTATACTGGTTGTCTGCAGCTCTTCATCAAACATTATCATCATCATCATCATCACTGTGGCTGTTTCTGCTTCTGATCCACTCAATGAAGAACTCCAATATGTTGTTGTATCAACTGGTTTTTAGCACCACTAACAAGGCTTATGATTTGCAAAGGAACAATTTTCATTTTCTGTAACTTCTTCAAAATAGAAGCCTCCTTTTATTTAGTAATTTAAAAGCCTTTAATATGAAGCAGTGAAGCAGGAAATGTTGGGTTTGCATCAGTGGTAACACGACAGTGTGGATTGTAAAGAGATCTGGATACAGGAACAGTGCCGGGCTTTGACATAGCAGCCAAACCGTATAATTACAACGTCATGTGATGCACACTGGCCCAAAAAGACTTCTCCCTATAGACTTTCATTGTGAAAGAGACGTCTGTAAATCAGTGGATACATTTTTGAGCATCACAACCCCCACAAAATGACTTTTCTGACTCCCATTGTGTGAGAAGAGCTGCGCAATTGAATTGTTTCATTCCCATTGAAGTTATCCGGAGGGCTGAACTGGAAATAGCTGACTTGACCGGTGAAAATCACTAGTGCGCATGCTCTATTGGGCGGAAGCAATGCAGAAGAAGTTGAACTTTTTTGGTGTCATGCCCCACTGAACAACTTTCATAGGAATGAACAGGGCCCTGCTTCAAACGCTGTATCCACTTCTCTTCATACATCCATGTGATACAGCTGCCCCTCAGCAGGCCTCTGGAAAGCTGGCCAATCAGAACAGAGTGGGCTCATAAGGAGGGAGGCTTTAGAGTGACAGGAATTAAGACTGCCTGTTTCAGACAGAGGCTGAATTGAAGGGCTGCATAAAGGGCCAGTGTAAGATAAATAAGGAGTTTTTGAATTATGCATGCAAAGCCACTCTAGTGGAGTTCATAAATAAAAATATAGAGCTGGAAATGAGCATGATAGGTTCCCCTTGAACAATAAATTTGCTCTTGTATCCCATAAGTTCCCCCATAAATAACAGGTGTGTTCGGTCAATCTTTAAGAGCTGCAGAGTTTTAGTGTCTCATAATTGAAAGAGTGTTAGAAAACATTTAGCTCTTGTAATTATCTGTCATTAATTACCTGTCATCAGGCAGACAGAGAGACACAAAGGAACAGTCTTTAATTTGACTTTCATTTTCCACCCAGATCTTACTTGTGCAGGTTTTGCTCTGAGACTCACCCGACATCAAGCACTGTGGATGTGTCATGGTGTCTAGGTGACTATATATATATATATATATATATATATATATATATATAATGTGTATGTGTGTGTATTATATATTTGACAGTAAAGAGATGATAGGAAGTGAGGGCAGAGAGAGAAAGGGAAAAATAGGCCACAAAGATCTCGAGGCAGACCTGGACTGGGTGCATTACAGATCACGGCCAGTACCTTAACCCATAGGCTGCTGGGCCTATTCCCTTATTTGGTGTTTTGATGGTGGTGGTGGAGAGTGCTGTCTAACATGTCAGTTCAAAATCTCCCGTAGGTGTTCAGTTGGGTTGATATCTGGAGACTGTGAAGGCCATAGCATATGATTCACATCATTTTCAAACCATTCAGTAACCCCTCATGCCCTATGGATCACAGGATAAAGGTGATCACTCAGAACAACTTTGTATTGATTTGCAGTGACTCTTCTCTTTCCTCTAAGAGGACAAGTGGAACCATACAATGCCAGCAAAATGCCCCCAAAGCATGACAGAGCCACCAGATCCCCCTCAGTGTAGGAGTCAAGCATTCACACCTGTGCACACCAGTTTCTCCTTTAACTGATTGACTGGATCAAAGTTACTTTGCAATTCTTTTGATATATAGCACCAGTCAAAAGTTTTGACACCTTCACATTCCCTTGAATTAGAAAGCATGTTGGCATGTAACAACACACGTTTCTCCTCCTCAGTACAGTTTGGCTTTATTTTTGTGCCACTTTCCTGTGTTTGACCTAAGCATGAGGCACAATTGGACATGTTGCAATAACCTCAAGTACACTGCAAACTATCCAAATGGAAATTGTAAGGAGAAAGACAAAGTCTATTGGACTGTTACAAAAATGATTAATATGAGTGCTGTCTCATCTGTTACCTCTTCAAGGACCTCAGTCTCTGATGTCCAAGCTAGATGAAGCTGCTACTTATCTTACCTTTGCTTCTTAGAGACAACAGTTGTTATTCACAAAGCCATTAAATGTTTCTTTTTTCTTTGTCCATGATGTTGTTTTACTGTTGTGGACAGTTTCCAAAAAGAACGCCTCAACCTCCTAACTTAAGATTCTTGCTCTTTGCCAAAATGAAATTCTGGCATCAGATACAGTCATATCTCGGCCCACAGGAAGAGACTAATCAAAGAATGAGATGCCAACTATAAGCAAGCACTTTATGCAGAGAAATCTGGATTCATTAGATCTGCTGCATCTCCTCTTCACATTATTTTCTGATGTAAAACACAGACCAGACAGACCAGTCAAGTTGAATGTCTTGGAATTCTGGGAAGTTCTCATGACTGCTGTATTTCAAAGTTTTGAACAGACTTTGCTCAGCTTGAAAAGACTAGTTTTATCCAAGCATACTCGCCATCAAGCTGCTCCTGAGGGGAATCCTGATACTGACCCCTTCCCTGTTAAGAAGCACAAGTTGGTACGGTCACAGTACCAGGCCTATGTGCATCACACAGGGAGGCGATGTCTGAACAGTTGATCAGGTGCTTTGCATTCTGTTTTCATACCAGTCTAGCGGCCGCCTACTCCTGCTCTCACCACATTCTGCCCACTAACTCCAGCTCTGACAGGCTGGATGTGGCCTCGTCAATATTAATGGTTTTCAGAAGACGTCTCCCAACCACCAGCTCCCATTATACCTGACTAGCAACAACAAGGAAAAAAATGTATGTTAAGAATAGAATCTGTCCTCTCTTAAGCCTGAGTGTTAGAAGGGAACAGGGGCAAGATGTGAAGCAGGGATATAATAAGCTGTCAGCTCCGCTAGACTTGACTGTCCTTCACTGGCACATATGGGCCGGATATTTAATGTTCTTTTCTGGAAGGATTTTTTTCTGTTTGTCCTCTTTTTTTTTCCAGCCAAGATATAATGAGCTCTAATCTTCAGCCAAATGACTCTTTTTTTTAATTATATTCTTTCCGTACTTGCATTGAAATTAATGTCCAGCCTGATTAGTTCTGACAGAAGATGAAGGATGCTCTAAGTTTTTTTTGGTTATTATGGTTATGATTGTAATCAAGATTTCCCTTATTGCAATGCATGTTTTCCATTTATCTCATATCTGGGATTTGGAGGCTTCCTCAGTTTATAATTACATTTGCTTTGCTTTTTTCTTTGTTGTTCTTTAATCACTTACATATATTTATGTGGTACAAGAAAACTATGAAGCTTTTGGTCCTGTAATAGCGTAACACTCCTCAAATACACTGCATCATTTGAATTGTTGTCCCTTTATCCTGAGTTATTTAATAAGTGGGCCAACATAATTTCTGTGGTTTCCACTGCAAATCAGTTCGGCAAGTTAATTTCATTTCTTGAATCAAGTACTGGATGGATGTAATTTACCCCATTTTTTCTTGGTTCAAGATAGTGTCAGCTGTTTCTAGAAATACTGTGGTGAATATAGAATGTTATGATAGATGAAAGAATTTATCAAGTAAGTAATAATAAATAATATATAAAGGGGCTCTGATTTTACACTTTAATGTCAATGTAGTAGTCTTGATTTGAACTACACCTGTGAAAACTGTTTGGGATGAAGTTTGTCGAGTCTGAGGAAAATAACCCTGATGTCAGGGTTAGGTTAGGGTTTAATAGCATTTATTGAATCTGAATCCAGTTTTGAATCCATTTGGAAAAAGTGAATCTTCAAAAGTTAAAAAGAAGGAGAATGTTAAGTCAGGAACAGTTTTAGTTATGGCTCAAAATCTGTAATTACAACTTAAAAATTATCTGCGCAGTAGAAGATCTCAAACATTGATTAAATATATATGACATATGAAATAACAGCTGTATCCTTCTCACTTTGATGAGCTACTCCAAATACGGCAGGTTCTGATATAGAACTATTAAGTTGATCGGTTTAAATAACTGATAAGATATGAATGAGAGTCTGAAAGCTCCCTGTTGAGTTTTTGATTAGAATTTTGATAATAGTGCTATGGAGCAATGTTTTTACCAGGACCTTACAAGTGTAGGGTGTTGCCTTTTACGCTCTAGAAACTACCGTCAGACCTAAACTAATGCTAGCTTACTGGGAACACCGAGCTCTGCACACTTGGGCTAACTTTAGCTACTTTGCTAGATTGTGCTAACAGGGAAGGTATCATAACCAAGTAAAATCAAACTTAGTGAAATATTGTGACAGTAATCTGACTCAGAGTGAGTCCCAGAGCAGGGAGAGCAGTACGTTAGCCAACTGTCAATCACAACTTTCAATCAGTGCCCACACAGCAGACATCAAAGCTCTATAAGTCTTCAAATGTTATTAACAGAGCAATAATTTATCCAGAATGACCAATAGTACACTCAAACTTTAGTGACTGAGACAAGTTGTGGTAGTTGCAGCTTGGTTGGAAGTGCTTATGGGAACTCAATCCTACAGATGATGTCAGAGGTAGATCAGTTTTGGCTTGGAGAACACAAGCTCTTAACAAGTAGTCTATGACAAACTGGGAATGTGGAGTTAAGAACATGTTGACGAACCGAAAAACTGAGCCTTTAAGAAGACAAAAGTGGTTAAAACAGAAGAGCTGTTTAATTGAAAGGAAAGCGGTGTTTGTAATAGACGTTTAAATCACAGAATAGCTCAAATGCATTCAGCAAAAAAGCTAACTTTAAGAAGACCCTCAGTGGGAGACCATATCAGCTGTGAAAAGTGTCAGCCTGTTATGTGGTCTCTACTGTAGACGTGATGTCAGCCTTTGCATTCATGCATTTCATTTTAGCATATACAATATAATGGGTGAAATCTAATGTTTTTAGTTAGCTACAGGCATTTTCTTAGCCCGTGGTTGCATATTAAGGCTTCAATTGTTTTCTCCTCCGGTGGATGTGTTTTTCAGAGTATGCTGTCTCTACTGACTTGTGTAAGAGCCAGAACTAGTGAAAATGTTTTTGAATATTTTGAATAGCATTATTTAGAATTTTCAGTATTTTGACCTGCAAGAATTAAGGATTAAGGTTTAGTTTGCATGTGGTGATAGTGTATTGTTTAATACACTAAGATTCTACTGTGCATGTGTAGGTACCTGGAAATGAATGTGTTTTTTGGTTTTGTGATTAGAAAGGTGTATCATTGATGAGACAATGTGCAAGCAGTTTGGCCATATTTGGGGAAAAAAGAGCATGCACTGCCTGGCAATCTGTGGGACTTATGAAAGTTGGAATAAAATAACATCATTAATAATCAAAAATCATAGTGAGTTATATGCACCATAGCACATCTGAATCTGTGGATCGTTGGTTTGTTTGGACAGGAGTCAGAACCTTTCTACTGCCCACATTGAAAGAAGTGGCTTAAGAAAATGAGAACAATTTTGCCACTAAACAAAAGCTTGCTAAAGATCAAACTAATGGATGGATGACATGACAAGGGATTCCAGAATTTAAAAACCAGCCATGTAATGTACCCAGAAAGAGCTGGATGACTAGAAAACAGAGTACGGCACACTTTAAACATTTCCAATCTGATGTCGTGAGAGATTTCTCCTCTTTGAAAGAAACTTTTAACAACCTGACAAGTAAAGCTGACTATCTGGAGAACTAATCCAGAAGAAACAGCATTGTTGTGGATGGCATTCCCGGATCCATCAATGACAAATGGGCTAAAACAGATTTAGAAAAATTATCATCACTGATAGATCCCTGACAGATTGAACTGGAATGAGTACATAGAACAGGGAAAATCTTAGCCCAAGGTGACAAACCCTTCCCATTTGTAGTGAAGTTCCCACGGCACCAAGACAAACAAGCAGGACTAGTGAAAATAAAATCCCTGAAATCTGTTCATCAAAAGAGGAAAGACTTTATGTCAGAGATGAGAGTTGCACAAGAGTGGGGGAACATTGCCTATCTGAGATTTGACAAGCTCATTGTACATGCTCCTACTACTCGCGGGCCCCAAAGAAATAGAGATGCCCCCTAGATCAGTGTAAGACCAGTGGATTTTGGACTTATAGCAACAGCACAGTCCAACCACTTTGCTGATGTGAGTGAAAATGGATATGGAGCAGCCTCTTACCAAAGAAGATATAAAGAAGAAGAAGGATGTGTTCACTGTGCCATCATGGTGTTCCGCTGAAACAGACCACTATTCCTTGCATGAAGTTGGGCACTTACCACATCAACTGATGATCCCTCAGATCTTGAAGCGATGTCACCTAATCATTTGCTTTTGATGAAGAAACAGCTTCTTGTGCCACCGGGATTGTTCAAGAAGGAGGCATGCATGCAGAATATGGAAGCAGGTGCAAAATCTTGCCGACCTGTTTTGAAAGGGATGGGTGCTTGAGTTATTGCCTCTGCTCCAAAACATCAAAAGTGGACTCTTGAACTTGGCTACTTAGGATAATGGGCGATTCAGCACCATGAAGTTTGTGGGTGTTGGGAAGGGTTGTTCAGCTAATTTCTGATGCAAAGGGACTTGTTCGTCATGTTGTGATAATGTATTGGTTAGATTCTACTGAGCATGTGTAGATGCCTGGAAACAAACGTGTTTTATGCCTCTGCACCAGTGAAAGCTGTTGCTGGAGGGATTATGTTTTTGGGTTGTTCGTCTGATAGTCCAGCCGTCTGGCCAGCCATCCCTTTCTTATGAACATGATATCTCAGTAAGGCCTTGAGGTAATTTCTTCATATTTGGCATTAAGGATTATCAGATTCTGGTGGTCAAGGTCAAAGGTCAAGGTCACAGTGACCTCATGTCCACCCCATTCTTGTGAATGTGATATCTCAGGAATGCCGGGAGGGAATTTCATTACATCTGGCACAAATGTCCTCTTGGACTCAAGGATGAACTGATTAGAATTTGGCAGTCAGAGGTCAAGGTCATTGTGACATCACAAAACATGCTTTTGGCCGTAACTCAAGAATTCATATGCTAATTACGACAAAGTTTCACTCAAATGTCTAATAGGATAAAATGATGAAGTGATCATATTTTATACCCAAAAAGTCAAAGGTCAGACTTCACTGTGACATCATTAATGTTCTACAAAAACACTTTTCTTGCCATTACTCAACACCATAACTGATGCATGTAAACTGAAATTTGATTGGTTGGCAAAGGCAGTGTTTCTAGTTTGGTTTAGTGGTTCCACAGGTGTGTCAGTGATGAGACAATGTGCAAGCAGTTTTGAAGTGCACAGCTTCTGACTGTATCCGAAGAAAAAATAACTTGTGCTGCTTGACAGAATCTGTTGGATGTATGATTATACGTTGAAATAAAAGACCATCATTGATATTCAAAAGTCTGAGTGAGTTATATGCACCATAGCACATCTGTACATCTTTGGATTGTTGGTTTGTTTGGATAGTAGTCAGAATCTTTCTACTGCCTTCATTGAAAGAAATGGCTTAATTAAGACAACAAGAACAAAGAACTGGAATTTTGCCACTCTAACTTGCATTAGAGAAGGACCCAGTTTGTGGAAGTTTGACCCAATGGACTAAATGTCAGGATATCTCAGCCTCTGCTGGATTTTTACCATTATTTTTTAATTTGAATGGCTACTCAGCAGTCACCGCCAACTCCATGGTGTTTCATATAATCATGAGTTTGATGAATTTGGACAGACAAGAGATGGTTTGGAATATCAGTCTGTCAGACAATGTCAATCATGCAAACATGAACTAAATTACAAATGTGTGTGGCCTTCACACTGACATGTTTAAATAATGGACACTTACACAAGGTCTGTTGACCAATTAGAATACAAAGATACATTACAAATACATTACCTCTCTGTCTAGGATCTGATTAATGCAGACTGTGGATTTTGTCGCTGATTAACAACAAGATGTACAAGATTAAAAGTCTAAAGACCTTTTGGCCTGACTGCTAAAAACTGTAAATATCAACTTTACAGGGCAGAAGAAACTCTCCAGAGGAAACAGAATTAATCTGATAGCTTCTGAAATCCTGACCTCCATCAGAGCTGTCTGAAAATATTTATCAAGAGAACCTCTGCTTTACTCCAAAGAATTTCACTGTATGAACATGGACTGTGTGTGTGTGTGATCTTTTGGATGTGTAGAAGAACACAAAACATTATTAACATTAGATCCAGATGATTAGCTAATGAAGTTAGATTGATGTGTCTTATGCGTAAATGGGATGTTTCTGCTGCAGTCAGATCACTACAGGTATTTGGGAAGGTGATGTTTAATAGTCAGCACCCTTGCATCTCCAACTGAAATCAGCTTCTCATGGCTATGGGTTCACCCACCCATTTATGTGCCATTTATAAACCAATTCACACCAATTTTGTATGTATTTCCCTGCATAGCCAAGAATGGAATGTTACAGTGGTAACTTATCTTGATAGGATAGAGTGTAAGGATGCAGTTTGCTGTAAAATGTGCAGATTTGTTTTTTTTTTGTGAGCTTATTGGTTACTGAAGCAACAATGGCTTTAGTACCAATCAGACTATAAACTATAATAAGCCTCCCGCCCCAAATTAATCTTCACCCAATTAACAATTTGATATTTAAAACCTAATTACACAAAGGTGATGACTAACCCCTTAAATTACTCAGTGTACTCTCAGTTCAGCACTTACAACTTCTAATTCTAGGAAAAACACTAATATTAAAAAAACAACTGCAATTTCCTAAATCCGTGTCATGCAGCTTGATACAAAATGAGCACCACAGTTGTAGTTCTTCTTTCAGCCAGGTGGGGCAGACAGATGTGTCAAATGTGCAGACTTGCAGACCAGGGGTAACAGGTCAGGGCAAGATCTCAAGGCAAGGTACAGTGTTATATGATATGATTTGATACAAAGTGTCATAAGATAAGAAACACAGTAATGCATCACCCAAACAACCCTTTCAGCATTCTCATATATGTACCCCTTCTTTTTGCTCATAGCAATGGAAATGAACTTGTGGAAAATCATGACTGAATTCATTCCTCAGATGGGGCTGTCAGGGTGATCATTTAAATTGAAGAGATTTACTTGGAGAGAAGGAGAGACCAGACCTCATGTGTTACCAAAGTGTGAATTGCTTTTCAAAATACAGGCACAATCACAGTCCTCTACTGCTAAGAGGAACTTCTAATCAAGTGCCTTACTCAACAACACGTCAGCATTGTTTCTTTGACAGAGAGAGAATAATTCAGTGTCTTGAATATCATCAAGTTCTGCTTTTCAAGCTGCAGACAAACTGACTGCATCATTCTCTCATCTGTTTGTATGGCACAGATCAGCACATTTATATCGCATGTGTACATATCGCCCTGCTTTTTGGCAATCATGAGGGCTATCTGGCTACATGATGATAATGAAACTGCTGAGTGTTACTTCCTCTCACACCAGACCTGATCCATTTCCACATGGTATTAACCTGTGATCTGCTATTCAAATGTGAAAAAGTGAATTTCACCTGCCACCAACTTGTTTGCACGACTTATTTATGGTCTCATGTTCTGTCAGCATGAACTCAACATAGTAAGGTAAGCATAGTGGAGCAGAAGTGGAGTACAACTCAAAGTTATGGACATATTTTTGTTTTAATGAGCAACCAACTTGATGCAATCCTTTTTAAGTGCAAAGCTGACATGCTCTGACATGACTGTTATTGCAAGTAAAACTGAAAAAAGGCGATGGTTGCCATCCATGACGCGTAACAATATTGTATGGACTTTTGTTTCCTCTTCAAAGTGGTAGAAAAAGCTGACACTTGGTCTTATCTTGACTACATCCACATGCTTGAATATCCATAGCTTTATGCTGCTTTCTTGCTAATAGCTTAGCTCGCTAACTGGCTAATGGCTGCTACCTTAGTGGTTTGGAACAGTCATGCGCGATTATGTATTTGTGCTCATGTAGTTGTTGCATGTGGATTGACAATGCAATTGCATTTAGGCATGTGTGTTAAATGTGATCACAGTGCCTCCCTGAACCCCTCCGGAGGTGGTTTGAGCAATCAGATCACAATCTGTCCTTAAAGGATCATGGGATCTGACTGCAATCTGATCACCAAAACACATTTTAATGCAAAGTGTAAAAGGAGTCTTAGTCAGATCTGATTTTCTTGTTTTGATGGTTCACTTCATGTTTGTAGGTTCTATACTGCCACAGATTAGCAGATTCGAGCCGCCGTGTACATGAATGACAACGATGTCAAATTATAAACATTGATGACATGGCTGTGTTCGCATTTGGTTCTAAGTTCCTTCCAGTTTGGCTTGAATAGAAGCTGCTCCATAAATGTCTAACACATTTGAAACTTCCTCGTCTGTCCATGCTGTCGTTGCTCTCCTTCATGTTTATTTTTTGCCAAATGAGAGATGCTGACTTTGAATGATGATGACAGGTAATATGTGCAGGGAAGTTAAAAAAAAACCCACATCAATTCTGATCTGAGCCTTCTGACAGCAGTCGCATAGTATAGCCAGAGATAAGATATGAATCAGATCAGAAATGAAAAAGTCAGATTTGGTTTGGTCACACTTCTGTTAAAAAAAATTGAGATGAGTCACTTGGAGTAAAAAAAAAATCAGATTTGGCATGTAATGTGAATTTAGCCTCAGTTACTCCATGACAGCATATGTGGCTTTTTCTGTGTAATTTAGCACTTCTGCTCTTCTCACTGAATTTCAGCTTGTTGCTGCACTAAGTAGCCATGATTCTACATATGTCATATGTCACAATATAGATATCATCATTCAGCAAATGTTTATCACGTTCAAAATGATAAACATGTAGATTTTTCCACCGCTTTCTAAACAGACCAGTGTGACAGCAAATATCAGATCAGATGAGTAGTGTTGACCCGGTGTGACACAAGAAACTGTATGAGGTAAAGATACACAGCAGAATGTGTATTCTGCCTCTGTGAAAAAAAGACAGCGCAGTAAAGATGCTTATAGGCTTCACTTAAAAAGAATGGATAAGAGAGAAAATGAAAGTGGCAGTGTGTCGCAGGCACGAATGTCACAAAGTGAATGAGTCACCTAGTGAGCCAGCAGGCTTCTCACTCTGAGAGCTTCTCAAAGAGACGAGTCAGGGCAGCCTGTCAGCCCACTTAATGGATACAACAAGAGCCTGAAAACATCAAATGCATCTTAGACTTCTATCCAGACATGGTCTGGTGAACAAATGAGACAATGACTTAATATGTAATGCAGTCTCATCAAGTGGACCACGAGGTTTTGAAGTTTTAATCAGCAGCAAGCCTGACATGGGTCTTGAGTTGTTTATTCACTGACAAAGAGCCTGACCTGTACATACATTGCACAGCTACACTGCTGGCTTCATACACTCTGCTCTGGTTGCTGCAGCCTCTCAATCACACACATACTCTCTCTCTCATTTGACCACTCATTCATTATACACACAACCTACGCACTGAGCCGTCCCTTAAAGGAGCTACGCTACGTCTATAAGACTGTAGTAAGTTAGTTAATATCATCTTAATATTGGTGTAGGAAAAAAACAATCATTGATCACACCTTCAATTGTTGATGTACAATCTGATTGCCAAACAGCACAAGCCTAATTGTTACCAATGTATGTCATTACTCTGGTTGACAGACTCTTCTGTCACTGGCAGTGACTGGAATACTAGTCTAGTGGGTGCACACACCACTCTAATATTTGACATCAAACAATATCCTGAGCTATATATTATCTGCTTTTTTGGTCATTTTTGTTCTTTAAACTGTTAATAATTTCTACATATTGTTAGGTGGAAGGAAAACACATGATATTGTTATCATTTGATTACAGATCTATAGAAGTGTCTGGCTGTCACAGGATGAGACACAAATTTAAACGTGTTGATTACTGAAAGAACAGAACCGACATAAAGGTGCAATAAAAGTAGCTGTTGCCTGCAGAATATGTTTGAATAAAATGTTGCTTATTTAGTTTGTGAAAGTCTGATGCACTTTTCAGGCTCAGGATGATTTTATAGGAGACAAGCAGCTGTGTGATGTGATAGAAGAAAGGAGAAGCCTTTTGGCACATGAAGAATAAACATAAAGTTATAAGAGTTTTTTTATGATCAATTCATGACATTTTATTTTATGAATAAATATGATCAGTTGCCATCGGGGCTTTCATTCCTGTCCCACAGGTAGTTTTCCTGATCTATTTTCATTAAATATAACACTTGGCATAAATAAGTGTGTGTAAATGTGGTGTCTTGTAAATAACCCTTGAACAAGTGAACAATCACCTTTTTCTTTTGGAGAACAATGAATACAGCATTCCACTGATGGACATGGTCTCTGCTTTAAGGAACCCTTTTTGAACTTTTTCTGGTTAATTCTTAGATAAACTACTCCCACTCAGGGATGAGTGTGACATTGTTTTGAGAGTAACACTTTAGACACTCTCTACCAGTTTCTCATGGACAAAATAGTTTCTTGTGTCTTTTATTGAAGGGGGTGATCAGTAAGATTTCCTCTAAAAGATATCTCTTCAAGAGGATCCCCCTATGAATGCTGCTCATGGGGGGAACTGTTGGGTCTCTCTCTCTCTGTAAATTAAAGAGCATGGTCTAGACCTGCTCCATGTAAAAGTGCCCTGAGATGACTTTGTGTTGTGATTTGGCGCTATATAAATAAAATTGAATTGAATTGAATCTCAAAGTAGAGATACAGTATGCTTCAGTCATTACTGACCTAGTGATTCTAGTCTATAATGTAAACACCTGGTTCCTTATTAGTCAACCTCACTTACTAAAATTATCAGTGCACATCTCCCAGTATGAAACCTTAAGATAGAAAGACACGGTACATTTGTGCACAGCATCACTAAATACATGAAATTAATTTACTGTTTGACATCAGCCAGGTGACACAGGGTTTATTAGGGAGAATTGATTCATTTTAGCACTTAAATGGAACATTACACACACTTTTTTATTTTATTTTTTTTATCAGTCCTCATTATCTGTATAGGATCATTACAGAATTCTGTACAGTGGCAATGTGAGCTACTGAGCGTGGAATGTGTGAAAGTAGTGTGTCACGTGAAAATAGATCATTCTCATTATGTAGATTAAATATTGTTCATTGTAATTCACAGCAATGATGAGAAATTGAAATATGATAAATGGAGTTCATTATCTTAATGTTTTGATAGATTTTAATGGAGCACTGTCCTGGATTCCTCACTATTGATTTTCCGTCTATGTATTTATGTATATTAGTGAATGAGTTGGGGCTCATTCATCTTAATCACTGTGATTTGAATTCTATGTTAATTTCGGAGGAACCTTTTATGAGATGATGTGTTTTCAAAACTTCATGATATCATTTTTCAAAACATATGAATGTAGACCGAATAAAGCAGAGAAGATATTCATATATGGAGGTTACTAACCTAATAATGAGGTGCGTATGTTAGTTGGAGCTGCATAACATACTGAGAATGATTCTATCTTGAAATACTACTCTAAGATGACTGATCATCATCTTGAAGTGCTTAAGTGAAGACCATCTGTTTATGGAGGCCTCCAAGTGGTTGCTGCTTCAGTTACTGTTAAGAAATACATGTCAGTACTGCAAAAACCCACC
This sequence comes from Euthynnus affinis, assembly GCA_029490765.1. Classification (NCBI taxonomy): domain Eukaryota; kingdom Metazoa; phylum Chordata; class Actinopteri; order Scombriformes; family Scombridae; genus Euthynnus; species Euthynnus affinis. Next base: position 2,357,677 of record CM055853.1, on the reverse strand, counting down.
GGTCAACAAGATCCAACAATCAAGATCATGCATTGGTCTGTGTGAGTGGGTTTGTTGTACACCGTGGTCTTTATGTTCCCATCAGCCTTCACATGAACACAGGGACAGATGTGTGGGTTGGTGTTACTCATGTGCTGGATAAAACCATTGATACTGGCACAGTACAGCCTGGTGACATTGCTGTCCACATACTGGTACCAGAGCAAATGTCAAAACAATCTGTTCAAAATGTTCCAAGTACAAGTTAGCTACAGTAGTGGTGATAGGTGACAACCATGACACCTGTTCCCTGAGTTTGCTTTCATTTAACGAAAATCCTGAACGTTGTGCTGCCATTGGAAAGGGTTCATTCTTCTGGTAGGCATACATAGGATCAGTAAATGTTGTGACAACATGCACTTCAGATTTTTATGATTCCTTTGTAAATGTGAAAAATCACTGATGGTGGTAGAATGTAGCCTGATAATCAGACTGCCATTTCTTACTTCATTCATTCAGTCTGAGGTCATGTTCATGGTAGGTGGTTACTTGTTTGTAGGGGGTGTTACCAGCAGTGACGGTTAAAGCTGTAGTAGCAGTTGTGAGGAACAGTTCATTTTTCTGAAGTCAACCGAAGAAATATGCAGATTTAAGAATGATTTTTTAAGGTAAATCAGAAACAACCTGCGCAGGCAACCTCCCTCCTTCAAGACGGATGCCATTTTTGTCGCTATTATTCTGGTTCTGGTTCTGCCACAGGAAGATGACGTCCGCATTTCTAATCCTACCTGTAAAGCTTTGTTTGGCTGACTTGTTTTCCAATTGGAGAAACAGTACCAAAAAGCACAACACCAGACCTGCTGCAGACACTGAAAACACTGTGTGATGTGGGCAATGGTCCAGAAGTCTGGAATCAGGAAAAGTCTGAATCATAGAAAAGTCAGTTGTGTCACCAAAAATAGGGTTCATCCTCCAGAGCTCACGATGACACCAACCCTTTTGTGGACCATGCCATACTACATTTCACATTGGACCACAGTGTTAGATGGACAAAGTGACTGCCTGCAGTTTCATTTCTTAAGTACTGTTGCACTGAAAACCATATCTAAAGTAGACTGAGGCTTGCACTGTGTCATTGTGGTTGTGTGATTCCTTGGCACAATGAGCTGTAATTTCCAATGAAGAACATGTAAAAGTACTACATTGTGTGTCACCTCAACCACAGGCAGATTCTTTGCCACAGTCTAGCTTTTTCTGACTGGGTGAAATAGACTTCGAGGTGTCTTTGGCACCCTTATTATGTCGCATTACCATACATGTAATCCTGTGATGCAACCTCTGCTATCAACCGGGAGCATGTAGCAGTAGCATGATGTAGAGAGTCATCATCATCACTGTGAGCTTGTCTAATGAAGACTGTCAGTGCTTCAGTCAAAAGGGGTAAAACACAGATGTAGCAGAAGTGGAAGTGGCACATTCTGTTGCCTTACATTACCAAACTACCAAAGCAATGCTGCCTCAAGAGAGGAATTATCCACAAACCTCCATTCCTAGCTTTCATAGAGAGCACAAAACGTCTTGCAAATGTTACAGGCCTCAGGCGTGTGTCACCTGTATGCAGAAGACGTGTCCTGTTTTCTACAGGGAAGCAGAGTCAGGAGACGTTAGTTGTGTTCGTTCAGCAGGCTGTTCTCTCTTTATTAAACAAATTCCATCTTCTCTGCGTCTTTTAGAATTGAACCATAAGTCTCTTGTTCACAACAATCTTCACATCACAAATTTAATGATTCATCCATTAATAGCACAACAATGATGAACTGTATGTCATTTTATTAAGTTTTAAGATTTTTTCAGGCAAGAAAGTAACAGCAGATAGAGTCCCACTATGTGGCCAGTTCATCCTAATAAAAGCTTGTTTGTAAATCTGCTCTCATGCTTTCAGACATGTGAGGAGCCTCTGACCAGGTGAGACCAGCTGGTCATCTCAGCTGCTAGTAGCCCAACTCCTGAGATGATCAAGCGGTAAACCTCTGGGGGGGGGGGGGATGATCTGATGAACATGATCTGTGCAGCTTTCCGATTATTTACCGCTGACTCTAATATCTCCACATCATTTTAATATATCATATAGTTCTTTCTGGAAGATAAATGTTGGTCTCACAGATGAAATCTAATAATTGCAGCTGTCACATTAGTTTTGTCTGAAGGTAAAGTTTCATATTTTTACTGGACAGAAGTTCCAAAGTCTGGATGGTCTGATCACAAAACCTAATTTTAGAGATGTTCTTGAGTTGGAAAAAACATGACTGAACATTTTTTCTTAATAAGTAATTGCATCATATTACACCTGCCTGCTGAATATTATGTATAAGACAGAATAGTGGTTGGACTTTGGGAGCTTGAACTCTATAGGCTGACTCAGATTCCTCGTCATTCAATGGGACACAACACAAAGAGTCTTGTAGCTTTCACTGTCCATTACAGTTTTACCAGAGCCCAGAAGCATCTTTGCTTTTCACTCAGCTCTTACATCTTATACCTCTAAGTGGCCCTCACACAAAGCATCTTACAGTGAGTGGACAGCAAGGGTCAAACACTTTGTCTGGGGGGCATAGTTGTGTCTTTTGTCAGCCCAGTGTCACTGGCTGCTCTCATAGCAAAGCCTTTGGAGCTCTGCTGCAGTCAGCTGCCACCTCCCCATAGAGACGCAACATTCTTTAGTATCACCTGCACTGTCAAATACAACTGCAGGTGATGGTCCACTTACTTGACTTTTACTGACCTTTTAATCACATGTCAAGGTCTTCATTAGAGAATGGAGCTTGCTCAGTTGTCACCAGGTGACCTAAGTATGGAACTTGTGTTGTGGACCAAGAATGATTTCTATTTATTGCACTTTCCAAACAAGAAGAAGTGAATGGGCACAGTTTTGCTCTTTTGGTCTGAGTCTTGAATCAATATCAAACTGCTCCGACTTTGATTCAACTTACATGATTTTGACTGGAGCCTTTGATCTTTGATCTTGGATTTACTCAGACTAGTCAGGACTAGAGGTGTCAGATTGTACTGCATTTGCAATAATATATGTCATCAAACTAAACCTATTCAGTCGGTATAATTAATTATCTATCATGCTCCAGCAGTCAAACCTTGGCATTTAGTCCAGCATCCAACTGAATACTGAAATTTGTATTCCACCTTTTGAATTGGGTGTTATACGACCAATCAAGTCAAAATCATATTTATTTGGAAAGATGAAGGAGTCTCAGCAGCTTACCCTGATGACCTGATGGCAAAAAAGAAAAGAAAAACACCATAATGTTAGCAGCAATAAAATCAGATGGTCAGATGGTGCAAGACACAATCATTCTTGGCTCCAAGATTGGCATCTACTGTACTTCTCTTTCCACTGTAGCGCACAGCCAGTCACCAAGATACCAAACTGGTCAGGGAAATACCAGTTTGCCAGTGTGAGACTGTGCTTCGTGCCCTGAGCCAGCACAGAAATAGGACCTATGGAATGACTTTGCTGGAATATTTCCCATTCCAGTTCCTGTTTCTGTAAATGTAACATTTGTGAAAATGTAATGTAACCCTACTTGTTCAAATAATGATGGTAGTTTAAAGGCAAGATTGTTGATGCAGCACTACCATTCATTAAGAGTAGAAACATTTTAGTCTATTTGTGTTTGAAGTAGGAATGTCAACAGTTCACCGTTAATCAGTTAACTGCTGAGAAATGGTTACACATGTCAATCTGTAGGTTAATTTGCATACACAGTCTGCTAATGGCTAGACAACACGACATGTTCACAACATCAGATATTCTTTTTAAAATGGATAAAGTGCTGGTGTAAAACTGACTCTGATGCAAAGCATTGCATTATGGGTTGTTTGCAGCCTGAATGTCGTTTGGCTAGTGAGTGTCTTAAAGTCTGTTTATAGTGTGTGTGTGTTAGAATCAGTCAGCAATAAAAGTGTTTCATTAGTCCAGTTGGAGTGAGTCCTGCAGGAGTTTTTGAAGGTTTATGTAATGTGTTTTTGCCACAGAGGCAGTAATTATGGCCACGGGCCTGGTGTAGCTCAGGAAAAGATTAACACCTGGGAGATTTTCTTTTCCCCATAGTCATCTAGTTTTTTGTGAAACAGCATGAAATATTATCTGCATCAGTAGGTGCAATGCAGGATTTATGTTCAACCACTCACAGGACTGGCATTATAGTAGCTTTACAGTCATGTGATGATGAAAATGAGCATAAAGAAATAGTTCATCATTTGCGTTTAGTATGGAGCCTAGCTTAGCAGAGACTGGAAACAGCTAAAGTTTATGGTTTTATGGGGAAATCTGTACTAGGAACATTTCTCAACATCCATTTGCCAAGAACTTCTGCATCTGCAGGTTTTGGTATACATAATGGTAGCAAACCTGACAACTTCACTGTGATGCATAGCAACATATTTTTAAGTATATGTACAAGTTAAACAAATGAGATACAAAGTGTCAATCAGGGTTTTGGAGGTGTTAGCGGGTGTATTTTTGAACTTGGAATAGAACTAGGTTAGCTCCATACCTAAACGATAACTTTACATATTTCAAGATCACATGGACCCTGAGATGTCTTTTGTTGTGATTTGGTGCTATAAATAAATAAAAATGGATTGATTGATTAATTGATTGATTAACCTTGCCCCTCCTGCCCATACTGGCCACAAAGAGATGTCTTTATAGATAGATTACAGCTGAAGTGATGGGCACAAAATCCACAGTGCTCATTCTGTGTAAAAATGCATTTCAAAGTCCAGCTGAAAATTATATGAGGCTTCAGTCTCTGTTAGACAAATTAAATTGCTTCCCAAGTCATGTCTTTATACCACAGAATTCCCTCTCTGTGCCTCCAAGGACAGTGTTTACTTGCCAAACCACAGTTGAAGAACATTTATTCTAATTTGTACTAAAAAGACCGCATCTTTAGAAAATGCCAATTTGATTTGTCTAACTGCTGAAAACTCGTACTTCAGCCAAACTGTAAAATGCATTTTTACACAGAATAAAGGCTGTGGATTGTATCCCCCATCACTTACATTGAAATCACTTGAAAAAGAGATTTCTTCAAGGTCAGTATGGATGGGAGGAACAATTACAGTACCACAGATTCTTTTAATGTACTTATAGGATTTGAAGATATGTGACCTTATCCTTTAACACAGACATGAGATTGATATTGACCTTCTCATCTCACTCTCAGAAAGACAACAAATAGAACTATTTCTCAAAATGATTTGCTTAAGTCCAACTGAATTTGAACAGCACTTTTCATTGTTCAACAGCGTACATATCTGCTCTGTAAATCACATATTGTGCTCTCCTTAGAGAAAAAAATCAGTATCCAAAAAGAGGAACCGATATTTTATAGTGTTTGGTTTACAATGCTCACTGTCTGCACATTAACCAGTGAGAATGCTCTCAGTTTTGTGTCTACATAAAGGGAGGAAGCCCAAAAGACAGGGGACTACTGTAAAACACCTATTGACCCCCTAAACATGCTCAAAAACTCACCAAATTTGGCATGCACCTGGTCTGGTGAAAAATTTGATAAAATGTAAAAATGAACCCCCAAAGTGCCAAAATGTGCTCACTAGTGCCACCCATGTAACGTAGGAATATCATAGAGAGAAAATATGATTTTTAATGTAAGATTTGGCCAAAGTCATGGAATTTATGAAGTTTTGGGAAGATATTTCACAAAAAGTGTCATTTAAAACCTTGCTCTCCAACTGCTCCTGGTGATGTCACTCCCAGTTCTGTGAAACATTCCGCAATACACACTCATTATAGAATCACAGGAGGAGCAAGAAAGGACGTTAAAACTCACACTTTAATTGATTGATTGATTGATATTACTTTATTAATCCTCAAAGGGGAAATTCAAAATATCTCAAAAGATAGAAAACACATGTAAATTCAAGATTTGTAGGTCAAAGTCTTGTGATTCATTTGTATCTAAAACTATGTGGAATGGTCAAAATGGTGTGGGTTTGCTCACACTCTCCATTTTTCTGTGTCCAGCTGCAGTTACTTATTGTTTCTACACGCCTGACAGTACACGTTTCAATCAAACTTTCAAAATAAAAGCACATCACACTTGTAAGAAATACCACTCATTTTTAAAAAGCAAAATTATCTGATCCTGACGGGCCAGAGTGCAAGGTCCTGACCAACGCTGCTTGCAACTTTAATTTGTATTATAGCCAGTGAAATGATTTTGATTGGATGTTTGCATGAAGCAGTAAGTTAGATTCTTTGGTCAAACACTTAAAGTTTTTGTCTCTTCCTTCACTTCCTCTGTGAATCATAAACAGGGTCAGATAAAGAAGATGACTCTTACACGAAGAAGATAAGATATTTAGATTCTGAGCCTCCTGTTTATTATTTTAAAACAAAGAGTTCACATGAGGTTTATAGTCTCACTAACTGCTATCAGCCTTTTGCAGTGTCACATCAGTCAGCAGGGAAATGCAAGGACATCACTCAGTGATGTTATCTGTTCCAGATGTATTATATGTGGCTGCACAGCTCTGTTATGCCAGCTCTCATTCATCTCCAGTCCATTATCTGTCCATAGTGGAAGGACAAATGGAGGGTGAACAAGGTGTCAGGAGCTGTCTATGTCTGCTTCCCAAAATGCACTGCTACTGGTTAATATGTTGCGGTTGCCATAAGAGCTACACTGTGTCTGCATGCACTGCTGCTCTTGATAGCAGCATCTAATGGTATAGCACTATTACTACTATTATACACTATAATAGTTGGTGATTGAGACTGTGCGGAGTTAAAAGGGGGATGTGATGCCAGTGGATGATTCTAATGTACTCCATAGGTTCACATGCAGTTCTCAGTTGTAAATTAAAATAAAAAGATGAAGCAGGTAAATTATATATGTATTTCACTTTTGGGACACACAGTCCATTGTGTAACAAGCTAATTATTCCACATTATATAATCACAGGTTATATTATATAGTTCTGTTTTGTTCTTGGTCAGATTCCTGACCAAGGAGTTCAAAATCACTTCTTTTAGGGATTGTTTGTGAAGAATACAAATAATAGTTAGTAATTAATAACCTTAATCGCCTGTATTAACTGTCAGTCAGTCAACAGATTCTCAACCCCATCTGCTATTGCTGCTGACAGGATCGGGAGGTTGACTTAGACCACGGGTTTACAGATGAGGACTGGGAAGAAGTTTGAAGTGGAATCCATTTTTCTTCCATCTGCGCCTGTCACAGTCTCAGTCAGATCAAATTTATACATGACATTGTGACGACCCTCTCTGGACAGACTATTTGTCCTCTGCCTGCGGGAGCTTGGTGGGCAGAGTTGATTCGTCAGGAGGATTCAGCTCACCTTGACTGCCCAGCTTTCATATAAAGTGGAGGCAGTCAGTCATTTGCCCTCTCCCCTCTGGCTTCTACTATGTTGATTTTAATTGTGTTTAGTTTCATTTATCTTTAAGTTATATATAATCAATCTGTTTTTAGTTACAACTCATGTGTGATCACCCCTCCTTTGTTCAGCCTCCAGCTGGGTTGTCACAACATATATTGGACTAAGTCAGAGTAGCAAAGATTAAACCAACATTCTAGAGAGCTCTTGACCCTCAAATTTTGACTTGATGATGTCACTATTTGAAAAGTCAGGTGATCACCAAAGTTCTTACAATCCATCCTGTGGGAAACATGGAAGTGTACGCCAGTTTTCATGGCAGTCCATTCAATATTTGTCACAATATTTTAGTCTGGACTGACTGACTGCAGTTGCCATCTCTAGATGCATGTTTCTAGCATGGCTGATAAAAAAAGATTTGTAATGAGTACATTTGTAATGAAATATAAATACAACAGCTTTGGAGTTATTGGAAGTTTCACTGTCTCACTTTAAATGGAGCAGACAAACACACTGTCAGTCACACTGTTTCTTTAATATGTCTGTCTCTTCTCTCATGAATGATTGTGATTGTGATTTGAAGGACCATTTTATTAGTAGTCAGGTGGAGCCTAACAGTAATATCAGTTCTGATGAACTCAACAGTCATTTCTCATTCTCACAGCAGCTACTCTAATGTCACAGAAATAAATGTAAGACACATGAGCACAGAGAAATCTTTCCTTCAGAGGAAAACAGTTGACATTAATGTGTCTGTGTTTAGCACAGCTATCATATTCACTAAAAAAAAACTGGTATGACAAATTACTAAATATCGTAGGATGTCAATATGATGGAATCTCTTTCTTCACCTTCTCTGTATGCAGAGGACAAATGGCTTCTGCTCATTAAGTGCCAGGCGCTCATATTAGAACCTGTGAAAAGGCCATCACTATAGATTGTCAGGGTAGAAATCCAATAATTGCAGCACCATTTCCAAAATGAGCTCTTGGAAGCAGAAGATGATTAAATGTCTGACATGCTGTGTAATAGAGAATTGATAAGCAAAAATAGGGCAGCACAAGGGACTTGAGATGCAGGTATTCATATATATATATATATATATATATATATATGTCAGTTTAAGGAAGCCATGGAGTACAGATCAGGTTACATATTATATGTATGCAACTGCCATGTTGGTTTTATCTTCCCACAAATCAAAAAGTTGTTTATTAGCTTCCACTCCAAACACAAAAACAGCTGCTCATTATACTGGCATTATGCATTTTTTGTTTTCTAATGATAAACCAACATTAACAGTATGTGGTTATTAAAGCACAAGGAGTAAAGACAAAAGCTCACAAAACAGGCAACACATGAAGCTGGAAGGACAAAAGAAATGCTCCTGGTAAGCCAAAATAATGAAAAGCAACAGTTACATTTTGGCATCACAAAATAAAATTTGCCATTGAAAACAAAACCAAGATTTTAAGATCGTAATTTCCAATCCATCTTATTAGGTTATGTACTTGTGTCCAAACTGCCCAACACCATCTTACCAGCTGTCTTGCAAGGTAAGATGGTGATAGACAGATGGTTCACCCAATCACCTGCTAAATATCTTTGAAAGTGCCTGTCCTTTTCCAAACAGTTTCCATGGATGACTTCTCCGATGGTTCCGTGTAACAAACATTTAAATTCACATCTCGTCTCATAATCAACAATAATCTTTTTCTTCTGTGTCAAAGTAATAAAGGTAATCAATGTCTGTCCAGGAACTACCAGCAGACCAAGCAGCAGGACTCATCTAGCATACTCAAATATAGCATACTCTCATACTCAATAACTTTTCATCAGTTTTCATCAGATTAGTTCTGCTGTGCGTGTGTGTGTGTGTTTGTGTGTGTGTGTGTGTATGTGTGCATGTATATATGACAAAAACAGATACAGATAGTAGCTTTTTGCTTGTTGTGGTCAGGTTTTAGTCGTTGTACCAACAGTGCAGCTACTACCCCTCGGATTCCTCCAGCACATGACACTAAGGATTGCTGCCATATGATTGTTGTGGTATTTCCTCGTGTTAATGACTGCATAATCCACTCTCTGATTGATTCCTACAACCACATTTAAGGAGGAAATGAAAATGACTGTCCATTGGGCTGAAGTAAGAGCCAACATAACAAAACATTGTAGTACTATCCAGATACCTACACTGCACTGTACATTCTGCTTTCAGAATAACAAAAACCTGAAGTGAGTGCTCAGGCTGCTCTCAGTGAGCAAACAGCTGCTGCAGGCTCTCCGACTCTGTTGTAGAGGACAGTGCATCATTTCCTCATGTGCTGACCCTGCAGGCAATAAACAGGAGCATTTAAACCACAGAGACTGTGGTTTAAATGCTCATGACCCCTCATGACTGTCATCCAAACAGGAGGCTTATTTGTTGCCCATAGCAACTCCAAGATGTTCAGCCTGTGCAACAGCTGCTCTGCAAAGTGCTCTTTTGGTCCATATGCATCACACCACCAGTGATACGCAAGATAGACAGTGATACGCAAACTGAACTCTGCACAGGGGAATTCAGTCATTCTTCAGTTTATTTGATACATAAGGTATAAATGCTAGAGACATACTGTAGGTTTACACACAACTACAAAACACTGAGAGAGGAGACTACATGTGCAGAAAGTATTTTAAACTACAGAATGTAGAAAAACAGGAATGTAATATTGGTGATGTCATAAATGCAATTCTGAAGGGACAGTTTTGGATATGAGTTTTAAGGTTTAATGTTCAATGAATTAATTGTCATTTTACAACGCAGGTTTGCATAATAAAACTCATTTACAGCACCTCCATATTACACACATAGACAATGTATTTACAGATACTAAAATATTTTAAATTAGTGTAGAATAAAACCTTCAATTTTGCAAATAATGAGAAGAAGAAAACAGCAACCACAATGGCAGAGTGTGAGTGGTTGAGACACATGTCAATCAGACAAACTTGCAAACACATCTGACACATTACCACCTTAAAGTTGTAGCCTACAAACTTACACATCCATCAGACATATAGCAACTTTGGCACTCATCCTCTTTTAGCTCAGGTCTCCACCAACTGACCTCCCTGGGACAACAACAGTATCAGTTCTTTGTTCAAATTCATAATACAACCTATGTTTTATGTTAGCTTTCCTTTTAGGAAAACATTTGCTTTCTGTCCCTTCACTTGGTTGTTGTTCTCCTCGCTGTGCAGAATGAGTTTGTTCTCACATTCATCTGTCGAAGGAGGAAAGTTCCTCTGCAGTCACCTTAAATCTCAGGATAACATGTGTACCCATGAGCAGGATTTGTGACGTCACAACTAGCTTGGAGCTAATCGTCCAGTATGCACCTTACATGAGTGTGATGTGGAAACTTGAAGCCTTCAGTGCACAAACACTGAGAATGGACTTCACATTTTCACACTTTTTCAGCAGATTAATTAACTTTTTTTTGCGAATATCAGAAGCAAATGATTATCCCAAGCATTTTTATCTCTAGATGTATTAAAACATGTAGGAGAAGAACAATTGTTCAGTCTTACAGGAAATATACAGCACATTAAACCTGACTGGTGCATGGATGTTGCAAAAGAACAAAAACAGGTAGAGGAAACAGTGCATTTATGTAAATTAATGTTCAAAACATTCAATTCTGATTGACTAAATCTGTGTCTCAATTATCTTCAGGCTTTACAATAATGATTCATATACCTCAGTATTTCAGAGTCACATTGTAGCAACTGAAAGGAGTGAACATTTACAGCAGCTTGCACATGTGGAGCCCTTGCAGTGATGAATGGAGAATTGGGTGAGAACAGAAAATCTAAGGAGGTTGTAAATCCGGGTGTGTGTATCCAGGTCTGTGTGAAGCCCCCTACCTCACCGTTCTGTCCATGCTTCTTAATTATTGACTTGAGTTGTGAGTTAGAAAGCTGCCCACCAGGGAGCCAATATGTGGATTCATGTGTTGTCCCCAGAAAGCCATTTCACAAAGCCATTATGGCTGTGACAGACGCGCCTGTTACCCAACACGGTGTTTAAATGGACAGTTGGAGCAACGTGTGTGTACTGTGATGCAAGAGAAGGAGCATCATGCAGCCCACTCAGACAGTTTGTTATCCTTGGCATCACTGTCTATGTTCTCTCTATTTCATTTCAAATCTAGAATATGAAGCTTTGTGATTGGCTGACTGGAGGACCCACCCAGAAGTATTTTCCTCACTATCACCATATTGAGGTTTTCATTTAGTGATATTTTTAACAACAAATAACTCCTGCCAACATGGACCACCAACTCAAAACCCCAGTATTTGATATATTCGGTAGATACATAATTTTATGTCCTTATTTATAACCCTACTTTGCAAACCTGGAGAACTACAACTGTGGTGCTGATTTGTATCAAGCTGCATGGCATGGATCTAGAGAATTGTAGTTTTTAAAAAAAATATTGATATGCACTTCTGTTATGTCATGTAACAAACCACATACCTATCAGCTGCTCAAGATCAGACTGGAGACATAACCACCCGAGTAAAAGATGAGTGACTACTTGATATCCTACATTTGTACTTTTTATACAGAAAACACACATTTTATATTGTGATATTTCGATTTTTCTCTACTAGAAATGAAATACAATACAACCAACAGCAACTTAAACAGACAAACTTCCAGCTCCCAGGTGATCTTCCTCCAGCCAGCTGCTACCTTATTGAGGTTTTTGTAGTGAAATGAAGAGGTATCGTGGGGAAACTCCTCATTTCAACTAAATGAATCAGCTGCTCCTCGTCCATGATGCACTTTCAATGCAAGCAACAGCTAGTAAATAGAAACAGGGTGCCCAGCACTGTGTGGCTTGCAGACAGTCAGGACATTCCAACAGAAAATAAAGCAATCAAACTGATTTTATCAGTGATGCTCACTCATGTCCCATTCAGTTAGGACACGGTGTTGAGGTATTTATGTATATATATATATATATATATATATATATATATATATATATATATATATATGTATGTATATTTGGATTGAAAGGTTTTACAAATTGCAAAATTTGTGTCTTCTTCACTCACACTAATGAACTTCCACACCAATGTGCACGTTGTGTATATGGCTGTATTGTGAACTATAGTGCGGCTATGTGAGGAAAATGTGACTAACAAAGAATCGGATGTACATGAGACAGATCTGCCAGTCACTGATGGCCGATCAGCTGAAAGCTGTTTTAGATCAGTGACGATCAATCAGTGCATCTCTTATTAATATAGCTAATATCTTATGCCAAATTAGAAGGGCCTGTTATAAAAACAAAAACAAACAAAAAAAATGACTTCTTTATCAGTCAGAGTCCTTGTCTCCAACATCTGAGTCCAAATGCGGTCAATACTCAAGTCCGAGTCATCAGTACTCAAGTTCAAGTTGAGTCACGAGTCCTGAAAATCAGGAAAATCAGCAAGTAAGCCAGTATGAATTCCATTTAAAAATTGATTACAATTTTATAAATCCACCTATTCTGTGTTGTCTAGGAAAGCTTCCTCTGACCTTGGTAACCATGGCAATGCTGATATACCCTCTGTCAGAGAGGTTTCTACCTTCCCCAAAACATCAGAGACAGCTAGAGTCTAAAGGAGAGGAGAAAGTGTCCCCTCCCTGCTTAAGAATTACACGGTGACCTCAAGGCCCAGGCTTGACCCAGTGTAACCCAATTTGTAACCCCTAAAAATGGAAAATTGTGATTTCACAACCATTTCACAAGTGTTTCAGTGCTTGTACAAGATAATCAGTACTAGATAATCATAGAATATTTTTGTTCATTGTGAACTATTGGATGGATTGCCATTAAACATAGTACACACATTAATGTTTACATTCACATATCCTCTAGCGCCACCAAAAGGTTCATATTTTTGTATATTTCAGTAAGAACCATTGGATGGATTGCCATTAAAATTTGCTACACACATTCATGTTCCCCTCAGGATGAATTGTAACAACTTTGGTGATCCTCTGACATGTCATCTAGTTTATGACCAAATACCTGCAAAACTACTGACTTTTCCATCAGCCTCAGCTGTACTTTGTTAAATTGTTAGCATGTTGCAGATATATTCAGACCAAAACTCTCAGTTCATGTTTGGCCACAGCAAATAAAGCCAGCTTTCCATGGAATTTGCTGCACATACTGATGATCCTGAGGGGGTGATTCCTAATTGGTTTTGGTGACCTTTTTTAAATGCCAACATTTGCCACCTGCTCACAAAAAATGTTAATAATCTAATGGTTAGATTGATGTGAAATCTACTGAGCACATGTTCCTTGCTCATGGTCCACAGAGGATGAACGGGACTTACATGAGCTTTCCTCTAGCACCACCCTATGTTGTCAACTTAAACAAGACATCCACTGCTTATGTCATCACTTTCAGGTGTGAAACACAAATTGACATGACCTCCAGATTCTTCACATCCAATTCTGACTTCTCCTATTTCCTACCTCATTTTGTGTGTTCATTGTTGTTCATCCAGTGGTTCATTGTAGGTTAGATTCAGAAGAGCTCCCCCCTGACACTGCCCCTGCTTTATAAGTTTACAATGGATGAATATGAACAACTGCTGAGCATTTTAATAAAACATATCAATATATTTAGTAAGAGGCAGTCAGAAGAAAGACTAACAAGAATTGTGTGCCTGATATATCTTACTCCTTTGTGCCGTAGTTATACAAAAACTATTAAAAACACATCAATAAGCCACACTGCTGCACTGGGTGACATGTTCCTTCATCCATGAAAAGTTAATAATTGACAGCATGTTAACAAGAAGAGCAGTGGTTTAAACTGCACTATCCTTTGTGTCCACAGATTCCGGTGATGACAGGCGCCTTCATGGACTCATCGCCCAATGATGACTACAGCACTGACCACTCTCTGTTCAACTCGTCTGCCAGTGTCCACGCTGCATCCATGGCAGCTCAAGGACCACCTGAGGAGCCTCAGTCCATGTCCCGGGATGCCATTTGGCTCTGGATTGCCATCACTGCCACCATTGGGAACATAGTAGTTGTGGGAGTTGTGTATGCGTTCACATTCTGAAAATAACTGCTCTGAGCCAGGATGTTTGAAAGAACCTGGGATATAGTTTATGACTGGCTGTGAACAGCGGCGGCCTGTGAGTGCACAATATAATCCTCTCTGTGGAGCGGGTGACTCATCAAATAGAATTTTGTCTAGTCACTGAAGGATACATCAGCAAAATTACCCAGCAGTCATCAGTCGCAAAGCACTTTAGTCATAATGAACATCTGCCAGTGAAGGGTGGAAGAGTGAGAAGAAGTATATATTGCACAAAAAAGGTCCTCTCTGTGGAAACAGAGGTGTTGATAGTGGACATAATGTAGAAATGTCTTTTTTCTTCAGTGTGTTTGTGCTTAAAAGTATGTTTTGTTTCCTGTAATGTCCTATATAATCATGTGAAAAATGTCAGCTTACAGTGTATTGTTTCTTGCAGGGGCAAGACTTCAGTCAGTCAGTGTGTGTGTCAGTGTGTGTGTGTGTGTGTGTGTGTGTGTGTGTGTGTGTGTGTGTGTGTGTGTGTGTGTGTGTGTATTTGGCACCTTGCCCAGCAGAAAGCTCCTTTCATTTTATTAGAAAATCCTTGATTCTGAAACAACCAATTCTAGGACAGTCATTTGACATTTTAAGTTGTCAGACACTCTATTGGGATCTTTAAATAAATGAGTATTTAAACTTTTCACTATTAACCCCAAACACAACAATACACTCTGATAAATGAATGGTCAAAGACAGTTTATAACTGTACTGACAGTCCTCATAAATCACTCTCAGCCATGCTTTCTTACTGTAGTATGAACCAGATTACTTATTCTCTCTGTCAGCATCCTTCTGTTCTTATTGTAAAAGTGAGTTTCACAGTCATTGTAAACCAAATGCATGGCCTGAAGAGCCTAGATAAAAAGGGGACAATGGGGGACACTGTTGTAAGAAAAGGGAAGTTGTAAGCCTGTGTCTTAATCTGTGTAGTCAGATTTGCATTGTGTTCAAGAATCTTTAAATATAAATCATCTCATTATCAATAGGCTTCTTCTCAGTAACTTACTGATGCCTATTGTAATGCTTTTACCTAAAGGTACTGGTGGATCAGTGCACAACACAATTCTTTGAAATTCAAATGTAATAATCAATACATCAGTGTTGTAATACTCGAGTCCAGGACTCGGTCTTGAGTCTTGAGTCCTGATTTTCAGGCCTTGTGACTTGACTCAGACTTGTGCACTGATGACTTGGACTTGGGCTCAAGTATTGACTGCATTCAGACTCAGGTGTTGGAGATGAGGCCTCAAACGTATTAATTGATAAAGAAGTAAAAGTATTGTTTGTTTCTGTTAGTTTTTTGTAATAGGTCCTTCTAATTTGGCACAAGATATTCTCTCTATTAATTACAGATGCACCACTTTATCTTGTGTTGGAACTCTTGGACTTGGACTCAGACTCAACCTTGATGACTTGGACTCTGGATTTCAACCTGACTTGACTTGAACTCTTCTTTGGTGACTCCGCCTCAAACGCTGAGGACTCAAACACATTTGACTCAAGATTTAGTGCCTCGACTACAACACTGCAATGCCACACATTTAAAATATAGCAATAACGATTATGAATAAAACAAATTTAGGCTAATGCATATAGCAAACCAACCTCCCTCCAAAATGTTATAGGCACCAGATGCTTCTATCATTCTATGAATGAATCCTTAACATTTAAGTTAAAAGAAGACAATAAAAAAGATGTTCTTTTCAATAATCATTTCATTGTAAGATGGATCCATTTGAACATTTTTTTAATGGAAACTCCTGGAATCATTTTGTAAAATACACAGCCAATAATCCGTATATGATTACATTATATTTGTAGCTCCCACACACAGCCTGTCACAATTTAGGGCAAAGAAAACCAGAAGCTACAGAAAGATAGTTTTCTGTTTTTTTCATGACACCTTATTTTGATTGTTTTACAAATCTCAAGCACATTTAGAGATTCTTGTACAGATTTAATAATCTGAGTAAACACATACGGATTGAGATACAGTTTCACAACTCGCCAGTCATGGTTACAATAATTTTGCCACAATATTGGACCCATACCTGTGGTGAGCCATTAGTCAGATGAGAGACACAGGCCTCCTGTATCTGATAATCACACTGATCAGCTCTTTCTCTGTCAAACAGTCAATCTTCTCTAAGCTTTAAATTATTGGATAAACTTCCTCAAATATCCTTATCAGCCCATCAGACCTGATCTTTAAGCTTGACATCAACAAAGTGAACGTGGTCTTGATTCATTTTTCTGGGCTGTATTTTTTGTGCTTCTAAATATATTGTAAAGTTGAAGACATGGTTATGTCCAAATTGTGGTTTGTTTGTGCTTGTGTGTTTACACTGTGGTGGCCTCTGACTGGTGCATCTTTCTACCTCCCCCTCAAAATTACACTTTAGTATAACCATAACCAGGATAATGAAAACAATCTGGATTATGTCCTCAGCCTGGCTTTTCCATAATATCTGTCCTTGCTCTGCTCACTAGCGGCAGCCAAATTGCTTCCCAAGCTGAATAAGCTATAATGAGCTCTGGGGTGAAAGTTGCCTGTTGCCATAGCGATGCATCTCCCGGCTCCTCATGCTCCCACAGAGGCACACCTGCTTTATTTCTTCCAGCCCACCTGGCTACTGCAACACTCAGCTAATGACACCACAACACACACTCAGCTAATGACACCACATACATGCACATCCACACACACACACAGTTAATAACACCACAACACACACACACGCACAGCAGCCCCTCACAGGCAACAATCAGCTGTTTTCAGACAATTCAGTGGGCAAAAATATTGAAGTTAGAGAAACAATCCACAAAAGATTTTTAAAAAATATATTATTGTCTTTCTCTCTAAGAAAAAGATGAGAAGTGGATGTCAATCTCATGTCTGTGTGTTAAATACAGAGCTGGAGTCAGGGTGTGATTAGCCTAGCTTAGCACAAAGACTGGAAGTGAGGGGAAACAGCTAGCTTTGGTGTCAGGCAAACCTGGCAGGATATTGCACAGTCACTCCTCTTGGCTGTTGTTATAGCAATAGTTTCTAAATGTAACTCCCTGAAACCATAAACTGATGTTTTCTTTTGACTTTTCCTATTTGTCTTTTTGACCTTTAAAGTTCATGTGTACACAAGTTTGAAATGAATTTCAAGCATAACTGATTTTGAGATGTATTAGCTACTTGCCAACAAATGCTTTTCCTCAGAGATCATGCAGGGGCCAGGAGTGTGTGTGCGTGTGTGCGTGTGCGTGTGTGTGTGTGTGTGTATGTTGTTTGATTTTTGAGGGTACAAACAAATTCTTGAATTGAATTCTTTGAGTACTCTCAAATTACTGTAATGTTTGTGCCACATTAAGAACTGAAGTG
This sequence comes from Euthynnus affinis, assembly GCA_029490765.1. Lineage (NCBI taxonomy): Eukaryota > Metazoa > Chordata > Actinopteri > Scombriformes > Scombridae > Euthynnus > Euthynnus affinis. The sequence goes on along the minus strand of CM055853.1, from coordinate 2,339,737 downwards.
TCTATTTCAGTTATGTCCACTCCAAGAGAGCTTGTTTGATTATTTCATATTAATATAATTAAGTTATAATTTATAATTAGTTATAATTAAGTTATCACATTCAATACCTTTGTCCCCTCTATAGTCTTTTCATGTTGTTGCTACACTGAATGTTATTAAAGCAATATTGGCCAGCTGGCAGTTAACAGATACCACTGTGTAACCTAATGCAGTGCAAATACTATTTTGTTTTAATTGTTTCATTTTTGTTGTTGTTGTTGTTGTTGATGTTTGCCAAGAAATAGTCCAGACTCCCCCTAAAATCATACATTTGTGTTTTTGTATGAATTAAACAAATGGCATATAACATGTTAATCGCTGAGCTTTAGAATTGTTGCTTAAGGGATGGATTTTTGAACCTTGGACAGAGCCAAGCTAGCTGTTTCCTCCTGTTTTCAGTCTATATGCTAAGCTATGCTAACCAGGTCGCGGCCCCAGCTCTGTGCTGCTCAGACACACGGGATTGATATCGATCAGAACATCTCAGTCTCAGAAAGAAAGCAAAGAAGTGCATTTCACAGAATGTTGAACTATGTCTTTAAGGGTTCAAGGGTTCAAGGATGTTAAGGCTGTCACTGAGCTCTATAAGTGACCAGTAATGAGCGAAAAATTGAATTCAACCTACATATACAATGGTTCATGTTGTGCTATATGGCAGTACAACATACAATATGTTTTCTCTAGAAGTGACCTTCTTATCTGTTTCCATATATCACTTTGTAAAAATAGCTGCTCTTTTCCTGTGGTGGAGATGGAGCCTCATGATTTATCTGAACACAGAAGATCCTCCAGACAGTCAGGTAGATTTTGATGAATACTTTAGAGGCTGCCGACCCACAGCATAGAGCCCAGACAGTGTCCTCCTCCCCTCCTGCCCTGCAGACAGAACACTCAAAGTCACTCCCTAAACAGCACTGCAGGGTAGCTGGGGCTCAGAGGGTAGAGTGGGTCATCCACTAATCAGTAAAGTTAGAGGTTTGATCCTCTCCTACAGTCGGCATGTTGAAGTGTCCTTGGGCAAGACACTGAACCCTAATGAATACTGAATCCCGAAGGATGCGCCAGCACCCTGTGTGGTAGCTTTCTGTCATTGGTGTGTGAGTGTTTGTGTGAATGGGTGAGTGAGCAGCAGAAACATTGTAAAGCACTGTGTATAAAAGCGCTATATAAGCAGCCATTTACCATTTACCATTTAACAAACAGCAGCAGACAGCTAGCCTGCCCATTAGGTGTAATGTTGGGTTAGAGAGGCTAATGAAATGTCACTAGAGTCCTGATGCATCTGTGTGACATGGCCCAGCAGGAGCCTGGAGGTCACAGACAGTGCATTAATACACCAAGTGTTTTCTGAGCAGCCAGTAGTGTGACAACCACAAAATGATGAAGTCACACATTTCAGTGTCCTTTCAGAGTAACACATGATGCAGCTCACCCCAGCTGCACCTTATCATCTTTTGTGCTATCAGATGGCCCAGCAGGGACTTTGATGAATGGCTGTTTAACTGGGAGATGGATGACTCATAAAAATGAGGCTAACAATATGCCGATTAGAGCTCATGGTATATTGAAATGCATCAATATGCAGGTAGCTTAGTTTAACTTTGCACTTTCAGTGCATTGTTTATGTATTCGTAAATAGTATGTGGTAAGTGGATTTAGTAAAGAGTTATTTAGTAAAATGCACCATGTAGGCACAGTATACAATGAAATAATAAAGGCCTTAAAACTAGTTTCTGAGGGCCTCTTTATAATTAGGTAATATTGCAGGAGTTGCCTTAAGGCCCCTATCATTGAACAGTGAACCTGCAGCCTTTGAGCCCATGAGAGTCTGGAGGAAGCCAGAGTGGTTAGATGTTCTGACAGCAAAGCTGGGATGCCTCTGGTCTTTTGATTAAGCAGAGTTGTCATGGTCTTATGTCAGGTTGTGAGTCTCCTCATCCACTGCTTGTACCTGTTGGCCCAGAGTACCCCTCAGACCCAGACCTCCCTCTCTCTATTTTCCATGTTATGTTGTGTGTAGGACAGTCTGATCTGATGTGTTAAGTGCTGGTTAGAGTTCAAATTAAAATAAAGAGATGTTGAGTTAAGATAATTCTGTCAGACTAGTGATCACACAGTCAGGAATGAACTTTACTGATCAACTGAACAGTTTAAGTTTCCTAAACATAACTAAACCATTAAGGTGTGCTCCAAGGATTTAGTATTGCACTTCCATGTAGGTGGGGGACTCGTAAGAGAGATACTTTTTTTAAAAAAAAAGCCCAATTCCATCCTGCAGAGGCTGAGGTATGCTTACTTTGAATAAATAATATGGATCAAGCTCCAAAAATGCTGAATGCTACATTTTCCATCGTGCAACTTTTGTGACATTTGTGATAAAAACATCATCATTTGGTACACTTACAGCCAAAAGCATTCCAAAAATATCTGTTGAGCCATCATGAATTTTCAATATGTCGTCAACGGCAGCAATTTTTCGAAATGGCCACCAGTGACAATTTTTTTTCACATCAATTTCAATCCATCAATCAGTGATGGATATAATATGATATTACGGACATAATTAGTTAGATTTATTTACTATACATAGTTTTTGGGAATAGTTGTTTACATGTAAGTCATTAAAATTCACAATGGCCACCATTTTTCAAGATGGTGGCTGGGTGCAGCCAGAGAAAACATCCTGCAGTTTCAGTGCTGATCTATTGAACTTGAGTTAGCTGTTCATGCTGGTTTTTGTACAGTCATTGAGAGAGGCATCTTCATCTACCTTGATGCCCTAATGGAATTAGCCAAATGGTTTCATGCAATGGACCATACTCATTACGTCAGATGGATCCTTGTTCACCTGAGAGACATGACTGAACTCCCAAGGACACACCCTAATGTTGCTCAAGAATTCGGGGCAGGCAACTTCACTGTCCAGAAGACTAAGAGGGTTTTTCCTTCACAGCCATTGACCAGATCCATGAGCAAATGAATGCCTGGATCAAAGGAGATGGTGGTGCTGTGGGCCTCACTGGCACTCTCTACATTGCACTCTGCACCAGAAGGTACCCGGTTCATACAGGAGTTTGAGGCTTGTTCCAAAAAATCGAGAAGACCAAATGACACATGTCACCATGACCAAACAAAAAGTGTCCAGGGCTTGTTCATTAAGGATGTCTGCTCTCTGGTCAATGTAATGGAATGCCTTGGAAATCCCTTTGTGGAGGAAAGCAAGGATCTGATTGTACTCCACTCAAAAGAATTTGCTGGGCCTTCAGCTCTTGAGGCAGTCAGAAAGGTGAAGCAGATAGGACAGCACCAGTTTGAAGCTTTCACGCCTTGTAGAACAAAACTGGATATTCATACCATGAAATAAGCTGATAGTGTTCGGCACTTCAACTGTGAGGACAGTATCAAAAAACAAGCAGCAACTGGTCTCCCTCAAACAAAACATGGAGCTCTTCTCAAGGTTGTACATTGCTTGCCAGACCAGAGATGGAAACCTTCATGAGTTCTTTTGACATGAAAAACAGTCATGTCCCCCAATCCCCCAATCCCCCAACCTTCCTCTGAAATGCTCTGCTCAGACGGTTTGTGCAGGAGGATAAACAGTTTGTTGTCACAGATGATGTGGAAGCCCTTAGCAAGCCACCACTTCCAGATCTGCCTTCAATTGCTTCATGAAGAAGCCAATAGTCACATGTCATTACATGTGGTCCATGCTGCAAGAAATGGCCATCAGAAAATCATGATTCAAACTGTTGATACTGATGGCGCTGGTGCTGGCTGTGGTAGTGTCTCAGGGTGTACAGCCCGAAGATGAGCTTTGGTTGGCATGTGGAACTGGAAAAGGTTTTTGATACTTAGCAATCCATGAAATTGCAGCAGGGATAGTGCCTGAGAGGGCAGGTGCACTTCAGTGTTCCATGCATTGACAGGCTGCAACACTATATCAATCTTTGTTGGCCACGGAAAAAAGACTGTGTATGGGCTTTCTTTCCAGAGCTTACACATGCCCTATTGAAACTATATTCTGCCCTGGATGACATACCACAGGAGGTAATAGCCATGATTGAGAGGTTTATTATCCTGCTCTATGACTGGACCAGCACATGCACAAGAATAGACAAGACAAGGAGGAAGTTATTTGTGTCAATCCTTCCAAAAAGGCTGCCCGAGAGGAGCATGTTAAGAGAGCAGTGTACCAAGGAGGCAATATGTGGGGTCAGATGCTGGTGTCCACACCAGAACTACCTTCACTGTGTAAATGGGGCTGGTCAAAGACATGTGAGGGGTACTATGAACTCTTCTTGACATGCCTACCAGATACAGGCTAGTACAACTTTGAATTTGTCCCCTGCAACCGTAAAAAGGGATATGTGTTAAGCAATGCGAGTAAAGAAAAAAGCTGCTTACTGTGGGGAGTGGGAAGGGGAGTGCTGAATAGACTTTCCTGCAATAGACCTTAGGCTTTGGGCAGTTATTCTTTTGAATTATTTTGAGTCTTGAATTGTAAGATTGAAGGAAGCTTCTGGGCAATTCTAAAGTTCCTAATTTGAATTCTCCATCATAAAAATGCATGATTTGATGCTAAAATCATCCATATTAGACTATTCTACATGACTCTATTGCTATTACAAATTTTTTTTATATCGGTCATGGCTGCCATCTTGAAAAATAGCAGTCATCTTGTATTTTCAGTGACTTGCGTGCTTTATCCACATGGCAATTCATAAGAACTATGTAGATAAATTCAACTTATTATGTCTTCAATATCATATTATATCCATCACTGGTAAGAAAATTGATCTCAGGATGGTCACTGGTGGCCATTCTGAAAAATGGCTGCCATGGGCGACAATATACATATTTTTTTGGAATGCCTTGTGAAGTGTAACAAATTATTTGCTTCTATCACAAAATGCTACAGGATCTAAGTAAAACAGAAAGAAAAAAAAACAACCCAGTGTTTTATCAAATTAATGTCAGATTTTGCATACAGTCAAGTCAATTTTATTTACATAGCACCAAATCACAATCAAAGTTATCTCAGGGCACTTTTCATATAGAATTGTTCTATGTGGTTTGTCCAAGTGGTGTTGCCGTACCTAGCTGTCCAAGATGGCGCACCCACTCAACCAATTATATTTAGGGATACAACGGTGACCGGGTCCACCCACTTACTGCCAGAAAGAAAAAACTGTTGCATGTGAGCAGGTGTAACAATCACATGGTTTTCTCCTCGCAGGCTATGATGTTGCTAGAAGAGATATTCTGCACATAAGTGCTGTGAAAGCTTGCAAAAATAATATGAATGCACGGCTGTTTGAGTTTGCACTTGCGGATTATGGCAGAGATATGTCTTCATATATAATATATATAACATTTCTGGTTATATATGGTACTTGCAGTCCCCAAGCCAAAGCAGAGCTAACTGATGACATCACTGTGACATCAGGGTTATTTTTTTCAAATTTGACAACGCTCCTCCAAAGCAGCAGAAGACATTATACAACTGTTTCCACAGGCTGATAGTTGTCCTCTTGACTAGTGACTGCTCTTAATGAATAAAGTATGTGGTTGCCTCTTTAACTGTACTTTTGTTGCCACCCTGATAATGAGTGTAACTAGTAGTAGAAAGGGTTGCAGAATGATGACCTGACAGTTTGTATATACTGTAGCACTGTTGCAATTTTGCTGTTTCTCCTTTACTGGACTTGAATGTTTACATTGTCATATACATAATTTGAGTGAAATTCAAAACTCTTGTGCTCTTGAGATCTGTTATTATACATTATTTATACAATGTTATTTGTGTATTTTTTTCCAAAAACGTATAGATGTCAGTGAGAAAATATCTTTTCTTCATTCCTGAAAAGTTTCATTTTGCAAATCAGTGTTTTCTACTCAACAGTTTGAAGGTTGTAACACTGCAACAACTGTCAAACTGTCAACTGTTGTATTATAGAGAGCTGTATGCCTACTATACTTTACTAGCACTGTAATTATGTATTTTGTATTAACTGTAGTTATTATTAAACTGTTGTAAGTAAATATCAAATGCTGAGTTTTTTCCTCACTATTTTAACGTTATAAACCTAAAACAATCCACTCAAGACATATTTTAATACATTGAAAAATACTTTGTTTTTCTACCAAAAAGTTAAAATACCTTCTTTTCACTCTTTGAAAAAGCCAGAATCTATGAATATACAAATAATGTTTATTTCTACAGTTTTGTACAATTGAGGTTTCAAGTTTCCACCTCACACTTGTGTAAGTTACATACTGGACCAGGATAAGCTCCAAACTAGTTATGATGTCGTCAATCATGCTAGTAGGTACACACCTTAAAGTGAGTAATAAGGTGGGCTAAGAGAAATGTTCCACTTTCAGCAGATGAATGTGAAAACAGCTCTCTAGTGAAACCGCACATACATCATTCTGCACAGTAAAGCTCATACATCCAACTGAAGGAACAAGAAGAAAAAAAACATTTCAGTACTGGTCGATTTGGCGGGACCTGATGCAAGGTAGGTAGCAAAAACAGGTGTCTTGTAACACAAAAGTGGCAGCAGGCAGGTAAGAACAAACAGAGGAAAGGCTGGGGTCATAACAGTCAGGCAGGCAGAGAAGCAAAGGTGAACACAAAGGCTAAAGCACAATAGACATTCTGTGAGGGAGGGATATAAAGTGAGTTAGAAGCTGTCTGATGGAGTAATGACAAGCAGCTGATGGTCAGGTGCCTGGGCAATGGTGGGAATGACCGAGGACCACTGCTGGTCAGATGAGGAATAGCAGGGTCTGAAATAATAATAATAATAAGACTCTTGCATGCACTTGATGGAACATACTGCTTATAAAAACAGAGTGTAAATATTGATATAAACAACATATAATAAGCTGTATGTGTCTACCTCCAAAGTGACGCCTGAAGTCATTACATTGAAAAACCCATTCCTAGTTATTTAGCACTAAATCTTGCATTAAAGGTCTCTTGAACAAAGGTAGTTTGTTGATGTCATCCAGATAAGATATTCTATTGAAATTAGAGACTGCAGGGACAAGCACTAGTACTGGTCACTGAGAGCAGAATGGCACAGCAGGAGTGTGCTGGGCCCATCACCCAGAAATCAATGCATGCGTGCTGTCTCCACCTTATCTGACAATACCTACTTTGCCAGGTTTTTAGACAATTTAGCACTGATTGCTACATGGGTCTTAACTGAGATGTCTTTTCCTTTTGCTGCTGTAGTGGACATCATAAACATGTGAAACAACTAGTGCTGCTACATTTTTGTTTTAATGAAAGTACTTCACTTATTACACCTTTTCTCTTTCCTCACATGCATTGTATTTACAGTGCAATAGTTTTCATATTAAAGGCAAAATATATGTGTCAAAGTTTTTAATTATTACAATTTTTGTCTCAGCCGGCTTGATGTGTGTGCTGGTGTCAGAATGAGAGACAAAGTAAACAAACCGCTGTAGCTACAAGTCATGGACAGACAGGAAGTGCAAGACGAGCACTCGCCAAGGGGTTCCTCGTTTTTGACATTCAACTTGATTTAGCATTTACTCCCGAGGTGAGATAAGTTATTGGCTTGAAATCATAGAGTGCAGATGCCAGACCTCATACTGAGAGCAGAGTGGTGCAGGGGAAGTGTGTTGGGCTCATAACCCAGAAGTCAGTGATTCAAAACCATACGCTGCTAATAAGATGTTGAGCTGTTGAACAACAAAACAAAGAAACATGTAAGACTAGAAAACACAACAGACAGATACAATTGGGTGATTTTGGAGGGAGAATAGTCAGCTCCAAGCTGAATAGAAAATATTTCAGTTCAGGTAACATATGACAGACTGAATAATAACAATAATAATAATAGAAATATGAATAATAATAATAATAATAGCAGGCGCGGGTGTGAAGCAGTACAATGTCAGCACAGGTTCCCCACAGCCACAGTCAACAGAAGCCTGCCATACATAACTAGGGCATCCATGACCCTGATCCAAAGAAACCTGAGACGAGAAAAAGCACAAACATTGTGGGGAAGAAGCCAATTTAATAACTTGCATTAATAGAGAGGATATAGATGGATATATGGATATATGGATGGATATATAGATGGATAGGAGGAGGAGGAGGAGAGTGGAGCTCAGTGCCCTGGTCCAAAGCAAGTCTGGCCTGCCCTAACTATGAGTTCTTTAAGATATGATGGTGTCTGACCATTAAGAGCATTAAGAGCTTCTTTTTGAGATAGGATGTACCTGATTTTTGCAATATTTTTCAGTCTTTGGCCCCTACATTCAGGGGCCAAACATGTTCCAGAAATGATAAGTATTTAGTTTAAATTTATCTTATTTTTCATACAATAATTATGAATGTGCCAGGGCTGCTCAAGATTGACAAAACTGAGTGTAAAGGTACAACACTATTCTTCTGGTACTGGTACTGAGTCGGTATATTCCTACAGAACAGCTTGTCAGGTGGTCAAACAGGTTTGGAAGCCCCCCCCCCTTTGCCCCACACCTTCCTGACAGCTGATTAGAGGGTGCAGTAGTGCCATCTCTGTAACTTTCCGACACCATTAAACTGACATTCACACCAACTTCACTCAGTGATTGGTCAGCTGTGACGAAACAAAGAGAGGAGCCCAGGCCTGAACTGCTCTCTCCGGCTCTCCTTTATCATTCATGACACAATTATTTCTGTCACTTTTCATGTGAACAAATGAGTGCAAGGCTATGAGGGCCTTCCAGGAGAGAGAGAATCTGAAAATACGCCCTGTTATTCTCTTATTTAAGCCCCCCACATGTCTGAGTGACAGGTTTCCAAAAGATTGCCATCAATTAAGGAACACACTTTGTGTCTTACATGTGTATCTAATAATAAATAAATATATGTAAATAAATATTGGAAACCCCTTAGGTTATTTAATGTTTATTGTAAATAAAACCTTTTTCCAGACAGACGTCTTCTGCATTATTCCACAAATAGCCCATTTAAAGGTTGTGTGATGCCTTCGTGACTGACTTGTACATCTTTTACCGAGCTCATTATTCAGACACGCCTCACCGTTCAACAGAGACAGGATCAATACCCACTGTGGCCTCGTTCTCCAATGCAAGTAATTAAGTTACATTGATTGAGACATCAGAGGGAGCGACATGGAGCCGTCCACACAATCATCTGCTTGTGAAAAACAAAAGGCAGATAAAATACAAGGCATGAATTATAAACAGTATGACAACATGCAATAATGGAGCCATGTTACCATCAAAAATGTAGAGGTCAACCAGTATAGTGACCATGCTTTAAAAACATTTTATATTTGAACAGGAAATGTGTTCATATTTTAATCACGTACACTAGTGGTGCGTTTCAAACGTATCCATTCCCTGATAGGCAGTGACTCTTTGAGCGAGTTCAGCACATTCTCAATTTCAGCTTGTTAGATCAGCCAAATGAGTTTATAGGCAACATCTGCACGGTGGAAGAGAGACTATCACTGTTCTTTTATGACAATTTAATCAGATTTTTTGTTTTAAAGTGTAGCCAGTGGTTTAGAATATATATACATACAATTACGGGTCTTGCAAGAGACAGACGAAAAAAAAAAAAAGAACAACCACAATAAGCATGGCCTTACTGGGTTCAGGACTTCCAATTCATCATCTTTTAAAAGATCTTTTCCTGAACCAATGGATAAAAAGTATGAATATACACTAAGAATACTGAGAATCCCTAAACAGAATCATGGGAAATGAATGGGGAACAGATGGGGATGTGGGAACTCAGACAAAGGTAGGAAGGATTTGAGCTCACATGGGTCATACAAGTGGCCGTCTTCTGCTTCCACTGATCACGTTTCTTACTGTTTCTCTTTTTTCTGATTGTAAGTTGCCGACTTGTTTCCCTACACTAAAACGGGAGCGCCTAATTCAATGTTACAAGTCACAAAACAGGAAGGAGGAAGTTAGGAGGGAAAGAGGAAACACTGGAAAATGAAATGCAGCAAATAACATCTTTCCAACTGTGGTTTTGTAACCGAGGATGCAAACAGTATGTACGATCTCACCCTGCGTGAGCTGTAATGAGTTTTCTATGCTCATCTGTCTGCTGAGCATTCACATCACACCGCCCCGTCCTCCTGAATCCAGGACAGCCGCGGCTGTCCTGGTGCACTGCGCGCTTGGCTGAGCACGTACAGCCAATGGTGACCAGACAACCCTCCTTTCAGACTCTGATGACACCAACATTCCCAAAGGCTACTCAGAACCCTACAGTGCGTCCGCTGGGCTTTACTGACAGATTTGTGACATCCTGTGGTGATTAAAGGTCTGTTTGACTTGCCTCTTCATTCAGTTTTTTTACCAACGCCTTCACTGAGCGCTCACTGTACCACATGGACTGATAAAAGTGATCAAGAGTTCTCTTGTTTAAGTTGAATTTCATGACTAAGACTGATCTGTGAAGGGCTCATGCTTGCACTATTAATACATACTGTAAGGTCACATTAGTCTAACAAAAATGCTGTGCAAGCAGCCCTGACAAAGCATGTGATGTCCTGATTTTGATATGAGTAATAAATAAATACAGAGCACTTACAAAGGCAGTATGTGAGAACGGTTGTCTGTCTAATGTGATGACACATTATAGAATCATGACCACTGAGACACAATGCTTCTACATTTGACCTATCATATTAGAAAAAGCACAGGTGTTTGTTTTTGTGATTTTCTCTTATTTATATCCTGATATGATGTCAGATTTTAAACATAATCAAAGTTCCAAAACTTGAGTTGAACGTATGTAGAAATGCTGCCTGCAAGTCAAAAACCAAGGCTCTGGTGAACTGGGGCGCTGCATAAAGGTTTGGATTAAGATAAATAAGGAGTCTTCAACTGTAAATCATGCAAATATATTCTAGAATATAAATATAAAGAACTGGAATGCATTAACTATGACTCTGTTCTGTTCAAGTGTCCCAGTAAGACATGATGAAGTGACAGTGAGCCAGCATATACAAAACAGTACCAGGACCATGAAACTGAATTGAAAACAAACAAATTGTCTATCTTTACTTCTCATATTGCAATAGTGTGGGCAACTCCTCTGAAAATACACATAGAATTGTAATAACTTCAAGTTCTCTCTTTATTTCTGGAATCTCAACTTTTTTTTTGTTTGTTTTTTTATTGTTCCTTCATGAGCAACAGTGGTGAGGAATAAAGAGGCTTTAATGGGAAGAAACATCAAGCAGAACCGGGCTCTAGCTGGGCAGACATCTGCCTTGACTGGTTGGGTTGTGAGAGAGAGAGAGAGGGTGAGAGGGGAGAGAGAGACAGAGAAGCACAGCAACAATCACAACAACAATAATAGAAATATACTTCATAATAATATTGGAGGCAGTGGGCCAAAATGACAGCAGCAGCTGTCAAGCTGGACCAAGAGGACCAAGAGGACAGCAGGCGGTCCACAGTTCTCCTGCCAGACAAGAAAGCACAAAAGAAGAAGTCAAGTTAGTAACAAGCACTAATGGTACATGAATGCATACAAATGGAGAGGAGGAGAGAGGAGCTCAGTGCATCATGGGAAGTCCCCCAGCAGTCAAGGCCTATAGCAGCATAACTAATTGCTGGTCCAAGGTGAGCCTGGTCAGACCTAACTATAAGCAAAGTTTTAAGCCTACTCTTAAACATAGAGAGAGTGTCTGTCTATCAGCCCCAAGATGGTTCCATTGTTGGAAGATGGTTCCATTGTTGTTGTACCCTGAGATAACTTCTGCTGTGATATGGTGCCATATAAATAAAACCGACTTGACTTGTTATTTGTATTGTCATTTGTTTGATTTTAACCTGTGCAAAAACAAAAAAGGTCCAAGGAAAAGGAGGATAAAATCATTTTAATACTGTACACTATAGTTCTTTTTTTTTTACTCTTTTTGTTTAAATCTTAGGACACCATATCAAGTTGCATTGTGTGAAATACTAAACCCATATGAAGGACTAAAAAGCAGAATATTTCAAACTCTGCTGCTTTGATTTTTACCATTCTGTTTTTTTCATCTGTCACTTTATGGGAGTGACAGATTGAACACTGCATGTTGATCAATATCTTGGTCCAGATATAGAAGGCTCTAACATATCAGCCACTTCTTATTTGAATTCTCAGTATTACTTTCTCTTGCATATAAAAAGACTGGATGTAACAGTAACACTAAATGTCACGTGCAAAATGTCACTTTAATTAGGAATGCAAATGTTATTCACAGCAGCATTTGTCAGCATAGAAATGAGTTTTATGTTTTTGTAATACTGTCACAAATAAGTCCACTGAGCTTCTTGAATTTTAAACACTACCAGATGCTTTGATATGATGTACAAATATCTTTTTTTTAAACATACAATCCATAAACCCTGCTCATGGCCTCATGCTGCTCTGTACCTCCTCTCGCCTCTGTCCAGGCTCACATGTCTGAGGCAGATAATGTTATAGTATCTGAGGAGTACAGACATCCAGCGCTCCGTTAAAAAGGACAGGCTGTCCGTTTTCACAATGTTGTCACCATGGTAACTGATGTAGAGACCATCCCCAGTCACTGCCATAAGCAACAATATCTGATTGTGGCAAAATGCCTCTTCAATAAAATATAATTGAGGGCGTCTACAAAGCAATGTGGAGCACAAAGCTGCTGAAAGGTCAGATGGGAAAAATGAACAAATAGAAAACAAAAACAGTTCATTTAAGTCATGAACAGATTTACTTTAAGCTGTCCTGTACAGTACATGTAGAATTTTTTCATTTATCTTGAGGTCCAGCAACCCTCTTGAATATATTTTCTGCCTTAAAAAACATTTTCAAGGCTGATTCTTTGACTATAAAAAACAATGTTTACAACCTAGCAGTCTTCTTCTCTTCTTCTTTTCCTGTTTTTGCCGATGTACCAACAACTGTTGGTCGGTGTAATAGGGTTAAACCTAATCTATTGTTTTATAAATAATAATAATATGATATAATAATAAAACATGACATAATCATAAGTTACATAAGTAACTGCTTTCCCGCAGTTTTTTTCCCCACATTGCTGGTGGTGACCTTGTGGCCTATGAGGTGGGCTAGCTCAGGTGCACCCATTGGTGTTTCATAAGCAATTCACCAAGTTATCACACAGAATCTGGACATGGGATGCACTGTTGCCTTGGTCTAACCAAGTTTCAGCTAAAGTCATAAAATCAAGATAGCCCTTCACAATAATTGATCAAAAATGTTTTCCTGTTAAAAATCTGATGTTTGAAGCTAGATTTATTGTGTTAACAGTATTATAAACTCAATGTTCTGGTACAGGCTGTGGCTAACGAGGAATGGATGCTAAATTTGATCAAAAGAACTGGTTGAGTGCTTCCTGTTTCCTAGCAGAGCCACCATTCTTTTTCTATTACCTATCAAGACAGAAATTGAGGAAGCTACCAGCACACTGAGTCTTTTCTAGGGAGAATCATGAGAGCCATTAGCCTTGTAGCCTGGACACAGCAGATATCAATTAGAGCTTGCTGCATTTTATTATCAGGATAGTGACTTTATAGCCTCAGTAATACCGAAATATTTAGACAGTACAGCATGAAAAGAGGCATGAGGCATTAAGCATGGCCAAGGACTGAAGCCAGCTGGTGCAGGAGAAGGACTTCTGGCAAGCATAAAATGTCACCCAGTTAAGAAGGCTCACGCCATTAAATGCTTTGTTTGATGGAAATCTACACAAAGCTCCACCTCTAGAACCAGCATGCATGAACCCAAACAACGAGTCACTCATGTGAGTATACTCTGTCCAACTTATAGTGCAACCCAAACACTAAGTCTCACTCATTTCCTAAATGTCGCAGTAAAGTTCTATCAAAGGAAACCTAAAAGGTCATTTCAAAGGTCACGATCAAGTGTTGCATCAATATTTGTGACAATAAGCACTGAACACTTCAGTTTGATAGGAATTCTGATTTCTTACATTTATCTCAATCTACCTATTTAACAGTGAATCATTGTGGATGTAGACATTTCCTCTTTTCTAGAATTTAGGAAACTCACCTTGGCAAACTCCATCTGCTGATGAAGATCATGTTTTTTGATCATAAGCTACATTAACAGAACAGTTTTATTAGTTTGTCAACTGCTGTGTCATTGATCATCAACTCAAGCAGCAGTGTTGGCACATGTCATTTAACTGTCTCAATGAGATAAAGTGCAGACAGAGTGTAACTCTATAAATATTCAATGTAATTCCATACAATACAGCAGTTTATCAGGGAAGTGTTTGGATGTTTGGAATTACACCAAAGAAAATGTATACAGCTTCAGTATGTGAGGTTAGTTTGTCTGAGTAGCTTGTAGCTGCTACATTCATTAGAAGTGTGGTGCTCCTGCATTAACTACCTCCAGTGAAGAGCAGCTTGTAGTAGAGGGTGGACCTAATTGGAAAAGCAGAACCTGACATGCATAAATTCCATTTCAAAAGAGAAAGATCAAATCTAAAGATGCTAATAGCCCAAAGGATAATTAGGCCTGATACGGACTGCAGTCAATGCTGAACAGACTCTAATAGAGAGAGAGAGAGAGAGAGAAAGAGAGAGAGAGAGAGAGAGAGAGAGAGAGAGAGAGAGAGAGAATAGTAGCATGATGATCTATTGGTTAAAAGATGGGTTCACATTTTCTCAAGTCTGCCTTAACCATCAGTCAGGACATCAGTCAGGAGCCCAGATGAACACTGAAACACTTTCCCAATACTGACTATGAGATGTGTTGAATATTATTACAGTTCCTTGAGTTCTTTAGCTCTGTTTAAATGTTTAAAAGTTCTTTTTTTTAGAGACTGTGCTTGAAAATTTCCTCTGATTACTGGCTGGTATTGGTGAAGCAGGTGAAGAGAATCAAAGAGAGGTGGTTTCTTTCTCTCATCAGAAGGCCATGGTGAAGTTAGTTGTGCTACAGTGACTATTACCTATATATTCTCATCATGAGCAGTCCACATAACCTTCAGCTGGAAACACTGAGTTTGTTTGTTCCATGAAAAAACACAGCCTTTTCTTCATATTCCATGTCTTAAAACCCAAAGCAGATCTGACTCCTGTCTGACTGTTTTTACACAACCGTGTCTTCACCTTTGTTGTTTACAGCACCTCTGAATCACGTGTCATATCTGACCTGTGGGTGCTCCAGGCTGTCGGCTTTACCTTCTGAAACACTTGCGTCACTTCAAGCCACATCAGTTTGATGTCACCTCTGACCTGACATCAGTGACTATGTCTATCCTGGTTTGAAGTTTATTTCCTCCCGACTGTGTGACGAGTCTGTAAACAGTCAAACCTCCCAACTTATATGGATTCTGTTACATCCTCTTGGAGAACTGTGTGTATGTGAAGCTCGTGTGACGTTCATTCTGGACTGTGAGGAATAATATGTTATGTTTTAACACATTCCATGCTCTTTATTCAGCAAATGCAGCTGACCCAGGTCTCATAACAAAACCTAAATGAAGTGAAAGGGTCCAGTCCAACCGCCACTTAAAAACATCAGAGATCACTGTTGAGGACTCTGCAACACTTGATTCCTGGATTCCTCCTTCAACAGATGAACATAAACAAACATCATGCACATACATCGTTCCACACAGAGAAGAGAACAACTTCAAGATGAAGGAACCAGAAGAACACATTTTTGGAGTGGAGTGGGACTTTAAGACGGAGTGAAGGAGTTACTGCTTGGATAGAAAAGAGATTGAACTGATTTATGAATAATATGGTGCTGTAACACTGAGAATACAAGTTGCTAATCTGCACAATACACCCTGCATTACACAGTGGGATGTGGTTGACTGAACTAATGTGATTATAACTGATTATGGTGATTTAGATTTGAATCACCTCACACTGGTGGTTCAGTTTTCATGTTTGCTTTGCCGTCACTGTTGATGCACTTCATGGTAATGTCCACTAGGGGGCTGGCATGAATGTGCTTTGTTGGCTGATCACCTCTCCAGTTTAGTCATCCCAACTAGCAACACTATGGTTATCCTCTTCAGACCGTCAAGTCGTCACAAAAACCGTTTTAGTAACAGTGCTGTATAAACAGATACTTCCTGCCCCTGTGCTAGTTGCTCTGGAGATGACCTACAATATTCATTAAGTTCTCTGATTCCTGTCAGAAGTGTGTGGACAGAAAGGACTGTAGTTTCCAGAAACAATGAATGTGCGGTTATGCAAACTGTCTCTATGATACGTTGGCTGTGTTATTTCCCTCTATGACTTGGATTCAAGAGGGGAAGTGCTCCATCAGACATGGCTGACAGCAGGAAGACCTCATATGGTCTGCGAGAATGTGTCTGAGTAAACAGAGTCTGCAGCAGTGTGACGCAGGGCCAAACAGAGACGAGGAGGGGCAGACAGCAATTTGAATGGACAAAGCCCCTTGCACTGCGTCTGCTGTCAACAAGGCAATTCATCATAATATCTGCCAGACCAATACAATCAGGGAAAACCGAGGCTGAAAACAGGTCTTACCCCTTTTGAGAATCAAAACCAAAAACCAATGAAGGCTCCTGCTGCAGAGATCCAGCAAAAACGCTGCGTTATCATCTTTTGATTAGTAATATTTTGAAAGAGTGATATCAGAGCCTCTAAATACACAGGCCTGCATATTCTAGGAACTCATGCTCAAAAAACAAAGAGGAAAATTGGGATTTTGCACCTCAGCGTGAGATTCCAGGTGTTCTATGTGTAAAAAAAAATAGTATAAAGCCTTTTGTGTCTCCAGAGGTAGCTGTGTGAAATCTGAAAAATTCCCATTTCAAATGACTCACTTGAGTCAGTGTCACAAGTTTTGAAAATGAGGGGTGTCTAGGGGTGTGTAGTTAGTAAGAAGTGAGGTTACCAGACCTCTGTGGCCTCCTCATCTCTGCTGGAGGCTACATTAGCTGCTAATAGCATAACGCAGCCAAAACTTAACAGTTGTGAAGGAAGTTGAGCTGTATTGTGGGTGATGTAGGCACCAGAGTTTGACAAGGAAGAACTATGCATTGATAAAAAAAAAGACGACATCTCTGGTTCTGCTGCATTGATTTTTAGACTTTTTTGAAACTGTCCAACTATTTACATTTTTTGGGGGGAATGAGCTTCCTTTTTGTTATTATTACAGCCTCACTGACTACTCATTGCTCCACAACAGCTCTGGCCTAATCACACACTGCTTACTTTCTTCCACCCCCAGTGACCTCTAAACCTCCTGCTTGTACCACTAGCTCCCCCTACAGCCCAAGCAATCCCTATGACAACTCAGAGAGCCTCTGTGTGATCCCAATAACAGACCACACACACACGATATTGCTGCGACGGGCGTGCAGACCACAGTGTGCTAACTCTGCTAGCTAAATCAGCTGTTTATACGCACATGGCCTGTCATAAGTTTGCCCTCTACAACATCTGATCTACCCCTGCGGTTAAAGATTACATCACAGATCACAAACTTGACTATTTATGTCTCACGGAAAACTGGCAGCCACAGAGTGATTTTCTACAGCTGATTTCAGCAGCTCCAGCGGGATTTGTTTACATGCAAACCCCATTCTTCAGGCAGGAGAGGCAACCTCGCTCTGATATATCATGAGAACCAACTGCTGGCCCAAATGATCAAATATTTTTTATCACTGAATAGTTTTATCCATGCTCAGTGCAATGTCTCCTAACATCATTCTAATGGGGGATTTTAATATTCATTTTGATAACACTTACAATATGTTACCTAACAACCCACACCAAGGGCCATATCCTTGATTTAGTTCTTGCATCACACCATATAACATCACCTCCGCTCTCATCCCATAAAGTTGTGTCATTCAACACCAACCGACTTCTCAGTAAATCCTTATCAACTCTTCTCTGTTTGCTTCGCTGTGATAAACTGTATCAACTCATCACACAAAACTCCCTCCAAAATTCCAGTGATTTACTGCACTTCCCAGATACTGACTGTTGTGCTATGATTTAATGCTATAAATGAATCAAAAGGATGTCGAAATAATCGCATCATGGTGCTGATGGATGTAGAAACTCAATCATCTGTGATACAATCATCAAAGGCGTTTGGGTCAATCAACTGTACAAAACGTGGCGCCAATCCATCATGTAGATGTATTTCATAGAATATTTCATAGTAAGTGAAACCAGCTGAGCTGTTAACCTGCTGGTAGAGCCAGTTGTAAATAGCAGCTACTGAAAAAGTCAAAGCATAACCAGTGTTAGTAGCATTTTATTTTCTGCTCTCCACCAATGCCTGTACAAAATGTCATAGCAATATATTCAACACTGAGATTTTTCAATCTGGACCAAAGTGGTGGATAATCCGACAGACCAGATGATCAGATCAGGATTTTTTCAGATGCTTCACAGAATGATTGAGAAGGTGTTTTGTTCCCACAGCTGTGAAACTCATGAATATTAGATGCATTGTTGCCATTGTTTTTAAGGTTTTTGGTTGAATAACCCTCACACACAATGGTGACATTGAAGTGTGAGTGATGAGGAAAAGCAGTATTTCCAGAGCACTTTTGATTTTTCACTATATATGTATTGTTTATACAATGAAATGAAGGCAACAAAATGTACAGCAACAAGCAGACTTGGTGGCCACAGCAGAAGATCTGCTGACCATCAGGAGAAACTTGGGGTTCAGTGTCTTGCTCAAGAACACTTCAACACATGGACGGGCTGCCATCCTGATCAAAATGAAAACAACTTCATTGCCCACCTTTGTTGCACTAAAGTAGAAATTTGTCGTCAGCTTGCATGACAATCAACAGCTTACCCTATTTTAGATGCAACTTCATAGAAAAGGAAACCGCTAAAAATGAATTGAAATCATTTAAAATGATGTAAGACCAATTTAAGAAGTGTCAGGTACATAACAAATCTATCATATCCATTAATTACTTGTTTAATTTATGTATGGCATGTGGGCTGAATGATTTTTTCATAGATATTTTTCTTTGCCCAGGGGACTCCCTGAAGGCAGGATGCAGCTGATGATTCAGGGGATGGCATGAATCCTCCAAGATTTGATTTGTCATGGCGATGAGCTAACAAATGTTGTTTCCAGTCTGATATTGCATTGCATGTTGGACTCTTCAGAGCGCTTTGACAGTAAGGTATTTGAACCAGGACATCATATTGAATAAGAATGCTTGCACAATAGAAGAGTCATGTTTATGATTCTTTTTGTAAATGTCATCCACATGCTCAGAAAAGGTGAAAGCTTGATCGAAGGTAGTCTCAAGGAATTTAAAGGAGCCCACTTGCTGCTGAGCTAGAGCCCCCCGGGTTGGAGGCAGTGCATCATACGTGACTGGCCGTTTAGTGAGTGATAGCCTAAGTGGCTAGGCAGGTTTCTGAGCCACATGTCTCGGACTGTGTTAGTTTGTGTGAGGCTGTTGGTATAGTGGTGGTAGAATGTCTTTCACATGTCATCTGTTGGAATCTCACCTGTGTCTTTCTTGTGTTTTCCTCTCCTGACAGAATATTATTCATCTTTCTCTATCGACATTTACAGCATATTCATGTGACACTTCACTATTTAGCATAGTTCCTTTGTAGTGTGAACCTATACTGCAGTTGTATGTACTTAAAACTAATTCTCACACACACACACATGTTTCTTCGTAGTGTGTGTGTGTGTGCTTTCCCATGTGCATCATCATACCTGCCAGCTCAGCTCCTCCTGAGGCAGAGGGGAGGTCTGGCCAGCTCAGATACGTAAATCAGACTCAGTTACTGGCAGCGTCTGGGGAGTTGAGTGAACATTCCTCCGGTGATTATCAGAGAATGCATTAGCCAGAGATATGTGCTTTTGTGCGTCTGCTCTTTATCTGCTCGAAAAAAGTGTGTCATCACTGAGTAAGAGAAGAAAGAGGTAGAGGAACTCACCATGGTTTTATGAATCTTTATATAATATTGCTCTTTTAATGTAATATGAAGAAGAAATCTTTGATGTTCATTCTTGACTTCTGGGAATAATTGATGGTGACAGACATATCACCTCTAGAGGTCCACTTGCTAATGATTTCAACGTGCATGACAGTTCATCTTTAGGACATGTGATGGCACCTGAGTGGTTCAGTTAGTTAACTAACCCATCACCATCACCATCCCACGCTGGACCACATTATTTTTTAAATCTGTTTTTTTTTCACTCACTTTTTCAACATTACAAACAGCACAAAAATAGCACAGAGAGTTTTACAGTTGTCTCCTGTGCACCTGTGTTCATCTCCATCACAATCAGTCTCATGTTCAAGACCTACACATCAGGATCAACACATACCATAAAAAGAAAAAAGAGAAAAAGTCTAAGGTGCAAAAAATAAATAAATACATAATGGCAGACAAATAAAGGAATTCAGTGAATGTTAAGACTTTTCAAGGAGGCCCCACATCCTCTGGTATGCAGGACATGTCCTTTAACTCCCACATAAAACACATTTCAAAGACTACCTTCTTTCACTTACATCATATCGCTAAAATCAGACACAACCTTTCTCAACAAGATTCAATTCAATTCAGTTTTATTTATATAGCGCCAAATCACAACATAAAGTCATCTCAGGGCACTTTTACATGACGCAGGTCTAGACCACGCTCTTTCATTTACAGAAAGAGAAACCCAACCATGAGCAAGCACTTGGTGACAGCGGGAAGGAAAAACTCCCCTTTAACGGGAAGAAACCTAAAGGCAGACCCCGGCTCTGGGTGGGTGGCCATCTGCCTTGACCTGTTGGGTTGAGAGAGAGAGATACAGAGAGATAGAGAGAGAGAGAGAGAGAGAACTTTTTCTGGAGTAATACACAAAATAAGGAACAAATGCTTTTGCCAGGCAGAGAGATCTTAAGATCCAGGATGCATGTGACCAGGGTTAGGGGCCTTTTCAATTCAGATCATGAAGAATATCCTGTTATACTCCAAAGCCTATGTATCTCCTCACAATCCCACAGAAAGCGAAACAATGTTCCTGTTTTCTTCACACATTTATTGCATAAACCACTGTCATGTTTGTTTATCTGGATTTAATATTGTGTCATCTTATTACCTACTAATCTAAGGGGACGCTTTGCACTGTACCAAATGGAATTCCAGTCCAGTTCATCTGCAGCTACCTATAAATCCAACTCATTTGTTTAAAGCTTTATGTGTTTCTATATCTACCAGATTATACAGTTTCTGTCTTTTATTCTTTTCCTCATTATAACCAAATGTCTCACCATATTCAAATTTTAGTTGTCTAAGATTAAGAGGAGTAGATTTCTAGATGTTTTGAAGACAATTTAGGAATTTCTTTTTTGTATCAATTCATTAAATGAAGCCATCTTACCATCTTTTATTATGTCTTTTATATGTTCAATTACCGCTTGTTTCCAAATCTCCAAAAATGTTTTGCCATTTATTTGCCTGTGGGATTCATCCACATACACTGAAGAAGAACTGAATGATGTAACATTGGCAGTGGGACATGAACTGGATCAAGGCATTTATGTTAGATTACATCCCTAAAAATCTCACCAAAGCATCTGGTGGTACACTCCACTAATAAACTTTACATAGCACTAACGTTAATGTTAGTCCAAGTATATCTGCCCTTGACTCTGGCCATCATTTCAGCATTTATGCTTGATAGCCTGTATTAGCTAGCAATAGCATTAGCATTTATCATTCAAACTATACGTTAACTAACATTAGCCGTCTTGGTCGGCATGGATGGGTTATGCTTTCACAGTTCGCTAGCTTAGTTAATTAAGAAACACTATAAAGTTGTCTTGTTGGCAGATTTCACGTCAGTAAACAAAAGTAACGTTACAGCTAATTTTATCTCAGGGCATTAAAATACTTTTCCTCTGCTGAGTGTTTTTACTAGTTAATGTTATCTTCAACACCTTTAAAACCTAACTTTGGTTAAAGTTAGCTAGCTAAAGACTATAATTATTTTTCTCCTGAAGTCCAACCTCTGAAAAGCTGCAGACATTAATGATTTTGGTGAACTCTGCTGTCCATATCATAAGGGCATTTGTGATCTTTTATTCACCATCTTAATTACTGAATCTTAATTGTGCGCAGTATTTATTGTCAGAAGCTCCAGGTAATTCTAGCTGGTCATGTTAGTTTGCTAACCTGTGACAGCAGTTACATGTGGTAGAAATCAACCAAAATATTAGCTAGCTGGCCTAAAATCATCAAATAAAGTCCAGACCTAGAGTAATCAATTTTAATCAATTTTATTCTTAATTTGTGCATGATAAATAATAATCTACAGTTTTCAGTAGGTTTTCCCTTTCCTTGAATTAGGTAACAGAGAAGTCATGAAAAGCTTCATGAGCACACACCTGTTGCTGATCACGTGAAGAGAGAACCTGAGGAAGCCACAATTATAAATGCAGATTTGTAAGATTTGTAATTCTGTATGACTAATAAAAGAAGGTGAACTAGAGCAGATATTCCTGGTTTGTGCTGGAATGTGGAACCATATCTGGTGTCCTCAGGTTACAGTCAGTCAAAGGAAAGGTAAGCCCAGCGTTCAGCTTTATTATGATTTCCTTTTTTTATACCTCCTCTGTCCAGGATCGCTGTGTGTACTCAATGACTCATCAGGGATTAGTTGTGTAACACAGTTACACTGGCAGGAAATGACTGGAGAAAGTGGTCATTAACTGGTTGGTTTGTCGTAATGCTAATCACCCTTATCTCCTTATCTCCACATGTGTGAGCCGCTCTGATGCACAAATCTGTTTATTTTCAAGTTCATTTCTTCTCCCGGTGTTAAAGATGAACATGAGGATATCCACTCAGCACTCAAGATTACCTTCATATCAGGAGAGAGTCAGAGGAGATGAAAGTCTGGGTTGTAATGGAGACCTCCCCAATTCACTGGAACAAACACTGTTAACTGCTGATGATCAACAATCTTATGTAAGAAATAATAAAACAGAATGTGTTCAATCTTTGCAGTCACCATTTCCAAAAACAAAGAAAAATAGTGTTTTGGTTTGACTATGACATAAACTTTGTGTCACATGATGAAGATGGTGTGAAGCAGCTGAGAGCACAAACATAAAAATATCAAATTAAAGACCACAACTGCATTTAATTTTCTCCCCAAATGAATGCATGATCCAGCTTCATATAAGCTCTGCTCTCCAAATGCAACAGCACTGTCACTTTGATGTTACTGGGGAATGTAGTGTTGCCTGTCCTTATATTTTCTCTGAACATTCATGGAACTATACACTACAGCTCAGCTGAACACTCATGCCTGGGTGACACAACAAAGTCTTGTCAGCTGTGTCACACAAGAAACGCAGCAATTCATAGATTCCAGACGATGGGTTACTCCCTCCGTGATGTCATATGCCCAGAATGTTCTAGACTGTTCTCATGTCCTCGCAGAGAGGAAAATGTAGTTAGCATATGCTGAAACCTGTTACACTGTCCATGCTAAGCTCCAGTACACGGACATCACATGTACAGTAGAGATGACACAACTGTATAGCAAAACTCCACCACACAAGGCTGGCATAACAGCATCACATTCACAGCTGATATGCTGAGTACGGTTTACAAACGGAGTTGAGGAAATTCCATGCACAGACATGCAATCATTCCCCAAGAATTGTTTTCAGTTTTCATTGTTTTTGGTTAATTGTGAACATTATGAGCCCTTGTGCCTTCCCAGGAAACATACAAGCATCCTCTGATTCACGATGGCAGTGTTGTTGGCAGAATCATGCTCATTAGCACATGAGCCAGCCTCACAACAGAAACCAGCTGGATCATCTCTTCAAGTGTGGCCAGTGTCTGACCTCAGCTTTGTTTGTCTCAGATTATTCAGCGGTGTCATTTACCACTTGTATTTTCGATTTTCTGTGTTGTGTTCACATTCTACGTATTTATACATCAGCTCCAGCGCCTCCTTGACCTCCTTCGAGCTGATAATATCTCGCTTTCACTATCAACACTCTTTTCAGCACCCCGGCAGAACAATACGACTGCTGTAGCGCTGTCACTGTGTCCACATGCAGCGGGGTCTTGTCCCACATTCAACATACCAGATGATACAGTGACAGATAGTCATGCCTGTCAACATTTTCCCTATAATGTTGTGTATGTTTGGTTTGGTGGTTGGGTGTCATATGTGTTACACCTGGACGAAAAACACTTTCAGCTTTATTTAAAGAGTGGTTCATGTTGTTTTGTAGTTGTGTTGGTATGGGGCTGGGTTTACTGTGTACAGAAGACACAGTATTTGCCATGACAATGAATAGCCGCTCACAGTCTCTGATGATTGTTTTAAACCTGCACAATACGATTTTAAATTGGCACGATGTGTTCACAGACCTGGAACTAGTGTGCTTTGTGACTTTTTGAGATGTAATGATATAAACCAGTGTAAAATTGTGCGGACCCTTTGCGCCTCTCCTGTCTTCTGCTTGGTCCTTTAAAGGCAACCAGTTTAACAAGTAAAATATATTTAATTTGAAATGATTTAGAGTTGTTGGAAATATTAATTTTGAGTAGTCTTTACTAAATCAAAGAGTAAAGTAAATGATCAAGTACTCTGTGCAGATTTTTAGAATATACTGTAGTGAATAATTCAATTTTATTTATACAACACCAAATAGAACAAACAGTCATCTCAGGGGACTTTTACACCAATTCCTAGAAGTTTTAAACAGTTTTAGAAAACCTGGACTCCTTATACCTCAGACATTAATGTGTGATGACTCTCTCTCATCGGTTGCTCTGTTGGATTCCAGTTTCAGTAAATGTTATTATTATAAAGTGCTATTCTGTGAACATATTTTGCCACAGAGTTTATTTGACACAATGGAACTCTAGAGAGAGCAGCTCTATCAGCCAAAGTGAGGCCTTCTATGGTGTGGTTTCTCTTATCCTGTGTGCACTGTGGTCTGAAATCAGATAGCAGATCATGTGTGTAATAAGCTGTCATGGATATATCAGTTGTGCTTTATTCTACTTCAACATGTTTTTCTATGTTTATAATGTCTCCAAGAGCTGCTGGAAAGTGAATCAATTAGAAGACCAACGAACATAATAAT
The DNA here is from genome assembly GCA_029490765.1 of Euthynnus affinis. Classification (NCBI taxonomy): domain Eukaryota; kingdom Metazoa; phylum Chordata; class Actinopteri; order Scombriformes; family Scombridae; genus Euthynnus; species Euthynnus affinis. The sequence goes on along the minus strand of CM055853.1, from coordinate 2,314,562 downwards.
GAGACACTAACAATGAGACAGTGTATGCACAGTAGACCTTCCCCAAACATTATATAGGGAATAGCTATTGGAAAAATTTACATGATTTTTTAAAATAGCTATGCTACCTGACCTCTGCTGGGTTATATACAGTAGACTACTGAAACTAATACTGCACTTGTCCAATGATTACCTTCCGTTCAAGTTGCTGCCTGTCATTCCCATGCACATCATTTGCAACATGTTTAATTTTCAAAGAAAACAAAGAAAAAAAGAAAAGCAAACTGTAAAATAATGCAGAGTATTATTTAGTAATGCATTAGATCAGATTTCAGAGTTCACTCACCTCCAGTTATTGCTGCCTTTTATGTCTCTTCATCCACCATCTCATACATATTTGGCTTTTCCCTGTTTGTTTTCTGCAAATGTTGTAATCTCTTTTTATATGTTGTTTACCCTGTTCACATGGACTGACCCATATAAAGGCTAAAAGACAGATCACACAGTTTAGAGTGCCTGAATTGATTCCAGTCTTTACCCAGCAGCCAGTGAAGTGAAGCCAAGACAGGACTGGGAAAATGAAGTGTTTTAACAGTAATTCAAGCAAAGGTTTGTTTAGATCTGCGAAGAGAAAAACGCCATAATGGATTTTGGAGGAGAACTGGTACGTTGCCACAGAACAATAAGATAGAAGAAACAAGGTTTTACCTCACAGATGAGTGGAACTGATGTGGAAATGTAATTACTGCCGGATGTCTGCTAATGTCTGTGTAGATACCTGCTCCATCACATTCGTCAGTACATCACTCATCACATCAGTCCAATGGATGCTACAGAGAGGCCAGCCATCACACTTTGTCCTCTTACAACACCTTCTCAATCTCAACTTGTCAACATGTAGACGATTGCTCAGGACCCCTTGGTATCACTTGAACACACTGGGTGCTCCTTTAGTGTCATTTTTCTATATTAAGCTCCATTCACCTTAATATTAACCCTCCCGCAGTGCTATATGATGCTGTGAGGATCAGTCCGGTGGGCAGACTGTATGACCTGCTGCTCTTAAGTATTTTCCTCACTGTCAATTCCCTTGTTAAGTTTTAATGATATCCTCGACATTTCTCTACACAAAAACACCAAAGTGTCCTTGATAACTCAACAATATGATTTATGATAGGTCAGTTTTAATTATTTCACTTTTGATTTTTTTTTGTTTTTCTTTGTTTTTGATTGTGGTAGAGGCTAAATTACCCATGAACCTCGTGAACTGTTACTATGGAGACAAAGACAGCCCGCTGGTTCATTGGTTCATTGGGCGCTGTGGTGCTGATTTGTATCAAGTTGCTTGATAAAAATGTCAGTGTATTCCCTAGAATCCCTAGAAGTTGTAAATACTGAACAGTGAGAGTACACTGAGGAGTTTAAGGGGTACACACATTTTTAATATCTAATTGTTAAATGGATTTTTAAAAAATCATTTTAATCACATTTTACGCTTATCTGACAGTGCCCCCAGTTGTTGACTATACTCACATGATAGCTGAGGGCAAGAGCTCTCTATAACAGTTGGTTCCATGTCCGCAGCCCCTTTAGTTGCTTAATTATAAGCATTCAAACATGAACAGAGGTTCAAAGGTCAGTATTTCAAAGCAGGAGCCATGTAGAATCTTCATGTTACTGTCCAGGTCAGAGTAAAAGAGGTGAAATGGCTCTGCAAAGATAAACAAATTACAAGAGGCTAAGTCCAACATGAAATATTTCAAATGTACTTATAAGTTTACACTAGTGTGCTACTACAGTTTTATTATTACAATGATATTAAAATGCATATTTGCTTTTAACACCAGCATTTTGCCACCATGGAAGTAAAGTAACATTAGCTTGCATAGGTGAGCTAACAGATAGCCAGGTTGCTATGAGTCAAACTGATGAGCATTGCTATATTTCTGGCTCAGTTGAAACAATCTGAAAGCTAGCTAAGTTTTTCGTTTGTTTTTTAGCTAGGCATACTATAAAAATATTGAAATCTAAGCATTACTTTCAGATTGTTTCAATCTGAGCCAGAAATATAGCAATGCTCATCAGTTTGACTCATAGCAACCTGGCTATCTGTTAGCTCGCCTTTGCAAGCTAATGTGAGCTTACTTCCATGGTGGCAAAGCTGTAATAGCAGACTAGTTGCAAAATGGTTGCAAATGGCTGTAATTTGTGCATCTTTGCACAGCTGTTCTTACATCTATTTGTCTGTCTTGACACAAATAATAAAAAAATGTGATATTTTTGGACAACCCTTTGATTTGGTTCAGTCCAACTTGCGTCAGAGAGACAGACAAACAGACAGAGAGGAGCCTTTCCTCCTTTTGAATGTTTTGAAGTTATGATTATTCATAACATTCAACTACATCAGCCAGTGGTGCTAACAGCTCGCACTAGAACCCGTGTGTGGGATTGGGATTAGACAGCTGTTGTGAGGCTGTTTGATTCATCCAAACTGTTTGTACTTTGTTGCAATTATTAAACACTGAAGATGACCTTTTGAGTATTGAGAATAACAACTCTCAAGTTTAACATTGTTGAACCAGGTTTCATCATACAAATCCTATTGTGATGTGTTGTAAGACTATTTCATTTATATAAATTGTTTGTCCTTGTCTGACATTGAAGATGGCCTGGTGGCCTGCAAACTACTGGCATTTTAGGCGATATTGTTTTTATGAATATAATTTCAAATGTCAAATAGCCATTCCTCTAATAACCATCTCCTGTCCTCATCCACCCAGTTCTATATTATATAGTGCTCTTGATGCATTCTTGGTTCACATAGCACGCTCCATCTAACTAGTCTAGACTAGTGTAGGTGGCTGGTTCCTGAGAGGTTAGGTGGTGTAGTAATGCAGGAAATGACGCCAAGAGCTCCTGACCAATCGTTCACATGTTGACTAGTTAGGAATGAGAAGGTGTTGTAAGAAGACAGAAGATGTCTGGCCTCTCTGTAACATCACTGCTCCATGGCAGTTATGACGTTTGTTACCTTACACAAGGGCAGGAGTGCAGGACATTGACTGACACTCAAAATCTGCTTCATGTCATTTTTGTACTGATGATATTTTCACGCCTCAGTAAATTGACTTTGGAAGTAAACAGTGACTGTGAGGTTGAAGTAAGTGCAGCATGTGGAGGTTGATCAGAGCGCACTGGGACATACTTGATTAAAGATAAGGATTTAGTTTGTGCATAAGGACCAAATACTTCTTTGGCCTGAATATAAGATGACTCTCCTTTTCCATCACCAACACTTTTTGAAGATAAAACACACTTTCACACTCTTCCTGTTGGCAAAATGAATCCAACGAGAAGAGATTACTATTAAAACAGAACATAAATCTCACATTTATGTAGCTTGTCTATAATTCACTCTCTCCTGTCAGGCTTTTGAAGGCAAAACATTTATTATTTTCATTTCTCTGTCTTTTTGAGCTCCTCATCATCTGTGACAGCAGTAATTCTCTGGCTGTTTGTTTCTGCAGTAAAGACACGAGCCTTCACAAACTCCTGAAGGTTCAACTGAGCTAACCAAAGACTTTCAGCGCTGACTCACTCAGACTTAGAAACACTCACTAGCCTAGCAACATTAAGGCTACAAACAACTCATAATGCATTGTCTAGTCCTTGAATATAACACTAGACTGTATTTTCCATAATTTCCAGCAAAAATATCATTGTAAATTTGGGCCAATATGGTCAGTAGGATGAACCAAACAGTATTATAGTTACATTCATCATTCATCATGATCAGTGAAAAACAAACACATTCTGGAGTTGATTAAACAAGAGACAAAATATATTATTTTGAATTATTTATGTCTATTACAATTCAAAGGAGGGAATATAAGCCCTTTTTTCTCATTCTTACTTTCTGTTTGATTTTTGTAAGGACTTGAAGTTTTGGGTGAGGGGTTAAAATTCTTCTTAGGGACCTGTGTGACAACTAAAAACACGAGATGATTACTAAAAAAAATTTATCAGAATGCTCTTTACAAGCATCAGCCTGTGAAGCACTGACTCACAGCCTGCAGCTTGTTTAGTTCTTCAGAATTAAACTTCTACTGACAAACTCTCTGCGCACAGAGACCTTCATTTGTCAGTGCCACATTATTTATTTTTTTAATTCTTACCAGTGTTCAAAATACGTTGATCCTCCACCTCAGAGCCTGTTAAACATGAACCCATGTGAGCGTGCGCTTTCGGATGCAAAGCAAAGATAAAGGATCAAATGTGTAAGAAAGCCTGTGGGCCTTTCTTACCGAACCCCTGTGCAGCGCTCCACTCCCACTCTACCACTTTAATTAAGTCATTCATCTCTGGTGACAGGCAGCAGGCTGATCTGCAGATTGCAGTGTAGCCAGCCTCCCTGCATGCTACCGCGTGACCTGATTTGAGAAGGGAAGGGAAGGGAGAGCAAAGAGAGGTAAAGCAGGAAGCGCAGAGACGAATGAATGAGAGCTGACAAACCCGACCAACTACAGGAAACCATTTGCAAGCGTTTAAGCGTAAAATGATTAACACTGACGCACAGACTTCATACACACACACTGTAAAGATCAGCTCAACATGACAGCTGTTCCTCAGCGATGTGTTTGAGATCAGCATCAGTAAATCTACTCATACTGGTACAGTACATGTAACTAATTACTTTTTCAAATGAAATAATGCAGTTACAATTATTGATATTTAAATGGGCTCGTTACTTTTGTCTGACGTGAATATGGTGGACAAGTGCAGACAAATGCAAACACAACATCATGTGACCTCTCACAGCCACATTGTCCACATCATTGTAGTCGACTTGTGGTCAAACTTCTGCCTCGTCTCTGCAGTTTGGATCTGTGCTAGAACCTGGAGCGGACGTTTCACTTGTCTTTCTTTCTTTTTTTGTGTTTGTGAAGCTTTCAAGCTGAACCCGGCGCTGCAGCTGTGCGTCGTCAGGTTAAACAGCGGTGGGGAGCTGTTGCTAAGTGAGATAGTGAATTGTCATTTCCAAACTGTTCTGACTGGGGTCTGTCTGTGAGGAGGAAGTCCAATAGCCTGTTACAGAGGGGGTGCTCAAGGCCAGTAGACCATAAAACAATAACACAGGAACAATAATGCTCCCTTAATGTAATAGTGCTCCAAAGTGAGGCCACTTACAATTAGGTTAAGCTAGCCTGATGGCCTGGAGGATTAACAGTATGTGAGAGGTCAGTGACAGAAACATGCCAGTCACATTAGGTCCATACAGTTTGACTGTATCTTAGCTGCAATATGAGCTTACTGAAGAATGGTAATAGTATTAAGAACAAAACAACACAGGGTCATCGAACAATGAGCAAACAGCAAACGTGTCTGAAGTCTTCTTATTTTTATTTAAACAAATGTCCTTTCTTCAGCTCTCTTCACTGTCTAGTATAATCTGTACAGTCAGTTTGTGGCCATTTATCATGTTAGTTTTCATGAAAGTTGCCAGCTATAAAGAGGATGAGGTCCTCAGTCATAAAAGGCCCGGACCTATTTGAACCGCTGAACCATTTGGACAGGTGACGGATGATCGAGAGGTGTAGAACCATGCTGCATGTATGACTCAAAGGTCAGGAGGAACTGAAATAAATACTTTCAAGAAAATAAAAGCCACGAGCACATGCATGTTCTCATTGTGTTTCTTTTAGCCCGTTTCTTCGCATGAACATATATAATCTACTTCAAACAGCTCTGCTTCACTTTCAAACAGCTGCACACATCTGGCGGTCACCCAGTACAACCAGACCCCTCCATTTTGGCACTGATCCAGCTGTGGAGTGATCTTAGAGGGGAACCTTTACAGCTTCTGATGAACTGCGCAGGTTCATTATTTGTTTTCTGACTCAGCTTTTCCCCCAATCAGAACAGATTTGAACCTTTCTTATGCAGAGATGTCAAAGCGTTTGTGGCTGGTGGCTCAAATAAACAAGTTACAATTATGTGTAACTAAACATTATCTGTCGCCAGTTATTGAGTCAGGGATATAAAAAGTGAAAAATAATGTTTCTGTGCTGCGAATACCTTTTTGATGAGCCAGATCACGGTAGCCGTGGGGGGAAAACAGGCGTGAGTTGTGAGTGACGACACAGTGATGATCTCAGGATCTGCTCATATAAAAGTGACCAGTCTCTCAGTGCTCACTCCACTGTGGAAGCTTGATCATCATGGTGATTATACGCTTGGACTGAACAAGAGGCACATCTGGATGGAACGGGCAGAGTCACATAGATGAGGTGAGCAGATGCCAAACTTAGCAGATAGAGTGGGATGTGTGTCTCTCTTTACTTCTAGTGCCTGGACAGGGAGGATGCAAACAGGGGCCGAAGATATTAACATTGGCAGCTGCTCTGCTTTTGTTTAGCTTTAATACTCTCTTCATTAATAACCGGCAGTAAAGCTTACAGTAGTCAGGCTATGTCTGGACATTCTCAACAAAATAATGTAAGCAAATCAAGAGACAGACGGCTTGATCTGTGTGTATTATGCTGTTTCAGAAGCCATTTGTTTTATTTGTTTTTCTCTTGGTTTTTATAATTTTAACTTTGCAGTTTATACACAGTGTTTATACAGGGTTATACACAGATGACTGCTATTAAGTCCTATTTTAGAGGAAAAGTGTTTTGTCCATGTCCTGTGGCTGAACACGCCAATAGAACATGCCTCCGCTCTTCATATACATACTTAAAACCACGGTTGCAATTTACTAGTCTTCTGGATATTGTTAATAGAATTTAATAAGTCTTCACTTAAATGAACAGATGTAAGCTTTTACAAGTCTTTCATTACAGAAATATGAATGGATAACTATTTGAATAGCCTTTTAGACTGTACTCTTTAATTTAAATTGCCAATTTTTACCTGGTCAGTGAAATAAACACACACTCTGGTTATCTACATGTTTCTACTTGTTTTATATAATGTCTTCTATGTGTCCTCCATCTTCCTCTTTCACTTTTCCTCTCCCTCTAACACACTTGTGTTCAGAAAAATTGTATATAAATGAAGTTTGCTCACTTGCTTATGATGACTCTGACTTTTGTTCACAGTTTCCAATGATTGTGAATGCATCGAACTGGTTTGTCCCTCCGGACAACTGTAGTAACTACACTGAAGCCTGGCTATGGCTGTCCTCCATGCAGCCGGCGTACCTGGGACTGCTCAGCACCATGGGGCTCATAGGAAATGGCCTGGTTCTCTGTGTGTTCTTCCTGCAGAGGAAGCCCTGCACTGTGGCAGATATCTATCTGGGGAACCTGGCTGCTGCTGACCTGGTCATGATGTCCTGCCTTCCCTTCTGGGCTGTCACTATAGCCCGGGGATACCAGTGGGACTTTGGGGAGGCCCTCTGTAAACTGGTCAACGTGGCCATCTCAATGAACTACATCTGTAGTATCCTGTTCCTTACGATGGTCAGCTTGGACCGCTACATGGCTCTGTTAAAGCCCTTGAGCCCCAGTCGTCTGAGGAGAGCTGCCTGGGCAAAGCGTATCTGCCTGGGTATATGGACCCTGGGCTTCCTGCTCACTTTTCCCATCCTGCTTTTTCGCACTGTAACGTATGTGGGAGATCCCGGCGTGCACGCCTGTATCCTGTCCTACCCCTACCCATCCTGGAGGGTGCACCACAACATTGCCAGGAATGTCCTGGGTTTCCTAATCCCTGTCCTGGTGGTTGCTTACTGCACCCATCACATTGTAGCTGCTCTGAGCAACAGGACAGCCAGAGGACTCCCTAGGGTGAGGACAGAGAGGAAGGCCACCTACTTGGTCCTGGCTGTGCTGGCTGTCTTCCTCATCTGCTGGACACCGCACCAGGTGATGCGCTTCCTTGACACTCTAGATTACTTCCAGCTCACACCTGGATGCCTCTGGGGTCACATGTTAGACATTGGCATACAGCTGTCTACATATCTGGCCTACAGCAACAGTGCTGTGAACCCCTTCCTGTTTGTCATTGTGGGGAAGCACTTCAGGAAAAAGGCAAAAGAGGTGTTTGGGAAAACTCTGAACCCCTGGTCAAAAAACGTTTCTTACCTGACTGTGAGCTTCACCTCGGTGCATAGACTCAATGAAACACGTGTAAGCGGTGGGAAGCTTGAAATGTTTGGACCAAAGCAAACTGTTTCATGACCAGTTCCTGCAGTTTTTTGCCAAGTAAACCAGTCGTCATCAAAGGTTTATTTTAAAACAGGTGCAACTAAAACGTGTATTTTATAAAACTGAAGATTTTGAAAGAACACTGTATTGACTACTTGATGAGAAGTGAAGCTGCTTTGATAAACTTTAAAGCTTCATTCATAGATTTGCGTGCTACGCGGGGGCAGCAGAACAAGCTGAAAACACAACATTGTCATATTATCAGCTTATAAAATGTACCTGTATAAAATGTGAACATGTTAGCAGTTGTCTATTTATACATCCAGCAGACATGTAGCAATGTTAACATTCATTTGTGTCCATCTGATGAATGTATGTCTAATATTCACTCTCCTTTTAGCTGTGCTTTAATCTCCTGACATAAAGAGCTGGCTCTTTATGGATTTAGCCAGACTTTACTTGTGAAGTGGTTGCTCATTTCTAACTTATGTTTGGATTTGGTGGGAAATAGTTAATGATCTAGCTGCCAGATGATGGGATGGATTTCTGACAGGTTTGCTTTTATAAGATTACTTATAAACTGTAGTGTGGTTGATTTAATGGTACTGGAATAGTGTTTTATGTGTTGTGGCAAGTTCCATTTATAGTGAGGCTGTGACAGAAATAAAGCTGAGCTTTGCTGCAAAACAGCCACACCAACCTGTCTGTGGCTCCATATTCCCTTTTTCCTCCTTCAGTTGTGAATAATGATGCCTTTCTCTTTTTTTTCATAAAAGTTTCAGTGAGAAGTAGCAACCAATAAATCAAACTACACTCAAACTAAACTGATGGTCACTATTTCATGAGCTATTCCTCACTCTGCATCTAAATCTACCTCTAATAATAATATTTATGCAGGCTGACTAACTGAAGTATCATGAATAGAGAGGTGATCATGTACTGGAATGAATTCATTATTGTTATCTCTGACACACTCACTTAATAAAAACAATGAGGAACAGTGATTGGTTATTAAGTACACATAGGCACAACTCATACTGTCATGCTGCTGCTCTGTTCCACCTGTCCAGAGAGACACGTCATCGCTCACTCACTGACAAATACTGGAAACTCCATTCACATTTTTGGAAAAAAAAAAAAAAAAAAAAAGTCACTAAAGGCATCTGAAAAGTTGCTAAATCTAGTGACAAAGTTGACAGCAGTGCTTTCAAATCACACATATCAATTTGATTCATTGTTAATATTCAACTCAATTTTATTTATATAGTGCCAAATCTCAACAAAAAGTCATATACTCCACCTTTGGCCTTTACAACAGTATCTGTCTGTTCATGGGCTTGGTCTATTGCCATGTCTGAGAGCAGTCCATCTGATTTGTGGACAACACAGTTTCCTGCAGAGGACTGTCTCAGACAAGTCTGAGGTGTATAGAAAGCCAACAAGTATAACTGACATTGTTGTTGGCAGAGAAATAAGCTATCAGTCACCTTCGTCTGATAGGACAGGATCATGTGTGATTGGTCAAACAGTCATTGCTTTTAATTGCGATTATACTTGTATGGAATACAACTAGGTCCATGCATTAAATTGCCCTACATCTAGCCTAATCACTGATCCAGTGTGATTTAAGTCCTTTGCAATCTGTACAACATCTAGATAATTGAAGCCCCACCATCCTTGGCTCAGTTCTCCTGCACTGGTGCATCCTGTCAATTCAGGTGTGGACATCTGACTTGACATGGGGGGTAATTAGATATCTTTTGGGACAGCTAACTGTATTACTTTACAGAAGTTGACAATGACCTCCATGCTGAGTTTCACTATAGTGATGTTACCAGTGTGCCCTGGTAGTGCATGACATTCACTCATAATTACCATAACAGGTTCAGTTTCAAGTGGCTACTAACCCCTTGATGAGTCTCTGTGTGAAATGTGCTGCTTGTATCACAAAGTGAGCAATTCTGCCAAAATGTGCACTATAAATGACCATCCTGCCCTTTGTGCCGTCTTATTTCCCTTTGTCATCATCTTGTTGACATGCTAAGAAATATTAGCATCTTTAACAGACTCATTTCCAGTGCAGAATCTTTTTTTTATGTTGTAATTGATGCCGGAGATTAATCCCAATGTGATCTATAAAGACTTTCATTGTGTCAGAGCTTCTTCTGCCTATGATTAAATGCATCATTATGAAGGCTAACTCTTCAAGAACTGCACTAAGAAGGGAACTTATTGCAATGTGATTAAACTGAAGGAAGGTTCTAGCATGTAATATGTATCATTACTAGACACAGTATGTGGCAACAAGAACTTTCTAACTAGATCATTCTCTACTGTTTGACTGAGAACAAAGGATTCATTCATGATCAGGATTTTAACTTGTGCTGTGAAACATCAGGGGAAGTGTCACAGGTGTCACTATCTGAACTGAATTTCTTTCTCAATTGAGGAAAAACTCTTCACTCCAAATGAATATAAGGAAAAAAATATTGGAAGAAATAACATTTGGGTTATGTGATGTAATTATTATTTTTGCATGATTCCATTGTGTCCTGAAAGAGAAATGTTAGGGACTTCTGATGAGAAAGGTCGCTGTCGATTCTGCAATAATGAGAACTTTGATGGGAAGTTGTTTTTCATATACAGCAGTGGCTTAAAAAAAACAAAAAGAAATATTAACTTTGGAATTTTTATTGAAATATTTGGAATATTTTTAGACAAACTTTTGATCAAAAGGAGGCCTCATAGTACAATTTTAGGGATGATGGTTGAGACGCCTGTAAATACAGGATGACTCTGGCTACAAAAGAATACTAAAAACTTCAATATATATTTAATTGTGATTGATCCATAGCTAATGATTATTTCAGTACAGGTATTTAGACATGTACATAATGGTTTGTAAATCATTAATGTGCTTTCATATCATGCCAGCAATTATTCACATTCTTTTGATTGTTGTTGGAATCCTCATAGCAGTAAGTGGTAAGCTTGTATCTAGTCCCCTTTCCCAGTTCTCTCACCATGTCTACCCCTTTATCAGCTTTAAATCTTCTTCACTGGACTCTAACATATACTGTATCTTAAGGTCCAACAAATGATTGAAGCACACTTAATGCTCACACCCAGTGAAATCATCAAATATGCCATTTTATCTCTTTTTATCCAAATATGCAACATTTTAGGCAACATTTCATAGTCAGCAGAATTGAACAAGATTCAGGGCTGACAGTGGTTTATGTTAAAATGATAAACAGCAGGGCTACAGCTACATACTGACATTCCCCCACAGAAACACACAGCAGGTTTACAGCGATGTACTGACACTCTCCCGCTTTTTTTTTTTGGGACAATCAACATGACTTTTAAACTAATGTGTATCAGTTGGAAGTAGGTTTCGTGTGTGCAGCACTTCTGGATCAGCTGTGGACTGTGTGCAGCTGTTTCAGGCTGCTCTGAAAGAGTCTTTAGGCTGCTTATCTGCTCTCAGAGAGCTGGTAGAGGTCCAGTTTCAAGTATTCTTCTTATAGTGTAATAGCAAGAGAAAATAGAATATATAATATATATTAATTTACAAGTTAAAAAATATGATAAAATCTACCATAAGTAAAACATTCTGTTGATGGTTGAAGAGCTTTTAATAAACATGTAATTAGAAGAAGGGTGGAGAAATATTGAAAGGACCAGTCACTATAAGTGGGGTTTTGAAGAGGGCAAAACAGTGGAATCTGTGCATTCAAGAAACAGTGGAAGCTGTAAATTAGTTAGATACTGTTAAAATGTTTATTGTATATGTTGGTCCTTTCATTGTTTCATTTGTTGCAGTAGAGAAACTGTGGTGTGGTCTGTATTTTTCATTGAGGAATTTTGGATCTGCCAGGATCAGGGATCGATTGTTTTGGTCTGTGCCCACCTGAACGTGCGTTTTCCTCACAACATAAAGCTCTGGTTGAGGAAACACCTTATCACTGGCGTGATCATTTGTCCTTTTTTCCATAAGGCAACACTAGCATGGTGCATTTGCAATCTATGTGTTAAGAGATGTATTTTGATGTACTCAGTTGTTTGTAATGTGTGAATGTATGGCTGTTGAATAAGGTGTAAGGTTGTATTTTCACCACAGTATGACGCTGTACATACAGATGCCATTACTTTTTGTTTGAGACACACCCCGATTCCTTGTTCAGTCTGTCAGTGCATCCGTGTGGGTTCCATGTTCAATGAGGAAGGTCCTACCAACAGGAGTCTCAGAAATAAATATGCCAGAAGGGCTAGAGAAATGTCCTCTCAATAAATTTACTCCCCATGTTCAATGCAAGCAAGGCTGCGAAGCTCAACAGTGATCATGCTAATGCTAATGCTAATTTTGCTAGTGAAACACAGGCCTTAAACCGTTCAAACAAAATGTACTCACCAGAAAAACTGATCATCCGACTCACTGATGGCTCTTTTGTTACAACCAACCTGAACAAAAATTTTTTCAGGCAACAACAATCTTACAATTAACTTTAGTGAATGGAAAACACGCTGTGAAGTAGCAGCAGCTACACCCATGGGCAATGGTTACCTTACCTGAGGAGTGTTGTCACCTTGGAGGCACCTGTCAATCACAACATAGACACGCCCTAAAGCATACACTGCTTTATCATCAAATATAAATTAAATGGGACCATGGGAGAAAACTAGGGACATTTTCTCATAGACTTCCATATAACCTGTCTTCTTTTTTGCAGCTAGTGGAGTCGCCCCCTGATGGCCATTAGATAGAATGCAGGTTTATGGCACTACTGCATTGGCTCGATTTTTCAGCCCCAGAGGTTGCTGCTTGCTCTGAACATAAAGGAATTGAACTCTTTAAAATATAAGTCTTATATCTCTTTAGTAGACTATGAAGGTTATACCATTCTTCTTGTATTTACATGACACATAACATGATATAAGTTGCATAATGATTAGACATTTAATGAATTTCAGGTTTGCCTCATATTTGCAGGGAGGCTTGACAAAGTCATCAGGAATGTGGATTTGTTCATGGCTTTGGTGATAAGAGTCTGTGCTTCATCTGAGGTGGGAGTTGGTTTTCTCCAGTCCAAGTGGCCTTTGGGGTCAGTGCTTTCAGTTTGTGTAATAATTCATCTCAAAATGGTTTCTTAGGAGGTCTTTCTGAGTCTGTTGATCAACTCCCACTTAGAGGGTTGCAAAGGTCATTCTTACAAACTCAGGGAAATCAAGGGAGCCTGTCTCTTTGCGCCATAACTTTGCTGCTAGCCATTTAAAAAAAAAAAAGTTGCTAAAGGGGTCTGAAAAGTCACCAAATCTAGCAACAAATGTGCTAAATTGTTAACACTGCAGATGATGGTACTTTTAAAAAAAATGTATTATTTTGAAAATTATTACTCCTTGTTCCTGGTCACTTGCCCTTCCTCATGTGTCTGTCTGATTACCCCAAGTGTTTCCACCTGTTCCCCTCACCTGTTCCCCATTCCCTCATCAGTTATGTCTATGTATTTAATCCCTGGTTTTCAGTTCTGTCCTTGTTGGTTCATTTTTGGTTCAGTCACAGTCATAGTCTTGCCTTGTCCCTTGTTTTTGGATTTAAATGAAGGACTTTTCACGATACCTCTGCGCCTGGGTCCTGTTTCTGCCAGTCACGACAGAATGAACCGACCAACAAGGGACTCAGCAGACGTGGGCCGCTGGGAAGCTGTGCAGCCAGAGCTAAATCCATAGCCCAGGCCGGACCCCATGCCACAGCCACAGCCACAGCCCAGGCTGGACCCCATGCCACAGCCACAGCCGGACCCCATGCCTGTCCCGAGGCCACGCAGCCAGCCCCTGGAGGTGCTCCGCCTCCGCCGCCAGCGTCCCGCCCGGCCCCTGGAGGGTTTCCGCCTCCGCCGGCCTCCCGCCCGGCCCCTGGAGGGTTTCCGCCTCCGCCGGCCTCCCGCCCGGCCCCTGGAAGGTTTCCGCCCCCCCCCCCCACCTTGTGTCCTAGTGGTTTCACTTGCCCCTCCTCATGTGTCTTTCTGATTATCCCAAGTGTTTCCACCTGTTCCCCTCACCTGTTCCCCATTCCCTCGTCAGTTGTCTGTGTATTTAATCAGCAGCTTCATAATCATCTGCTCAAACAAGAGACTTCACCTCCTGTCGGACCGTCTTCCAGAAATGCCCTAAACTACCGCTGCAATACTTCAGGTACCTCGATGACATCTGGGGAGTGTGGCCACACTCGGAGGAGGATTTCACTCACTTCCTCGAAATCCTGAACAGCCACCACGCCTCCATCAAATTTGAAACCGGTCATTCACCACACAGAGGTGGCCTTCCTGGACACTGTGACATACAAGGGCTCGGGTTTCACCAAGATGGGGCATCTGGACACGAAAGTCCACTTTAAACCGACGGACTCCCACTCGTTACTACACCGGCAAAGTTTCCACCCGCCCCACGTCTTCCGTGGTATCTTGAAATCCCAACTCCTTCACTTCGATCGCATCTGCTCCACCAGAGTAGAAAGAGAGAGAGCGACCAAAACACTTTTCAGGAGTTTGTGACAACGGGGTTACTCAAGATCACTCCTCCGCAGGGTCTACAAAAAGACGTACCACCTGACGGAACTGGTCCCGAACCGAGAAGGAGCGGATACCACCAGACGTATGATTCCGATCATCACCTCCTACTCCACGTCGGCCATTGCGGCAAACCAACGCCTGTGCAGCAACTTCCAGACACACTTGGCGGGCACACGTGTGGGCAAGTCCACTTGTATCATCTCGGCCTACCGGAAGAACCCCAATCTGAAAGACCTATTGGTACGGGCACGCCTCCCGGCTCCGCAAACCCGACCGCGCATGCCAGCCACACCGACAACGGTCAAAGACCCGATCACAGGGAAGATGCGCCCACTACAGAGTGGATTCCCCCTAAATCTGGCCAACTGCGTGTACCTAATCCGCTGCACCTGTTACCAAGCCCTACACGTCGGAGAGACCTGGAACCAACTGAGTACCCGACTAGCACACCATCTTTATAACATCCGGCGAGGCCTGAAAAAACGGACCCCTTTGCAACACTTCCTACGCCACGGGGTAAAGTGCGTCAACATGAGCGGACTGGAACATAACGCCACTTGGATCAGAACACTCAACACACGAACCCCACACGGGTTGATAAGTGCCTGACTCCCGAACAACACCAAAACAACTCCTCTCAATAAAAGAACAGACTTTGGAATTCGTCCTATATATAAAAAAAATCCCCCCAGATCTTAGATTTTCTCATACCAAACAAACCAAAAACCCTGAGGCCTTTTTTTATTTTAACCGGTTTTCACCTGAGGTGTTCACTTTAGAGCTGACCCTCAGAGATTAGATTAAAAGGCCTAGGGGACTGAAGGAAAAAAACCCCCAAAAAAACATTTCTCTGCTGCACTCCCTTCCCTCCTCGGAGGGAGGGGGGGGGGCAGAGCCTCCAGCCCGGTCCGGCGGGGGAGGTTGAAGTCCGGACAGACTCTCCTCCCTTTCATTTTTTTCTACTTTAATTTTTTTTAATTTAATTTTTTCTATATTTTTCTAAAACCTTATTTAAAAAAAAAAAAAAAAAAAATTCTATTTTTTTACTTTCTATTTTTTTAAAAATCCACTTACCTTTTTTATTAAACACAATAATATTCATCATCCCTGTATTTTAGAAAAATAAAACAAATCCAAAATAAACATCCAAAATAATCTACCACCATAAAAGATAATACATATTTACAGTGTTCAGAAGACATTCTGATCATATTCTGGGTTATTGAATGATGAATTCACTATCAGGATTATCAAAAGATACAGATGCAAATAATCAAATAGTATAAACGCATTCTGCGAGTGGAAATGGTTCCTGAGCCTCTGAGCAGGACTCAGTATAAATGCAGAATGCAGGTTGTTATTCAGGTGTTTGTTAAACAGGTAACAGGCTGCAGAGAGGAAACAGCTGCTGTGAACCTTTATTAGTATTAACACAGTCCACATGTGTGCAGACACAGACTCCATAAGAAGTTTCTACAGATGTTAAAGCCGACTGACAGCTGATCCAGCTGTGATCAGCTGTCGCCGTCATCAGAAACAGACGTCGCTTCACGTGACGCTTCGGAGGAAAGCACATTTCATGTCTCTTAAAACAAATGTCCTCGTTTCCTCTCTCCTCGCTTGGTTTCCTTGCGTCTCTCCTGTATCCACGGTGGGCGGGACTAAGACGCAAGGAAAAGACGCAAGTGAGGGAAATGTGGATGCACCCAGTGTCTTCCCAGCCAGCTCCTGTGTCTTGTCACCTGTTCCTCGTTGTCTGATCAGAGTTTGTATTCAAGGATTGGTTTTCAGTTATTGGATCATTGTTGTGTTCTGACGAGTTTGCTCCTCTCCGCTCAGTTAGCTTCTGTTTAGCCTTACCAGTCCCAAGATTAAGACGGTTTTCTGCATTTCGGTCTCTACAATTCCTGCTCTCAGACATTTGGTGTCATGTTAGCAAATAACGCTAGCATTAGCTAAATGTTGGTTCATTTGCTAGCCAGCATAATAAGAAAGAATAAAGATCAACTTTATGTTAAAAGAGAAGAGGAGCACAAGCGCTTGTTGACCTGCCTGGAGAAATCTGCTTCAGGTGTGAACAGACAGGCTCCTGCTTGCACAAGAATTGACGCTTCACAGTGCTTCTGTTAATTGTCGGTCTGATCAACAAAAATATCAGTTTTATATTTGATGTTTTCTTGCAAATACCTAGAAAATGGTTCCACAAAAACATCAGCACCAATAACATCCGGCCACACTTCCTCATCCTGCACTTTCCAGTATTCATGGCAGGTCACTCTCAGACAGGTGAGAAAAGCTGTTCCTATTGTTTGTTTGTTTGTTTGTTTTTCAAAAGATGAT
The DNA here is from genome assembly GCA_029490765.1 of Euthynnus affinis. NCBI lineage: Eukaryota > Metazoa > Chordata > Actinopteri > Scombriformes > Scombridae > Euthynnus > Euthynnus affinis. Next base: position 2,297,521 of record CM055853.1, on the reverse strand, counting down.
CTTTGGCTTCTTGTACTCAAGTAAGCACAGCTTAGAAGCAGGGTCAACTGTTATGCACAGTGAGGATAATCTATATGCCTTCAGTATGAATCACTTCAAATTATGTGGAAAAGTCAACATGTAGTAGACACACAGTAGTCTTTTCATGTTTAAACAGAAGACATTGAAATAAATGTTAAAGGGTCTGAGTGTCATGAATTGGCAGAAGCAGGACCCAGGCGCAGAGGCGTCGTGAGATGTGAAAAAGTCCTTTATTTTAGACGAAAAAACAGCCAAGACTAGACTATGACTAAAGCAAGACTAAGACAAGACAGGTAACACACCAAAAACCAAAAACAAAGGCAAGACTGTGACTATGACAAAACTATGACTGAAGCAAAATGAAGCGACAAGGACAGAACTGAAAACCAGGGATTAAATACACACACATAACTGACGAGGGAACGGGGAACAGGTGAGGGGAACAGGTGGAAACACTTGGGGTAATCAGACAGACACATGAGGAAGGGCAAGTGACCAGAGACGAGGAGGAATAATTTTCAAAATAAAACAGGAAGTGACAAGACAAAACATGGAGACAGGACAAAAACCCCAACTAAACTTCACCACGGTGTGACACTGAGTATTTCTCTTCTTGTCATTCTCATATTTTCGATACTGAGGGAAGCAGCTCCATCCCAGAACTTCAGAGGGCTGTAGTAAGAAAGTGTCTTTAACTTCCACCCAGAAGAGCAGATGATCCACATCAGTGTAGTGTGCTGTCAGCTGTACTGGCACTGAGCTCCTCTCTCCTCTTCATCTGTCTGCTTTAGGTTTCTTCCTGTTAAAGGGGAGTTTTTCCTTCCCGCTGTCACCAAGTGCTGCTCATGGGGGGGAACTGTTGGGTCTCTCTCTGTGTAAAGTAAAGAGCGTGGTCTAGACCTGCTCCATGTAAAAGTGCCCTGAGATGACTTTGTGTTGTGATTTGGTGCTATATAAATAAAACTGAATTGAATTGCTGTCAGCTGTAGTGCAGGTCAGACTGCAGGTCAAATTATTTTTACATGTAACTGATGCCAGTAACAATTTTAACCTGGTATTACTTATTTAATTAAAGTTTTCTGCAAAACAAATCATTCATGAAAATCAATTTACAAGAATATACATTTATCTCAATGGTCTTCATTTCATGTCAATAAGCTATTAAAGTCATATCAAAATCCTTACATACATGTATATTGCATTGTGGCAAGGTCTATGTGGCCGCAATGAAGTTTGAGTTTCGTTAATGTCAGGAGCAACTGATCTACTAGGAGCATCATTTGGACTGTCCAATCAGAATGATACTGTAGCTCAAATTTAGAGAGAAGTGCTTCCAAAAACAGAAGAGTGGCAGCATCAGGCAATCCAGTGAAATACTGAACTCAGGATTGGAGGAAATTTGGCTGAAGGAGGAAGTTTGCTTTTATTGGCCAATTGTTTTCTCAATTTCTCATTCTCTCTTCTCAGCATGCCATTCTCATCATCTCAATAACCAAAAGACTGTGTTCAGTACCAGGGGTCTGTGCAGGTGTTGGTTGATCAGTTGCTGGTAGGAACCATTTCTTTCCTTCATTCAGGGGTATGGCTGAGGTGCTCAGGGAACTGGAAAGTCTTCCCTTCATTCCCTGCAAACCGTGATGGCCCAGCAAATACACAGAACCAATCATCAGCTTATCAGAACTTGCACTTGCTCAAACATTTTAGATGAAAAAAATTAAATTGACCCTTGGTCACTCTGGACCACCGTAGGAATGCAAAATAGCCAAATGAACTGAGACAATGCCTTAACCGCAGCTGGATATCTGGTGCTCTGACACATCACTGAGCAGATATTTACAACTAGAGTTGGAACACTTCCACAGATCTACACAGTCCACAATGAAGCGTGTTAAATGATTCACTTACTACTGGGATAAAGTGCAGCTGTGCAGGCCTGACACTGTGATAAGGCTTTCCTGTGAGCTGACACACAACAGCTTTTAATATATGCAGACATCCCACTCAACATGTGGCCAACAGAAGCCTTTAAGGATGTTAAAGAGGACCTCCCTCGCTCATTTCAGCTCTAAAGTTTTATTTTTAGACTTCACTAGAGTAGCACCGCCATCTAAAGCAAAAAGTATCCATTTACAGCACTACTTATCTCAGAGGCCAGCAAAACAAGAGAAGAATCACTACTTTGCTCCTGCACATCCTCACTGTGTGACAGCGACACAGGAAGATGAGACAAAGACTAAACATGATCAACAGTGTAGGAATCATAAGCTCCTGTATCAGTTCTGATTTTTGTCAGGACTTTCACATCACCACCTACGAACGACACAAACTCATCTCGAATGAAAGGAGTGAAGCTGCCAAAACATCAGGTTCATGACAATGAGAGGCCGGTACCTCCAGAACACAGCAGTTTTTAACATGGGTAGTGAATGCTGCAGGCTTAGCCCTCATCCCCTTGGTTTTGGTCTTAAGCACCACTTCACACATAAATATGCACAGGGCAACGCAATGTCACCCGGAACAGCTGCTACCAGCATACACAATGAGCAAATGAACTAGACTCTCTGCAAAAAATCCAGGTAAGAAACAACACAACACATTTTACTAAACTAAAGCCATACACAAGTTGTTCAACTTACCCTGCAAAGCTGCAAAGCCATCCCAAATGTATTGTCCTGTCCCTCAAATCCACACACACATTCACACATGAGCAGACAATAGCTTACCTGCACAGGTAAACAAACAAACAAACAAAGGCCCTGAGCATGGGATGAGCGCTCCAAACTTTATGCATACATGCAGCAAATCCCAAAGTCTGCAGAACAAAAAGTACCCACAGTCTAGAAAAAAAAATCCACACCGTTGCTTACTTCTTAACTAATCCAAAGCTGCAAACAAAACCACACAACACCATACCAAACACCCAAAAGTACAAAAACTCAGACTAAACAACTGAAGAAATAATTGCAAATATGGAAAGTGTCAGTTATTAACATCAATAATGTGTGTGTGTGAATGTGTGTGTTGGGTGTTGTGGAGTAAAAACAAAACTAGAATCAAACAGAAGACAAAAGCCTGCAGCTGCTGTTTGACTCAAGGTGAGAGAGAGAGAGAGAGAGAGAGCCTGAACAATGCTGGGAGTTGCTCTCTTATCCCGTGGCAGCATTGTGGCAGCATTGTGGCCCAGGTGCTCCACATTTAGCTGGCTGCCACACCCACATTCTCCCTGATACCTTTATGGACACAAGAACATAACAATAACTTATTACCACACCAGCATCAATACACTTAAGGTAGGTCAGGCAGGGGCTGTCACACAGGTCAAAGGCCATTTTCAGTGTTAAACAGCAACTTGACTTTTTTTTTACTTTTTTGGCATGTAAAGATTCAACAAATGGATTCTTTTATATTCCTAAATGTTGTATTCTCTCCAGAGGCCACAGAGACAGAGGCTTGACATGGCATCAGTTAAGTAGTCTAGTCATCCGCCACATTTGAAACTCCATATTTGCTATCATCATCACCCTCAGCTTCCCACTTCCACCGGCCACCTTCCATGGCTCCTGACCACCATGGGCCCTATGAATGGGCTGCCAGTGGTAGTAAATCATAACTTAAAACATAGTTTCAAGAATAAAAGCAAAGCATTTAGATTCATACCTAAAGATTGAAGAGCTTTATTGCATTAATACATTAATGGGGTGTATAGTGTGGCAGAACAGATAGACTTTAGAAGGACAGATGGTGATAGTCATTGTGCCACATGTCTCCTGACTTTATGTTGATATCTTAATGTCCTTGATGTTTCCTGTTTCACCACAAAAGAAAGAAACCCGAGACAGATTCTGGGTGTGTTCATTCCTCCCCTCAACCCTCCTCCACCAACAGTCATCGGTTCATCTGAGAGTTCTCTTCTTTTTCTGTGTGGAGCAGCAAGGCAGAGTTAAATGTTCAACAGCTCTCTCTCTCTCTCTGTCTTCCTCACTGTGTGTGTTACTTCTTTTTCCGTGTGACCTTCTCATCACTCCTTGTAGCTCTGAGTGGTTGTTTGAGTAAAACTCTGAACGGGATTACTCAAAGTTGAGCGTGATCAGGAGCTCATTCCTCATTTTCAATCTGAGAAAAAATATTAAATAAAAATATTTGTTCTCTCTGAACACTATTTTTTTAATGTATTTATTTTTACTGCTTTACTGTTAATCCATTACTACAGAATAATGCCATTTCCCAGATTAGTTGAGTTTATAACAGTTGTTTATTTTATTGACATGGCTACTATACTTATATTGATTCATATATGGAATTGGTTGGTTTATTTGACTTTAGAACTCCAATGTTAATAAACAAATCACATCATAATGTAGCCCACTAGAGGCCACACCCACCTCAGGGGCCAAGATTTACAGGGCAGGTCCCTCATGGTGTGATTCATTGACATCTATTTGCAAGTAAATCCAAGCAGATAGGAAATCTAATCAATCAGAACATGATGTCGTATCATAAAAGGGATTAAAAATCTGTCGTTACCGCATCTGTCTTGGGAGATGCTCGGGGTGCAAAGAACTGTGACACTGCTGCTTGGTTATTTTGGGTTCCACTGAGGCATGCTGTGAAACTGCCAGGCCAGCAAGCACCACCGAAAACATTTGCGACATATCTTGCAGTTGGCTTTGTATTCCTTTTCCCTGACGCCGTCAAGCCAAGTGTTGAATTCTTCATATCAAGCCATCATATTATTGCATTGATGCAAGTGTACGTACTTTGGTCATTATTGTTAAAGGCAGTGTTGATGTGTGTGACAGACATGTATGGGACATGAATGAAAATACAGAACAAACTGTGCCCTGTATTGATTCAAAATGGGAAGCTAGATTTCATTTTCAAATACGGGACAATTCCATATTTTATCGAATGGGTGGCAACCTTAAAGCACCCACGGGGATGAACTCCCCATCAGACCCCAAACTCAGTATCAAACCCAACTCGTGAAACCACTCCCATCAGGATAGAAATGTATGTTTCATCACAGGATAAAGGTGATCACTCACAACAACTTTGTATTGATTAGCAGTGACTCTTCTCTCTAAGGAGACAAGTGGACCCAAACCATGCCAGCAAAATGCCCCCAAAGCATCAACCATCTGCATGTTTGGCATATAACAAGAGATAAAGGTGGGACACAGGACTAAAACTGTGAAAATGTATTTTTCATTTCACTGGGTCTTTTAAAGGACATAAAGGTATATTATTATTCTAAACTTTAGTGACCCCTTCTGGTGACCAGTAGGAATTGAAACTCTAAAAACTACCCGACCTGGTTATTTTTAGACCCGACCTATCACCCATCTGTTCAAATGAACTAGTTGTAGTTTGTAACTGACACAAATAATAAATCACAAGTTAAAGAAACAGCAGCTACTTCATGCTTAGTTTGAGCTGTAGCACTATTAAAAAGTATTGTCTCCTTAAAGCTGACTAAGATGACATTTCTTCACTGTGTGTGGGGGACAGCTGCGGTATGATGGAGTCTTCCCAAAATGAGACACCTGGACATTTGTCAGCCTGACTGACAGCTGTGTTTCGGTGTCTCCGGTTGCTGTCGGAATTTCTGGGGTCTTTCCCCACAGGCTCATTATTTTGTGGCAGGATAAGACGAATGATGAATTAGGAGCTTTCAGCCACTGCCAATCATGAACCAGCAGGGGGCAGTCTATTACCATACGTTGTCTGTGGCTCCATCACATAAAAAAAACAATGTACAGATACATTTGTTTATGAGTGGTTTCTATTTTCCTTTGTAATCAGTAAAATCCTGACCTCTTGACAAATTCTCCAACAAACTTAACTGCCTGCTTGGCACCCAGTGATGTCACAACATTAGTTATGAACAGAGTAAAGATAATCAGACACTTTGTCTTTAAAGAATAAGAATGTGGCAGCTAACACAAAACTATTTCTGCTCAAATGTGACAATTATTACCTGACTAATGGATATGTACAGTATGTATAAACACTGAAGCATCTGCACTAAATTACAATGGAAATACTGGTTGTCAATTTCAACCATAAGAAAATCATTGCTAACTATTAACTAAACTCTTAAATGCATGTTTGCACAGAAGGAGGACTGTGTGTGTCCTCCATCACTTCCACTGTAAGGTCATTATGAAGGGATCTTGTGATGGTCAGTGTGAACAGGAGGAATGATTACAGCAAGAAAAAAACAGGTTGCACTGTTTCACTCCTCATGTTTTACTGCTCCAGACTGTTGTTTTAAGACACAATTGAAAAATTGTGAACCCATCTTCCACTTGATAAGTTTCCTTATGTTCTCGACAAGTTTGTTTTTGTCTCACCACCGAGCAGAACTGTTTTCTGTCAGGTAAAAAAAAAAAAACATTAACGATACATTGGGTGAATATTTTCTGCCCCTATACGTCCTTCCTCCACCACTCAACCTCTTTACAGGGTCAGTCTCACAGAGGTGCACTGAAACATACAATAAGTTGAAATGCTGAGAGGAAGCTGAGCTCTGATGATACAAGTAATGTCCAAAAACTACAAAAGCAAAACCCAGGATGGAAACAAAAAGCGTCAAAGACATCAGCAGTGAAAGTTCTCCAATTCCGTCTCTCCAAAAACTTGCTGCACATAGATGACGAGTTGACTGTGTTGCATTTATTATGCAGTTGATTTCATGTTTCCTTTACGTTGTTTTATTTCAGCAGGGATGATTCATCAATAGGAGAGGCTCCTGCAAATACAGACGATGAGCAACAGATTCAGAGAGAACGAAGGAGCAGAGCACAGAACAGGAGGTCGGCCATGATGATGGCAGTGACAGTCACTGCTGTCTCATCCTTATTCACTCTTGGCCAGTGTGATAAACAACTACCATATATGCATGAAGAACGCTCCTGTGTTATCGTGATTTCACTGAACTGAACATTTTCATGTCGTGAAACAGAGCTCCTGGTAGTGAAAGGCTTGCTTTCTTAGTTTATGCAGACATAGAGAGGTGGAAGCAATTTGTTGATCCAACACTATATTTTTAATAACTTCATCAAAGGCATAATTCATCTTAGCTGTACACTTTTTGTAACAACACTCTTGACTAACACGTTAATGCTGCGATTAATACTTAACATTATGTTTGTGACAATTCTCTCTTTTGCTTACTTATTAGCTTATGCAAGTTATATAAGTTTTCCTTTTTTTAAAAGAATGTGTTTTGCCTTGATAACGTAGAATATACACACTTATGTAAATAACAACTCAATTAACATGTTGCATGTTGTTTATTTAATGGGTGCAGAAATAGAAATGTAAAAAGGAGACATTGTGGTTTTAGCAGCAGTTAGCCATGATGCTATTTGTCGGCCAACAACTGCTGGGAGAAATGACAGCATGTGGCATTTTAACAGTCCTGTCCTCAGAGGGGCAGCCGAGTTTGAGCTACATCCTAATTCCTGTCATTTACAAATGTCCAACATATAAATCAGACAGCTTTGGTGTTGCTGGATGGTGGATTTTTCCTCCTGTGATGGCAGTTTCCCCCTGGATCCAGGCTTAGTGCTAAGCTAGGCTAAACCAGTGAAGATGAAACAGATATACATCTTCTGTTTGTATAGACTTTTTTTTTTTATGTGAAACTGCTTTATTCAGTGTTTTTACACCTTTTAATCCCCAATGTACGTGTTATCAGGGCTATTAAGTGATTTTGTTGAAGAGTCTTGAGAACACAACACTATTCTGAGCATTCATTTACTGTGTCTGCAAACTGCGTCACCTTCACCTCTGCTCACAACTAGGATGCATGTTTCTGACAATGCATCCCAACAATGAACACAGACTGTGACCTGTCAGGTACTTGCACTGTGTGAAGATACTGCCCTCTTGTGGTCAACTCTATTTAAACCCCATCTCTACATTGTCTTACTGCTGCTAATGACTGGTGCAGTCAACATACAGGCTATAAATGACAGTGTAATGTAATGTCAAAACATTCTACATCAAAATCACTTTGCTCTTAAATCTTACGTGTTATGTATTTTCTGATCTACTGTATAGTATGCTACATAATGATTTATTATTCACCTGTCTTCCTGTCTTCCAGACTACAGGCTGTATATTGTGCAGGTTAATAGGCGGTCCACAGCATCTCATTCTGTGTTGGACACTGATGCAGCCAAACACAAGGGCTGCTGTTGCCGTGGTGACAATATGCCAGTGTGGTGAACCTCTATCAGTGTTGCCACACCAGTAGTGCAGTGCCAGGTCTCAACTAGAAACATACAATGTAAATTCTTTTCAGCTATCTGGTCATTAACCAAGAAGCATTTGTTAGCCAATGATCTGACTGCTCGTTTCAGCTGCTGTGACAGGAAAGGAGACTGGTTGTGGCTGATGATTGCTACGATGTGTTCGACCACGCCACGGGCTGTTTAAGATCACCGGTATGTTTGAGGAAGGGGCATGGTGTCTGTCTCATCTCTGGCAAACACCTGAGTGGTTATTGCTGTTTACTAGTTCATCAGCATGGCAGCTTTAACTAACTCCTTGATTGGTGAGTGTGGTGGTGGTGGTGGTGGTGGTGGGGGGGTGACATCTTCTGAATGCCTTGGGTGAGCAGATGTTCAGGTTAGGGGGGGACAATACAGACTGTCTGCCTGTTTGTGCTGTCCTTCACACTTATCCACATCTTCTTGTTTGGGTATGGCATCCCAAGGGTTTAGTACGGTGAATAGCTCTAAATAACATTGTACCCATCAGCCTCTGCAGCTGTTTTTAAGTAAGGGCCCGAGGAACAAATCACAGCTGTATCACATTCAGAACACTTTGTAGTTGCAGCTGGGAACAAAAGACTTTTTTTTTTTTAATCAAATAACCAGATAGTTTTGAACATATTCATAGCATCCAAAGAATGATCCTTAATGGATTTGTTGACCCTGGTCTTTCCGCTAACTTTTACATTGTGAGGTTTAATTAACAAATGAACATTTCGACCTCATAGTAGCTAGTAGCAAGGTTACAGACCTTAAGTCATAAATGTAATTTCTGGTTGAAAAACACCTTAAAACAACCCCAGGTCAAACTGTGACAATCCCTGTTGTCTGTAAACTCAGAGACCTCTTTGTCCTCATCGCCTCTTTTTCCACACCATATGTTGCAGTCTCCTTCATTAGAATGTAGCCTCCCAACAGGCGACACACTGGAGAGCAGACTGTGATTGGGTTATTAATACGGATGCTTGCTGTTTCAGTTGTTTTGGGTTTTTTTTCCCCCCCCAGTGATGTGTGTGAGTCATGAGAATTCATCCTCACCTCAGGTGGGGGGAAGCAGCTGGCAGCACATGAAGATGAGCTCTCTCATCCAGACACAGGAAGCCACAGGAAGCCTGACACTGGAGCCACGAGATGACAGGACATCATAACCAAATGAAACCAAGGCTGTCCCTCTGTGCAGAGACTCAGGTGGATAATATTTATCACAAGCAGCTCAGGTAGGGATGTAGAGCGGCAGGTAGGGTGGTTAAAACTTCTGCTTTTGTTTGCATTCAGAGCAGCTTATCATTGTAACGTACTCACAATATTTGTATGGCTCTATCTGTGGAAAAAGTGTTGGAGGAAAAGCCTGTTTTTTAATTCAACAACAATCTTTCTTTAATTCTTTTGAGACATGGAGGTGAGTGTCTCACCCAAGAGATAATCTGACCTTTCCAATTCCCCAGCAGGGGGGACAGAATGGAGGTTAACCAGACCTCCTGACAGACCATGGCTGACAAAATAATTCAAATTAATGACTGGACTAAAAAGCATTTAAATAACCTTTGGGCCATTTGAACCAGAGAAAAGACAAGATAGCTCTACATTAAACATGGACAGAGACTTTGGCTTATCTCCAGGCTGCTCCTATCCCAGCCAGGTCTGAACTGAATGTGAACTAAGTGTCTCATCATTATGTAAACCAGGTGATGCTTCTTAACATATGTTTTCTTGTAAGGTGATCCAACTCCTATGTCTGTGTGATACAGAATGACTGACTTCATAAAATCCGTTTTTATTACATTTCTCACCATGTGACAACACTGCCACCTGTTGTTGAGAATAGTGATGCCTATTGAGGCTGCAGTGTTTTTAAATTTTATTGTGCCAAATCATAATAGGTATCATTGACTCACCACTGATAATGACCAATAAAAACCAAGAGCTAAAAGTGTTGTTTCTTTTATTTCAATTCATTTGAACTATTTGAGTTGTTTTTCACCTAGCTCACTTTATTTAAGGGGTTATTATTATTATTATTATTATTATTATTATTATTTATAATAATAATAATAATCAGGGTTACTCCTGGATTGAATTTCATCATGTTAAACAACTGGCATTACAGCATGCTGTTTTTTTTTCACTTTTCACTTTTCACTTCATTTTCACATTTCACAGTCAAACGTCACACTTAGGACTGTTAATCACACTCAGTCTGTCAAGTTTCTTAACTTCTATTTAAGATCTCAAAACTTCATATCAGCAGCCTTTTTCAGCTCATGGATGTGAATTCCCATTTCTGCCTTACAACTGGACTGAAGATACAGTGCAGTAGATGTGTTGGAGGTAATAGTGTGTGGAGAATTCTTGCCACTCAGTTGAAATAAGGCCTGTCACAACAGACCTGGCTGTGCCATACTATGGACTTGACGTGTGATGACACAGTTTGCAAATACAGTAATATTGCTACAGTAGTACCCCCAAAGTTGAACACAACTTTGGGGGTACAATTGTACACCTCAGTGTTCTGTGCACTAGCTACAGTCAGCAACAATACAATCTTTTGTGCATCAGGTTTGATGTCCAGCATGACAGCCTTGATGGACAGCCATGATGGACAGCCATGATGGACAGCCATGATGGACAGCTTAGACGTGCACCAGTTGTTAAAGTTTCCGAGTGAATGTTAAGCTTTCTGGTGGCTTCAAATGCTCCATGCCACTTATCACAACACATGATATATGAGAGGTTTCACTCTTGGTACCATGTTTTATTCTGTATCTTATAATATGGAAAAGACACCATGTCATGTTGCTAACTAAGAAGGCCCAAAACTTTATTGACCTCTCTAACCAAGACAATAAAGTTTGATGCATTCTCCTCTCTTTCTATTTCACTCTCCAGCGGTCTGTTATTCTAATGTTATTTAAGGCATGTCTGGCATACCTGTAGAGCAAAGAGAGGGCAGAAATCCATCACTAAGCTGTCTTTGCTGGTTTACACTGAATCAAACAAAGCCGGCATAACGCCGTCCCCGTGTGTGACTTTATACAGCATGCTGGCGTTACAGATTCAGAGGCGTGATGTGTAACGCGACAGCATCAGCTTCCTGTCAGCTCCCTGTCCTGGCTGTCCCTTTTACACAGACGTCGATCCGGCTCTGTGAGTACCTCTGTAGCCAGCTTATTGGTGGAGCAACTCTGTCCTTAGGTGCATTACCGCCACCTTCTGCTCCGGAGTGAGGACCAGAGATTACACATTACACATTAATTACACATTAATCCTGTCTGTCTAATAAACTCAATGAAAACTCCACTGCTCCACCCACTCGGCAGGTTCATGAAAGTTTAAAGGCTTCCTAAATTCTTCCTTCATATACTGTCTTTCTTGATCATACTTAGCACAGTCTATGCTCGCATCAGGCTTGCATGCATAATAGTCTCCTCAGTCACCTGGAAAAAATATGTGCATATATCCGTGTCAGCGTTGGCAATCGGCCACAATGAGTTGGAAATATCATCATATTGGATATCGGCAAATAATCCAATATCGTGCATCCCTATGCATAATCTTAAAATCTGTTAGTCATGGTTCAGACTTGGGCAGCTCAGCTTCTCTGGCAGTCGGTTGGATGGATGGACGGACTTTCCACGCCTCTCTCTGCCGCTCTGTTATGAACCTCTTCCATCTGTCTCTCCATATCACTGTTATCAGCCAGTGGTTATTGGCTCTCATCCTAAACCTTCCCTCATCCCACTGACTGCATGCCTTTGAAGGCTTTTTTTTTAAACGTCACTTCACTGACGGCTAAAACAGCTTCCAGCAGAGAGGAGCTCCTCTGTTTATCCCCAGAACAGAATGAACTATCCCTTCTCTCCAGTCATCACTATTCATGGGGAAGGGTGTCACATGCTTCCACTTCATATGCTGCAGCTTCCCCAGATCAAAGGGCTGCTGTACATCTTAGATCACTATTCACACGCTCTTGTTGTGCTATTTGAGGGATTATGCAGTATAAAATCTTATGAAACAAAATATGCGTCATAACTAGATTCTCCAAAGTAGCCACTGATTGCCAATCTAGAATATGAAAGATATTTTGGTTTGTTTAACACTGTTTTGTTACTACATAATTCCATATGTATTATTTTATAGCTTTGCTGTCTTCAGTATTGTTCTACAATGTAGAAAAATCGTACTGTACTTTTACAACATAATCCACTTTCTGCATGTGTATGTTCATTATGCTAATCATGTTGTTTCAAATATGGATTTTTTTTTTTTTCACCAAAAATGGCTCAATACACTTCTTCCATGCCACCCTTGTTTCTCTTGGAGACAGAGCAAAGGCAGGAAGTAAGATGAACACTCTTGGCACCTCTTATCTACTTCCTCAGTGTGAGTAGAAAGATTGATCTGTCTAGTGTAGTCAGTCTTCACTCCCAGTCGTCATGGTACAAGGTGACTCTGTAGCATGTAGCAGCTCCTACCAAAGTCTTTTTATTCACTTTAACATTCTATCTGCAGCTCTTTTAACTTCAGAAACTCAAAGATGCCGTATTTGTCTATGTATTCTCTGTTACATGTGGTCATTTGTAATGGAGTCGTTACTGTGTCATTTTTAGTTGTATATTAAAATTCAGATTTTCTGTCATATGTAGCTTTGCCACTTTGTAATCAATGGTTGTTAATATAGTTCTGTTTCTTTACATTATCATTTTAATGCATGTTTCCTTTCCTCAAAGCCTTTAGCTTGAACATGTAAGCAGAGAGGGTGTTCTATGTCTCCTAAGACAAATGTGTTTTGGAACCATATAAATAAAGCTGACAAGCTATGATGCAACTATTCATGCTGTCAAACATATCTGAAATGTTTGACTGTTTTTGTTTGTACTTGCTGTGGGCTTAGCGTACACTGTGGAGCTTTATTATTTAAGAAAATATGAAATATAAATATGTAAGTAAAAGGTACAATGTGGAGTTTTTTTTTGTAAACAAATAAAAGTTATGGTTACAGTCAGTGTTTGACAGAAAAGGAGTGTCACTGAGCTCTAATAAACATGTTGAATGGATTTCCTTCCTATAAAACATTTGCATCACTGATTTTATGGAATATTTTGAATTGTGCATTGTTTACATCTATGATGCTTGTTTGTGATCTTCTTTTTCACTGCCTCTGTTGACCAGCTGTCAGTCAGCGGAATAGTGTGAAGTGGACAGCAGGATGTTTCATGCGGTCCCCGTGCTTGTGTGTGTGTACATGTGCAACAGAACAGGAACACAAATATACAAACACTGCTTCACAGCTATTTGCTCTTGGTGATCAAAAACACACCAGGTCACCTGAATCTGTGTTTCACTGCCCTCTTCTAGTCAAACGTTTCGAGCATGTTCTGACCTGTAATCGCTCCGTGCGGTGATGTCACGGTGTACTGACACACCCTGGAGTACACCTGTACATCACTGCAGCTCGGTGAGGAGTTAAACCACTGGAGGTCAGCAGACACAAGGCTTTCAGCTGCCATATAAGTAAGCACCATTATCAAAGCAATCAAAGCACAGTCTAGTTCTGAAGAGAAAATATGAGGTGACCATCCAAAAATCCAGATGGGGGTTTGACAAAATAATCCAATTAGTTATTGTGACAGGTGAGGAAAAAGGGCAACAGTTCAAATGTATTTCATTTGAAAATAACTGCAAAGATTATTCAAAGTGCCAATTTTCAGGCCTAGAAATGTGAAATGTGGTACAATTTTCTTCTGAGAAAGAAGAAAAGAATGTTTTTATGAACATAGCCATTTGTCTTCATTATTATTTTTGTTTAAATTGATACAGACAGTATTATCACCACATTCATGTTTTTCTTCCGTCACATAGAAATACATTTGTCCATTAATTCCAACTGTGAAAACAGTGTACTATCTTTCATGCATCTTTTTCTGATCTTATTAACTGACGTCAGTTTCATGACCAGATGGGACTGGACACACCTTCACAATCAGGGTAAGTGTGGTCAAACCCCTGGAATCTGGATGTTTGAATGTTGCCTTCTATACTTATGTATGTTTAGCTCTGTGACTGGAATGTAATTTAACACATGATAGACACAAGTTCCAGCCTTTACATTTACATAAAACCATTTTCAGTTTTCAGTTTCTGGAAGTTTGAACTTTTGGCAATAAAATCTGATATTTTTATCTTATCTTATTTTTATCTTCAGCAAGAGGGGCAGTCCTGAATTTATTTAAACCCAGCATGGACTGACACTCAGCAGACCCAATTGGCTGAGATTAACATGAGGAGATATTACACAGATAAATGTTTCCATGGAAACTACACAGCACCTCATATCATGTGATTTGTTTCCTTAAAGACTTGTTTGAGTGTATCAATGTGTGTGTGTGTGTGTGTGTGTGTGTGTGTGTGTGTGTGTGTGTGTGTGTGTGTGTGTTCTTCATCAATTATAATCTTTAAGATCAAGGCTGATCTTCAAGTTCAAGCTACAATAGTTTCAAGTTGCACTATCTGTCACTGTCTGAATGAACAAACACACAAAAAATGAAGCAAAGACGTGAAGGAGGCTCAGTGATATTTTGTGGTTTGCTGTCTCAGACACTGGGTGTGTTGAACCTGTGCAGGGAATCAGAAGACTATCAAGTGAAACATAGAGCCCAGTGTCAGAAGGCTGTGTCTTAGTCACAGGTCATGAGTCTTCCAGCAGGATAGGGACCCAAAACACACATCAAAAAGCACCCAAGAGTGGATGAGAATATGTTGGACGTTGGACTGTTCTGAAGTGGTCTGCAATGAGTCCTGATCTTAATCTTTAATCTTGTTCAAGAAGAGTGAGCAGAACTAGCAGTGGAGGAGCGTAGAAACCTTATTCAGAGTTACACAAAGCTTGACTGCACTTATTGTTTCCAAAGGCTGTGCTACAAAGTATTAAGTTAAGGGTAACAATGTTTTTGGCCACGCCATTTTCATTTGTTTTGTTGTATTAAACAATAAGTAATGGGTATTATATAGTAAATCAACATTTTTAAATCTTTTTCTTTTCTTTGTTTTAGTTGGCTCCAAACTCCTCATCTTGCCCTGCTACCCTGGCTTCAGGCTCTAAACATGATGAATCACTGGTCATTGTAAAAATCTGAAGCGTCAGTGGAATCTGAGCCCTGCGGTGACCATATGGCTGAGTAGCCAATCACAGTAGGTCATCAGCCTGTCTGGACAGCTCCAGTCAGTGAGATGGACATAAGGAGGGTAGGCTGAAGGAAAAAGCCAAGGTTGGCTCCGACTCTTCTAACTGCAGCAGATCACGCTGACAGGCTGCAGCTTCCTCTCACATTACAGCACAGGAGAAGAGTCTTTGGTGTTTCATCACCTCTGGTGCTGTTAATTATGAGGCACACTGCACACCTTTACATGTACCTGTCAGCCTGTCAGCTGAGACTCACATGTGTTGATTTCATTCCTCTGGTTGTATCCTTTTGAGATTTTTGTCATCAGAATTTCTTCTTAATGACCTTTAAGTGATGGAGACCGGACCCGAAGAATCAAAGTTTAAGTTGAATTTATTTTCTTGTAGAAGAAGTTTTACAATACAACACACAAGTGGGGTTATAAAGAAAAGGTTCCTCGTGGAGCATTCACAGTTTATATACCTTACAACTAGGCACTTACAGCTTTCTCCTGATGTTTCCAGACACATTCCACAGATAGCATCACACATTATCTCAGTCTCCAAATTTATGGCCAGCTTAAGATGCTTCAATCATGATGACATCCTCCTGACCTGCCTCTTGACCCTTTCTGACTTCCTCTAACATATGTATCCTGGCCTCCCACCGTTAATCTTAGCTGCTGTTACTATCTATCTATGCAAGTAGCAGAACAAAACAGAAACCTTCATCATGGCATGCCACTATGTGGGAACCTGTGTTGTAGCCAGGCGAGTGTCTTTACTGCAAGGGAGACTCTCCTGATGTGTGAGCGCCAGTATATAGTCATATCCCTGCTGTTCTGAGGAGTTAATTCAGTCCTAAAGGTCAAGAGAAACACCTTAGTCCATATACAGTGGTGTCTCTGTGGAGGTGTTTTAACAGCTACGAGCCTCAGGCCCATTCTTCTAATATTAACAACATGCAACATGAGATCATTTTACACTTGCATAAGCATGCTAGAGCTCTGTTGGACTCACAACTGTATCTGCAATTTACAATCATTGCAATTTGTGAAATGTGATGCTCAGGCAGTATTCATTGAAAGCTGCCTGAGGATGAGCGCCAAGTTATCCAGAGTAGCTGCTGATCCAAGCCTTTTCTGTGTTCTTCATGCCATTCACTGCCTGTATTCATGCATATATTGAGCATATTCATTTCTCTTACTTTTTTGCGTCTGACAGCTCCCCCCCCCAGGTATGTTCACAGACCTATTATGTGCATGTAAGACGCACCAACAGATTGATTTTTATGAAAGTGGTCCCAGGCTGTTACCAGCTAACCAGACTAAATTAGTTTAAAAACTAATTGGCAATACCCTTCATCGTCTGATTTAATAGTGAGTTTCGTTTTCTCTGATGTTTTAGCAGAGCACAATCATTTTTTTGTACTCACAAGCATCTCAAAATGAACTTCTGCTCCTTCCATTCGCTGGTTTGAGCACTGAACCAGAATGTGTTGAGGAAAAAACTTCTAAAAGCAGATCATGTGCTCAACTGTTGATACAATGACTATTGATGAGTGTTGTTGGGAGGTGTTGTTCTTCTTTAAACCTGCCTGGACCCTCACAGTGCATTTGACACACCTTGGAGCTGCCTTTGGCATCTGGTATTGATCATATTACAAACATTATTAATGGTGTAGTTTACAGTTCCATGAAATGTTACAATGAGTAAATTACTCTGAATGAATGACAGTACTTTACCAGTGAAGGTGGTGACACCTGTAGTAGCACACAACATTTCCATAGCACTAATTCCAACAGAACAACAGCAGCCATGCTCTCTCTCTTTAACACAAACACATTTTTATTCATTCACTAATCCCAAATTGCATCATCTGTTTTTTTTTACAATTGCTGCTAATTCACCATCAATAAAGCTCATTACTTCCTGCATGATTTTCAAATTAAAAGCCAACCAGGGAATGTAAGAGATTTATTACAACAGTGGTGTCAGGTTTATTCAACTGACAATGATATTAAACCAAAGAAATGGTTTAATATCATTGTAAATAAAAATAAAAATAAATAAAATCATAAACTCTAAGCTAGACAAGGACTTTATTTCACCACAGCTATTAGATTGGTGGGACCGATGTATATATTTTATAAATATAAATATGAAATAGAATACTAATGAATCATTTATTCTTTGTAAATAAAGTCTTAAAGCTTTTTTTTCACTTAATGAATAAAATTGTTCATGAATTAATCCTGTTTCATTGCCTGAGAGGAGATGACACACTCTGATTTTGATCTGCATCTCATTCACTTTTCATAGAGTGCGGTAAAATCTGTCTGCTGCTCACCGTTCAATAACAAAAGCTACTGCCAGCACAGACACTGGAGCTGTGTTTTGTTGTGGCCTAGTAACGGCATTAAAGATGTCTGTCCCAATGATAACTGATAATGGCCATTTAATGGGCTGACAACATCTGAAGTGGGTGTCGAAGATGCTGTAAAGTATATCAGACACTGGCTCTATGCCTCTTCAATTAACGTGACACTGTTGTTCTGGCGTCAACACACACAGAGACTAACAAGGGGATTTATTTACATTCAATTCTATTTACACACATGTTGACTGGCAGGCCTGAGATGTTGCTGAGCTGTTTGAAGTTTAAGTTGAATCCTCTTTTGTCTGGAATAAAATCACATGACCTCTGAAACCCTATGGTTGCTTCAAACCACAGTCAAAGTCAAACCATAGACTTCATTATAAGTTACCATTTCCATTGCTCAGATCATTTAACTCATGTCTATATGTTTAAACAGTCACATTTCACTTTTCACTTCAGAAAGAAGATTCATGACCATCTGACAAACTGAAGAGGCTGATTCACTGCATGTCACGCAACTAAAGTTATATTGTATTTCATGATTTATAAGGTCATTTCATCATACGTCTAGTTCAGCTCATTCTGACACAGTAGTCAGGTTGAGCTTAGCAACTCACAATATCTTTTGATATTCTTAAAAACTGGCAGGCGGTGAATGAAGCAGCGTATTCATATTCTCTCTGTCACAACCCCAGTGTGACAGCTGTCCTCCCAGTCAGCATTTAGGAGCACACTAGGGCATTTGTGAGCATCTTTTTCATCATTTAAAATAAATAGATGACAAAATCGATGATATCAGGCTGTATATCACACCTGTGACCAGTTAGCTCCTCACCTGCACTAAATCCTCTGCCATCTTCTATCCATTCCAGCAAATCTTGTTTCTCTAATTATGATACTAATGCTTAAATTCATCCACTTGTCAACTATATTTCTAAAGAATTATTTCAGACTGTTGGCCCATAAATACTTGCTCTTATCAACTGTTCACTGTCCACTGGCTCTGTTCCATCTGCTTTTACACACGCAACAGTTTGACCTCTCCTGAAGAAACCCACACTTGAACCTCTTGTTTTTAGCAATTTTTAGCACTTGCCTGGTTTCCTTCCTACCTCCCACCTACCTACCTCTCTGACAGATCTTTCTCTGTTGTAATGGGAGAATTCTCCTCACCCACTGCCCCCCCTCTAATGTAGAATCCCCCAAGGGTCAAATCTTGGTCCAGTGTTATTTATGCTATATATGGTCCCTCTGGGTGAAAATTGAACTAATTATCCTTCAAAGCTCTACATGGGCTTGCTCCCACTTATGTCAAGGATTTACTTGTACCCTCTGAGCTCTAGCTGCTACCTGCATTCCTCAGGTAAGACCCTCCTTACTGTCCCTACAGCCCACCTTGTTACTAAAGGATACCATGCCATTGTGTTAAGAGCCCCGCTGCTATGGAATTCCCTACCTGAGGAACATAGGTTAGCAAACTCAGTACCCTCTTTTCAATCAATCCTCAAAACTTTCTTTTACCGAGACGCATTTCTAGTAAATCTGTTGCTTATCTATTTGATCTATTCCTTTCATACTGTTTTATCAGCTCCTATGTTCTATGATTTTATTGATGTCTCCTCTGTTTGTCCTCTCCTCTATGTTTTTATTTATGTTATTGCTTTTTATCGTGACTGTGTATTTTATCTTATTCTGTAAAGCACTTTGTGACTATGTTTTGAAAAGTGCGATACAAATGAAGTTATTATTATCATCTGTCTGTGTCTGTGTTCTCACCACTGCTGGCTGCCCTGTAAACAAAGCAGCAGCAATGTTTTGTGTCATTGTGGTCATTCCTCTTCATCTCTTGTGGAGATCGGTGAAGAAGAACATGACATGCACGTACTCCCCTCACTGTGTTAAGCATGTGTCGCATGTATTTCTCTCTCATGGAAAGATAATGCACTCTGATGCCTCGCTCTTCACCGACGAGATGCCGGGGCGGTTCATGAACACACCACTGCGGCCTGTTCTGTGAGCACAGCAGGAGACTTTTTGTGATTGCGACTGTGTGATTTATTCATTAGCGTTACATCAGGTGAACTCCACCTCCTTTGAGGGAGGGGGGCAGGGGCAACATCTGTATGAAGCACTTATGTTTTGATAGCACAAAATGAATCTGCATAGATATGTGCTATGCAACTTGAGCAAACAACATATGCTGTGGTTGATGATCAGGATTGTGCTGCTCATACCAGATTAGATGATATTTAAATGTTTGACTACACAAGACTCTTCAGTCTCCCATGTACCTTGGTGAGACACCAATGTACATGTAATATAAAAGAATAAAATAAATAACAAATATAAACTTATAGTAATAATATTATAAATAATAAACTTTTTCAAAGTTCAAACTGAATTCTGATACAATTCTGTTTCATAACCTTGCTTGTCTAAATGCTCGTGTTGACTTGCAAACTTAGCGCTTTCTTAATTTGACACCGCCAGGAAGTGCATCTGAAGGTGATACGCTTCTCCAAATGTTGTCCCGGGAGTTTTCAGAGCTAGAAACATGAAAGAAAAGCCAAAACCTGGAATTTATATCAGTGCTGGAGAGGTCACGGCAGTAACCATGAAACTGATCCATCCCTCTCTCCTTCCTGATAACTGCCACTGATAGTAGGGGTAAATGAGACCGAAAACCACCCAGAAGACCTTGCAATGCACTGAACAGACTCAGAAATAGCACTTCATTCAGTGATATTTATTTCTAAAAGGCAATCACTACATTTAATGTAATGGTTGCACAAGAGATACTGTGAGCAACGTCCAAGTACAGAGCACGGCGTGTGCCTCTTAACACAGGCAGTTAAAAAAAACAAAATGCCATGATAAGCATCATCCTCTTGAAGCATGTGGTGGTATACAATCAACACCATACACTGTACATCGTAATATAATTTTGCAATATAGCATGCCTTTTTTGTCTTGTCTTGGTTTTCTTTTTAAGCTTTGACATTTTTGTAGTTCTTAGAAGCGTTTTTTAAACACATGTAGTCCTTGCTTTTGCTGCATTCACACTAGTCTACAGCTTCACTTAGTGACGTGAACAGTGGATCAGAACAATAGTGCACATACACCAATTAGTGAGTATGTTCACATAAGGCTGGGGAGTGTCTGTGAAAAAGACAATGTGAGCATCATAATATTACTGTAGTACAGTCAGTGGCACAGTTCACATTTTTTATGCATGTGGTGTTGTCGCTCTCAAAGGTACACAGCGAGTATGAAAATGAACTTTGTCAGCATAATAATGTACACTCAAGTGGTCACCACCACGACTGACAGCTGCTGCAGCCGATGCAGTGATGTTTTAAAATGCAGTTCCATTAATGGCCACTAGATGCTGGCTGCAAAAAAAAAATCCAGCTGCATAGAATTCCATAGAAGTCCCCACTTCTCTGTAGAAATGCAGTTTTTTCCACATGAAGTTTGGTTCTCTATAGCTAAACTTAATGTCAGTTTTACATCATTGGGTTTGAGAATCCATCAAAGAGGTATTAAGGCTTCTAGAGAAGAATGTTTCGGAGCATGTTCGCTTGACTGACAGCTGTCTCTAGCCTATCAAGCGTTTGTCAGCCGTGGTGGTTGCTGCTTCCTTGTCCCAGCTCATCTCCATTCAGGATCCTTTGTTTAAATTTGGATTCTCCAAGCTGTAAACCCCAATCCAAGCTCCAAAATGTCCCATCCGTTAGCTTATGGGTGAGATCATGAACCGTACATTGACATTCTGTGGATATGCTTGAGTCAAATGCAACAAAAAGTACACAATGCACTCTTACAGTAACAGCAGCGCTTTTTGTTCCCCCCTCAAACTCGCCCATCACTTCACGGTGTTGTGTGTATAGTATGAGGCAGTCCCTCCCCTTGCAGTATGGCTTATCTTCCATTCTGGTGTCATTCATTTTCAAAAAGCGCCGGTACAGTCAATGTCCCTCATCTTTTTTCAAAGTGTGAATGCAGCACTTGTCAGACAATGTCAACAACAAACATTAGGACAACAAGCCCTGAGATAGTGTTCAAAGAGGTCATGATTTAGGTAGCATTTTTGAACATTGTACTGAGACAACAGCTTAGCTTGGGACCATGCACAGACAACATGTGACATGTTCTGAATCATTTCCATTCACATTTAAATGCACATTTTTCATCATTTAGTTTCAATAGGCAACATGAAAAACAGCATGACAACAAACATAGTGTAAGTGTTACATGTAAATTGAGCTTCTGTGATGTGTTACTATTCTACTCGTCCACAGCAGCTTTTTTGGCTGATTTTGTTGTTGTTGTTGTTCATCATTGTTATTTTTGTGTATTCTTATTCTTATTACTTGTGCCACACGTTGAGTCACAGCACCTTGTTGGAGGCCCATGTGTGCATGTCACACCTGATTTAAAACATCATCTCATCAAGCTGACACTTTAGGAAGTAGGATTTTATGTCAGCAGTGTTTTCTCTATCTGATTTCAATTCACTATACTAACTTTTTTTTTGAATGGCTTTGCTAATTTCTTTGATGCTGCATCGTCTGCTACATTCAAGCCCTAAACCTCAGACCAGTGTGAATCTGCTCTGTCCTAGCTGATAGTTATACAGCTAACACATCTGTGACCATCAGCTTCCTTTTCCATGTTTAAGGATAACTGTGTTTTATTACAAGTAGGGTCTTACTGTCATAGTCATCATTCCTATTAGTGATTGCAACATTGTACTCACCAAGTTGATTTTTAATTCTTGGAACACACTGATATTGCTAACATTGGGTCAGCTTGACTTCTTATAAAGACATCATCTGAAAGGAACTTGTTGCCCCACCAGTAAGTCATGCTCCTATTTGTATTCCAAAATGCAGACATTTTGTATGTAAGTTTTGCAAAACTGCTAATGTGAAAAAGTTATTGGTCTGGCAGTTTTCAAACAGCTTCAGGTGCATTACCACCACCCATTTCTATCTTGGCAATTGAACCAAGATAGACTGCAATTAGACTTTTGAACTGGCCATTAGAGATGTATATGATAAGTGGACTGTACTTGTATAGCGCCTTTCTAGTCTTCTGACCACTCAAAGCGCATTTACACTACGAATCACATTCACCCATTTACACACATTCACTGACTGATGGTGCAGCCATCAGGAGCAATTTGGGGTTAAGTATCTTGCTCAAGGACAAATCAGCATGTGGACTCGACCCGCCTATCTTCTAATTAGTGGAGGATCAGCTCTACCCACTAAACCACAGCCGCTCATATATATGTGGCTAAATGTAAACAAAAGTGTATTAAGGATTTTATCCAGATACAAGACCTGAAATGACAGTTGTGAATGGGGCATAGAACTTGGATAGTAGACAAACATGCAGCTCTGCTGATACTACATCAGATGTCTGCCAAGACAGGCTTGTTCGTAATGTTTGCCAGCACGTACATTTTGGGGTATATGTAAGCAATACCTGCAGGCTCTCATGGACAGTGTACATGACAGATCTCATGTCATGCAGATCCTTGTGGCTATGTGGATCTGGAAAGTTGCCTATATTTTGTGCTAAAATTAACAACAGCAGTCACACTGGCAGGTTGATCAGGTAATACACATGTGACTCACTGGATAGTGTGATTCATACAGTCTCTTACTTGTGAATCAGAGATGAGTTCATGGCGCTCAGAGAGTACAGAACTGACCCAAAACTTAGAGAGGGCTTGTGAACCACCCACAGCTGTTATTTTTGTGGTATATTGATGTGTATGCTAACATGAAGCAGGAGGTGTTCAGTGAATGCTACACATCCAGTATGGTTCAGTGTTCGGAACACTAAATGCTGGGTGAATAAATATTGAGGCAACAAAGTAGCTTCTTTCAGCTGTTGGAGGAATTAATGATATGTCTGCTCAATTACAGTTATTTAGGGCGACAAATGTACATTTTTCATATATTAGGGGAGGAATGACTCAGAGATTATGCGCAAGTACTTTGGTTGAGTACAATGTTATCATAACTCATAGAAATGATGGCTAAAGCTAAAAATATAGACCCAAATTTTCATCCTTCAACCACATATTAGGAGACAGCTTTGTTTTAATATGACCATCATTTGGCATAGCAGAATAACAAAAACCCTAAAAGGTCTTGCATCCATACAGTGGACAGTGATGAAACCAACACAATGTGTGTCCATCAGATCCATAGGGCACAGTGAATACTATATGTGATCATTACAGTATATAGCACAGAGGGACAGGTGTTGCCCCAGCTTAAGCAAACACAGGAATAAGGGAGACCTAAGGCACTAATGGTGTTTTTTTAAAAGCTCCTGTTTTAGGAGCACCGTCTGTCTATGGGCCTATCTCAATATGCAGCTCTTTTGTTTCAAGTGTTTTTTCATTCTCATCCTCTTTGGTTTTCTCCGGAATGAACCCATTCTGTGGCTTGCAAGCTTCCACAAACAACGGAAAATCAGACAAGCTAGTGTTGCACTCCTTGTCCTCATTCTCATTCTCTCCTTCGTCCTTCCTCTTCCCTTCATCCATAATGGGTGTGCTACAGTCAAAAGTGGGCGTGCAGCCATAGGCCTCACTGTGAGGCCGCCGAGCCTCGTCCGGGATGTTCTTCTTCAGGTCCCGATTCCTGTTGCGCTTGGCCAGCTTGGTGACGGAGCCCAGGCGGTTGAAAATGTTGTCCTCAGACGTGGTTTGGTGATTGGAACGACGGTCGCACTGTTCAGCCCCCCGCGACCGAAGGTTATTCAGCTTTGTGTCGATGCTTTCCTGGGAGGAGGTTTTGTAGCTGTTGGTGTCCAGACTGTTGAACATGGCGCGGCGCTCTGGAGAAAGCATATCCAGGGACACGGCGCGCTGGTCCAGGCCCAGCTGGCGTCTCTCCATACTGCGGATGGTGGCAGCTCGCTGTAGCTTGTCATGGACCTCGATACTCATACGTCGACGCGTCTCCCGGAACTCTGCTCGGACATTAGCTTTCCACTCCGCTGCATGAGCCTTGATCTCTCCAACCTTGGCAAAACA
Organism: Euthynnus affinis; assembly: GCA_029490765.1. Classification (NCBI taxonomy): domain Eukaryota; kingdom Metazoa; phylum Chordata; class Actinopteri; order Scombriformes; family Scombridae; genus Euthynnus; species Euthynnus affinis. The sequence goes on along the minus strand of CM055853.1, from coordinate 2,272,619 downwards.
CAGTTATTACTTTAATCAGTGTCTGTAAAATATTGCTGCAGCACAATGATATGGTCCATTTCAAAATGATGAGGGAGCACTCTAGTGATCTATAAAGCTTTCATTAACCAACAATCAATGCACAACTGATAATAAGTTCAAAACCATAGAAATAGTGGCTGTCAGAATGGGAAAGCGCCCCACACAGTTAATAGTGCTTAGACTGTTTAAAGATACAAAGACATGAAATTTCCACTTTGGGTTATTAAGCCACTGGTCAGAGCAAGAGAGCATTTTTAAAATCAACACACAGCATTTCTGTAGCCTAACTGGTTGCATATCTATGTTATATTATTCCAGAAGAATCAACCCAGGAACCTTGTCTTCAGCCCACTTTGTCAGGACAACAATAATGTTCTCCATTAACATTTGATCTGTATTGAGTTATGTTATCTGGATGATAATATCTGGTTGTAAGCCTTTGAGTTTACACCTGATCAATACCCATTATTTTCACTCTGCCAGCATTGTGATCAGATTGCAGGACTGGCAGGCTGGTCAACAGACATGGCACATCTAAGGTCAACTGAAGTGATGCAAGATAATCTCCAGGGCTGCTATTATGTACAAGATATGGGTCATATGACTGACAGACATAGCTGAAGACATCAGTAACTAACATTAGGCTAATGTTAGTTATACTGTAAGAAAGTAATCAGAGCCAGTGGAGAAGCTTGCTAGCAATAGTAGTAGCTTGGCTACACCTGTCAATCACATGACCTACATCCTGCATGTTGTGGCGGTCCCTCCAGATTCTCCTTAACATCATAAACTATAAATTATGTACAATGAAAACCATCACTGGTTGTAGCCCTGTTTGGTAAGTGATGCCAGTTTCATGAGTAATATTAAATTCAGCCTGGTTCTAAATAATCTAAACAGATACGGTCTGGAATGAAGGTTGATTATCAGGTCATTATACAGTGTATCATATTATTCATTATCAATATCAAATCAGCATTCACCCTTCCTTATGAATACAGGAGCATACCTCTTCTTTGGTCTTTTTGGAGAGAACCCTCAGCCAGTCACCAATCATGTTCAGCACTGCAGCAAAGTAGGCCAGACCACCCAGGATCCAGAACCACACGAGTGGTCTGTACCACTTACGGTACTCAATCCTCCGATCTCCCCCTGATTAGAAAACAAGAGACATGAATGAATGAATAAATGTACATCACTATGCTGTGGTGATACTCTAGCAGGACTGGAATAGTTATTAACAGCACTATGGTCCAAATGATCTCAAACACAAATGGCTGAATTTCCATCCATAACAGATGTTCATATTAATCTGAGGATGAATCGTAAGGCTTTGGAATCCTCTGAGTGCCTGTGTCAGGTTTACATTTTCCATTTAAACAGTAAATGAAGCTCACTTATCAGTCACACACCATGCTCAATAAGAAATCAGTTGAGGAACTTTTTACTTAACTATCATAAACCAGTGCTGTTCATTGATTTGTAAGCCCACAATGGTCTAATGCAACTACCAGTATTAAAAGGGATGGACACCACATTATAAACAGTATGGCAACATCTCTGAGGTAGCAAATTGTCTCACAGTACATGTAATTATAGTGCAAAACCCTAATGCTCACTATCATTGGCTTATTTGCATCACCTCATATGTTTACCAGGTGCCTAGAAACATGCAAATCACATTCATACAATGAGCTGGGAAGCCTTTATAAACTGTCTTACTTGGCTGGTTCCATCTTACCCTATCACACCCCAACTTCATCCTTATGTGATCCCCCCTCCCCACACCAGCTAAAATCTTTGCACTGTCCTTGCATAGTAGTTGGCATTGGTAACTTGGTGACATATTGACTATTTGCACTTTTATTCAGCATTTGTACTGTTCACTCTTATCTCACTGCTGCAGACCACAGCTCTTTTGTGCCACAGTTTATACTCTGGCAGAGCAGGGTTATATAAAACTGGATGGTGCGACGGCTAATATGAGAGCTTTCTGGTCATACTTGCCTTTAAAATCCCCTTATTTAGCATTCATGAGATGTGTATAAATATTGGACCTCATACACTATGTGCATGAGACAAAGGCAGGCCTGCCTTATAACAAAGAAAGGCGCCAAGTCAAACACAAGGACTCCAAACAGACTCAACTTCCATCATCCTCTGCTCAACTCACACCTAGATGTGAAATCTGTCAAAGAATCAAACTCTCGGCTCTCATTGGACAAGATCAGCTGGAAATGCCCGACGATTTCCTCTTCCTGGCCATGATGTCACCAAGGGTATAAACACTCCACTGACTGAACTACACTTCCCTCGTCTCACCGGCTAATGTAAGGTATGTACTGTAATGTATGTGACTGTAACTGTGCCATACAATCTCAACCTCAGACGAGTGGAGATTTCTCTGTGTTCAACCGAGCATGTTACCTGATCTGAAAAAGACCGCTGTGCAACCTAACTCCCTACCACCTTTCCTGCAGAAGAAGGTGAAGGATAACTTCTATGCTCATCTTTAACTGAGTCAACTCACTGTTTTCTCCACAAAGCCAGTAACAGAGTGTGAAGACAGCCCTCCATCAGCATCTGAGCCGAGGAACTGAGCCAGACCCAAAAGACGGACTAAAACACACCCTTCCCACATCCTTACGCCACTAAAGTAAGACTCAGCTTTATTGCTGTTGTATGTTGTGTAGTTAACAGACTGTGAGTCTGGTTGTTGGTTTTTTTTTTTTAAACAAATATATGTTTCATACAAATATTTTTTAAAAATATTTGGGGAGAATGTATATAATGTAATGTATATATAATGTAATGTATAAATAGGTAGAGGTCTGCCTGCAATGAGGTTTAGTTCAGTAGTCAGCACAGTCATCTATGATTTGGGAGACTCACAGTCAAGACTCGGTGTCGGTGTGGGGACCTCTTCATTAAATAGTTTATTCATGAACATTTATTTTAACACTTTAATTTTCTAAAATTAAAAATGTAAAAATAACAAAAACAGGATTTTTAAGCCTCTTTCCACTTTTATTTGAATACAAATAATAATAATTTTGCTGCCTCAACAAATATAGATACAAATATAAACAGTGGGCTCTCTGCACTGCCCTAGTTTGCGTGCCACATTTCTGAGTAAATAAAAGTAAACACCACTTCTCCTGACAGTCACTGAGATCTTTTGTTTTTTAGTGTTATCACCCTCTCCTCTTTACTAAACCACTTGCATGTACACACATACGCATCTCGACGCTTGACACATGTTGCTAGGCAACACAGATGCTCAGCTCTGTTTGAAACCATTGTAGTGATCAGTAATGGTTGAGTGGCTGTCGCCATTTAACCACAGCCTCTGTTCAAATCTCGTGGTCACATGTGCCATCTGGACTGGAACTCTAGCATGACATAACTCCAAGTGGTTCACATCCATCCGCCATCTTGTTCCTCTAACTGTCATTGTTTGATATTAATGTTAATGAACTCTGTTGTGAAGTTTCCTGTGATTGTTTGCATACATCGTGTGATAAGAGCTTGTTGACAGGGTCAGTGCATCAAACCTTCACTGTTCATCTTATCATCGTTAATGTCTCATTAGTGACATTTTTAAAATGAACACCCTTTTTGAGACTGTTTTCACTGTTTTGGTTATTGGTCCCTGAACTCAGGGTTACATTAATAACTTTACTGTTTTTTTAATAATTCATCATTATCCTTGATAATGATTAATTGCCAATAACAAAAACTGCTCATAGTAAATCCCAATATAAACAATAATTATTAATTATTTAATGTTTTTTTTTTTTTATATCGGGACCTTGTGTGTTTATTCATGTACAGTATTTGTCAACAATTATGACGTCTATGAAGAAATATATTATTAAAACTGTGTTTTTGTCATAGTGGTTGACACATACTGTACATACACAAACACACTTATATCTTTTTACAATTACATTATAGAGTGTTAAGAATCAAGTTCAAAAAGGTAAGGTGTTAGCTTTGGACTTTATTGGGCCCCTAAACTTCAGCACTTTGGTGAACCAAAAGTTCACCAAACTTCACCTCTGCCAGTGACCACCCACACACACACACACACACATACATAGTCTGATAGACTATAGAGAGTCTGATACAACCTTTGATATTTGTTCTGCATGCTTTATTTATTAATGATTGATAATATGCAAAAAACAAATCAGGCATTCCTGTTTATCGTTACCTGCCACATAGTCGCCTATTCCAACAGTTGTCAGAGTGATAACGACAAAATATGTTGACTCCAAAGCTGTCCAGCCTTCAATGTATTTGAAGATCACGGCTGGGATGGTGACAAACAGGATGCAGCCAGCCAGGATGAAGAGAAGGGTGGATGCCACACGGATTTTAGTTTGACTGATCTGGTTGTGTTTATTCTGTGAGAGGAAGTCACACACACACACACACACACACAAACAGTGTAAGCCATAATACCCACAGTGGTTTCAACAGAATGCTGATTGTGTTTGGACTGGTTGGCAGCACCCCACAGAGTGTGAGAGAGGACTTTGATGACTCAGTTATTATCTCATCAGCGTGACCACTGATGAGCACAGAATACTCTATTCACTACATGTGGCCATGAGGAGAGGAAAGTTGACCTGTAAGTTCCTTCAACAAGGTGCAGTCATCCCTGTTGTTTGCTTCCTTCTGTTGGTGCCCCAGGGGAAAATAATACTGTTTTCTGTTCAGGTTACAGTTAGTCCTTATTCTCTCTTAAAAGAGCTTGAAATTTGTGTGTGAAAATTTGTGTGTGAAAAACTGAACTTACATGTTTACAGCTCTGCAGGATCACACCCCTTAAACACCTGAATCCTAAATCAAAACTCTAGACACTACACCCAAATATAGGATTATCTAAATATAGGATTGTTGAATATTACAGGGGAATCTGTTGTCTATAGCTGTCCATGTTTTAAATTAAACCACACTGACACCACACTGAAAGCCAAATCATTTCATAACTACATCATTTCCAGAAAGCTGATTCATAGATATATAGGAAATTTACATTGTGACTCACCCGAAACATCTTCTCCACCTTGGCAATGCTTTTGACAAATATGGTACCAAGCTGGTCCCCAACACCTGCTAGGAGGAATCCAAACAGCGGGATGCCGAATATTGCATACAGGATGCAGAAAATCTTCCCTCCTTCAGTGCTCGGGGCGATGTTGCCATACCCTGGTAAGAGAAAAGAGACAAAAAGGTTTACATGACGCACACAAAAGCAGATTTAATTATAGATTATAATGGATAAAGTACATACATATCAGATGCTTTTAAATCTGGAAATGTTTCAGATCTGTTTATCTGTTATCTCTAACAGGGTTTATGAGCAATGAAACGTCTGTTGCTCCATCAAATCTAATCAGAATATGCGCTGTGAGTCTTCTTAAGATGTAATATTGCTCTGATCCAAGTGTGTTTTCTTAACACAAGGCTGTGATTTCTGTAGCATTTGTCTTTTTTTAAACTATGGCATCTTTAATAGAAATGTTCATGACATGAACTATATGGTAGATTTGGCCAGGCCACTCTGTCTCCTATAAATTATGTTTCTATACTGCTATGATGTTTTCCCAATTATGGTGAATAGGCAAATATAATTGCTGCCAGTGATGACATCCTACAAGATTTTCATAAAACAAACAAACAAACAACAACAACAAAAAAACACCACAAGACAAATACAATGCAATAATCACAAAACAACATGCGACAATTACAGTACCTATGGTTGTGATTACAGTTCCAGCAAAGAAGAAGGCACTACCAAGATCCCAGTGGCTGGAGTTATAAGAGGTATCACCAATAGGATTCACACCAGCATTCACAGCCTCCACAGAGTGCTGGGCAGAGAAGCAGAGAGAGAGAGGGAGAGAGGCACATGAGAAAAGATAGGTCTTACTCTTGTTGTAGATTCTGTCCAGAATCCAATCACCAACTCTCCCCTCTGTAGTGTCTCGTGGACCTTGAGAAGTGGCTTGGTTGCCACTGGTGGTGATAATGCTGTAGTTGTTATTGCTGCACAGAGTTGCATCTTAGCACCATCTTTTTCGGTTGGAGCCAGGACCTTCCAAATAAGGAGTGCGAGGTTTAATTCTTTGAGGAGTATGGAGCTGTATGGCCAGGGGTAACCAGGGGTAACAAGAAATATCGATTCCACTAAGTGAATTTGACGTGAAATGTTTTGCAGTAGGAACATTGTGCTAAATCATTCGGTCCTAAATTTCTGACAGTATTTTGATGAATTGATGAATAACAATTTGTTAACTTAGGTTCGGGTGCAGGGCTACACCTCCAATCACCTGTCAACCCTACTCATACCTGGTCAATCCATCCTGTACTGTTTGTCTCAGATTTCTTGAGGACGGACAGACCATGCTTCACACCAAAACGCATGATTGCATGATCTAAAACACGGACAGATGCTGAAATTTCGATTTCAAAAGAGTCAACTCACCATGGATCTGCAGACGATGACCCAGATGATGATGATGATTGTTTGAAACTGGTTATCCTGCAGCCATGACATAGTAGTCAGACCACAGCTCAGTACCACGGCCCCATGGGCCATTGCTCTCAGTACCACGGCCCCATGGGCATTTTCATTCAAGCTCCCCTAACAAGATCTCTCTGATTCCCGGTAGATGTCAGGCCTCCTCTCCTCCGTCAGGGAGGGCCAAAAACCATGCATAGCTGCGGGAGCCGGCGTCAACCTTCTCATCATCAACAACCTCCCTCACGTTCAGTCCACGGCTATCCACTATGGCGCTCTTGCAGTGCACTCCTCTTCTTCAATCTGTCTTTCTTCATCATCCACACATGGAGCTTGACATAAGAGACTGGACTGTCACCCGCCTTTAATAACTCCCGAAAGGAAAGGCATTCCCTTCAACGGCAGCGACGATAAGCCAAATTGTTTTCAGCCTCTTCTGGTCACAATACACACCGAGTGTCCCGCGCTTTCAGTTGCCTTGCCAGAACCAACAACCTCCAGAGTTGTCATGCGTGACATCACAGAGCCTCCGCCACCTCCAGAGCCACAGCCTGCATCATCAGCCCAGCCGGTGAATGCCAGGTTATATTTGCCCCTGTGCCTGCTCCCTCTGTGTCCGACTTGTCTCGGGTTATCTCAGCATCCTTTCATCCCTGTGTTGCAGGCTTCACAAATTCCTGTACAGATTCCTTTCATACCTTCCTCTACACTTTCTTCAGAAACTCACACCAATGCAGCTTCTGCTCCTTCCCGTCTCTCCCAACATGGCAGCACAAGAGCCCCATCCAGCAACTCAGGTGTCCCTCCACCAGGCTAATCAGCCTCCTTATTCATTTCCTACTGGTCTATCCTCCCCCTCTTCCCCATCCCCATCCCCACCCCCACCACTACCCTTCCCAATACCTAAATGTATTTTCTACTTGTGTTCATCATTACACAGTAGCCACAGCAGCCATCATCCCTCCAGTATTACTGTAATTAGTGACCAAATTAACTGCTGAATTCAAAATGCAATCCCTTACACTATCCCCTCCCTTGACCCTCCTTCATCCTTCCCCTCAATGCTCCTTCATCCCTCCATACCTGACCCTCATCCAACATTTCCCCAATCTACCGAGCCCCTCAATGCTGGATGCTTCCTGTGGTCACCGCATCATCCAATCTCATGACAACCAGCTGCATTCCTACACAGTGTCTTCCTATTCAATGATTACAGTAGTGGTTAACCTCACATCAGCTTCCTGAAGTGTTCCCTACCTTCCCTCCTCTGCTCTCGATGAACTGTACCACGTTATCATTGAAGTCCTTCTTTGGGGGCACGAGCAGTCTTAAAAGTCACCCTCATCTATATGGTCTAACACATCGATATAATACATACAGGTTGTTCATGATCACTCAACATCATGCAGTTCATCCACAAACTTACCTTAATCTCAGCCCAACACCAATACATAGTCCATGCCACCCATGTTCCAAGCTATGAGATACTATCACTGACTACTTCCACTTTTTCTCAGCTCAGAAATGTAAGTCCTGTTCACCAGACTTTTCAGATTCCCATCTGTCACCAGTCCCTCAGTTGTTTTTTTTTGGCCACCACCTTCATGTGAACCCTCAGTTTCTCCTCCTGGCCATTGTAAGTAGCCATCACACTACTCAGGGCAGGACAACACTAAGCTTTTCATACCTCACACAGCTCATACTCATGCTCATTCACTCCGATAACACTGCAGTTGTAAAGATCCTAAACAAAGTCAATCCAGTTCTCCAGCCATTATGCAGACCCTGCTCAGACTCACATTCATCTCAGCTCAATACCAGTTCATCCTCCAGGTAGCCCACATTACCACAGCTGGAAAACCTCTCAAATGCTTCAAAAAAAGCCATCCTAACAGTACTCTCCTTCTACTTAGTACTTATACTCTATCTTACCTAATTGACTGGAATTGTTTCAACACATATCATACCACATACATATCTTCTCATTCCATTCAACATTACATTCCTCCAACATCCAGACCTACTAAGCAGAAATCTCCCATTCTCATGATACAATGCTAATTAAACCTGCTCAGAGAGATGATGCTTACCACTCACATCCAACCCTCTGAGCCTCTGCATCATTTCTCTACTCTCATCTCAAGCATATAGTTCAAACATCCACAACAATCTCAATGATCTCTGTTAACCTCACACTCAACTCAGCTCAATTTCAATCCGACTCCTTTGGGGGCCTGTAATCAGCTCGGGTGGAACCATGCCTGAGATAGAACCCCGACACCGAGTCTCCCTCTGCCCAATCTTCATTATATCATTCACAGACCAGCCTGACCGACGACATCCTCCATCCACCTACACCTCCCTTTAATCCATCCAACCATCATCCTCAACATCCCATACTTTCTCATTTCCATTAAAATCTTTAATCACCTTCATGCAGGACAAAAGAAACCAGTCCAAACTGAGGGATATCTAACCCAGGTGTACAGACACAGTAAAACGGAACACAACAGAACAAACAGAACAGAGGATCCAACAAGACTGAATTGAAAAAAAACAAAACAAAAAACACTATCCTCCTCATATCCAACTGACATAAACCTGTTACACATGAATACAATCTGAGCACACAAGCACACCACAACTCACAACTCTCTCATCTACACTCTCATGATGATGCAGCTCCTCAAACATGGCGCACAGAGGCTGCAGATGCATATCACTTGAATCTACAAGAAACAGAAGTGAACTTCAATGGCCTTCACAAGGATCTTCTCCCACTCAGTCCTTTACAACAAACAGGTAAAAGTCTGAGAGCATTTGGTGGACTGGTGGTTAATGGCACATAGAGCCAGACTGTGACAGGATCATGACAGCATGTGTCTGTATCTTTGTATCTGTCTGCAGCTAATCTCACATACTACTGGACCCAACAGCCTAATATTTTTGTGCACATTTATGATGGTATTCTCAAGGACCTCTCATGGTTGCGGTGATTCATAATTTTTGAAAAAGATATTTTTATTTCCTTATGAGCCCATCATAAAAGCTTAGACTTTTGTCTTTTCAGCAGTCCTTGCCATTTCATGATATGAGTTACGACATAGCAAAAGTCATTTCCAGCAATTGGCTAAGGCTAAAAACAAGGTTTACCTAGGCATGCCATGTTTTGACCTTTGTGTGGCTCGTCCATAGAAAATTTTGGTCTCATCTTGAATCGCAACATCTGCAGACTAAGTCCATACCTGATATGTTATGATCATGATACAAGATGAATAAATCTCCATTTCTCTTATCTTTGCTGCCATCTTGACTGTAACAGTGTTTCCCCTTGCTGCAGAATTATGAGCACTGGTGTTAAATTTCACATTTTCATTAATATAAATGATCTTCATGGTTTTCACTCGCATACTATGCAGGTACGATAACACCCTACATTATCGTTGAATTGTTTTAAGTCATCAACTAGTGCATCAAATCCCAGAATCCCCCTCTCCTCATTGTTCAAAGGACATCTACATGAAAGGTACTGTTATTAGAATAGATTTCTGTTAATGTGTACAGACCTGGTGGAGGTCTGCACTCAACTGAGTGCACTCTTCTTGTTCAATATGTGATTAGACATTCTGAATATACTGTAGATTGGCTGAACAGCTGTGTCATCATCACTTTTGCCAGGTCTGTTATACTTCTCAGGGGACTGTGAAAAGAAAATAACTCGGACTTCTCCAATCCATCATCCCGTGCATCCTGTTATATAACACTGAGGCTGCTTCTCTGCGGTGTGTGCCTCCTCACAGTGAATAGTTTGGCTGAGGTGCAGGGAGAGGACACAGAGAGCAGGCTGGTACTAGGAGCAGGCGTCACACTCAGTGCCAGTCTGCTCTGCAAGAGTCTATCCTGGCAGATGGAGTCTCAGTGTAATGAGCCACTCTCAGGGTGTGACAGATAACTGTGTGGCCAGCTGAAGGGCAAAGACACAAGGACACAATTGATCCATCTCATCCACAGAGAGAACAACTCTGTTCAAAAGTTCAAGTTCGTCACAGGCTTCAGTCTGTAATTTTTTAACTTTTTCACAGTACATTTCCCTGTAAATAACACGGTTAGAGATGATCTGTTTTTGATATGTTCCACTGCTAGAGCAGTAAACTACAGCATTATACTGAAGTCACATAAACTTCCTGTTGAGTGCAATAGAAAGTAACAATGAAAATGACTACAGCTATACTATAAAATGTGAAAAAAAAGTTGGTGTTACTCAGTATGCTATATATTTTAAAATATTGTAGAGCTCTTATCAAAAAAGAGCAAATCATTTCAAATAGTCATACCTATATTACAAACTAGGTTGTTTTTCAGTTCCCTCCAGAATAAGCCATATGAGTTCACAAGCCTTTGTAGTCCAGCTAAAAGTGTACATCCATTATACATTTAACAGAAAAGCTCTGCTACAAACCCAGAGTGCAGAGTTTGAAAGATGCAGGAGTTTAACCCCATTGGAAGGCTCCCGCAGTGCCTTCAAAATAAACTTCTGTTCACAGGAATCAACAAAATAAGAAGAATATAACAAATACATTTCAGACACTAACTTTACATGTGAAGGTTACACATGCACACAGGGGCCACACTGTATCTAGCCCAGGCCCTTTCATTCAACAAACAATGAAACATCATTAATAGTATAATTAAAAAATAGGGTTTGTGAGGCAAAGTGACAGCACATAATAGGCTTATAGGTTATTATATTTCTGTTTCTAACAGTGGTGAGGCAAGAGGTGATGCATGCTGGGTAATGGTTTTTTTTTCGGAGGCTGGCTGACATTGATTAATACATAAAATCAAACCAATCCACTTAAGATTTTATGTGTGTTCATGGTGTCCCTCCCTTAACACATGACAGAGCTGGTGACATTTAGATTGAGACAGTTATGACTGCAGCTGAGCCGCAGCGATTTCAAATGGAATGAAGCCCACCGACGGCAGACAACCCAAAACAGGAGCTGCACACGCCAAGTCCACCTGCAACATAACGCCTGTGCACTAAATGGCATTAGATCTTGTAACATGGCCATGTAAGCAGGATGAAAACAGAGTTATTAAATTGGACTTTACACTTCACATCCTTCATTTAAATCACTGCATTTATTATTTTCATATATTTCATCATACTGGACTTGATCCATTGACTTTATTTAATACTTTTAAAAGAAAACATGTAGAACATAACTGTTACATAATTTAAATATTTATAGACATCATATTTAATTGTTGCTCGTCATCTTCATATATCTCATACTATTACTATTCCATTCTGTAAGTTAAAATTTCCAATACATTTAATATTACTTTGTTTATTTCATGAATAATAATAACAATAATAATAATATCATTATTACAGTGGAAACTTCTTATAGTGATAACAGTTAGAGTGATCAACTGCTCATATGGATCAAAAAGCTTAAGACAGAATCATTCCCCTGCAAATGCGCTTTAAACAATGTGCTTAATTACGTAGTTTGTTTACAGTGTTTATTTTGGGTCATTTCATACATGAAAACATATGAAAATAAACAACACATTAAACTACAGTAATTCTATTTTCTTTTTACCTTACTCCCATAGTGCATGTATGATGTATTTAGCACCATTGTCAGGCGCTGCAGCACACTTCCACAGGTTTGCGTGGAGATGGTAAATTGGTAATCAGTAACTTTCTGCCTTACAGCATTTTTAATACCAAGATCATTCATGTGACATGTAAAGAAAACACTCACTCACAGGCTACAGAGCTTAAACTCCTTCTGGTATGCAGACTGTCTCACATGACTGTCTTTGATTTACAGCTGCTTTGATACACCTGGAACATTCTCTCTCTAAAGTGACAGTGCCTGTGCCTTTTTCCCTACAGTACTTTCCCCTTCTTTTGTTACTATCTTGTGAGTCACAGCTGATGTGGGGACATGGTGGAGTAAAAGTTGTCTTCTCTTCCGTTTCCAAACAGCAACATTCATCCAGTCTTGCTTATATTTTCTTGGTGGTGAACTTCTCCACTATCTTCAATGTCATACATTCTATTCTATCGATATTGTTAGTGTCAATCTGGGACAAAGACAGAGATATAAACTTCCTCAGCTTTACTGTTTTCTCACATTTTCCTGACAATGTGCATTAGAGCCTCACAGAGTCTTGGGGCTCTATCTTTGTGGATGCACAAGCAGTGCTCTGACACTTTGGTATTTTCCTGACCTTGGAACTGGCTTCGCCCGTGTGTGTCATATGTTGGTGCAAGGTGCATTTTCAGCTAAAGTGGCGTTTATTCTTCAAACGCATTAGGGAGGAAATGCTGAGGTGCCGCTTGAGTTATAATTTCCTTAATATGGATCTTTCCATTTGTTGAGCTGTTCTCTGTGATTGACACAACTGTTTCAGTATGAGACAAGTGATTTGACTGGCTGAGAGAGTATTTGATAATCTCCACACCCTCCGATCTATATTCACCTTCACTCAGTCTTTTTGCACTTTGCACTGTTCCAACTACAAAGAAAGATAGCAATTTGAAGGCAAAGCCTCAGCACAGAGTTTGGTTCAGCCTCTCTGCTCCAAAACAGATCAAAGGAAAGTGAGGCCTGGAAGATGAAGCTGTCACCTGCTCCCTCCTGGAACAGATCAAGAGGGCTGAAGTGATACACATCTGGTCCTGGATCCTTAGCTGTAGCTGTGGCCTACCTGTCCTATGGCTAAACCTCTGGGCTGAGATGATGGAGCAGCTGGCACTTTTCTGAGCTGTGCTTATCAGCTGTCCTTTCTTCCCTGCTACCATGAAAATCACTTTCATGTTCTGTTTGAGCAGCACCCTGCAGTTCTCTGAGTAAAGGGGCAGAAAGTCTACAGCTCAGGCTCCTCCTGTGTGGAACGCTGGATCTTGGTATAGAAGCTGCAGATGTACAGATGATACAGATGTGCTCTATGTGTTTATAGTGTGGCATTTTCTGCCAGAACAAACCCTTGGAACATTCAGATTATATGACACTAAAACTCATTCAAAGCAGAATCATGATTACATTATTACAGTCATTGGCAAGGCAACTCTGATGCATCACTTCTTTGGTCTGAATGAAGAATCCATTTACAATAACATTACTGAACGAGAAAGAAATGTGATGCACAAATAAAAAGTCAGTATTTACACACAATCCACTGTCTTTCTGGTTTTTAATTAGAGATCAATTACAGATCTGTTGTTAGTTCAGAACACGACACCATTAATTGACGAATTCATTAAACTTAGCAGGTTTTTAGAAAGTGTAATATTTATCTTTCACTCACTGCCTGCAGATCACACAACAGAAGTTAGAGAATCTTTGCACCTTTTGTTTTTTTTTTTTTTTTAATCAAAGAAACATATTTCAACTATATTTCCTAAAAGTTATGTTTGTAGTGTTGTTGTGTTTCAGAAGAAATCACATTCCTACCTGGATTATGTTCACTGGCCACAGTTTTTCTTTTCCAGGAAGTGTTACAGACTACATAGAAGTTGTAGCAAGATGGTTAAAGGTGGACATACAAAGAGCTGCTTTCTCCCTCCTGCCCACTGCAATGCAGTTTGAGCAGCTTCAGTCACACCATCCTCTGATTCACAGCTCCTGGCTGCTGGTTATGTCATAGACTGCAGACTCCATGTTTTTGGTTCGCTTACAGTACAGCTGGACCCTTCCCCGAAAACACTCACTAGTCCCTCACAACATCTGTATGACGTTAAGGGTGCAGCTGTGCGGGGCATTATAAATAAACATAGGCTCTCACGTTACACCTTGAGCAGGAAACATCTGACGCCATGTCTCTGTGCTGTAAATATTAACTGTGTTGTGTATAAGGTGTAACTAAAGTTGGGTTGAGGATATCATATTGTCTAGATGGAGCAGAGAGGCACCACGAATGTGCAGCTAGATGCAGACGATGTGGTGTTATCAGTTCATTACTACAATGACCATTAGATGTGGAATAAGAGATCTTTAGCAATACCACCATAAAGAAATACTCCATTACAAGTAAAAGTCTTGCATTCAGAATCTCACTCAGGTAAAAATATGCAATGATTTCAAAAATAAAAGTATTCATTGTGCAAAATTGTCCAAATGGTCGATCTTTTCTTGTTCCCCGTGTTTCAGGCCCCTGACGAGCTCTCTGAGTCTTGCAGGATCCCCATCCCCTGTAAACACAGACCCTAAGAAAACACTATTCTAAATCCATGATTTGGTGAGAACGATGACATCACCATCACCACACACTCTCTCCCTCATGCATTATTTCCCACTCTAACATTGTGCCTATTTGTATCCAAACACCTTACAGTGCCTGGAGTGAATGTTTCAGCATAGATGTACTGGAGTTAGAAAGCTTGTTTAACAACAGCTCACATTACATTATTACATTAAAACCAAGTAACACACACACACACACACACCGCACTCTACTGTGCCTCTCTGTCCTATTGCCTACAGCATGAAAGCAGCTAATATTCATTACATCAATGACTCAGGAGGATTCAACTGGTTGTATCATAGCCCCCATCTACTTTAAACACAGGCTTCTGTGATAAAAGCTCATCTGTTATGCAGGTCTCAGGAGGATAAAACCTGAATTAAATCATCAACTTTAATTCTTAGAACTCATATGGTCTCAAGGGAAACAGTGTACATTAAAACCAAGTAACAATAATCACAGGAGGGCTGTGTTCCTTTTAAGTCCATTATGAACTCAAGAACATTACTTGCATTTTCTGGACAGAGGACCTGGTGTCTTGTAAGAAGATACAGTGCAATTAATTTTTTCATAGACTCTGATCTTTTGTAGCCAGATTATTATTATTATTTTTTAAATCACTTACTCAGTGTGAGTGCCATGCTTTTACTGCAGAATGTCAAACTAAATGAATCTGAACTAGTTTGAAGATTATTGTCCAACCTGTGGTGCACTCCTTATAAGTAGCTCACAACAAGAGCAGCTCAGACTCGATAACAGTGTCTCTTCTGACTCCTTGCATGTTTTAAACAGAGAATACCAACTTCTGCCCTCTAACAGCCAATTTAAAGTCCTCAACTTAAATGCCACAGGCTGAAGAATCAGTCTATCCTGTTGCTTGACCAAGTGAGGGCGATGCTAATTGAAATCTGAATCCAGATGATATGATGTGTCAAGTATGATTGTTATGACTGTTCTGAATGTTATGTTTGATGTGTGATGCACGTCTATGACATCACTCCCACTAACCTTGATGTCACCGATTTTCCCATTTCTGCCCACAAAGCAGTACTTTTTGACATTCACATATCGTAAAATATGACACAACAGTGTTTGTACTGAATGCATTTCAAGAAACAAAAGAAGAAAAAACAAAACACCAGTTTTGATTAGAAATTAAGTTGGGAAAGAGATGCACAGGTTGAATGAGGACCAGTTATCAGTCATCTCCCACATATACAGGAAGAATACGGAGTTCTAACCACCATAGAGGTGTATGGCAGTGTAGAGGTGTGTGATTTATTGAAGGTAAACAAAGTGCAGGCACTCTGGAGTGGCCCTCACATCAGAGGCTGCAGATTTATCAATGTATCCTTAGATGCTGCACGGATTTAACCTCTTGCACCCAAGGGAGGTAAGTTGTATCACATGTATGTCTACTTTTTAATCTGAAGATTGTTACTCTCTCAGACCAGAAACCAAAACATACTGTGGCAGTCAGAACCTACCCTTTACAAAGATCTATAATCTGTTAAGGATCAGCATCAGTATACACACTTTTCACATCACAAAGGGCCTTTTCACACCTGAAAGCACAAACCAAAGTCCATGTTTTTGTTACATTATATACATTTGATTTGGTTAGTTTTGGTTTCACATTGCAATTCTGTGAATGCACTAAAACACTTAACATGACATACCCACGTCCTGTCATCATCATCTACATGGGCTGCATCTCTCTGTATTTGACACTGATGGGTTTGTAGACAGGAGTGTGTCTGCTGTCAGTGTGTTGTCAATTCAGCAGGTTGCCTTCTATCACTGTTTGAATTAATGGAGAAAAATGAATGAATAGATTGATTTTCTTGCTATTATAACAATATTATTATTTACTTCATAAAAAGGAAAGTTGTCCTTCCCATTGGTCGACACACTGCTTTTTCTAATGGCATTATGCACCTTTGTATATTGCTCCTGTCCACTCATATCCTTTCTCCCATCCTCTCTGAAAATACCTGGACAGTGTCAGCATTCTTAAAAACTTGGTCTCCTCCTCTCCCCATGTGTTACTGCAGGTCATTTTTCCTTTCTTTGCTTCTGCCAGAACTTCCTATAGTTGGTCCAAAAGTCCAAACCATCCAAAAAGTGTTTTCATACTAGAAATGAAGTGAACCATGGTTGAGTTTGAAACAGATTGAGACCACCTATTTTTGTCAGACCAAGGTTCAGCTGCTTGGTCCAGACTGTGGTGCAGAGAAGGTTTTACATAGATAATTTTGGTTTGGCTCAAACTGAAAAGTCCAAAAATCCAGATCAAATGAAGTAGGTGTGAAAGGGTTCTAAGACTCAGAATGTCCCATCAACATGGTTCTTGTGTCTCTGGAGCCCTGACAATCCCCTCTGTCCATTTCTATATGGATATTGCTGATAGTGTTGTACTGAAAACATATTGAAAACTTAAACTTACAAAAAGTACAAACTTCTCATCTAGCCAACTAGAGCATGAAGCTTCAGTTTGGGCCTGAGAGGACATGGATGCCAACAGGCAGTGCAACAAGGCAATGCATAGAGTGCATAGAATCTTTTTTTTTCTTTTCACTACCCACAGTCCATCAAGTGCAGAGGTGTTCACGAAAGAGCTGCATCATTAGTCTTTTCTTAAACACTGACAGGGACTCTGCAGATCGAACAGAGCTTGGTAAGTCACTCCACCACCGGGGAACTGCAATTTAACATCAAAACCCAATTTCCACCAAAATACCAACAATTGGCTTTGCACTGCCTCATTTGAAAGAATCTCTCACCTGTTTGTGCCTCTCCTCTCACCTGTGCACCAATGCTCAGCACCACAATACCACACAGACGGCCAAAGAGAGATTCAAGGTCTGGAAAATGCCAAACTATTAGTGTGCCACCAAAATGGGTCCACAGAGATTTTGAAAGAGATCTGAGAGACACTGAATGGCCGCCTTCTACCATCCAGAACAGCAACACTTTCTTTTCTTTCAACACCTCATACAAAAGTGTTTCAAGTAATGGTAAATGGACAGCGCTTTTCTAGTCTTCTGACTACTCAAAGCGCCTTTTACACTACAAATCACATTCACCCATTCACACACATTCATACACTGAATGGGTACAGGGGCTACCATGCAAGGTCCCAACCTGCCCATCAGAGGAAACTAAGCATTCATACACATTCACACTCTGATGGCACAGCCATCAGGAGCAATTTGGGGTTAAGTGTTTTGCCCAAGGACACATCGACATGTGGACAGGAGCCGGGAATCGAACCGCCAATCTTCCGATTAGAGAACAACCCCCTCTACCTCCTGAGCCATAGCCTTACATTTTCCCAAGTTAATCCCATTTCTATTGGTCCAAGTGCTTGTGCTTTTGAGAATGTTTCTGCTGTTGTCACCAGTGCTGGACCAAAGAATGAATAAATAATTCATTGTCAGAAGCTTTCAGGACCCAAAGACTTTACTTAACCTCTTTGAGCTAAAATGTGTGCAGTTATAACTGCAGCTGCAGTGTTAGCAAGTCCAAGGCGTGGCAACAAACTGAAAATGCTCTTTCTAGGCTTGAGATAAGGTGTGTGTTAAAATGCACAAGAGCACAGAGAATCCTGAGATTTCAGAGTTACAGAATGAGTAGAAAAACCACAACCTCTGCACTGCAGCACTGCACGGTGGCTAACAGCCATTTAAAAAATGTGAGACCGATTTTTCGGAGCCATGAGATATCCATAGCCCCACACATGCACTGCAACCCTGAAATTTTCTGGACATTACCTGGAGAAGCTGTATGTATGGACACAAATGTCCAAATCAGTCAGACCAGAAATTAAACAGTCTTTACCCAACCAGCTCCCTAGTACATAGTCAGTGTAATGTCTGATTGAGCTCATGTGTGAATACATAAGTAAATTCTCTAGCAAGCGAGCGGGCAATAACTGCTCTGTGTCCAACTCACTATGCAAACATACTACGCAATGCCTTATAACTTAACAGAGTTGCACTCGTTTCCCAGGCAACAACACAGAGGTTCACTCATGTACCGAACAGCGCTGCACAGACTCCCAAACGCTAAATATTTCTGAATGAGTGGATATTTGACGTGAATTCTGGTATTAAAAAATATTTTTTCTCGTTGATATAATTGTAGGAGAAACACTGATTCAGTAAACATTCAATACGTTTAGTAACAGTTGAGTACAGTTAAACCCAGAAGTCTCCGTTAGTTTGGGTGAGTCCAAAATTGTGAAAACAAGGGGGGAGTTTTGAATCTGCCGCGAGAAAAAATGGATTAATCCCAGAAAGCTGCTGATGTAGCACTTTTCTCCTTATGAAAGTAACACAGAGATTATTCGACCAATGAGAATTTAGTTGGATGAGAGAGCATATCGACCAACTAATCGACCAGCAGACTACAAACCTGGTCTGGAGTTCCTGTGTGAAAACGGCTTATGTCTGTTCTGTAGAAAAGTAATGGCAATTGATAGTTGTTTTAACATTATTTTACTGCAAGAGATGTAGCAGCATCACAGGTCCCAGCATGATTATGTGAAGTCAGTGAGCCCTAGCAGCAGCACTCAGCTTGCTTCCCTACAGGCCACAGCCTTCAGCAACTTCTACAGCAGGTCTTTCTCAGAACAGGATTGCAGTGATAACTGATAGCTCTCTTGTTTACCAAAATTCCCCCACTTTAATGACCACCTCAGTGTTTACTTTTAAAACTAAAGCAAGCAATAAGGAAGCACCCCTGAAACCTGGTTCAGAATCAGTTCTATAATTTTAAAATCTTTTTTTTTTACATTTTGGTGCAATTTGTTATCACACTGCAGCTGCTCCTTTCTATCCTCTCCACGGGACTCAGTTCCTCCACACACATACACACGCACAAAAAAGAAAAAGAAAAAAGGTTTTAAAGGTTATTCCACCTAAATACTACTTTCCGTCTTGCAATTCACCTTGGTTGCTAAGATTGGCACGTTGAGTGATTTGTCTAATTCAATAGGGATAATACAAAATCCCCCCTCATCGTGACTGTGTACATCCCCTGTTAATGTTGCTGTTCTCAGGCATTCCACCTCCTCAGTGCTCTGAAATTCACTGAACAATGTGTCTGAAAATAAGTTCCATTTCAATATATATTTGTGTGGGCATGATCTCTTTTTCCTTGCACAAGGACAGTGACAAGAATTCTTTGCTGTGTTGTACAATACCATGACTTTTCCCAGATGACTGTAGTATGAAACTGTGGGCTCATAAATGGAGATGTGACTGAGGGGTTCCACAGACAGAGGTGGATGGTTGTCTTGGGCAAGGTTTTACTGATTTATGCAGACCTTCTTTTTAACCTTCTTCATGAAGTACAGGAGAAGAGGCAAAGGATGTACAGTATGTTATTGTTTTGAGGTGTATGCACTGATATCCGCTCCTCAATGCCAACTCCATGTTCACCTCTCTCAGTGGAATCATAGAAAACATGTAGATTTCCCCCCCATACTTCAGTTTGAACATGCAGAGGAGTTGTCACGTCCTGCCTGGACTTTATCTGTATTTTTGGACTCTTTGTGTATTTTGTTCTCTTGAGTTTTCAGTGTGGCGTTTATGTTGCCTGGACATCTGTCCACTTGGGGTGGTTAGCACAGTGAGGGTTGTCGGAGCTGGAATGGTGGTGATTATTGGAGCTGGGATGGTAGGGTTATGGCAGGGTGCTTCTCCTTGTTCGAAGACAGGTGTTTAATGAAGTCTGGTTTTACGTGACAGCATTGACTGGCAGTGATTATGAATACCCAAAATCTGAAATAAAGTATAATATAATATTATAATATAATAAAGTATCTGGTCACCACATCCCAATTAAAGAGAGACTTGTTTTGATTCATTGCTCAAATAGAATTGATCAGAATGTTCAGGGTGCTTTTCATGCTTTTAACAACACATTGTAACTCCATTTGAATTTCCCAAGAGAATGTTTACTTGACCTTTATGGTTGAAATTGCTCTCTCAATGGGTTTCTGACATGTTGAGCTACAGATGGGTCAGTGAAAGTCCTTGCAGCATGTCATGCATCTTTTCAATTCAGGCAAGGATCTCCCTTCTTGGATTGCTAATGCATGTTGAAAAGAAGAACCTAATTGGATTTGAGATCATCTCACAGACATAAGTTAGGCCTAAGGCTGGTACTGGACGAAAAGACATTTTGAATGGGGAATAGGAATGGGGGTCGAGCGACAGCAGGGGTGAACAATGGTGATGGAGGAGCATGGCTGGCATGAGCAGGAGAAAGTAAGGAGTAGCTCGTAGGCTGGGAGGATGCTGGCAGGCAAAGAGACGAGCAGGAAGGCAGGCGAACAGTTGATCATTCTGGGACACAAGAAAAGCAGGTTAGCACACACAACTCAAAGAAACGGAATCACTAAGAATATAAGAAAAGTTGGCTACTTGAAGTGTAACTACCACTGTGGTGGAAACAACAATCTGGCGAAGAAGCAATGAGGCACAGAGGCAATAATGAGAGGCAGGTGAGAAGACAGGGGGAGGTGATGAGCCGATTGCAGACAGGTGTGCAGCATAAGCAGAGTCACACTCATGCCAGCACACACACAAACAAAGCATAGGGTACATCTCAAGTGTCTTATTTGATCTGTCTTCACTCCTTTGCTTGAAGCGGAAGTAAATGTGGTCCGCCATCATAAAGGCTGTCTAAGAGGTCTTATTTCTGCTCTGGGGAGTGAGGACTGAGGACCAAGGAAGGATCTCTGAGGAGCCATGATCGAGGACACATGACAGCCTTCACCCTCTTATTGGATATCAGTTATTGATTGGACGCTGCAGCTGATTGGACTGATCTGATACATCACATCACTGCAGTTTCATACCAGAGTGAAGACAGATAACGGAGTAAACTCAAGTGTATCACTCCCAAGTTTTAGATATTATTTTCTGATTCACCATCTAGTCGAAAATTGAAAAAGTGTTGATCTGATCCACAAAGAACCATAAACAACTTTCATCATTTATTAGAAATATTCTTCTTTTCATCTGTTATTTCCCTCAATAACTTTTATTATGGATAAAACTAGTGAGTAAGAGAGAGTCTGTCTGTCAGCAAGAAACATATTTTAGACACATTTGTATATTACATCATTTATCGTCATTTCCAGTCACATGTGAGGCTGAATATGAAAGACTGTTGGGTTTGATATGAGTTACATCATCTCCTTTTCCCCCAGAAACATTTCGCCCACTAAATAATTTCCAGTGTTCAAAAGACACCCTGGTCATATTCTGGATTATTGATAAATGAATTATCAGGATATCAATAATTAATATAAACACATTCTGCCAGTAGAAATGGTTCATGTGCCTCTGAGCAGGACACAGTATAGAGAGCAGGTTTTGAATCATGTGCAGGTGTTTGTCAAACAGGTAACAGGTACAGTGCATGTGTGCAGACACAAAGTCCATCAGAAGTTGCTACAGCTGTTAAAACTGACTGACAACAGAAACATCAGAAACAGTTGTCACTTCACATGAAGCTTCAGAGGAAAGAATGTCCAGTGGTTCCCCAGGCCCCCCCCCCAAAAAAAAGTTTTTTAATGCCAAAAATAACGCCAAATATCCATTCATTCTTAAATCAATAGTGTTTGGGAGCCGCTGAGCAGCGCTGTCCCAAAACGTGAGTTAACATCTGTGTCGTTGCCATGGAGACTAGGGATGCACTGATCCGATATTGTTATCGGTTCCGATATAAAAGAAAAATCTAGATCGGGTATCAGTGACAATGGACCCGATAATAGGGGCCGATCTATTCATTTTAGCTCTGTGTTATACGCTGTGAGTGCGTCATACGCAATCAAGACAATGCGGCCATATTGTTCAGGATGGAGCGAGCGAAAGGATCAGAAATTTTGAGGTTTTTCATGCTATCTCAGCCTGCAAGTCCGACGGCCATATGCAATACTTGTGGCGTGAATGTTCCGAGGGGTGTTAAATTTTCCAGCTACAACACCACCAACTTAATCAAACACCTCCAGAAATTTCATGTCAAGGAGCATGCCGAGTTTATTGAACTCGACAAACAAAAAGGCAGCGGTATGAAGCAGCTAACTTTGATGGAGATGAAGGAAAGAAGTGAACATTTTCCAACTAACAGTGTGCAGGCAAAAAAAAATCACAGAGAGAATACTGAACTTCGTCGTTATGGATGGGCAACCGCTGTCGGTTGTCGGGGACAAAGGATTCCGGCTGCTAATTAGTCACCTGGAGCCACGGTACGACATGGTAAGCCGGAAATACATGTCTGAGACAGCTCTACCTGAGCTGTACGGAAAAGTGTGCAAAGACATATCAGAGAAGATAAAAGATGTCAAAGTTTTACAACCGATATCTGGAGCTCTGACGTTTCCCCCGTGTCACTTTTAAGTTTAACTGCACACTGGCTGGATGAGAGCTACGTGCCACACAGCGCAATGCTAAATGCTACAAGCTTCCGTGGGTCACACACCGGCGACGCCATCGCAGCTACCCTGACCCCACCCTTCCACAGGCGACCCATACAAATACTGGGCAGTCAACCACCAGCGGTTACCTGGCCTTGCTGCTGCTGCCTTCAGATGATATCTCTGTGCACCCTGCACTAGTGTGGAAAGTGAAAGGCTTTTCAGCACAGTTTCCACCATCCTGGATGAGAAGCGAAACAGACTCACAGCTGAGAAAGCAGAAATGCTTGCTTTCCTAAACAAGAACCTGCCACTGATGCTGAAGCCTGAGCTTGAGAAGCTTGAAAATTCTGCTTGAGCAGGTCACTGACACCGAGTGGTATGTGTCTGACTTCAGCCTCAACACAGTCAAATCTTGAAATGTTCTCTTTCTCTCTGAATCTTACTGGATTGGTATTCCTCCAAGGGCCTTCATCCCCCTTTAGTGGTGAAAAAACCTGACAAATTTGGACTAGCTCTTATTTTTTTCATTTTTTTAGTTTTGACCAAGCTAGTGAAGCTGTTGGTTTATTCAGCTGTTTTTTAAATGCATGTTTAATTCCCATTTGCACTAAACATTGTAAAGAGCTGATCTACCAACCAAGCCAGTAAAGCTATTGTTTTCTCAATTTCATCTCCGTCATTATTTATTATTATTTATTGTATTTCATTTTACATTGCACTGACTGAACCAGTGACATCTGTATTTCTTTTTACATGTTGTTTGACCAAGCTAGAGAAGCTATTGGTTTAAGATTTTTGTACTGATGACTCAGAACATTTATATCTGTTTATTTGTTTTGTAGAAAAGGGAAGTCAAATCATATGCACAGAAGAATGATCCCAGTTTTTTTTTTTCTCGCACTATAAGACCATTTGTTAGGTAATAATTCAGCGCTGCTTTCGGTATCGGATCGGTATCTGCCAACACTAAACCTCAGATATCGGTATCGGTATCGGAGGTGAAAAAAGTGGATTGGTGCATCCCTAAAGGAGACTGCAGGTAGTGCAACTCCTTAGCCAGTGAGTGGTTAAGCGAGAGAGAGAGAGAGAGCGTCTGAAATAACGATGAATGCTAGCGGAGCAGAGGAAACGGTTAGCAGCAGCAGTAAGTTGTCAGTCTGGCAGTAAATGTACAGTACAGACTACAGTGTGTCAGTTAATAAACGCTGCAGCTTGTCAACACCATGAAAAGTCATGTCTGTTGTTTCCCCAACTGCTGGAAAAGTGAAGGTTAGCTCCAAAGTTAGCAACAGTGGGTTAGCCTAGCTTAGCGACGCTAAACTGATAAAATGTGTAGCTGGTTTCTAGTTATATTTCAAATATAAATAAATTCTACTGTTCTGACTTTGTTTATAAAGAACATATTTTTTTAAAAACCCCTAATAAGCGATTACAACAGTCATTTCTTATTGCAGCGTGTGTGAGAGGAGGGGTGTATTACACAGATCTGGGTTTATTTGCTTCTCTTGTGCAGCTAATGTTGGACGTGTCAGGCAGTCAAACAGCAGTGGCACTGATCCATAACAGCTTTTCGGGCTCAGCTGCAGCGGCTGTGCTCTCCATTATCCTGTCCATTATCATACAGGGTTTCACTGCTGCTGAGGTCAATAACTGTCCAGGCCAAAACAACTGGGTGTTACTACACTGCTTTACGAGTGGCTGGAAGCATTTGGCTGTGAAAAGCCCTGGTGTTAGCAAAAGTCAGAGGGCTGCACCACAAGTCAAATTAAGATCTGTTTATGAGACATGGCTTTTCATGCCAAGCCCTTGATTCATGTGCTCTGGCATTAATCATCAACATGTGGCCTTTGGTAGTTTGCAGAAATGTTTCTAAAGTCACTTTCTCAAATGATGTCTGGGAGGTTTGACACCTAAAACCAAAATATGGCCAGACAGATTTTACAGTAGGGCTACATGTAAAAACCTAAAATACTCAAATAAATGATTTCTGAGCAGATTTATGGATGTTTATTTGCAATGTTCACACCTATGTCCTTCAGTTCCCACCTTACAGTTTAGAAACCTTCTGCAGTTGTAGACGTTGCACCTTTGTTCACGACAGGAACTAGGAAATTAACAAAACATTACATATTTCTATTGCTGTGTTCTGCTTTTGTGTCCGCTGTTCTTAGCCTGCTTTCCTTGAACTAAATTTGGCCACTGCTCAGGAGGTGATACATCTATAAGCAGGGGTGGATTTAGTGATTTGGGAGCCCAAGGCAAACTCAGTCATGGGGCCTCTTTGGTGCCTTATTTTCACCCTTTATTGAATTGAGAATGTTGGTATTGGCAGTGATAGAAGAAGTAGCCTACTCAAAACTTCAAATATTAATACCACACTAAACATGGTCTGTTAAAAGTAAAGGCCCTGCATTCAAAAATGTACTTAGATAAAAGTGCATTAATATTATTAGCACAATACGCTTGTGAAGTTGTCCGCTTGTTGACTGCTTTACACACTGCTTGATAGTTTGATCTATAATAATGCATCATATTTCATTTGTTGGTATATATTTTACGTGTAAAGTCTTAATCTGTAAAGTAACCAGTGAAATGAAGTACAGTGTTGCCTCTGAAACAGAGGAAAGTGAAAGCATTTATATAGCACCTTTCTAGTCTTCCAACCACTCCAAACACTTCTCACTACATTCCAACATTCACTCATTCACACAAACATTCATACACTGATGCCAGAGGGTGCCATGCGAGGTGCTAATCTGTTCAGCAGGAGGAGTTTCTAATCCTCATTCACACACACACGCACACACTAACACCCCAATGGCTCAGCCTTCAGGAGCAATCTGGGGTTTGGTATCTTGCCCAAGGCAACTTCAACATATTGACTGGAGGAACCGGGGATGAAACCACTGATCTTCTAATTAGTGGATGACCTGCTCTATCTCCTGAGCCACAGCCACTTATACAGTGGAGCAGAAGTATACAACTGCATAAATGGGAAATATTAAAACAGGGTTTCATCCAGAAAAGTTGTTAGGCCTGGTGGAAAGTATCTCCTGATGGTGTCTTACTTGACGGGGACCCAACACAGGCCAGCACGGGCCAGCACGGGCCAGCGACAGACTGACGCAGCATTAAGGTAGAGCCCTATAGTTTCTGTGATAACAGAATCACAGACAGAATCGCAGAAATGAGAACTGAAATAAGCTATAAGACAGATTCCATAGGGCTCTACATAGAGTCAGTGCTAAATACTGACTAGAGAAAATATGACTACATAATGTGTTATTATAAATTTCATAATTTATTCAACACATGTTTAAAAAATTTTTTTTTAAAAACTATGGCAGAGTCTTACAAATAAGCAGACAATGTCTTGGAATGCTTGGGATATCACTCTACAAAAAACTTGAAAAACGTGCTGATTGGCTACTGATCCTTACAGCCTCAGAATGCTGGGCACATTTCAACAACAACAAAATAAATTCAAACAAATAATATCAAAGTTTATACCATAGCAGCTGTTGCTTATAAGATCATGTGTCTGTAATAATACAAGTAACATGTAGCATAATACAACAAGTAAAGATGTAAATTTGACTTGGAATTAAAGATCTGAACACTTCTTCCATCACTGAGAGAAGCATTTTGGTCCACTCTTCTCTCCTGACAGCACTTTTCTTTTCTTACTGGCTATTAGTTGACTCTCTCTCTTCATTGAATACAGTTTTTCTTATATTATCATCATTCTCTTAGTTTGGTGCTCCCATCATCTAACAAGTGAGTGGGTGCAACAGGAAACTGTGGTCCTGCTGAAAAGTAGATTAACTTTGGGAGTTTTAAAATGAATGATCTACATTTCCTCTTTGTTTTTCATTGGAAATGCACTCAGTGAAAACTCTGTTTAACTGTTTGATGTGTTGAAGTGCTCAAGGAGTTTCTGTGTCCTTAGCAACATGAGTCGAGAGCTTGGTCAAGAGGTGCGTAGCAGTCGTAGCTGCTTGTCTGGTGTGGTGCACGGCTATGGGGCCCTTTTGTACGTAATTTCAGGGTATAATGAGTAAAAATAGAATAGAAATTTTATATATTTCATATCTAAATCTTTTGATCTATTGGTGTTTGTAGCCACTTTTAGCTGGGGGCACCCAGCAGTGGCCTACCTTGCACAATGGTCTCCCTTTCTATAAGTACAAGTTTCAGGGACTGAAGTAAGCACCATTTTACTACTGCATCTGTATGTAGCAGGTTAGACAGAAGATTTCTCAGCATCTGACCACACATCCTAATGCCCTAAAAGTGCAGGAAAAACATAAAAAAGAAGAAACATGATCATAAGAAAATAACAGATCATAGTGCACACAGTAGAGCAAACCAAACAGAGTGGTTTGACAGCCAAGGAGGAACCTTGTATCTGTACATTAAAGAGTATGGGAAAGATGCCCTGAGATAACTTTTGCTATGAGCTGGCATTTTATAAATAAAAATAAGTTATATTGAATTGAATCAAAGCCACACAGGGTTCTGTAAAGTTCTGATTCTGGGAAGCCCCAGGTTACAGGCCAACAGACTCATGTTTGAATAATGTTCTCAGCACTGCTCATGCATTATTCCAAAATGGTTACCCGTGATTCTAACCTTGGAGTCACACAGACAAATGCAAATTAATTCTAAGCTTTTTTTTTTATTGCATTACATATTTATGGAACAAGTGGAAAAGACAGAAACAAACAATTTATAGCTCTCAATTTCTTCATCTGAAATTAGTGTTAATACTGATTTCATTTAGATGTGATTTCCATTGATGGAGGTATGCAGCCATTTTGCCAATGGTTTGTATGTTGACACTTTTGCATGGGAGATATCACAGGAGATAACATATTCCCAATATCTCCTTATCACAACTTGAGACTGTCTTTCCCACTTGTAACTAATTTCCTACTTTGCTCCTAATGAAGGTTTGTACATATGATGTGAATGTGGCTTAAGCCTCCAACTTACTCTTTTGGAAGTCACAACAGCAGTTGTACTAGGTGGAACATTTCCACTGCATTACTTGAAACACGCTCACAAGCTCTGGTCTGTTTTCATTACTTTTTTCCTTCAAGGTGTGTGGCAAAATATGAGATAAACCCATAGAAAACCAAAATATTCATCAGACATTCGTCCTACCTCTCTAAATGTTCAACTTCTTAGAATATGAACATTCAGCAAAATACTATACATATAACATATAACATATACATAGTAGGCATTAAGTGAGAGTCACAACCTTCTTCTTGGCATTTTGAACTAGTCTTGAGGTCTGTCACACTGGATAAAAGAGGCAATAGAACTCTATATTCTGTCTAATCAATTGTGAAATTGATGAGAACATTCAGTAGGAGATCTACAAGTGATCATTTCCTATGATCACAATGGTTATTAATTAAGGCTTGAACTGAAAAATATGTTTTAAATGTCCATATCTGGTGCATGCTGGGAGAGAACACAGAATGCTCTTCTTTGTTGCTAACATTCATTTCCCACTCACAACTGTTGTCCTGCAGTGACGCCACAACCATGGATAACATGACATCATATGATATCACACAAGCATTGCAGTTATATCTATGATGGTCTTGTCATGTCTGAATAAAGTCATCATAAACATTTACACAATGGACATGTCTGAACGACAGAAAGCCATTATTGTAACAGAGAGAGGCCAATGATGTTAGAATATCAAGGTCTGGAAGGGGTTTACTGTATGAATGCATGAAAAGCTGTAAAAGGAAGGATCACAGTGCTCCAGGGAAAAACCACAGACGACATGAAGGAAGAGCGGTGGGAAGTTAAACAGACATTGCTTTTTTTTTTTTTTTACTGATGATTACATGGCTATGACTCATAGAAAACAAAACTGAACAGCATTTTTCCTTTTCCATGGTGAGAATCCTGGATGGATAATGAGACCACAGCCCCTGTGCAAGGTTTTAATTCAACACACGTTTGCACTGATAATGAGTGATAATGTCTGTCATTTAACATCACCACGGGGAGCACCTGGTGGCAACAGCCAGGACCTGAAGGATGTCACCCTGGCATATATACTGAAGGACAGAGCCAACACAACAAATACCCAAGTTATTACCAATCACACAGAGCATCACAACACATAAGGCAGCAGTGACAGACACCCACAGGCAAACAGAGTGGCAGCGCCCACACACCACCTGACACTGTACTCAAGGACTTCTCAATAACTTAACATTTGTATTGCAGACTAAACACTGCTCACGTGTGCAGTCAACATGAGACCAGCTCTAAACTTGCTATTTCTCTGTCAAATGAAGGGTTTGGTATGGGTCCTGAGGCTTTCTATTGAACCTCCTAGACTGTTTTTCCTCTTAGACTTAGAATATGATCAGATCAGCCAGACCATATCTTAGGATGCTCTGGCTAGCACTGTGATCAGATCTCAATTTCACCACATTCTTAAGAACAAGTTGAAAGGTCACCAAACAGTGTCTCTTCCTGCTAGCTCAAACTGCTTATCAAAAAGCTACAGGTAATAGTTACTGTATTTTTCCTTGCAAAAACTTACTTAAATGCTTAAATATGGATAAGAAGACAATGACTTCCAAGCTCCAGCAGTAGCAAAGCTTGTCTCAAGCTGAATCCTTACATTTGTTTAATTTGCGGTTTACAAAAATACTTCAATAACAGGTGTAAATGGAAAGGCCTGTGGTCAGATGTCATTATCCAGATACAGATCAACAGGTTATTACCAGGTAGAGACGAGGTCTATGTGAATGACCATGTTTTTTAATGACTGCACCCTTACATCAAATGGAACTATTCTAGATGTTTCTTCTGCAGGTTCTTTCTTAGTAACAACTAGCTAGTGTCAAATGATTTACTTAATCTGGTTGCACCATTAAATTTAGTAAAGTAAAAACCTTTTTGTGGTGCAGCTGACTTAAAGTCATCAATGCATACATTTCCACTTAGTAAACACTGTATGGTATAACAAGGCTAAGTATGAACTTACAAACAGCTGGTGCATCTGGCTCCTGCAGGTTTGAACTACACTGGTAAAGATAGACTCACTTTGGGCAACACCTAAACAACTATTATTTTTTGGATTACTATTTAACTTAATTATTCAATTAAAATGTCAGGGGAGTGACAGTGAAAAATACTCAATATATTAAATTACAAAGTGACATCTCAACATTAAATAGTTTTTTTGTCCAACCAAAAAAAAAAACCTGAGTCAAATGATAGAGAAAAGCAGTAATTTCTCACATTTTAGGGGCTGGAAGCAGAGAATATTCATTGTTTGCTGGATAAATAATAAGTCATTGTCCATTATTCATACTATTGATTAGTTTTCTTTCAGTTGAAAAATCTCTTAACTAATGGTGTCAGTCCTAGTCTCAGCTGTGTTGGAGTTAAGGCCTTCCACATAAACAAAATCATCTCAGAGAAATACTATTCTATTCTACTATAATACTTCAGACTCATATAACTTCAAGTTATGTTATGTAATAACATAATAAGAAAAGTTATGTGAATCTGAAGTATAACGCCCTTCAGACGTCTACACTTTTGTATGTACTAGACAGTTTAGTGTGATTTGTATCCAATTCCAGGGTGGCTGGCAGGGTCTGGAGTATGTGAGGAGCTTGAATGGCGTCAGATCAATATGAAGCTCAGGTTTCAGTCGACCTGAGGCCCCACTGGGGACCACATCCAGGGCTGAGGTAAAGCTAGAGTATCGACCAGCGGCTGGTCTTACCTTGATGATAGCCTCTAGCTCGTCTGGGGACACACAGGGGTGTTTCTGCAGGAAGGCTGCCTTCTCTGCTGTGATGGTGATCTTCTGGTTGTTTTCGAAGGGCTGCTCCAACGCCTGGAACACCAGGCCCCCCCGCCACCAGATAGGCCACAACCACTACAAACACCGCCAGCACAGTCTTCAACTTCATCATGGTGAAGGGGGCTGAGCCGTCGGCCACTGCCTCCATGCTGGCCACCATGCTGGCGGGGCGGGTGGAGACAGAGAGACGTGGCAGAGAGCAGCCCATGGGGTTCTGCATGGTGGCCACGCTGGCCTGCACCAGGCTGGACTGAAGCATGCCTGCCTGCACCTTCTTGGGGGGGACCAGGTTAGTCTGGACTGCCACTGAAACAAAGGGAAAATGAACAACTGTTGGGTGCTGTGTATCTGCTGGAGGAGTTAAACATAAAAAATTAATGAAAATGAACATCAACATTGCAATAGTACAACAAAACAGGATGATTAAATGTGGACTCTTAAACATCTGATCTCTGTCATCTAAAGTTAGAAAAAAGAAGAACGTTAGCCTAAATAAATCCACTCCCCACAGTCATATTAACATTGACACTCCTCGAGATACTGGCCGAGAAGATGGAGGTGCAGCCATTTTCAACTCAACTCTGGACCCTTGTTCAAAGCCTTGTTCTTGGTCTTTCACACCCAAACCCGAAAACTTCACGGCCATTTCTATTTGTGATTGTGCACTCTGAATTTTTTATTTTTTAATCAAGTTTAGTCCTTGATACAGATTAACTTTTAAACTATCATAGGTGACTTTAATATTCATGTAGACATTGATAATGATAGCCTTAGCACCACATTCATCTCATTATTAGATTCAACAGAGTGAAAATAAACCCACTCACTATCTTAACCACACCCTCCACTTTGATCTGACATATGGCATCAAAATTGAACATTTAATAGACTTACATGGGTTAGGCCAACCATATGACACTAAACTGAGAAATTAGAAATATGTAGCTGTTGAGTCTCTCATGAGATTTGCTCTGTGCACCTGAAATCCCCAAACACAGGAACCTTAGAAACAGCTGTAAAGCCTGATACATATCTAGACTGTTTTTCTCAAATCAAGCTTCCTGAACTAACTTCAATGATGTCTTCTTCTAAACCACCAACCTTAGACTCCATCCCAACTATGTATGTACCACAGTCCTTTAAAGTAGCTGTAATTAAAGCTCTTTTTTAAAAAAAATCTTGATTCAGGCATTTTAGCCAATTATAGACGTACAGACCTATATCTAACCTCCCCCTTCCCTTCAGTCAGGATTTGACTGAAGGGAACAGAGAGACAACACTGGTGAAAGTTAGAAATGACCTCCTAACTGCATCAGACAAAGGACTTGTCTCAGCACTTGTCTTATTAGATCTTAGTGCTGCATTTGACACAATTGACCGTGACATCCTATTGCAGAGACTGGAACATTTCATTGGCATTTAATGAACTGCATTAATCTGGTCTAAATCCTATTTATCAGATCGATTTCAGTACATGTTAATGGTGCACGCAAAGACACAGAGTTCCACAAGGTTCTGTCCTTGGACCAATACTTATCACCGTATATATGCTTCCTTTGGGGAATATTATTAGGAAACACTCCATAAATGTTAATTGTTATGCAGACAATACCCAAATATATCAATATTAATGAAGCCAGATGAATCAATTAACTAAACTCCATGCATCCCTTAAGCACATAAGGACCTACTAAACTCAGATAAAACTGAAGTTATTGTGTTTGGTCATAAACACCTTAGAAACACATTATCTAATGATTTAACTAATCTAGATGGCATTACCCTGGCCTCCAACACTACCGTAAGGAATCTGGGAGTAATCTTTGATCAGGATATGTCCTTTAACTCCCACATAAAACAAATTTCAAGCACAACCTTTTTTCACCTTTGTAGCATTGCAAAAATCAGGCACATCCTTTCTCAAAAAGATGCAGAAAAACTAGTCCACACATTTTTTTACTACTAAGCTAGGTTATTGCAATTCCTTCTTATCAGGCTGCTCCAACAAGTCTCTAAAAACTGCTGATCCAGAATGCACCTGCACATGTATTGATAAAAACTAGGGAAAGAGATCATATTTCTCCCATTTTAGCTTCTCTGCACTGGCTCCCTGTGAAATCTAGAGAATTTAAAATCCTTCTCCTCACCTACAAAGCCCTTAATGCCTCCCTTCAGCATATTCAGAGAAGGCTCTGGAATCCTTAGTTGAAAAAATAAAAATATATAATAAATACAATAAAATCAATTTAAATTAAATAAATAAAAGTTGTCTGTGTGTTGTCTATCTGTAATATTACACTGTTATGCCAACTTGTTGCTGTTGTTTCCTGTCCATACACTGCACATTTGAGTGGAATGCAACCAATCAGATATTTTTTTTCTATATATCCTCCATCCAGAGTATTCTATATCCTTGATAGAAACCCCTGATCATTAAAGTGAATGAGAGCATACTTTTCAATTGACAGTTTGATCTACAAATCATATTTGGATTTGTAGCCAATGGGCATATTCTTTCAGATTTTCCCACAACTCCAGAGTATAAAGCTAGACTGTCGGGGACTCCTCTCTCCTCCTCCCTCTCTCCATCTATATTTCTCTCAACCAAACTGGTCAAGGCAGATGGCCACCCACCTAGAGCACAGTTCTGTTCAAGGTCTCTTCCCATGAAAGGGGAGTTTTTCCTCGTCGCTGTCACCAGTGTGTGAGTACTGTCTAGACCTACTCTATGTGAACACTGCCCTGAGACGACTTCTGTTGTGATTTGCCGCTTTATAAATAACATTGACTTGACTTGATTTGACTTGCATGATTAAGTGATGTTTCCTGCCGGTGAACGCTCTGGCATGCAGCAGGTAAACAGCACGAATGACCTTTCACACAAGCACTGGCAAGGACAATTTGTTTGTTTTCAAAATGTCATGTCTGCTCATATCTTTATGCAAAAAGAGCTGGAGGGAGAAGGAAAGGCCGACAAGGAGGAAGTCCTCAGGCCAAATAAATTATATTCCATATGGTAAATGATAAATGGACTGTACTTGTATAGCAACTATTAGTCTTCCAACCACTCAAAGTGCTTTTACACTACATGTCACAGTCACCCATTCACATACATTCATACACTGAATGGGTACAAGCATACTATACAAGGTCCCAACTTACAGAAATGTAACATTGGTGCTATATCAATAAAAATTGATGATTGATTGATACTTCACTAGTGCACAATGGGTGTTCCACAAGGGTCAGTGTTAGGGCCCCTATTATTTAGCCTATATATTAATGATCTCCCTCAACAGTGTCATGATGCAGTAATACAATTTACTGGGCTTTGAGAATTTTAGATTATTCTCAAATTTGTAGCTACTTTATAAAATCTGAATTGGTTTGGCCTCCTCCACTGGGTGACTTTGTGTACACTCATTCAGTAAGTTCTATTAGATCCTCCAGAATGTCCTCTATGCAGTATGGTACCAGAGCGTTTGGGCAGTCAGCTTTCTCTGTGGAATAATATGTTCTAAAAAGTTTGAATTGACATTGTGGATGTATGTGATGTGCTGTGTGTAGTTTTGTATTTTGTATGGTGTGTTCTGTGTGTGTGTGTGTGGTTTTTTTTTTTTGCTTTGTACTGTTTGTTCTTGTGCTGTTGTATGTTTTTTGTTGGGGACTACAGATGCAAACTAGCTTCTGGTGCAGTGCATCTTCAATGTTTCAAACTGCACACTTCCCAGTCAATAAATACATCAATCAATTATGCTTTGGGGGGCATTTTGCTGGCATGGTTTGGGTCCACTTGTCCCCTTAGAGGGAAGGGTCACTGCTAATCAATACAAAGTTGTACATACAACATTTCTATCTAACCTCAACTTCAGTTTATTTAAAGTGCACATCACCCAGAGTTTCTGTACACTTAAGTCAATAAAAACAACAATAGAAAAAAAGAGGCACACAATAATACATGTAAAAGTGCACACACACACTCACATACATGTATACTGGAAGTAATGTTATTATTACAAGCAGCATTTCAGCCTTGTGTGCATTCAAATACAGGAAATTACTGCACATCCAGTGATGGACTTCTAACAAACATGTCTCTAATTTAACTTGCTGGGAAGAGTCACTGACTGTTACAATAAGATAGATTTGTGTGTCATCAGCATCGCTGTGATATTGTGTGATGTAGTGTTTTTTTTGAAAATGTGATCCAACGACAGCATGTAAACGCAAAACAGATATGGACCAAGTACAAACTCTTCAAAAAGATATTCCTTCATCTGGTGTTTGGATGATGGTGGTGGAGAGTGCTGTCTAATACATCAGTTCAAAATCTTCCATATGTGTTTGATCAGGTTGAGATCTGGAGACTGCAAAGGTCATCATATGATTCACATCATTTTCATAGTCATCAAACCATTCAGTGACTCCTCCTGCCCTGTGAACTGGGGCATTGTCATCCTGGAAGAGACCACTCCCATCAGGATAGAAATGTTTCATCATAGGATAAAGGTGATCACTCATAACAACTTTGTATTATTTAGCAGTGACTCTTCCCTCTAAGAGGACAAGTGGACCCAAACCATGCTGAACCAAAGCATAACATAGGCACCAGATCCCCTCACTGTTGGGGTCAAGCATTCAGACCTGGACCAGTTTTTCCTTTAATTTGTCACCTGTCTTTATTAGAGGGGAGAATATTACAGCCTACAGTAGATGATGTCACACTGTCAGCTACAACACAAGATGATAGTAGACAGAGAGCTGCAAAAGAGACACAGAGGCAGCTATGGCAGTGAGAGAAGTTTCCAACAACTACTGAAATGTTGAAGATGCTGCACCAAAAATCATTAAAAATCCTAAAATCTAAATAACTTTTATATAAATTAGCAGCCATGAGGATGAAAATATGGTAAACAGAATATTCATTTTGCATTAAGTTTGTTTTACTTATATATTGATTTATTTTTCTTAATGTTGGCATCATATTTAAACTCCAATCAATCCAGATTAGGACATTATAGTTGTAAGTCAAAGTGTTTCTCCAACTTGAAAAGCAGAGATGAACACTCACATTTTGTTCATTCCTAAGAGACACTACTAGGAATGAGAAAATGTGTTTTAATAACTAATCTGTTTGTTCGGTGCTTCTTGCATGAAGCCCATTGTTCTTGCACACATAAATGTTTCAGTACCCAGTAGGAGAAGGTTTTGGTTATTATAAATAATTAATAATTATCAAAGATAATCATTAAAAAAGTTATTAAGGTAAATTAATAACAATGGGGCAACACTCTGAGATGAGGGACCCACAACCAAAACAGTGAAAACAGTCTCAAATTAAAAATGTCACTATCTGAGACGTTAACAATGATGGTTTGAATTCATTCACATTATCACACTATGTAATCACATCTCTCTAAATACACAACGGAGTTTATTAATACCAGCAGTGCCAATTATAAATCAATAATGCCTCAATTAATGTTAAATGGACTGTATTTGTATAGTGCCTGATTTAGTCTTCCAACCAATCAAAGCACTTTTACACTACGAATCACATTCACCCATTCACACACATTCACATGGGTCCAATGGGTACAGGGGCTACCATGCAAGGTCCCAACCTGCCCATCAGAGGAAACTAAGCATTCATATACATTCACAGAGCGATGGCACAGCCATCAGGAGCAATTTGGGGTTAAGGACATATCGACGTGTGGACTGGAGGAGCCGGGAATCAAACCGCTGATCTTCCGATTAGTAGCCAACCTGCTCTACCTCCTGAGCCACAGCCACCCAATTTAACATGAACTTAATTAAAGCCAAGCAACAACAAACAACGGAGGTTATGAACAGGAAGACAATACACAACTCTAAAAGAGAAATGTGTGTGTGTGTGTGTGTGTGCGTGCATGGGGGTGTGAGAGAGGTAGGAGGAGGAACAAGATGGTAGACGTGAACCACGTGGGGTTACATCACAGAGACAACATCTGCCAGCTTAACATAAGATAACTTTGGGTAACTCTGTTACTGAGTTGTCTGCTCACCGCGTGTGTCAGACAAAGCTGAGTCTCTGTTGCTTAGCAACACATATCTGACTACAGTGTAGCGTGTGAGCATCTAAATGCGTGTGTGTGTGTACATACAAGTGTGTTAGTAGAGAAGACAGGATGAAAACACCACACAACAAAAAACTTTCAGCCATCGTGAAGAGAAGTGGTGGTTGCTTTTATCTGCTGATTTCAACAACAAAAAAATGCAACCCGTAGTCTGACACAGGATGGCAGACTCATGAAGCAGTCCTAGAAGTTGGAGAAAGACAAGTCAGGTTGGCATGGTAAACACAACCAAACGAAGAGCAAACACAACAATCCTTCACAGTATCATCAGCAGAACCAGCAAAACCAGACCTACAGTCCATTCACTTCACAACAAAATAACACACTTTAATATCCTAACTCTGCCCAGGACTAAGCCTCTTGTGTCGCTTAAGGAAGTGAGTAGGGTGTATCTCAGTCTGTCTTTCAGGTCCGGCTCAGTTCCTCAGCTCAGACACTGACGGATCTGTCCTCGCTCTGCTGATGTGCTGATCCTGGCAGCGTTGTGGGGAAAACAGCGGAGTTGACTTAGTTAAAGACGAGCGGGGCACAGAGGTTCCTTCACCTTCTTCTGCAGGACAGATGGAAGAGAGCCGGGTTTACACAGCGGTCTTCTTCACATGTGCTCGGTTGAACACAGAGAAATCTCCACTCGTCCAGCGAGGTTGAGATGGTTTGGCTGATTTAGTCACAAACTTACAGGAGTTACTTCTTTTCATGAGCTGGCCAGCAGCTCAGAAGCGCTGCTCCACGGAGGGAGTGGAGTGGTTATGATCTCGGTGACATCACGGCTGTGTGTTTCCCCATGGGTCTTGTCCAATGGGAGCCGAGAGTTTGACTCTTCCAGATTTCACACCTAAAGTCTGTTTGAAGTCATGTTGTTGGTCTTGCCTTTCCTTGTTATCAGGCTTTGTGACTGTGTGCATGCGTGCGTTTGTCTCATGCACGTGGCATATGACGCCCAACGAGTGGATTTCAAATTCTGGACAAGATGTCAAAGCTTTCAAAGATATCCAACAAGGCAGACTGGATTTTGGAGAAATATCCCAAAAAAGATTGTTTGTCCGGGAAAAATCTAGAGATGAAATGATTTAGTTGAGTAATCCATTGACAGAAAATTCATCTGCAACTATTTTATAATCAATATATTTTTAAAGATAAATTGAATTACAAACTCTGACAAGTTCCAGCTTCTCAAATGTGGTAATAAATGCAATATCTAGCTTTTGTAATGCTGGTTGGACAAAAGAAGCATTTGAAAACTCGTTTTTCACATTTCATAATGAATCAATGATAGAGTCCATTCTTGACCCTAGATGTAGTAGTTTGACAAGAAGAACCTTACCTCACGGTCTACTTACTATCTTTCTCCAGAGCTTTCACAATCATCACAATCATCCTCAGCAGATGAGTTTGCTGACGCGGTGGATGAATCACTATCACGGTAGAACTGAAAGAGCTGAAGATGACTGTGAGACGTGGATGAAAGCTCTGGTAAAATGATCCAATGAAACTGGCATTACCTGGATTTATCTGTGTCAGAATAGACATAACTTGTTGCTAAATGTCACAGCGTCGGGCTGCTGGCTGTGGTTGGAGTGTAGATCAACTCCCAGTGTGACAGACAGCGTCAGGAAAACAAAAGAGGAGGATTTTTTTTTTTTACATTTTTACCATCTATTCACTAAATAATGTTATGTAACAGTGGTCTGGGGGAATCGTGACCACTGTGCCACATCTCACCAACACTGAGCATACTTGTGAAAACCAATAGAATCGACTGCTTCGATTTATGTAACCAATCAGCTGCGATGTGCAAAGAAAAGCGCTTTCCGTGCACTGTTCACATACAGGTGCACTGATGAACAGACTGCATGTTCCACAAATAATAGAAGTGACGATGTGGGACCAACACTTGGAAACAGAGGACGCTGTCATAGCTCTCTGGAAGGCTGTGTGCTGAACACATAAATCACCTGCACAGGCTGTAACGGCTGGGTAAACATGCCGATGCTGTGAAGGGACGTGACACACATGCAGGATTGGAGGGGATCTACCCAGCCAGTGGATGAGGTAATGTTTCAACCAAGACCCTGTGTAGATCTCTCCACTGCATCGCACTCAAGCTGTTGTTGACTGGCAGCTCCTGTCACATTTTACAAAGCATAAATAACTCATCTGAATCTCTTCCTTTCCTCCCTCTGAGTCATTTCTTCCTAGGTATCAACACATGCCCCCCCACCCCCCTCCTCCTCCTTGTGAGATGCCACAGTGAAGAAGCGGCTGCAGTATTTTCCCACAGTTAACTTCAGCATGCAGCATCAGCCTCTACTGCTGTATTTCTCTGGAAAGAGTCATTTGATGGTCACCATGAATCTTTAATTGACAAAAGCCTGCTGGGGCTGTGTGGTAGAAACAACCACAGTGGCTGCAGGTTGTGGAGACCAAATAGAGACTGTGTACAGGAACATCCTGGCAGACTGCAGCATGTCATTTAAAAACAGCTTGTAGTGAGATGAACTTAAATTGAACTTTCACCAATTTGGCAATTACAAACAAATCATCAATCCTGCAGCATTTGCAGCCAGAATGAAACAAAAAAAAAAGACTAATTGACAATCTAACCTGGTGTAGGGTTCACGTTCCCTGGTTTTCTTGGATTCTCAGTCGGAAATTTCATCTTGATTCTTCTGGCTCCTGATGCTGCTGTTGAGGGGGGAAAGCTTTCTTTAATCTCTCGGCGCTCTTTCGGTCGATTCCGTCGACTTTAACCGAGAGAGGATGGAGAACGGCAGGGAGTAAAAACACATCATCCGCGGCGTATGGTTCTGCTTTAGTGGCTGAGAGGCTGCTTGGGTACAAGCTCCTCTTCTCTCTTCACCCACGGCGGTCCTCAGGAGCGCACACCCACTGCTCGCCGCATCGCCGTCTGCATTGTATTGTAGAAGCTAAGCACCGTGGACGCGCGCAGTGGGAGACGGTGCTCCATTGAGGAATGTAACGCTTACATTGTGATGTTTTTTCCCCCCTCTCTACAATGTGTTTACGTCAGGATGTAGCGCTACAGCGGGTCTGCACTGCCAGTTGTCAGCATACACCTCTCCCTGACGCAAAGCTTGTCTCTGGTGCGTTGTGGCTGTGTCTCCACGTCGCGGCGCACCGGCGTGCCAGGCGGCTGCGTAGCCTACTGCAAGACACGACGTCAGTTACTGAAAGTAAAGTGTTTGCCTGTGGAAGGGGGAGAGGGGGGGAGGAGGAGAGGGTTAGAAAGACACACAGAGGGAAAGAAACAAAAGTCAAAAATGCAAAAAGAAGGAAGAAAAAATTAAGAAGTGATTAAAATAGAGAAGAGCTGAAGGTATAAGAGGAGAGGGGGGAGAGATGTAATGAATAGGAGGACAGAGAGAAGAGAAAATGAAACTAGGGAGACGGAAAAGAAGAGGAGAGGAAAGGTAATAAGTGGAGACAACAGATGAGCAGAGAGCAATGGAATGGAGAATGAGAAAGGGAGAAGGATTGTGGAAAAGTGAGGAAATGGGGAGGGGTAGTCAGGGGAGAACACTTGTCACTAGAAAAGGAAAGAGAGGATAAAAAAAGAAAAGAAAAAGGGCAGAGGGCACAATGGGAGATGAAAAAGAGGTGTAGAGAAGGGAAGCTTGGTGGAAAGAGTAGCAGAATGGGAGGCAGAAAGGACAGAGGAGAGGAGGTGTGTGGGGATGTGAGAGAGGGCAGGGGGTAAAGATGAGGAGAGAATGGAAGGGAAAGGGTCAGAGGGGAAGTCTTTCACTTTTACTCAGGCAGAAAGAAATGAATCTTGTAAATGGACGTGAGAGATGTGGAGATCATCACAGAGAGAAGTATGAACAACCTCTGCTTATTCTTATTGTTCAGATCTGGATCTAAAATGAAAATCATCCAAAGCACTGTCATCATTCAAGTCACTGGCCAAAGAACATCTCATTAATAGATTTAATATTGTTTTAAACACTTTATGGCTTCTCTGGTTCCTTATTGTTTCCCATCATTATCATTATAAAGGATTGCCAGATTATTACCGTACCCTCTGGATAGTTGTGTGTATAAAAATGATAAAAATGTGTGTGTGTGTGTTTTGCATGATAAGACTGAGATGATTAAACCAAAGGCCAGTGTGTACTCAGTTATTCAGTTAATGTATTGCAGTTATTGCACCTCCTTGTGGACAGCCTTAGTCATGACAGGTTGCAGCTGTATAATATCTATGGACAAGATTTTTGGGTGAAATATTGATGGTCCTAAATCCCGAGGCTTCAACCACAGACACCCTTTTTTAGGGGGAATGAGTGATGTGAGGGGGGATTAGTTTCCAACTGAATTGTCTTTGGACTGTGAAAGGAAAACAGAGTGAATAGTTGAAAGCCATGCAGACCTGGGGAGAATTCCATTAGAAAGGCCCCAGCAGAGCAGTTCATTCATATCTGGCTTCCTGCGACACACTGTGCTTCATAAAGGAGAAACATACCAGAACTATAGCTTGTTGAATGCAGCATCAGTAGCAAAGGTACTACACTACCATAGTTTCCCCAAAGTGCCTGTATGTCAACGGGTTTTACACTGAATAAATATATACAGTCTACATTATCGTGCAATCCATTCAATGCAGATTCCCATCTGAGATGTATAAGATTTCAAGATGTATAATAAACAGAATGTATCATAAAACTGCTTGCTTTACAAAGTAA
Source organism: Euthynnus affinis (assembly GCA_029490765.1). NCBI lineage: Eukaryota > Metazoa > Chordata > Actinopteri > Scombriformes > Scombridae > Euthynnus > Euthynnus affinis. The sequence goes on along the minus strand of CM055853.1, from coordinate 2,230,687 downwards.
AAATATCATCTTTGCGTATATTTTTTAAATCAAAACAACTAGATAGCTGTAAACCACTAACTGCTACCTACCAGTGTTACCAACATTCCAAAGGAGAAACTGCACTGAAAAAGTTAACAGAAGAATTGAAGTGAAGGGGTCCTTGTTGGTGGTATTCTCTCTCTCTATCCATGAACCAACATTCCCTGCAGCCTCTCCCAGTTCCGACTATGCAGTGTCTTTGTCTATGTCTACATGTGTGTCATTGTGTGGAGTGCAAGGGAAATATGTCTATGATTATCAGTTTCTTTTGGATATTCATAACAAAGACTTTTGCTACAAGAAATACTAGCTGTGAGCTAAATCAGCTAAGTGCATTTGGTCTGCTACAGCCAGTGGACCCAAAGCAGACCACAGCCTTGCCTGAAGCTGTGCCGGAGAGGAAACATCAAAAGCGGTGCAACAGGACGTGGAAGTGCAGTGGGGTGCATGCTAGGCTAGTTGTTAACCCATACCAACACGCAGTTACAAAGTGTCATGTTGCCCAATCTTCTCTGGACAGTAAAATGGATTATATAACTCCCTCATCAGTGCTGGCCACTTGCTGACATGCAAGAGCTGTCTGCATTTAACTGAGACATGTACTTTTCTCTCTAAATGCACTTAAGTGCACTGTGCTGCTAACTGCTCTTTTTTTGTTTTGTTTTGTTTTTCTCTTGGGATTTATGTGTTTTTATCATTTTTTAAAAAAAAAGGGAGACAGTAGAGTATACTACAGTATATCTTTATTCTTTCTAGTCCTGGTCCTCCTAAAATCCACAACCGTTTCCTTGGTCTTCAGGAATAGGTTGTTGCTCCCACATCACACCATAAAGCAGTCCACCATGTGGTCTCTGTACTCTGCTTTCTGTCCACCGCTGATGCACCCCACAACTGCAGAGTCATCTGAAAACTTCTGTAGATGACAGAACTCAGAGTTGTACTGAAAGTCAGAGGTGTGCAGGATGAAGAGGAAAGGTGAGCGAGGCAGGGTTTGAACTTCTCTCTCAAGCTCTCTTTCATTTTTCATGCAATCACTCCTTGCTTTTTGAGGACACAGTGATTAAATGCTTGTGCTGCTAATGTATACATTTCTGTCATTGTTTGCATTTGAATAGATAGCAAATTCAAACACTATTCACAACTTCAGTAGAGCTTCACTGTAAATTCAGAACTGTCATTGGTGGTTTGGTACCAAGTGAGCTTAGTACTGACAAAAAACATTGATATTTGGATGAATTTATATCATTTCAACAATGTGAAGAGCTCTGTGCCACAGGCTTACAGAGTGTTCTGTTTGTCACTGTTGGAGGATTCAAGAAAAAAATCTTCATCATGCCTTCCTAGCAAGGAGGATTCATGTAAACTGAACTGTGTTAAGCAGCAATTTTTCAGTGTGTGTGTACAACAGAGTGCAACTCCATGGTGTGCAAATGTGTATTTAATTGCGGACATAGAACTTCACTGAAACTAAAAAGTCAATCCTGTCCTATAATTTACATGCCAATTCCATTAACATTGTCATAAATTTATAAATTATCTTTTGTATTTCTGAAACTTGTGACACTTATTTTTCTTTTTCTTCACTAGTCTGTCTTATTTCAGAAAGATCATCTACACTCTTGAGTAGAGGTTGCCAACAGTTTCATCTGAACAGGATTCGCAAATAAATGTTTCATAAGGTCTTGACCCAACTGTGATCCGAAATGTATTTATAAGACATTTAAAACTTTATATTGAGTATAAATTAGTAAGATTTGCAATTTTGCACCAAATTGTTGGACCTCATCTTTCTGTGCTGGGCTAATCTGCAGCTCATTACCACCATCTAGTGGACATATGGTAGGACTACATCATAGCACCGGATTTTCTGTGTGGTAATCTGATTAAACACAAACTAATCTAAGAATATCCGCCATATAAATACAGTATCAACTAAAATAATGGGTAACTCTTCCTTTTACGGTCCCCTAATTTAAGTACTTACCTAGTAAATATATGGTAAGTCATAGTATTTTGGTTCATTAAAACTGGTAAACATGTAGGTATATACATAGAAACTACTAAGAAACACCAAGAAGCTGTGTCAGCTGAAACACTAAGAAAAACTTCCATCAACCATCAACTCAACCAAGTAACATATGGCTATGACTGGTTTAGGTTGGTAACAACTCAGATATAATTGCGTACTTCCTTGGAAAATAGGCAACTAATTCTTAGACACATCTCCTGTTACACAATACTTCAATTTACAATTGTAGTTAATCAAGGCTTATGTTGATTTAAGATAGTATTTTCCAATAAATGACTTTTTCTCATATATTATATTGACCTTAGAAATTATGCAATTGTTTTTATTTAAGTTGAAAATTACATCAATACTTACCTGTTAACAACCTCCATAGGTTACTACAGTCTTCCTCTAATGTCATGGTACATCCTTTTGAAAACTGGGTACGTTCTTATATATGTTTTTTCAATTTACTCAGTAAGTAAATTGAAACTGCACTGTAAAAGGAAGCCTTGTTTTTTTCCCATAGTGTTATCATGTTCTTACTAAATCTTTTTGAACTGGTTATTCCCTTTTCCATGCAATAAACACCTTGTATACATGGTACTTATCTTGTAAGTATTATGTATGTTCTGCAGCATTACTGAGTAAGACATTACAATTTACAAAGTAAACTGAAACTTTCATCAAAATTGATGGTTTCCTTTCCCATGCAATACAGACAAAGTTGTATGTTCCAGTGTTACTAACTAAAACATGACTCTTTATTGAATAAGTACGCTGAAACAGGAGTCTGTCAAAGCAAGTTCTACTACTTTTATTTGCAACCACTGCCTCAACTTCTTATAAAATAAATACTGAGACCATATAATTGTAACAACTCATGACATCATGAATATGCTGACTGCAACATTTAGCGACTTTTTGAGCAGGCTTTAACTCCTCTCCATTGAAAGTAGTTGGCAACACTGCCTGGTCTACAGGCAGCAGCTAAAACCTTCTGAAAAAATGAACTTGGTTGACATTCTGATGTATGAAACTGCCAATCACATTTACTTACCTATTAATTGAAGGTGCTGGAACACCATTCAGGATTGTTCCAGCCCAGTTTAACCTCTGTTTAAAATATATCCCTTTGGCATTTAGCAATTTGTGATTTTTTGACTTAAATAAGGCCAATAAACTAATTCTTCTCATTCTAAAAAAATAATCTGAAAATTTATATTGAAGATAATTTATAATGGAAGCCTTAATCACACCTCTTAAAACCTTGTTCTCCAGCATTTATATTAGTTCATATCATAACCCTGTTCACCAACTTACCTGTACCTGGGTCATCTTTACATACTGTCCTGTTTCACAGTAGTATGAACTATATGCTGTTTATGTTTTTGTGTTAAATTGCTGGGCAGATAGTTAAGAATTATTCACTTGTTTTGATGAAGTCAAATAAAGCCATTTTAACCTGCAAATGTCAGCTTTGGTAAATTTATTTCTAGTGGATTTTGTTAAAGGTTACTGAACACAAAAAGGTTATGTGGTAATCAAATCAAAACCCTTTCTCTCTCCAATTTTCACATTGGAATCTGGGCTGACACCCCTGCTTACAGCCTAATCTGATGCTTTAAAATAACCATTTGTTGTGCAGCCTATTCTTTCCTCACCAAAAGTACATTCAGTGTCTGGATATTGTAGAAATGTATGAGTGGTAGGAGTGTTCACAGCTCAGTCTGTCCTAGTTTTAAGTGTCATCTTTTGAAAAAATGAAATTGTTAAAAAATACTGTCTTAATAATATATATTTTATAATTTACTAATTAATTAACATAATCAAAGAGTGATGACAGTGGCTCTCACACACACACACACGCGCACACGTTTGCGCAGCTATTATTGTTAGGACCTTGCATTGACTTCCATTCATTGTGCACAGCCTGACCCAAACTCTAAACATAACCGTAACCAGGACCTCAGAAATTGTGTTTTGCTTCATTAGGACCGGGCTTTGGTCCCCATGAGGACTGCTAGCTTCAACAAGGTTGGTATTAATGCAGGAAAAGGTCCCAATGAGATAACAAACACACACACACACAAATACAGACACACACACGCACACGCACACACACACACACACACACACACACACACACACACACACACACACACCTCACATTAAAACCATAGCTGAGGGCAGGTTCCCTGACTCCACCTCTGAATGTTAACATGTAGATCACTCATGCATGTTCAGGCAGTTAAACATGGCAGGACAGTGACACTGTGCTTCCTATTTACCTAATTAGGCCATGTGTCACTACAGTGAGCAGTGAGGCAGCAGCTTCTGCCTGTGGGCCTGCTGCTCACTCACTGGCACCTCAGTTACATCTGAAATGGTCCCACTGGTATCAGCAGGGACTCATTGGGTAGATTCTTCAGACACTGAAATATATATCAGATTTGAGAACAAAGACATATTGAAGTTCTTTATTTCTTCATTCATTCTGATAGCTAAATGTACTTTTAGGCTCCTGTATTATGGTTTTCTGGTGCTATTATAGGTTTGTTGACCTCATAATGTCAGTACTTACAATTATAGCCTAAAGGGTCAGCATGATTGGTGTTTTTGAGCTTTTGTTATGTACATGTTTACATGTGAAAAGCTGATTAGTAACCCAGATACCTTTATAGATGAAAAATCCAGAAATGCATGTTCACCAGAATTCAGGTTGTCGTTTACATGACAATTACATTAGTTGAGAAATCAGAGAACAGTATATGTGCTGTTTTACCTGCCCACTCTGGCTCTCTCTGGCTGCAAAGACACTCAAACACACAATGACAGTGCCAGGAAACAGGAGTTCACTGACTTCTCAAAGCAGTGTGATGCATTTGAAGAGCAGCTCACTGCATCTTTGAGAGTGTGACTACTTTGTTCTTCATTCCTGGTCTGAGGAAGTTTCTACTTCCCTCTGTTAGTTGCTGATCAGATGTGAACATTACTATGCTGCTGTGTTCCTCTATAATGAAGTCCTATACTAATGTAAAAAAAAAAAAAGCTGTGTTTGTCCAAGTTGACTGTACACCTGTGAGTAGATCAGTCAATCAGTAGAGCATGATATCTTTTTAACCTTATCACAGCATTTGTATCCTATTACAGACCATGAAGTGACCAGTAGTGTATTATCATTTGAACTGACACACTCCCCTACAAAATAAATGGTGTCCTGACATTAAACAATTAAACCATTTTGTGACCCTGTGTGCAGTCCAAAGAGCATAACAGCCGGGAGCCCGGGTGGTGTCTCGTATAGAAGATAGAATAGCAAGTTGGATATCACTTTTCAAAATATACAGTTATAGGAATAAGCCAGTTTGTTCAGGTACTCCTTCCACTTTGATTTCTGTGTCTCAGTCTATGTCTTCAGCATTTTCAACAATGTCCTGATCATACATTCCACTTGGCCATTCCCCATTGGGTGATAGGGTGTTGTTCTGGACCCAGCCACTGCAATGAGTTCCTTTAACTGACTGAACAATTGATTCTCAAATTCTCCCACTTGGTCATGGTGGATGCGAGAGAAAGCCAAATTTCAGGGCGAAGGGATTGAGGATGTTCGCAGTAGTTTTTCCTGACTTTGATGTGGTGTTGTATGCTTGAGCAAAAGGTGTGAAATGATCAACAATAACAAGTATGTTGTCATATCCCCCTTTGCATCAGTCAAGATGGAGGAAATCAGTGCATACCAATTCAAATGGCTGTATTGTCACACTATTTACCAAGGGGGCTCTTGGGTCGTGGCAGGGCTTTTTCTGTGTTAGACAATGCAGGCTTCAGTCACATAGTGCTCGATGTCTAATTGCATATATGGCCAGAAGAAGTGGTCATATACTAAAAATACTGTGCGATCAGCACCTTGGTGTCTCATGTTATTGTACAGCACATCCAACACCTTTCCTTTGTATCTTTCTGCCAAGACTAGTTGCTTACGGGTAGTGGTAGTTCTGTATAGAATGCCATCATTGTCTATTGACAATTTGTCTCATTCTCTGAACAGGCATTTTGTCTTTGGAGTGAATGCTCTCAGCTTGGAACCTGACAGTTTACACTCTAACACAGGACAGATGACTTTCTGGCTGGCTCACTTTCAGCTGAGACTGACATGGATTCAGCTGTGAACGACCAAGTTGCAGGGGACTTTTCCTGCACCTCACCAGCTTGGATGATGGCAGCGCTGGTGTGGCAGTGCTTCAGAACATTGTCTCATTAGAGAATTAGGCAGCTGTGGCTCAAACGGTAGAGTGGGTCATCCAGTAATCGGAAGACCAATGGTTCGATTCCTGGCTCCTACCATCACTGTGTGAATATGTATGAATGATTAGATTACCTCTGATGGGTAGGTTGGGACCTTGCATGATAGTCCCTGTACCCATTCAGTGTTGATTGATCAGAAGACTAGAAAGGTGCTATACAAGTACAGTCCAGATTAGTGACTCTCTATCTATTCTCAACAAATCGCCAGCATCACTCCCTCCCTTGTCTGTACTTTTGTAAAGTGGTAATAAGCCAACTCTGCAACCCACCTGGAAATGGCCGTGTTCAGTTTTGCAGTTGGTAAGCTGTCAGTGGTCTGCTTTTGTCAGGCATAAATCTCTGGTGGTAAGCTTTCCCCCAAGCAGTAACCTCTGGGGCTGAAAAATGAAGCCAATGTGAAGTGACAAAAACGGCAGTTACTTGAATAGCCACTTGAGGCTGGCTCCAAAAGCAAGTCAATCCCCAATGACCTCCATGTTCAAATGCCCAACTTTACAGCAGAAATAAACACGTTTATAGCCTGGTACAAAAAATGGTTTTGCTAATTTCCCTGTTCATGGCAACTGTGCGGGGATGAACCTTATTTTATAACTCACCCGTTTAACTTTTATTAAACCGTAAAGTTATCCATAATGAAGGACATGGCTGCTTTGAGTGACAGGTCTGTCAGCCACTAGGTGGCTTGTTTCAGCCATTCGACCCACCTCTTTGCCCATTTTGGATTGGCTGGGAGTGAGGTGGAGTCAGTCACTGCCAAGATGGTGACAGCTGGAGCAGCTCACTTTAATCTTCAAAACCGCTCTTCAGAAACCAATGGGTGACATCACTGTGACTACGTCCATATTTTATACAATTTATGCTTTCCCCTGATCTAAGAGAGAGAACCAGGACCTACCACCTAGAATGTCCATAATGTCTTGGACCTGAGAATCTATACACAACCAAACAGTGCCATCTTTTGTTCTAACACATACAACAGGTGAGGAATATGAGGAGTTTGGCTTCCTGACCCAGCCCTGTGCTATTTAGTTGCAGAGTTTCATTTCCTGGAACAGGGGGCTATGTACTGATTTGTATATGCATTTGACTGGTTCTGTGTCTTTGAGAGAAATGGTCATATGCAACTTTTCAATGTTGGGGTTGCCAATAACATTGTTTGACCTTGAGAAGGAACGACACTCTTCTCTAAGCATCTGTTTTGCTACCTGCTTCTGATCATCACCAAGGTGACTTAAATTGTGGGTTTCATGGTGGTGTTACTCACTGTGGCTGGTGTTGCAACTTTCTCAAAAATCTGGGTGGGCAAGACTGTCATAATGGTTTGTACTGTGCCGGTTAAAGTGCACCCTGGCAAAGCAATGTCACGGTCAGTTGAGTTAGAAACCTCAATTGTGATGACTGGGAATACACCTTTCCTGACTCTTAACTAGTGTCTCATAAAACTCATCTGGTCACTGCAGATTCAGGTCTGGCTGCAGTAGCATGGCCATGCCCTCATTAAAGGGCTGTGCAGCAGTTCATTTGAATGCTACTCTGTTTTAAAATTGAAACCTCCTCTTTCTTTGTTTTTACTGCTCTGCTACTTGCTCTGCACTAACAGCCTGTATAAAATCTCTCACCTTGTTTCTTTTTGGGAAAGCTTTCCTTACTGTACTATTCTGTTTAGTCTTTTCAGTCTTTGTCAGGATGTGCTCAATAACATTGAAGCCTATGATGGGATGAGACAAGTGCCAACCTTTCCTTACAAGCACTGGAATGATCAATTCTTCTGCTTGGTCAGTTTGAGAGGCTAGCTGGAAAGTCTTTTCAATCCATCCCAAGTATGACATTTCAGTTCCGTTTGTGGCAGTCAGTGACAAATCATCAGGTGAGTCAAGGATGAACAGGATGAGCATTATTTCAATTTGTCAGGTGAGTCTACAATGCCACAATTTGCAAAGTTCTGGGACTCTGCTAGTTATAGTTAACACCCATCCTGTGGTGGTGGTAACCATTTCCCATTTGAGGGAGCCTCTCTAGACAGTCTGATTCCTCAGATTTTGCATCCAACTTGAAAATGTTCTCCACTTCCACATCAGTAGCATCAGCAGCATGCATTCATGCCTGTTTGCTGGCAGACAGAATATCTCCATGAAGCATGTGATTGGTGTACTGATTAGGTCCATACAAGTAACATATTTACACTTGTAATTTGGCATCAGTGAATGTGTTGATAGGATTTTAATTCTAAAGGTGAAAGCAGTCTTTGTAATGGCCTTGATGTTAGGTAGAAATGACAAAAGGGTAAAACTCAATACTCTTCTTAATAATCTTTTTCTTTTAACAGATGTCTTAACAGAAGCATGTCATTTATTATCACAACTTAATTAACTGAAAAGCATCTTGTCAGGAGTCACTTAATTCCAACATGTGAAATGATATTCAACAGGAAACCCATACCTAGACTTTTTCATGTAATCCCAGTGCACTCCAGGCTTCAGAATCCTCCAGTGTTACCTCTCATCAGTGTCTTTGATATTATGAGCTTTCACTCTTTTACATACTATTTTAAAAACAAAATTTAGCTGACTGCCGCAACACATGCAATACATCTTTTAAAAAATCTTTATATGATACTATTGTGATTGTTCCCTGTGTGCTAGCTCTGCTAAACAAAACATAATTAATTAAAGCAATTTATCTATAAGAGTTACAGGATGGTTTTTAAAACCAAGACTGCTGTATTGATGATTAATTTTAGAAGTTTTTCACCATCCTTATGATGACTCTTAGAAGAGTTCATTTGCAAAAAACAGTTAAGCACCATTCTTAAACACCTGCTTGATTGATACTCCCACACACACAAACATGAATTAGGATGATAACTTGGATTTTTTTTAAATTAAACCTTGGTCATCATAGTATAATTTATATCATATATCCAGTAGATGGTGCTGTTTAGCTGTATAGCCTGGAAATGTTGGTTACCAGCTAAGCCAGCAGGAGGCGTCTCCTCTCTACACTGGAGTTTCAGTCAGCAATACAGCCATGCCATTAAGATGCATTGCAGAGGTCAGGTTATGATGGCATAAAATTTATGAACAGCTCTGTCCCAGGGGCTGCAAAACAATTGTGAGCTTTTAAGTATGTTTTTTTAAGCCAGTGACATTTACTGCTCCTGTCTTTAACAGTATGATTGACCAGTCCTTTTGAGGACCTCTACATATATAATGTTTATACAGTTCATTGTGGTGTCATTCTAAGTCACTGAATTGTTTCAAGGTAACTATTGTGTCAGTAAAATAACAATTTTACAACATGATTGTGAGTGTGTCTAATAAAGTTATATAGAGCAGCTTTGATTTAGTGTAATTACAGCTTCATTTTTAACTAACCTGGTCAACATTAACAACTCATTAATAATGTAACACTTACACTTCAAAATATTTTTCTAACAAGGATAAAAAAAGGACATCTGAAGCTAACCGACAGAGCAAGACAATAAGACAGTGAATGTATACAGTATATATGCACACCATGGGATGCGGCACAGAAGTGGTCACTGAGCCAAAGTCTTTGTTCAGAATTAACAATTAAAATCCTCCAAAGGAGACATAATGAGCTAGCTGGCTTCTGTCCACAATGCCCAAGGGAATGAAAAAAAGCATACACACACGCGCACACTCCAGTGCTTTGAATGGTTAATGACCAACCAGATCTTTAGTGACAGTACAGAACAGGGCCCAAAAGTAATGAAAGACAAAGACTTAGTGTTTTTTATTTTTTATTTGTTTGTAATTTATATTATGAGAACTGGACTGGAGGCAAAATATGAGTAATATCAAGGAATGATATAAGGACATAGAGATGATGAATCCTTCTCTATGTCGACTGTAGTTCTCCCAGGCATGCAGCAATAAAGCCGATTTTTCTTCATTGGGCTGCTTTCATGCCTTGAACAAAAAGCAAAAACATACAGTGAACAAATTAGCGTGAATTATACATAAAGTCTTCACATTATGAAATTTCAGGGGCAGAACAGCATGAAGTGAAGACTGCAGCCTCCTCATCCACTGGCCATTTTCTGGAGGATAGATGCAATACAAACTCTTGCATTTTTAAAATGTAAATGTATCACTGAGCACAATAGTTAATCATCCTGTAACTTAATTGCAATGACAAAAACATCTAAAAGGTGGCTTATATTAAGTTGGCCTCTAATTAGCAGCTCTTGTCAGATGCCAAACAGCACAAAACACTAACAAATTATGATTTTGATTTAAATGCCAAACACTGCTAGGACAGAAAAGCTGGATCATTAAAGAGGAACAAATGAACAGCATCTAAAAATATATATATTTGCCAACTGATGGTGACTGAAATGTAAACTTTATTTGTCAAATTAATTTGTCAAAATTCTGAATAAAGAATAACAAAGCATCAGATAAAACAAGTGTTGTGTCCTTCATTTGCCAGCATTACTAATGGAAACAATGCTGTAAAGGTATAATCCTTAAGATTTAACATTAATGAAAACAATATTTTTTATATTAGTTTTTATAGTTGGCATTTTTTCAGCCATAGCCATTCAGTATTTGCAGTTTGCCTTTTTACATACCACCAGGACTTCAACTGTGTCCCAACACATAAGAAATTCTTAAAAAATGATACATGCACACATTAGACATGATACAGAAGACAACAATTAATTGTATCTTTTAGTATCAACATTCTTCTTTTTGTTGTCTTTATTGAGAACTGATATCTGAACCCGACCTCCATGTCTTTAACACTTACATACTGTTCAGGTCAGATTTGACCTACTTATAAATTTGAGGGGAATAAAAAGACCCTAAACACCTTTCCTTTAGCCCGGAATTGATCTAGAATATAAAAAAAATGGGGAAAAAAAGTTTAATTTTTGTGCAGCTGATACACATTTTTGTATATACTGTCGAGAGTGATCCAGGTTAATTTTGAATCCATATTTATTCAAAAATTCACCATTTGTTATTCACCATTTATTCTTCACATTCAGTATTCATCAAAATCAATATGGCTGTTATGTTCTCCTGTTTTATGCAACATGACACTATACTAAAGCGTGATTGTGAATGTTTTTTTTTTTCCATACACCTGTGTAAAACCTAAAGAATACATTCTGAGTGTATAAATTCATTCATTAATGACTAATCAGGTATTTATGATTAAAAAATAAATGTGTGGTTCAGAAATGTTGTGGGGAGACTTATTATGAGGGTCAGAATATGAAAACTATGTGAGGGTTAAGATGCACTTGATTGAACCCTGTTGACATTTGAAAACAAGAAAAACCCAAACCTGAGCTAGTCTGAAACTATACACAACAATCTGTAGGGTTTTGGTAGGGAATCAAGGTATGTTTGCTGGATGATGCATGTATCATTTACATAACACAGTATCCTTGGAATGACATTCATATTGGACAGCTCTGCAACCCACAATTTACATCCAAAGCCAATGTTCATTGCCAATGCAGGAAGTAGTGGGTGTGGAGGTCAGAGTGATGGATGGTTCTGTAGCACATCTGATCAGATCTGTAATAAATGATCACTTTTTAAACTGTGGTGTACCCTAACCTCAACCATAGTTTCTATGACCTGAAGTTCTTTTAAAAATGTTGCCATTGAATGTATTCCATTTTGCAGAATTTGTGTTGTTTATTCTGGTTGAGTTGGAATCTTGGTCCTCGGTACTATCTCTTTGGGCATCTGAACACAAAAACTGCACCAAGACCTTTTGGAGGAAGTGGTCTTGATCTTGACAGAAACAAATTCTGGAGTGGTGCGTTTGTCGTGGGAAGATGATCTGACCTTGATCTGCTAGCAGCAGATCTGACCTACATTAACGATGAAGTATGCTGCATTCTTGATATTTGAGCAGATAGGACCTTCTTCCTATGTTTGTGCTCTTGTTCCAGCCCAAGACACACCTGACCAATGACAGGAGAGAATGTGACAGGAGAGAACCTGGCTTTTGGTTCAGTTGAAGCTTTTTCTGTGTGAAAGAAACCAAACCAAGAGGAAACACCACAAGTTTACCAATTCATTGACTGATTCGAATCTGAGTGAACCAATTACATGTTTGAAAATTCCCCCAAAAGCCTCTTGCCAATGCCACCAGTAACCACGGGAATCACCAAGTCAACCAGGACTAAAATATAAAGAATTAGAACTTCAAAAGTAACAAAAACATTCATTTGTAATATTCTATGAATATCAGTCTCCTTTTAAAAAACATAATAATCAATTTGGCAGTGCCATAGGGAAATCAAAAAGCATTAATGCTTACAAGGAGCTATACGTGTTTGTGTGGAATCAGATTGGTCCATTATGCACCACTTAATGTAATCTGTGTCCTTGTGAAGTCACTATTGTTCCGCAGCTCTGTGAGTGTTTCTGTAGCTTCTGATAGGTAAGAGAAGTGAAAAGGCAGCGCTGCCAGTGATCTTTTGTTCCGGTGGCTCCCAACTCCCAAACCACTGGCACAAGGTAAAGTATTGTTAGCGATAGGTAGCCATGTGACTCATGGGGTTTTGTGGTCAACAGTCCTCCTCCACCCTGGGTAAACTGTGTAGGTTTGTTGTGGTGACTGTGTTAATCGCTCGCCACCTGATAAGCTGACCAGGCAAACAGGCCAAGGTTTGTCCAAGTCTTTGATCACAGCAGAACTAAATGACTGTGATGTGGCTCCGGAGGGTGTGAGCTTATGTGTACGTGTGTGTGACTCTTGTCCAATTTTTAAGATGTTAAATCATATTCAATTAGACAGGTAATTTTTCCTACCACCATGTACTAGATAAGGCTTTTGAATGAATATGAGGTGATATTCTCCCTCGTCCAGTGTTGCAGATTGGATGGTGCTCCCGCGCTTTCTGTGGCTGACTGCTACAGGGTGATTAATGTGTTCATTTCCCATTATTAAAGACTAGAGCAGCGCTGCAGGCTACAGATATAGGGCCTCGTCATAAATCTTAGCCAAATGAACAGTCAAATAATCGCTCATCGGAAATGAAATCTGGGCTCATTAATACTGACACCCAGACTGGGGGAAGAGTACACACACACACACACACACACACACACACACACACACACAAGTCTGGGGCATCTCATTCTCATGCAGCCACACACCCGCATGAATACACACACATACAGATGCACACAGAATGAGGACTTGAGGGGGCTCTGGTCTGGTCTGCCACCTTGGCGCACCACTCAACAATGACAGGCTAATCATTAGAGGAGAACACACACAGGCTCATTGTGTGTCTTCTCTCATGTTTCAGCTCCCACATAGTGAGCAGTGACCCATCGGTGCAAGACAAAGCAATCACAGGATCCGAATGGAGCAGTAAATAATAACCTCTGCACATTGTTTGACTTCACAGCTCCTCTGACTCCCCTCACAGGCTTTCCCATGGATTCTTACTGATGGATTTATTGCTCAGAATGTACAAACAGGAGTTTATTTGTTTTCTGCTCCTTGTCTGGTTTTAATCTTGGCATGGGATAATGAATAATAATAATCACAGTTTTACAGTTTTGAAGAACTATAAGTTGGGAACATAAGATTATGGCATAAATGGAAACACTGATTTCACAGATAAAGATGAGTTCCACTCTGACAAGCTGAAGTCAGTTTTATTTGAATAACCCAAAACCATTAAAAACCAAACACAATAAATATCAAGGTGATTTTCAATCTGTACAACATACAACACTATCTGTGTTTAAACCCTTCATTATTAAGAAACACTCCACAAAGAAGAGAAACATCACTTAAAAGTAACAGAGGGGGAATCTTTCTACATGCACTGGATGTTGTACATCTGGACCTCCACAACACATTTTGAATCATTTTGAATCATACTTCAGACCAACTTTACATTCATCTGACCTCCTCCCATTATATAAACAACCAACACAATCATGCAGTGTATGGCAGCAGGTTCTATGTGGTGGTGTCTGAACTAAACTGAAATATTTCAACAACCATTGGATGGATTGCTACTCATTTTTGTTCAGACATTCATGGTGCTTAGAGGATGAATCTTCATGATTTTTCTTCTAGTGCCTTGTTGTTCAGAGTAAAACACCTGGATGGATAACTATGGGATGGATGGTCATGAAATGTGCAGATGATTTATTCTAATGACTTTGATCATCCACTGACCTTTTAGCAGCTTGTCATTTTGTCTCAGTGTGAAATGTCTGAAAAACAATGGGGTGAATTAGCACAGAGTGTTGACTCTCATGACATTCATGGTCCCCAGACAATGAATTGTAATAACGTTGATCACTTGGCCTGCATGTGCCATCGTCAGGTTACAATTTGAATTTGAACACTCTAAACTAAGGTGGTGAATAAGGTAAACAACAATCATTGAAATATCAACATGTTAATATTTTCACTGTGAGCATGCTGATGTGGATGATTAGGTCAAAACACCGCTGTGCTGAAGTCCAGCCTCGCAGCTGCAGACTTCTACATTTGTAAATGCATGTTTTTTTTCTCAGTTATAGCGTTCTGTCTAGACTAAAACAAGCGGAGCCTTACAAAAACCTCTCCGGAGTGTGTACATTTTGAAATGCCTTTGCAAAACAATGATGTAAGCCTCCTGATTGAGGGATGGAGCTGTGTTGCAGTGAAGTCAGAGGAAGGACTGTTGCCGCTAACTTCCATGTTTTTTGTGGTGTTTTTTTTTTTTCATGTGATTTTGTCAGAGAGCGTTGTGATTGTATAATATTGCTTTCTATCAGCACCACAGTGCAGAAGCAAGGGACTGGCTGCTGGCTAACATTCACTATTTACAAACCACAGTTCAATCACTATCTCACACTTGTTCTGTTTGGTGTCAATCCAAATCCAAATATTTTTGTGAAATAAACACATACAGATATTAAGTTGGAGTTACAGCCCAGCTTTACACAAGTGCACATAACTGGCGGTTTCCAGGCTTTTCACTTCGATGTGTGAATATGAAATGTTAAGTTTATAATAACACTTTATCACTCTCAACATTATCTGACAATTCAATTAAGAAACACAGAAAAGAAGAAGAAGAAGTAGAAGGAAATGATATCACCTAGCAGGTTTTGCATAGCTATACTGATACTGGAATCTCTATTTATATCCAATATTTAATCAAAGGCAGTCATATCACAGCAAACCAAAACATAGATATAACCATAACACATGCATGTGCTGCTCATGTTTCTCTCAGAATCACCACTGTACACCAAGGGCTGTAGCGCTTGTAGTGTAACGACTAATAGCATGCAGAGGATTGATTATCAGAATGATTAATGTTGAGTGCGGCCTGCATTAGCTGTGAGATTTATAATAAGAAGCTTTGATTTATGATTTATGGAAATGATGAAGGCTACCTTTCTTCAAAGCTGAACAATTACTGCCTTAAACTCTGTGAGAGGTATGCACATCTGATGTAGGTGGAGGCACATCTTAACAGAGTGATGACCATCAGACTGTGTCAGCAGAGGGAACAGTGGAGGGATGTCAGGGAGAGAGAAGCTGCAGGGGACGCCTCAGGAAATTGAGCTGATGTGGTGCTGAGTTTGATGAATCATGATGAAAGGAACAATGCCACATCTTCAGGTTCCATGCAGGTTTGCAGGGTTAGTTATCCAAACCCCGTCTAGCATGGTCATTATCCCAACTTATGACCAAGACAGACAAAGGGGAAACTAACTAACTAACTAACTAACTAACTAACTAACTAACTAACTAACTAACTCAGACAGGTTGGAAACAAACCCCAAAACAAACATATTGGAACACAAAAACTGAGGTGAAAAGTAAAAATGATTTATTATGTCTGTTGTAAACATCTACAACTATTTTCAGACTTACTTTCAACTTTGACCTACTGTACTTACAGTGTGCAGTTGTCCTGTGCATTGAAGGGTTATTAGCAACATTTCAGGTGTGCTCACTTTCAGTTTGATCATCTGGATAAACTGTCTGACTGCTCATGTTTCTTCACCTGACCTGAATAGACCCTCCATTTTTTCTCCTGTGATGATGATGATAATGATGATGCACCCTATGATCAGAGCTGAAAGATTCCACTCCGATCCATTCATGTATTACATATATATAGACACACCAACCTTATTATTGCTAGGATGTAAATATTGCGGTGGTGCGGCGAAAACGCGGGCAGTCCCAGAGTTGAGTTTAAAAACTGATACTGTTACTTTGAGCTAGAGATATTGAGTTCAACTAGATAGTTAGACTATACATCTGAATATCTTAACGCGAACATTGGCACTGGATGTAAATAAAATGCAAAATCGTCTAATATGAACTTAATTGCTCAGGACACTGGGCTGGCAGACAGACCCACAGTAGGACAATAAGACCCTACTGACCTGTTTAGATTGAATGCAACTTGGAACGGGTCCATCCTGAGTCTCAGGGATCCATTTCATTTGACAGCGCTCTGAATAGTGCCAGCGTCCCATTTCACAAATGATTGTCTCTTGCAAATTGCAGGTCAGTTTTCAATTCCTACAGTCCTTTCATTCGCTCACACACACTTCACAAGCAGTGACTCACTACATTTACTCAAGTACTGTACTTAAGTACAACTTTCAAGGTACTTTACTTGAGTATTTCCATGTGATGCTACTTTCTACATTTCAGAGGGAAATATTGTACTTTCTACTCCACTACATTTATTTAACAGCTTTAGTTACTTTTCAGATGAAGATTTGACACAATGGATAATATAACAAGCTTTTAAAATACAACACATTGTTAAAGATGAAACCAGTGGTTTCCAACCTTTTTGTCTTTTGACGTCTTACAAAAAGCAGTGTGTAGTCGGGCTCACATTTCACATGTCTATGAGTTGTTAACAGCTCCACCAAATAGTGATTTTTCCCTCTAAACTTCTCACATGCTTTCATTTCAATAAATGTTCAAATGATCCAATATTTCAGCAAAAATCAAAGATTAGAGAAAAAGTCCAAAAACTGAAAACAGATTTGTGTATCAGAACTTTGTTTTTTCTTCTTTCCTCTCCCATTAATCATCTCACCACCCCTCAGATTCATCTGCTGACCCCTTGGAGGGGCCCCGACCCCTAGGTTGGGAACCAGTGGACTAAACTAGCTAACTGTATAAAAAGTAGTGTAAACTAGCTCCACCTCCAGCAGCTACAACAGTAACATGCTGCTCTAACACTGATGCTTCACTATTAATAATCTAATGATGTCATATATAATAATATATCAGTCAGAGGGACCAAACCACTACTTTTACTGCAATACTTTAACTACATCAAGCTCATAATACTGATGTACTTTTACTGCAATACTTTAACTACATCATCATAATACTGATGTACTTTTACTGCAGGACTTTTACATGTAATCAAGTATTTTTATTGCTACTTTTACTTAAGTAACAGATCTGAGTACTTGCTCCACCTCTGGTTCAGGTATATTGTTCCTTTGGATTTGTTAAATGTCAGAAATAACACAAGAAGAAATGATCTCATGTTGAAAGTTACAACTTGCATATTGTAAATGTGGTAGAATGGGCCCCGGGTCAGGAGTGGACCAGTAAACACCTCTACTTTGTTGTACTTTCCAAATCTCTGTAATTACTTTGGTGAGTACAATCTTATCATAACTGATAGAAATGATGGCAAAAAGTACAAAAATAAGACCCGAGACGTAACCCCAGAATTATCTTTCCAAAGAGCAGAATCAGCTTGATTTGACCCAAACCTTCACCAGTAGCTGTACAAGTGGTTTGGAGATTTTACCCATCCACCCTTTCTGCACATTTTATCAACACAGCTCAGCTCTTCCAGCAGCTCCGCTCAGATGAACACCAAGACCTGCCACATGCATACTGTTTATCATTGATTAGCCGCTCTCACCAAGCCCTCCTCATACATCCTGCATACATCACCAGCTTGCTGCTATTGCGCCATGTCAAACACACACACACACACCCACCTATCCTCACTGACACAAATACACCCATGCAAGAAAACAGCCATTCATGCGCATGAAACCCAGAGCAGCACCTGCATGCAAATACACATCTATGCATACTTGCATACTACCACACACTCTTCCTCTCACATACACACACACACCCCAACCCCCCCCCACCTCCACCCAGGTCTCTGCTGGCCTCCTTTCTCAGCCAGTTCTGACAATGCTAATGATTCTCACTGGGGCACAGGATGACGGGTGACAGAGCCAGCCAGATCAGGGCTGGCTGACGATGGAGGGGAAGGGGTGTAGATGGGGAATTGGAGGGCAAGGAGTGTGTGTGTGTGTGTGTGTGTGTGTGTGTGTGTGTGGGGTGGGGGGTGGAAGAGGAGGTCAAGGATGGTGGTGCACAGGCCCCTTCTCTGGTGATGCGTCGGGAGGGATGCATCGTTCCCTGGCTAGATGGTAATTTATTACATTTAAGACAGGGCCTGACACCCTGAATCAGCCTCCATTCAGATCACATTGGCTGGCCAGGGTGGTGGGAGGGTGTATGTGTGTGTGTGTGTGTGTGTGTGGGGAGGGGGAGGCAGGGGGGGTAAACATAAAGGAGGAGAAAGCAAGGAGAGAAGGAAAACGGAGAGAGACTACATGGAAATAATATGCGATGAGGAGAGATGTAGCCCCAGGCATGGTGCATGTTTTGCCTGTTTCCTTATAGTTAGTGTATTTATAATTCAAATATATGCTTTTAATAATTTACACATGGGGCATATCAAAGGAAAGTGTGTAAGATTTTTCTGATCAAAAAAAAATAACGTGCTGGAAATATTTGACTTTTTAAGCAAATGCTTCAACAGTGTGAATCAGGAAAGAAACAAAGCCGGCTGATGAAGAAATACGACTGAAGGAGAAAAACTAAATCCATCTGGATTATTTAGATGATGGGATATTTTATTGAAATGTCATTTTATCACATATTTATATTTTCCTTTTTAATTTAATTTGGGTGGAAAAAACTTCCCAAATTTTGAATGTAACTCAGCAACAGTCATTTTGAAATAAAATTCACTATGCTATGATAAACACTGATCTTCCTGTCATATTCTTTTAATGTCGATATAATCTTCTTTTATCACTTTACCGCACATTGTTGCCATACGTCTGGTGTTATTCTATTTTTTCTCAACAAATTCCATGACAAGACTAAAAGCAGCCATGTTTGAATCCATCTCTCAATTCTCTCTGACCTCTCTAGACTGCCCAAAGTCTAGAGAAAAAACAGCTCACAAATATATAAAAGGCTCAGAAATTCCTAAAGGAAATTCTGCATTTTTGGTGAGATTATTTTCAGTGGTGGATTAATACAGACTGGGGCTCTAGTGAGTATTTCTGGCAAGTTGAACAGTGTGTGTCAACAAAGCCTCTATATTAAATGACAAAACACGCCGTTTGTGCCCTTTAGAATGACACACAGAAGCCATTTCTGATCTGACACCTTCATCCATATGACAAGATCATTTCTCCTTTGTTTAGAGTTTCTTTAGATTTAGGCTCACATGTCCATACTGGACGGTTCCACCTCAGGATTAATGTCCAATGCCAGCATTCAAGTGACGATGCAGGAAGCAGTGTGCCATACATGTAGGGGAGAAGAAAAGGAACCAGTGGTGGCTGGGTGTGTAACCTGTCTGGCTTTCATTCAAGAGAGTGAAGCTTACCGCCTCCTTTCACTGCAATTAGCATTTTTTCTTTATATTAACCATCTTAACCGTCTTCATGTGCAGAAAAAAGCAAGAATTTTGTAGTAAGAAAATAAAAATAATCATTTAAATATGACTCACATTCTGGTCAACATAGAAACAGTAGGGAATAAAAGATCTTGGATTTCTTACTTCTGAATAGACAATATAATACAAGAATATTTAAGCCTGATGCCTAATTTTAGAACTATAATAAAGAATTCAGAATTATAAAGCAGTGTGAAGGTAAAACCTTGTGATATATCAAACTAAATCTGGAGATTCAAATTCCTTCACATTTTGTGAAAGAAAAGAAAAGAAAAGAAAAGAAAAGAAAAGAAAAGAAAAGAAAAGAAAAGAAAGCTAAATCCCAGCCAGCAGGGGGTCCGCTGCACATTTGCAGGTAGCTTTACAAAGCAGCATCAAAATTTCAAGTGAAAAATGAAACTGGTCTTGAGGAACAGTTGCTATAGTCACCTGCTGACATGATGCTGAGCAGGACAGTGACCCCAGCAGCTCCAGAGCACGAGCTTTGACCTCTAACCTCCTGTGGAGCAGCAAAGAACATTAAATTAGCAGTAAAGCTTACAGTAGTGATGAAGTAGTGATGGTGGTGATGGAAGTAGTAGTAACGGCCTGTTTATGGATTTATTCTGATATTCTGACAGTTCATCTGCGTCACTAACTGCGTCCTCCAATGCGAACCAGGCTACCAGCCGGTGGCGCGTCACAGCCCCCAGTCCACCTATTCACATGGTGGATCTGTGCAGGCTGGAGCAGCGTTAAGCTCCACACAAACGGAACACTGAGACCGGAACATGGACGTTTTGTTTGTCAAAATAAACGCATGAACATGTTCTTTTTTATTACAGCAGGAGCTTCAGAGCTGTTCAGGTAAAAAAAAAAAAAAAACATATGTAATCACCTGCAATGAAATATTATTTGTGTATGTTTTCACTGGTTGAATTGATCAGTGCTGAACATTCCACCTGCTGTGGCCGCTGTGTTTTACACCTCTGGATGTGGTTCTCCTTCCAGCCGGCCACTGGTTTGCAGAAACGTTAATTCACTCAGGTAATCCATCACAGTGAACATGTCACATGATCACATTCACTCCACTGTAAGTGTCAGTTTATCTGAAATGTTCACACTGAATTATTCACCACCAAAACAGCTGTGTTAGTGATTGTGTTAGTTATCTTGGCAGATAAAAATGATGACAAATCTAAATATGTTTTGGCGCATGGACAGCAGTAATGTAAAGCAAACACCTTGTTCACATGACCAAAGCTCTTCTTTATTGATTTTATTTTGAATTAATAGGCCACACACACACATTTCACACTGAGGTCGCTTTTTGAAATGACTAAAGATGATTTGACCTCAGTGGCAAACAAGCAAATTTCAGCTTTCAAATTGTTTGTTCTTATTTGACTACTTGTAGAAATTCAAGTTTTTATACACATCATTTTTTTTCATCATACATAAACTGAGATGACTTTTTGTTGTGATTTGGCGCTTTATAAATACAACTGAATGAAACCATTTCCAACAGGAAGATGAAGTTGCATGTTGAGTAAAGCACTGAGGTGAATGCATGAGTGCACTGAGTGTGATGAGATGAGAGGGAAACGCACACTACAGATGTAGAAAAGGTTTGAAAGGTTCATTCATGTACTTGTATTAATTCTCCTATTTGCACAAACCACACTGTGAAAGCCTCCATGTGTGTATCCACAGTCATTGTGAATGAGTGTGCCCTGAGGTGACCTGCTACCCTCCAACATAAAATCACCCTGTTTTAAAAATGTCTAATGTCTCTTATTTTGCAGTTATTCTTTCTTATATCATTTCCATTTTTATATTCTACTTGACTTACTCTCTCTCTCTGTCCGATCAATAAAGTTTGCATCGCCTCTCGGTCCTACGTCTTTTATTTTGAAAGTGATGACCGGGAAACGTCATCTCCATTCACGGCGCTTTGACGGTGAACTGGGGGCTGGTTGTTGCACCCACCCTGCTCCTCCACGCTCCGTCATCAGCGTGTCCCGCAGATCACAGAGCGGTCCTAAAAGCGGCTCCACAGCCAACCTGCGGACAGTGAGCGTGGAGGCGCGCAGACACATGGACACGAGGACGCAGTGAGAAGAGAGGAGAGGACTTGAGCCGCGGACCGTCAGCGCATTCCTGTGAAAGTGGCAACTGATGCTCGGAACTAACAATCAAACACACAGGTCCGATCAGATTGTCACTAATCTCCTCCTCGTTGAAGAATCACTTGGAGTTGCCAGTGCGCTTTTTTTTTTTTTTTTTTTTTTTTTGTTGTTGTTGTTGTTGGCACACTTGGTAACGTGACGACAGATGATGTTTCCTTCTTGTTTTTGATCACTTTGCATTGATTCCAGCCAGCACTGTCTTGCTCACTGCCAAAAAAAACAAAGCAAAACCAAAAGAGGACAGGATTATAATTGCCTCCTGGATTTTAAAGTCAGCATCTACACCGCTCTGCAACACCAAACTACTCCTTAAGCCTTTTTTGGAAATTGCGCACGGAGATGGCGCAAAGGGTACGTCTGATTTGACATATTATTTTTGGATTTTTATGATTTAAGTGATTTGCTCATTTTACATCCTTAAAGAAGATTGAAGTAACTCAATGAAGGCAAATACGTGCATGAAAAATAGGGTGTGAACTTTTACGAAAAAAAAATAAAATAAAATTAGCAGCTGATTTTAAACTAAAATAATAAACCAATTTCAATTCTGTACGGAAGATTTCATTGGGATTCGCGCCTAAGGCCTGTGTGTACCCTCACTGTAGCATCTGAGCCAACATTAACTGATGTTTTCCTCTGTTTCACTCAAGAGAAAGAAAAATAATAATAATAAAAAAAAACCACATTGAATTTCTTCCACTGTTCCTCCTGTAAATATGCTCAACTCTTACTGTCATCTTCAACTTTTTCACCACAGTACGACGAGCTGGCTCATTATGGAGGCGCGATGGACGGAGTCGGTGTCCCAACCTCCATGTACGGAGACCCGCACGCCCCCCGGCCTCTGCCCCAGGTCCACCACCTCAACCACGGGCCGCCCCCGCATCCAACGCAGCACTACGGAGCCCACGCACCGCACAACATCATGCCCAGCAGCATGGGCAGCGCGGTCAACGACGCGCTGAAGAGAGACAAGGACCAGATTTATGGGTGTGGAATAGTAATAATATAATAATAGATATTTTTTTTAAGTTATGATGTAATATAAACAATATAAATACATGAAATATCTTGTTATTGTCATTTAATAAACAGCTTTCATTTCAGCTGTTAATTAGAAAGTCAGAATGACATGAAAATACATTTCTTTTTCTTTTTTGTTTCATTTTAGAATTAATAACAGAACCCGCTGATGAGTTTGGAATCATTCTAGTAAATTCCAAAGCAAGTCCACTTTTATCCGATTTTTTTTGTTGTTGATGGAAATAAGAATTTTCTTGTGATAGCATGAAGAATGGATGAAATGATAGATGAAACCATGTCTCTGCAGAATAATATAAGAATAAATCAAATCATAAATAAAAAGGTCTAACAGTGGACAGAGCGACAGTAACACTGGCCTCATGTCACATCCGCTCTGCCGCGGCTGTGGTGTAGCAGCCAGTTCATGTGCAGGCCTTCAAATGTTGTGGAGAATAAAAAAAAAACGGGCCTGTCATCGCCTGTCTTCCAGACACCCGTTATTCCCTCTGCTGGCTCTGGTGTTCGAGAAGTGCGAGCTGGCGACCTGCACGCCCAGAGAGCCCGGAGTGGCGGGAGGAGACGTCTGCTCCTCCGACTCCTTCAATGAAGATATAGCAGTGTTTGCAAAACAGGTAGGAGGCAGATTAAATACACTTCAAATACCGTCATAAAAAAAAAAATAGGAATAAAATCTACAATTGACTAATTATTAGACTGTATATTCTAATGATTTCTTCTCCCTGCAGATCCGCGCAGAGAAACCTTTATTCTCTTCCAACCCGGAGCTTGATAACTTGGTGAGCGTTTCACTCTGTTTGTCTGTTGTGGTCCGCGTGACGTCACAGACCGCCTGCAGCAACATCACACCTTCAGGACACATTCATTTTTCTAATGAAGGGAAAAAAATATATATTTATTTTGTTGATTATATATTGTTTTATGCCGGTAATTAGCAAATACACACACTGATTATTGTTGTGCCGTGGGCGCCTGCGTCCTCTTCATTCCTCTTCTATTGTTGTAGTGATTTAATACATATTTATTTGTTTTTTTTAGATGATTCAAGCGATTCAAGTTTTACGATTCCATCTGCTGGAATTAGAGAAGGTAAAAAAAAAAATCCTTTTTGTCCCCTTTAATACCAGAATAATTCATTTTGTATATAAAAGTCGACAAAACGAAATTAAATTGAGGATTGTTTGCAGGTTCATGAGCTCTGTGATAACTTCTGCCACCGATACATCAGCTGCCTGAAAGGGAAAATGCCCATCGACCTGGTCATAGAGGAGCGAGACGTCTGCAAGTCGGACTTCGACGACCTGTCAGGATCCTCCACCAACCTGGCAGATCATGTGAGTGAGAGACACAGAGCTCTTCTCTTTTCACTTTTCTTTATTCCAAGTGTTTTTCTGAAGAGTAAGCCGTTTGTCCACACAAGCAGTAGTTCTCAGCCTGGGATCAGCTCCCTGCAAGCAGACACAAGAGAGAAAGAAATCTGAGGGCTCAAGAAATAATTAACAGAATAAAAAAGAAGGAAAAACATTCTGTTTTTTTTAAGCATTTAAACCTCTAAAAACAAATCATTTTATTTTGGAGAGAGATGGTGGAATTCCTCTCAGCTTACCAGCATGTACACAGTGTGACTGAGGTTCCACAGCAAACATGTTGACAGCTGTTTCTCCTCTTGTCTGTCATTTCAAAATATTTCCTGCACTGACTTTTTTATTAGTGAATCTGTCAGGATATTACAGTGTAATTCATTTAGCCTTTCAAAATAAGACTTTTTCTACTGATTTAAAAAAAAAAAAAAAAATCTCAGAAATCTCATGAAACGTGATGAGAAGTTGTTTTGGCGGCACCGGTGATGCCGAGGACTGCTGCTGCTGTCTGCTGTGTGTGTCTGCTGGGGGCCCGATGCAGAGTCCCAGAGAGAGAGTTCAGTCAGACTGAAGCTGCTCTGTTGAGGATATGAAGAAGAAGAAGAAGGACTGAAGTTCTCTGTTTGGAATGATCTGTATTGATTTGAACAGGAAAGTGGTCAGAGATGATGATGATGATGATGAGGAGGAGGATGATGATCCTCCATAGCACAAAGTGTAGCTGAGCTGCTAGTGTTGTGTTTACTGTCGGGCTTCATCCCTCTCAGCCTGGTGTTTCTCAGCCAATAGGATTATTATAGCCGGAGTGGAGGGGGGTCTTTGTCAGTGCCACCCCCTGCTGTGAGCTTTACACACGCCTCTTCCTAGTTCGGGCACCTGTGCTCATTTACAAAGAAGCAAACTCAGATGTTAAAAGTTACAGTTGGATTGTCTGTTTAATGAAATATCTGTTTGCTTCTATTTGTTCAGCTTGACATGAGGGGTAACTGACTGAAACTGTCTCTCAGTGCTCTTTTGTTAAGGTGGGAAATTTCAATATCAGCAGAAAACATGAACAGCAGCTTCGGTGTAAAAACATCAGTTCTGACCGCCGTCATAAAAATCCCAGCACGGATCTCATAAAAACATACCTTCTCTTTGTTCTGGAGAGCACAACTGTAAATATGCTTCTCTCTGCATCACGCAACAAAAGACAGTTTGCGTGTGTGTGTGTGTTTGCATGTGTGTGTGTGTGAGGCCACTAGTTGATGTGACAGGACACTCTCCTGCTGTAATGCCTTCCTCCTAACGGCTGCTGCATAATGGATGTGCCGCTCTCCTCTGGGTACAAAGACATGCACAGCTGTGTAACAAACATGAATGTTAACCACTGGCTGCACCATGATCTGTTTATCAGTCAGCGGGGCTAAAAGCGTGTCTGCATGTGTGTGCCTCTATGTTTGTGTGTAAAAAAAGAGACATTTGACTGTGTGTGTGTGTGTGTGTGTTGGACCGCTGCTGCTGTGTGTGTGTGTGTGTGTGTTCACCACTCGGCCTCCACCAAGACTTTGCAGGCTGATAGTTTGGATCGAAGCTGCTGATCTTTTTGTTCCTTACACAAAAATCATAATTTGAATATTTAGTCTATTGAGTCCTCTAAGAGTGACATTCAGTTCTGCACTGATGAAATACTTATGAATCATTTTTTGAATATTTTGAATTATTTTAGAATATTTCCTACAGTTAAGTCAAAGACTGAATTACTTGTTGGTAAATGTCATTTTGCTGATGCAAATAACAAAAAAAAAGCATCTAAAGCAGCATCATGTGACATGTTTTTATTACAACCCACACTAATGTCATGTTTCAGGTGTTTTTTTTTATATAATTCAACAGTATTCTGCATTATATTCATATATACAGTATGTTTAGTAAAGTCCCTGCAGCGCTCCTGACACTGCTCTGCTCTGTCTGCATCACATCTCCTGTTTAAATGCAGCAGATGTAAATATCACTCCGGAGTGTTCTCACTAGTCTAGAATGTGTCTTTCCCAATTCTAGAAACATTCAGGTCCCTTTTTGATATGTATGTTCACTCAAAACCTTGCGGTGAGTCATGCACTTCTGCAGGAAGTTGACTTCTTTGTCACAACAGCACAACTGACAGATTCATAACGGTGTAATAATGCCCAGTTTGACCTGACTGTGCTGAGCAAACATCCCTTCATTCATTCATTCTCTTTATTGCCATAATCAAGAGAAACATAAAGCGTGTGTAGATTTCTGTGTTTGGTGCCGCTGGTCATTAGCTGTAGGGAGTGAATCTGTCTTTACTGTGACTGTATAAGATAAACATGAACGTTTGCTTCTCTTCATGTGTGTGTGTGTGTGTGTGTGTGAATCAAATACACATGACATCCTGCCTGTACAGCGCTCTGCTCCTTTTAATTGGGTTTTAAACATACGGGGTGTGAGGAAATAAGACCTTCATTAGCTTGATAAACGTGGAAACACATGGCTTTTCTTTGAGTAGCTGCGCGTACCGAGGAGTTGCAATTATTGTGTGGCTGGATAAGAAAAGAGGGGCTGTGGGTGAGAGGCCTCATTCACACTGCGCCATTGTCCCGCCGCTTCTTGTTGTCATCTGCCGAGCTCTTCATCTGATCGCCATCCGGCAAACAGCTGACGCAGAGAGGCTGAAGAGGGAGATCTTCTGTTTGGCTTGGGCTTATGGGCTGTCTGAGTGGCCTGACCAGCAGGCCCATAAATACAGCGTTTCTCCCGACGCTGGTCACAGAGAGAGCCGGGACACCAGAGAGTCCACATGCTTACAGGGTTACCAAACTGTCTTCTAAACTCTTCCTCTCTCTCTCTGCGACACATTTTTTAAAAATCCTCCTCAGACAGAATGGTAATGTTGATCTTTTGTCACATTTTTTGACAACTTGTTTACCGCCTTGCTATGCTAATCACACTCCGCAACTGTCTTTGTGTCTTTGGGAAACTTGCATAATGGAGCTCATACAGGACCTGCTGGACCTTTCCTCATCTATTTTTTTTTTTCCCCTCTCTCTTCTTCTCTGTTTCCTTATCTCCTGTCCCCTGGTGTGTGGACCTCTCCCTGACCTCTCAGAACCCAGCGTCCTGGAGAGACTTGGATGACGCCCACTCCACGCCCTCTGTGGGCACCCCGGGACCGTCCAGCGGGGGACACGTCTCCCAGAGTGGAGACAACACCAGTGAACTCGGTAAGAGAGCCCGCAGGCATCCTCCATATCAAAGCTGTGACTTTCCTGTGACCTCTCTCTCTCTCTCTGAGGTAAGGGATCTGCTGCCCGGTGACTCAGGGAGGGATTAGTTCTTGAAAGTTCATGCACTCAGTTCATCTAATCACTTTATCTTAATTGCAGTGATTAAAAAGGTAGATTCTAAATTGAGTGAGGACTGCTTTTGCAGGTATGCACCCCTCACAGTGTGCGTCTATCTGCCACTCCAAACAAATGTCTTCCTCTTTGAATAACAGTTGCTAAAAGTCAAAGTGGTCAGAAATATTTAAGCCTTTAAAAATGAAAATGAAAAGCTTTATATCTGTGATCCTTTTTTTTAAGAGTTATGACTTCAGTATGAACCAATGAGCTTAGAGCTGAGCCCCGCAGGTAGAGTAGGGAAGTCAGTAAGTATTGAAAACAAGGCTTTAGTTACCATGGAGGCAGAGGAGTTTGAGCCACCTCAGAGTGTTCTGTGTTCTAAAAATACGCTGCGTATTGAACTGGGTCATTCCTTTTTTTTTTATAGACTCAATATCTTTAAATTTGACTACTTTTAAAGCTAATAAAATAAATGAATAGATAAAGAATGAACTAGAATTTAGTCCTGGTAGTATAAGGAAGGTTTTGAAATAGCATTTAGTCTTTTGTGATAATAAATCATATTTACAGATGATGTAATTAGTTAGTTGAACACATAAAATGTCAAAAATGTAGAAAGACATTTTCAGAGAGTTAGTTTTTGGTGTGTGGTCACAGAGGGGTGCACTGCTTAGACTGATGTATGTTTATGGGCTTGAATGAGAGACGACCTGATGTATGACTGGATTTGGCCTTTTATGGTATTTGTTGACAATAAGAAAAAAAAACACAAATTCATTTCAATGAGCGCGTTATAAAGTAAAACACCAACAGAGCAAATCATCGATCATCTATTTTTGGCTCCAAATGAATGAATGGCGTCACTTTTACAGACAGCACGGGCTCTCCATTACAGCTCAGTGCGGCAGTGATGAAGAGATCTTGTGAGTTGACTCTGCTGATGCCGTCACGGCCCCCTTCTCCTGTCACCCTGGTGTTCCTGCATTTATGTGATTTCTGATGTGCTAATTGAAGGCTATAAGGGTTTTATGGCTTGTTTTTGTTTTTCTCCCATTTGGCCGCAGTAAAAATAGAATGGACTTTAAAGCAACTTTCCACCCTCTGCCCATCAGGCATCAATGAGCGGAGCATTGAGGAGAACAATGGGAGGATGCTTTGCAAGACAAGAGAAACTCAGAGGATTAAGAGACAATCAGTAGCAGATCAAGACTCTTCCTTTGATTTTACACCCGGCGCTTTTGAAAATCATCTTAGCGACCTGCAGCAACTTGAGAGTGTGACATGGATGTTATAGTAACTCTTCATTTAGCCGTTGAGTATCTATAAGTTGTATGTCGAGGTGAGTTTAGAAAGGCCATGGTGTGAATAGCTTCTTTCCTTTAGGCTTTTTTTAAAAAAAAAAAAAAAAAACAGTGGGGGAAAACCCAAGGTCCATGGCCTTTTGACCTGGCAGAGAATGCATAGAGGATGGGGGGTGCAGAAAACCCCCCGTGGGGATGTAAGGACAGAGCACTTTATGTATGAGGAACAAAGGAAAAGAGGAGGCCAGAATGATCAGAGCTGTGGTTGCTGCAGCAGGATTGGCTGCATGCTACCTGCTGCTTCTCCCCGGCTCTCTCTGCCCTGTTTCGAGCCTATTCTTATGCCGGGGAAGAGTCAAACACACAACGTGAAAGGATAGGAAGAACAGTTAGAGGCGTTTCATGCTAATCTCATAGATGGCCTCCATGATAACGGCTATCATCACATCTATAATGAGTGCGGAGCTTGAAAAAGGGCTGTTCCATTTTTCATGAGGTGCACTGATTTGAGTGAGAAGACAATGTCCAGCAGATTGTGTTCATATCTAACTAGTCTGTGTGTTGTAATTACAGACTACCTCCTCATTGTTGACCTTTTGTATGATCAACAAGGTTCAAACCAATAGGAAGACTGTAATGTTACTGGGCACTATGACAAAATTCAACGCTGTCGCCCACAACATACAGTACATTCTGCTCATTTTCCTTAGCAAAAACATCTAGGACAAAACAACTGCTGTTTGGATTATGTATTTTTTTTTCCAATGCAGGAAATGCTGATGATGTTTGTATCCTGCACAGTCATAGGGAAGTGGTCGGGGTGGAGGGTTGGACGTATGAAGCTCTGGATGTTGACAATGGAGACCAGGGTTTTGGCAACGATAACACTTGAAGTTAGCGAAGGATTGTAGTTTAAAGGTCAAATATCGCAAAAAGTAAATGTTTGCATGCGTCAACTCAGTGATGACTGTTTCTGCAGGAACGGTGTCAGTGTTCAGCGACGGCGCGTCTCAAAGTAGGAAGTAAAAGATGGGTGTGTAGCATATCCAACGTTCATGCTGAAGACCAGATATTGTCTTTCAGATCAGACCTTGATCAGTACACATTTAGGGACACTCCCCCCCCCCCCCCCCCCCTTCCCCCCCCAAAAAAAAAACTCAAAGTAACTGCAGATGCCAGATAGTTAGCTGGTTTGTTTACAACCTGTCTAACTGTCTGACTGTTTGTGTTTGACCAATCACACTTGATTATAACCGATAGAAACGATGGCCACAGCCTTTGCTTGCAACAAATCTCATGTATCTACTCTATTCATTTATTTATATGAATGGATTCCTAACCCAATGGAAACATTCCCTTTGAACTCTTCTGGGAGAAAGCTCCAGGTTAGTCTATAGAGATCGTCATTTGAGTTCCTAAATCAAATGAAACGACCAGGTTTTTTCTAAATAATAAATGACAGAGAACAATGAGGTCCTGAATATTCCTGTGACATCCCAATGATTATCAAAGTTTAAAAAATTTACTGTCAATCCCACAAAAGGCAAGCAAAGGAGTGATTGTGCAATCCTCACTGTAGAGAGACATCATTAGTCATGCCTGTATGGTCCGATGAAACCTTTTAAAATCCACTGTCATTTGGGAACACTTAAGTGGTGGCGATGTGGCTTCCAGCCCTGGCTAACCACAGGTAGATGATCCCATCCATTGTGTGGCTGGCGGTTTGTCTCATGGCTGCCTGCTTCTCTGTAAGCTCCCAGGCTTCGCTTGTTGCCTTGTAAGCTGTGTGATATGCAGAGAGGTCTCTCTTTGATACCTCAACCCCCAGGGTGACCGCTGTTGACCACAGCTAAAGGGGCTGAGCTATCCCAGGAATGTTTGGAAGGGGTCTGGGGGAGGACATGGGGGGGGGAGGCTTGAAATGTCCATCACAAAGACCGAAATAAAACAAAAGGCAGTGGGAGTGACTCGAAAAGATCCTGCGCACTCGTGTTGAGAAATGGAATGCGAGGAACAGGATGTGTTGCATCTTTTTGTCACATCCAGAGCCTGGAGTCAGGAGGAAGGAATGTGGCGAGGTGGAGGTGCTGACATGCCAATGACATCACAGCTTCACTGACACTGCGGGCTAATGTCCCTGTTGCATCTGTCATGCTGTGCATCTCAGAAATGTTTTACAACGAGAGGGAAAAAAAGACAGTGAGGGTGGATGGGGGAGGGCAGAGAGAGGAAAGAACACATCACTGCTTGCTCTCACAACACATTTGTATTTTACATGAAAAGGAATATCCACATTTTATAGTATATGCACCAATAATCGTACACGTTTTATTTCTAAAGAGTCGATTCAGGCAAATTTAAAGGAAATGTTTTGGTTTACTTTTGTCACTTTAGTGGTATCTACCCACACTGAGATCTCTGCCTCCACCCCGGTACTCTAGAAGTGAGTGGAATTTAGATGTGGTGCTCGTAGCAGTGAAGACATTTGACCTCACTGTCAACTATTTTCCTTGGAAGTGCTGGACTTGGATCTAAAGAAGTACGTCTACATTTATGGCTTCTGCATATTTCTTGCACAGGTCTTCTCATGATGTTAATTACATGAAGGCAGCAGGCATGCCGACCTCGCATTTTCCACTCAAAATGTGAAACATTTGGAAATGTTCTGTAGTTCCCTGTTGCTGATTGGCTGCTGCGTCCCATTCTTCAAAACTTCATAACGAGTAAGCTCTGACAGCTGTACTCTTTAATGTTGCTATGGTTACAGGTTGGGTAGCAGATGAATTTAGAACGGTGATTAAACTTGAGTAGAACTACACATTTGAATACACACCTGCCGGCCAATCAGAAAAGAGTATTAACCCAGACTGCGGTATAAAGTATGTTATAAAGCAGTTATTAAACGTCTGTATGCTGCTTATGAAGGCAGTGATACCATGTGTTCTCATTATAATTTGTGTGAACTGATCCTTTAGAGCAGAAGCATAGAAGATTACATAAAAATACATCATTTATGATAAACAATACACAAATTGGGGCCACATCAAAGAAAATAGTCTCATCCTCTCTCCATGAGACCTGAGATTTTATTCACCAATATTTATATTCTTTAGTGACTATGCTGCTTGCTCACACTTAGAGTCACGCCTCACCCACAGTGTGATGGATGACCCAATGGTGAAATGGAAACGGTCTCCTTCACTGGCCCTCCATCCAGAGAAAGCATTGTCTTCTTCACACCAGAGCCCACAGAGTGCAACTTATCAATGGATTTCTGTAGCTCGCAGCTAGAGTTTTTCAAGCAGTCACTCATTATCACTGGAGCTTCAAGCATGTGAAATTGCCTGGCTTTAAACAGTTGCATCTCCCCATCATCAACAGCTTCTAATCATTATGTCCACCTCCTAACACCGAGGATTTCCCGGGTCTTGGAAAGCTTCCAGACTGCTCCATTTAGAGCTGTGTATCATGTCTAATAAGGGGAGGAGCCGCGAGGTGTCACTGATGATGGATCAGGGTCCCGCTGAGCTCATTAGACAGGCTGCGTTGGCTTTGCATCACTGATGCTGCTGGGGGTGTGGCAATCAGTTCTGCTAGCCGCTCCGTACTTTGTCTTACGGACACGTCATCCAGCGACTGCTCGGCCCAGCATAACAGTCTGTGAGCTCCAGAGAGAGCTCAACATAAAACCACATTTGAAAAAGAAATATGAAACGTCAGGAATATCTGACATGATATTATCAAGGAGACAGTGTGAGCCATTTGATTTTTTTTACACTAAAATAAACATGACAAAAGCCTGCACTGGTGGGAGATTTACACTGATCTATGATTTGTGATTTTTAATCTTAAAACATCTTAATGAAAAAAGTCCACCAGTGTAATAAGATTATGTGAACCAAATCAATTTGTTGTAGTCAGTCTCCTGAGACAAGACTGAATGTAGTGGATCACTCACAAATTGTAATTGGCAATTCTTGAAACTGTGTCTGTTTTGCATCGGACACACTTTAAATGATCTCCCTGCACTGCGAGGTGTCTTCACACTTTTTAGGAGTCGATGATAAACAACTACTACTTGCTGAGATTTGATTTTGATTTTTGCATGAATATATTCAGATTCACGTGTATACAAAACATGAATGCATGTTGACAAACTGTAGGCATTGTATTATAAATAGAAAAATAATTTCTCTTATTCTATCCCATTCAACAGACCTATCCCCATGTCCAAAACCATTCAATATGCCCCACCAAGGCTTCCTAACCCCCAGATTAATACACACACACACACACACACACACACACACACAAATACACCCACAGTAACAGATCAATGACAGTGTCTGCATTAAAGAAACAAATAAATAAATAACCACAGGAAGTAACAGAAAATAATATAACAATAATGTGCAAACATAAACACCGTCTGAACTCATCAACAAACTTTGACAAATGTTGCAAAGTAAGATGATTCCTGCAGCGTTTTTTATTATGTTTGCAAAATAATAAAAAAAAGAAGAAGAAGAGAAGAAGCGATAAAAGCAGAGTCTGGAATGACCTAAATAGTATAAAGAGGTATAAATATATAACAACACAGGCTGAGCAGAGCTGAGTGTGTGAGAGCAGCAGAGGTAGAAGGCGGCAGAAAGGCGAGGAAGACATATCTTATATCTCAGGGTGCTGTTTTTTTGTGTGTGTGTTTTTCTTCTTAGCCCCGGGGCAATACTCCAGCCATCCCTGCGGTAATGCCCACCCTTCCATCTCCCCCCCCCCTCACCGCCCCCTCACCCCCCGCCCCCTACCCCCTACCCCCTCTGGTGTCACGCGTGCAGACAGTGACAGGGAAGGTGGGGTGGGGAGGGGGTGAGAAGAGAGAGAGAAAAGAGGGGGCAGGGTGAGGGGGGGGGGGGGGGAGCTGGCATGGTAGACTTGCATGGATGTACGACTTTGAGACTGCACCGTCACACACTGGTTAGATTGGCTGAGTTGCTGGGGAACAGTCAGAAGCGATTAGTGTTGCGGAGGATCTGCCCCGCGGCTTTCCCCGCTCTGGAGCAGAAGAAAGAGGGATGAGGAGAGGAGAGGAGGTGGACCAGGGTGGGGTGTGGAGGGTGGGCGGGGTGGTTGTGGAGGGGAGAACAGCATGCCTTCCTTAGATATAATTAGGCCGAGTCTTCTTTCCTTCTCTTTCTTTCTTTCTTTCTTTCTTTGTGTCTTTCTTTCTTTCTTTCTTTCTTTCTTTCTTTCTTTCTTTCTTTCTTTCTTTCTTTCTTTCACTTTATATAAAGTTTTTTGTTAAAATAGTACAGTACCACTCCAATATTTATAATAATATATTAGCCCACTGTCTGTTATTGAGACCACTATTTTATTGATGTAATGATGTTGGCTGGACTTTCTAGAGCCTGTTTCACTCATGAGCAGCAATTGATGGAAGGTTTCTATCTCTTGACATAGTTTCTATCTCTCTAAGTTATCACACCTGTCACCATTTTCATAACCATTTCTCTGTCACTATTTCTCATGGATGAAACTTTGGCTTGTTAGTGATGTCGACAGATGACATAATCCCACTTTAAAGGATGTGATTGGTCGACTAGTGCGCCAGTAGACCTATTTAGAGATATGGGCAGTGATTCAGAGAACCAGGTTCAAATCATTGTATGAAACCACGCCACATTTCAAACGGTGAACTGACATGTTGTAGTCATGGCTGTTCCATGTACAGTATTTGCATTCTGTTAAAGAAAATAGATTATT
Source organism: Euthynnus affinis (assembly GCA_029490765.1). Taxonomy (NCBI): domain Eukaryota; kingdom Metazoa; phylum Chordata; class Actinopteri; order Scombriformes; family Scombridae; genus Euthynnus; species Euthynnus affinis. The sequence continues at coordinate 2,195,586 of CM055853.1, read as the reverse complement.
TTAAGGCTTCTAAATAACACAGCTGATGAAACTCTGCTCTGGTTCATTAACCATGTATAAACTCATGCTGTGCAGCCAAACACTGTTGAAACAAATAGAATTATTAAAACTTGATGTCCAAGCTTCCAAATAAGCCACAAAAAGGTCAGGCTGAATTTTAGGGAAATGTTTCTAAAATGATGCACATCCAGAATATTTCCATTTCATGGAATGGTGCGGCCATAAAAAAAAAAAAAAAACATGTTGCTTTGGGTTTGAATATTTCACTCAGTGGAAAAACAGCTTCAGTGAAATGATACAGAATACAGTGAGGGATGAGATGACTTTCATATTCTTGCAACTTCACATTAAGGGGTTAATTGTTCCGGCCAGTTAAAAAATAAAGTTTCACAAACTGGAAAGAGAAAAATTCCTCCTGCTGTCCCCTCAGGGAACCTTTGCCCATGAAATAAGTGAACTGGCAGAGACTATATGAGAGGTAGAGGACAAAACAAAGTGAAGAGCAGAGGACAGAGGCACATGTGAACCCTGTACCTTGTCCATGACTCAGAGCTGGACACAATCCGTCAAAACTCCCACAACCCCCCGAGCCCCTAACCCTAGAACACATCCTTTTTAATGTCAATATTCATTAGCTGAAATATTTATGCATGAATATGGTGCATATAGGCGCGTTTGATTGATGCATCTCTAAAAACAAAAAGACATGCTAGGGCAAATCTTAAGAAAAGTAGGGTTCCTGTCCCGCCTCGGGGGAGGAGTCTCTCAGATGCATTATTCACATGCCCTCCAGGCAGGCTTTCAAGGCTTCTCTGCCCCGAGGGCAAGAAAAATAACCACCACTGTTAAAAGTAAATCATCTCGGCTGATGCACAATTAATGGCAGAGAGGGAGAGGGAGCAGAGTAACCCTTGTGCTGCGAGATGGAGTGAGTTAGCTAGCAGGGGCGGAAATCTCAGCTTAAAGGAAGCCTCCTGCCTCGATCCACGCCAGCTTCCTGCTGAAATCAAACAGGGATGCTGTTAATGGCAGGATCCAGAGCCCAGCGTGACGCTGTGCTGCAGACAATCCGACACAGACGTTCTCTGTGATGGGTGGGGGTGAGGAGGGAGGGTGTGTGTTTGGGGGGGGGGCGGGGGGGTGTCGGTCACTAAACACATGGGAACGCAAGGGTGATGGCTTCACCCCCTGCCGACCCACCCACCCACACACCCTCATTCTGCCTCAGTACCCAAATGAACGCCTCATGTCTGACTTCAAACAGGACAGGGGTTTGATGTTATTGGGTTCATACTTCATTCACAGGGCCAGATTTGTGTTTTTGTTATTGTTTTTCTTCCTTTTTCTTATAAGGAAATCATTAGTCTTATTTCAGACAGAGGTCACATATAAATAAGAGCACATAGCACCGAGCCCGAGTGCAGTTTGAGCGTTCATTATTTCATGTCAGGCGCACAGCTCCTGCAGTCATTACCTCATGTCAAACGCATAGCTCAGATTGTATTAATAGCTCTTGGTTTTATTGAGCTCCCACACTACAAACTCTTCTTCATTATCCAGTGGCCAGGGAGTCAAGCAGAGGTGAGAGGAAGAATCTTGTGCTGCCGTGCCACATAGGAACACAATCCCCCTCTGTATGCCCTTTCACCGCACATTTTTTTTTTTTTTTTTTGGGTTCGCAGAGGAGGATGAAGGCAACGGGGCTAAATTAAAGCTTTCTCGTAATGTGACTCCTCTTGTCTCTGATCACAGGAGACGGCCTCGACAACAGCCTGGCGTCACCGGGCACCGGAGACGAGGATGACCAGGACAAGAAGAGGCAGAAGAAACGAGGCATCTTCCCCAAAGTAGCCACAAATATAATGAGAGCGTGGCTCTTCCAGCACCTTACGGTAAGACGATCTACCCCGAATCCTGTTAAGTTCACCCTCGCTGCTTTCCTGCACAGCCACGTCAGGCTGTGGCTTTTTATAGTTTCAAAACACAACACTTTTTTTTCTTCTTCTCTGTAAAAAGCGAGCCTGCACTGATTTCACATAATGCTAGAGATGAATGTTGTCCGACCCCAGCTCCTCCATCAGGCAACACTTGTTTGAAATGATGCCTCTTCGCCCAGGAATGAGCCCGGGCTGGGTTTCCCAAAGGCATCTTGAAACTAAGTTCATCTTTGTTCAATTGTAAAAGAATGGTGCGAAGACCAACTCAAGTCTAAAGGTCCCTTTTGAGACACCAGTCCAGGGTTTTTACAGAAATCAACATCAGAAGCCTCTTGTTCACGAGCAGCAGCGCTGTTTCGGAGCTCTGTAAAGGGGGTGAGCAAGTCCCTATGAGGAGAGCTTTACCTTTTATCCAAGGTCCAAAAGATACCACCGCTGCCGCCTCCTCACTTTTTCTACCTCTCCCACTTTTAGATGTGTTATAACCCCTCAGTTGTTTAGTTTGTAAAAGGCCCACACAGGTCCTGTACTCAGAGTAATCCCTTCCTTTCCAAAGCCCACCTTTAGATTTTCTAGATAAAAAAGGAGGATAATTGAATTATCCCCTCTCTGTTCCTCATCCCCTTTCAGGCCTAATTTGTTAAGCACAAGTGTTTGCCATGGCAGGATGTGCCTATGAAAAGTGTGCAAGGGGACTTTGGCCTCTGAAAGGCCTATTGCAACACCCAAGCGATCAAGCATTCATCAGTCGTTGAGGGTGTGAAAGGAGCGGGATTATGTTTTGTCAGACGTTGCGGTGTGAGGCCCGCGCTTGGAAGACCATTGGGGGGGGATTCTCTCCACCGTTAGTTGTAGCCTCCTGCTTTTGTCGTCCATTCTGAAGAACCTTAAAAGATCCCCTTGTGAGGAAGCTATAGAGAAAGCAGCTGTGAAAAGTTTCGATTCATTATATTATTCATTATCGTCCCATTAGCGCGGCCGTAACTGTTGGTTTCCATGCAACCTGGCATTAATCTACATTCAAAGATTGATACCAAAGTTTGAGTTTTGGGACCAGAACCTGGAATCCACTGGAGGTCACAAGGGTCGTGTCACACATGTACAACTGAAGTTTTATCATTTCCTCAGTTGAGACAAAGGATTTGATTATCTGTTCATATTCTGAATGACACTCATGTGTCTGAGGCACATGAATTATGTTAAAAAATCCCACTGAATATTCCACAGTCTAATTAGAAGAACAAATCATTCTGCTTTTCTGGTCCAGTGTTTTGGACCCTGCGGCAGGTTTACCCTTAGCAACCAGTTAACACATTGTACATCAAAGCCTCACCCCTTTTTCTCAGGATCATAACTCAGTCAAACTTGTACACATGTGCCATACTGCTGGAATCAGCAGAACTGGCTTTTTTTTGATAGTTTCTCTGATCCACCTCAGATGAATTTCAATAAATCTGTTCAGAAATGATTACATACTTTGAATCAGATTGAGACAAAACTGGGCTGAGATATCTAACTCTTCGCCTCCATAGCGATGTTAAACTTCCTGTTTACATCAATCAAAGTAAAGTGGGTACTGTAGGGCCTGGAACACTGACAGTCCCCTCTATCCATTCATATAAATATACCTGATGCATGTTGAAAACCTGTGGACGGAACCCAAACGGTTTGGTTTTTTTATAATCGTGTAAACTGCCCTGTAGTGCCACTCACACCAGCTGATGGCATTTCTGAGTATGCTAGGTTATCATGAAAACACACACACACACAAATCCCTGTATATAGCATGCCTAGATAACACATGTTAACATGCCATAAGACTGTGAATATGGAGTGAGGATGGAGCGAGGGTTCAAAGAGGTCAGTGAGCAAACTGACAAGAAATGAGTACCACAAAACAAAGACTCAAACACACAAAAACAGGTTTCAAAAATCAAAGTGTCTTTACTTGGGCGAAAGGGTGGGCACACGAGAAGGCGGTCCAACACGTGCAGACAAAGGAGGAGGCTGAGGCAAGGTCAAAAACTAAAGTAACACACTGAGCAAACTAACACTAGGACAGGCTGGAACTCTAGACATTAGGGAACGAAGGGAAGACACAGGTGCAACACATTAGGGCGGGGCAGACAATCAAGGTGGCAGGAAACACACAAGGGCAGGAAGTGAACCTAAAATGAGAGGTAGTGATTACAAAATAAAACAGGAAATGTATGAAATAATAAAATATGAAAATGTGAGCTAGGAAATGGAGCAGGACCTGACAGAAACTACAGGAAAATGTGAAAAAAAAAATGCAATGCTAGATAAGTATAGACTGATGATGTAAAGGCTATAGATTTTATTTGGTGCAGTTTAGTGTTTGTCTTTTATAAATTATTGATCTTTGCATTCAGGGATTCAATAAAACAGTGGTCAATAAATGGTTTTGTTTGAGTAATCAATGACAGAATCAAACGGCGACTCCCTCCGGTGCACATCATGCATACATGTGTATGTGCATGTCTGGGTGTTGGTACTGCACAGCAGTGGTCCAGGTGAGGCTATGATGACTTGTGACAAAGAGGGATTTCCCCTTCACAAGAAAAAATGCAAAGATTAAGGTCTGAAAAAAAAAATGAACAGAATAGCTGAGATACTGTGTGTTTTTTCTTAAAGGACATATCTGTCTGTAATCTGTTTTTTTTTTTTTTTATTGTCAACAAATCCCATAAAAAGACCAAACAAGAATCCAACATCTGCCACTGAAAAGAATCCCCAATAAATGACTGTTTCCTGCTGTACAGTTACAGTGTGTGTGTGCTCACCTTTGCACTGTGTGTTCACGCTTTTTCTATGCTTTTGTTTTGTTTGCCTCCACATACAAGTGTGACAATATATATGTGTGTGTGTGTGTGTGTGTGTGTGTGAACTTAGCCTGAAAGGCAGTTTTAAAATGAAGTGTTTGGAAGCTCATCCTTCACTGATGACCACGGGAGGCGGCTGCTGGCCTGACAGCCGCAGAATGGCGACTGGCCCGCGACCCTGCTCCCAGTACACGGGTCACCTCTGTCTGCCATCTGCCGCCCTCCTCCCTCTGTCATACACACTCACACACACACACACACACACACACACACAGCCAGCAGAGGGACTAGGTCCGGAGAACAGGGGGATGGAGTGAGGTGGGGAGGGGTTGGGGGCCTGGCCTTACTGGGGCCTCAAACAAAAGCCTCTATTGTGCCTCTTTATATCCCACCCGATCGTTTGTCAAGCAATGTCAAATAATGTCAAATACTGTCACACAATGCCACGCGCTTTTAGCCTGAAGTTGTTTGGGGGGCCAAACCGTGGTCAGCCTCAAATTTTGTCAGAGTCGACTTGTGCACTCACTTCCAGGAATGACTGTACACGGGAGAGACTGGCACAGAATATGATTACACTGGGTGAAGTACAAGAGCCTGCACTTAAGGGCGGATCAGCTGTAGACATGGAGGCCCCTAAATGAATGCAAGCTGCTTTTTGGCTGAAGACTTGACATTTATTTCCTTTCATTTCATTTGATATTTTGAAAATCTTTTTGTCACTCACAGCACCCGTACCCATCAGAGGAACAGAAAAAGCAGCTAGCACAAGACACAGGCCTCACCATCCTCCAAGTGAACAACTGGTAAGTCATTTTATAACCAGGCTCTGTGCATCATCATCTGCGGTGGTGCACACCGTCTACTCACGCATGCACACACACACACACACACAATCTGTGTCTTCTTGTGATATGTATTTTGTACTGTGATGTTAGTTTGTCTACAAGAGTCTATTTTCTCTTTATGGGACGCTCAGTGTCTCTTAGAGTTAAAATCTCTGATGTCCAGCAAAAATAAACGTCCATAAATCTGCTTGAAAAATCATCCTTATGACTTCAGATTTTCAGCATCAGCGGTAATCCTGTGTATCCATGGTTACAGTGGATACAGGACCTGCTGTTAGCCAATGCAACCTGACATTTCATGGCACAGATTTGACATTATGTAAAGAATATTTGGTCAAATAAACAGAGCTCTCCATTGAAATATAACACCTAGAATAAGGCAATTCTAATAATCTGAGAAAGACTGAGGCAGTGATATGTGGTTGAAAGCCCCAGATAAACCGAAGTGACCGTTGGATTAATATTTTTTTTTTGAATGGCATGCCTAAAACATTTAGTGCGGTGACACCGTAAGACTGTAAAACATGAAATATTCCACCTCTTCCTCACAGCCTCATTTTCCATGTATGGCATGATGGATTAAAGCATGTTCAGGCTGAGCTGCCTTTGTAGACAGCTTAACTAGAGATAGGTCCAATCAAACAATCACACATTCTGGATTTAGTTTCAGATGATACAGTTCTGCATGTCATTTCACTGGCAGCTCGCACAGAGTTCAGGTTTGGATTAATTGAGATGACATTGCTCTGCCGCTCTAATCCCTCTCTCAAATCCACCAAAGAGTCTGCTTTTAAGTGTATCAGGTCTCCAACAGACCTAATTACACAGCTGCCCACCTCTAATCCACAAGTAAAGACGAGCACGGGCTTTAGTCAAGGCTCTATCCCATCCAGATATCAAAGCTCGCAAACTCACTGTACTGTCTGTGTGCTGGATGTATCAATGGCAAACATTGGCAAAGCAGTTAGCCTTATTACTGCCTGAGGCTACAGGGCTAAACCTAAATCAATAGATTTTTTTAAGCTATGTGACTTTCTCCTAATGCCCCAGATTATGTCAACAGGAATAAACTAGATTATTAGTCAAATCCCCGAAGACACGCAGCGGGGTTCCAATTCTTCAAAAGCTGCCAGATGAAATTGACAATTTTTGGAAATGAATTTGTTAAATATTTTTGCAATGTTGTTAATAAATAGAAGTAGACTAGTCAAAGACAGGGTGGTACAGAGCACAACAAAGACACACATTTAAAAAAAAAAAAAAAATCTTAAAATGTAAGACAGATCATTCCTAATCTAAAGCATCTACATGTTTTCTTTAACAGAAGGTTGGAAGGCAAAGATAAAACTGATCTTGTTGACTGTTGACATACTGACACATCATAGATGTTAACACATATAGAATTATTATTTGAATACAAGTATTGTGGTCTCTGTGATAGTAAGGTCATATGATCTGGAGTCATTTCGTCAACCTTGAGTTTAGAATTTTTTTTTTTACAGATGATGGTCAAGTATTACCCTGCACGCTCAATTGAACTTACATGTGTAAAGTTATAAGAATGTGTTTTTTCATTGATGTTTTCTCTCCAGTCAAACTGTAACATCTCATGATATCGTTGTGTTTTCCAGGTTTATTAATGCGAGGAGGAGAATAGTCCAGCCTATGATCGACCAGTCCAACAGAGCAGGTATAGTGGCAGTTCAGTGTGATAAATACTAAAGTCCATGCAGTAGAACATCTGGAGGGGACAGGTTAAAGGGAAACTCTGCCGACTTTCAACCTGCACCGTATCATTACAAGGTGTATAGCATATGAACAGTGTTTAACTTCCCTCTCTAATCATAGGCATAGGGCACCAATTTCAAAAAAATAATTTCACATTTCTAGCATATGGGTGACCTAGTTTTGAGAAATCATCATATTCACAGCGGTGAATTTTCCCTTTAAAGGCAAAACAGAGGAGTCAGTCCTAACACTGAGCTGACTTTGCATTGTAAAAAAGTGATTGTTGTGCTGTGCTTGGGTCACTCTGACAGTTTGTTTCTCCTCTCCTCTCTCAGTGAGTCAGGGTACAGCTTACAGTCCAGATGGCCAGCCAATGGGAGGCTTTGTCCTCGATGGGCAGCAGCACATGGGTCTCCGACCTGGAGGTGAGCAGTCTCTCTACACCTACAGTACGCAAGTCTTTCTGTTTGTGGTCAGCTGAGTTCCTATGAACAGATTTGTTTTTAAATCCGATGATTTATGCTTTGATTGACGTGTTTTGGGCCAGTGGTCTATAAGAACAGTAGACTGAACCACCTCCTGTGGATAGAGAAGATTATTTGTATTTTGCCACTTGTGATGGAGTGAGGCTTGCAGTTCCTTCTACTCCCAGCCTTTGTGCTAAGCAAGGCTAGACACACATATCCTGGAACTCTCTCTGTACTGGACACTAAGAGATGAAACTGTTCCTTAACTAAATAAAAATCACTTTGTATCTTTGTGTTGCAAATATTTGACACAACACAACAGATGAGACACTTTCCTCACCGCTGTCGCCAGGTGCTGCTCATGGGGGGGAAACTGTTGGGTTTCTCTCTCTGTAAATGAAAGAGCGTGGTCTAGACCTGCCCTTAGATGAGTTTTGCTGTGATTTTGGCGCTATATAAATAAAATGGTATTGAATTGAATTTTATTCTTTGCATTCCTCTGTGCATCAAAGCTCAACCTGCAACAGGCACTACTGCAGTCGAGCCGCTGTAGAGCAGAATGATCTCTGTGAAACTACGCGGTGCTCTGTCATGTCGTAGATCTTTAACAGGGGTCTTTACTCATTGTTCCAGGGCCGATGGGTGGCATGGGTATGAACATGGGTATGGATGGGCAGTGGCACTACATGTAAATCCACTCCACTGAGGCGAGCCTGAACAACAGGGTGAAGTAAGTAGCGCAAGTCTTTGTCTCTCTTCATTAATAACAAACTCCACCTTTCCCCCCAACTCATTTGCACTCCACTGCTTTCACTCATCTCACTGTTCCACTCGTTCCCTTCCTTACCAATCTGATCTCCGCTGGAAAAAACTTCAAATTGATTTTCTCTCTGTTGGCTTTCAAGACACTGTAGCTTGTGAGCGCACTGCTTTTAGCATTAAAATCCACATTTATAGACACTTCCGGCTCACTCACTGTGGGTCTGACCTCCACGTGAAGGGGTTTAGATCATCTGGATAAACTGTCTGTGTGATGATCTGATCGTTTGCCTTTCTTCACCTGTCACATGTTGTCGTACCAGTGTCCACATGTTAACTGAGGTGAATACATGACAGTGTTCACTCACCTTCTCTGGGAATTGGGAAGTTTTGGCAACCTTTTGGTAATTACTGCTGAGGACTAATAACCTCAGTGGTTTTTCTTACTATGGCATGGAGATATTGTTATAAATGATAGAAATGATGGGACAATAAAATGTCTGTATTGATGTATTTATTCTTTAACCAGGAGACATTAAAAATCTCTTTTACAAGAGTGTCCTGGCCTAAACAAGCCAAAGCACAATGAACAGCTTTGCAGACGTAAAAAAAACATAAAACAGTTTACAATGAAAATAAAGAAAAACATTTTTTTTTTTGATGTTTTTAACAGTTTTGGAATAAAGTTAAGCTGATGTTACCTGCTAGCTTATAATGATTTTATAGTCAGCTGTGTGCTACTTTGGCTTTATTTGAAATAAAATAATCCAACAAACAAACAAACAAACAAACAAATCTCTCTGGGTGAGTTCAAACCTGTCTGTAGCTCTCTTCAATCAATCCAGTGTGTGGGAAACACACTGGGGTCCATCACTCGACGGGCACACCGCTTCCTCTATTGCCCTCCATCACTCCATCTCCCTCTTCCTCCATTTTTCTCTTCCTCCGTCTCTCCTCGCCCTGCAATCTGATTAAGAATCGGGGTAAAACTCCCCCTCCTGCAGCCTCTATCAGCTCCCCACCACCGCTGACAGTTCTCAAATCAAGACATATCGCCTGCCGGAGGCACCCGAGCACAGAGAATTTTATTTAACACCCACTCTCCACTGCTCAATGAGCCACGCTGTAATGACACTTACCTTGATTAATAGAGCTCTTTATATGTAAATAGGAGCTGCATTTGCTTCCTTTTTTTTTTTCACCAGGGCCAATTTTCGCCAACACAGCCCCCTCTTCCCTGTCTGATAATTCTCCCAGCTTTGCTAATGAAGTTCAAAGACCAGATAGTGACGCTTCATCTAAAAAAAAAAAAAAAAAAAACATAATTCTAGATCTGCATAGAGACATCAGGCTCTCAACCTGAATAAATGCCAGCTATATATTTTTTGGAGAGTGTTTAATCTAATTATTTCTCATTGAATGATCATTGACTAGTTACAGTAATAGCTCAATAGAGCTGGGTGTTCTTGCCTCCCCTAATTTGATCTGTGGCGAGAGCGTATGCTGACTGCGGCAGTAAATTTCCCCAGGACTGCAGGAAGGAAGAGAGCAGTGTTTGGAGTAATATGAGGGTTTTCCATGCACGATAAAGCCTGACCCATAACATTTAGCCATTATGGAATACATGACTGAATCTGCACTATTTTATGTTCCTCTCTGCTGCACAGTACAGCTGGCTCCACCGTATGCTTTATTACATACTGCACACGTGAAGTTTACATGTTTGTGGAAGGAGAGGGAAGACAATGGAGAGGAATAAAGACTTACTCCTGAATCATTTTGTTCTAAAAACATAATCATAGAGGAAAACAAATATTTTGAGGTTGTAATTGAAAGCTTAAAGTCAAATAATTACACAATAAATAAATAAGACAGTTGAGCTTTAGCCTGGATGTTACACATCCACTTTATCTGCTTCCATGTTTTTAAGTTTCTCCTGATGAAATCAAAATCAATCAGAATTTAAAGGAAAGTTATTATTCTTTATTGTCATCCTTCAGTGTCATATTAATGTCATTAATAACACTATACAAAAATATGGCCTTGTTTAATGTGTTCTATCTTGCTTGTCTAAGCATACAGGCTCAGTTCATCCCCTGTGGTGACACATTACTGGAAAAAAAAAAAAAAAAAAAAAGAACAACTCTGACTTGTGTGAAGATGATCCACATTGTACATCAACTGTTTCATTTTGATGAATTAAAAACTTACAATAAGACTGGATGGAGGATTGAAATCGCTTTTATTTGTTTTTATCAGATGAATTTTATAGATTGACTAAATTTTCATTGTATGTATTTTTAGTGTGTGGTCAGAGAGAGAGAGAGAGAGAGAGAGAGAGAGAGAGAGAGAGAGGATACCTTCTTCCATTGACGCCGCTTCTTTAGCTAAATGAAGCATTTCAAACAACTTGGAATTGTCTGAAATATTCATCGTCACATCTAACACGGTTGTTTCTCTTCGCTCATGAAAGTCGACATTTAGGAGACACAGAGCTCTCACAGTATTGACTTTTGTATCAGTATTGAACAGTGCTGTCGTTGTGGGGGTAAGCTGACCCTCCGTCCTGTCCTCTGTCTGTCTCCAGGCCTCCATGGTTGGCTCAGGGATCTTCTTCATCCGGCTGCGGAGCTCAGTAGCTCAGTACCGGAGCTGCCGCCGCAGCCGCCGTCACACACCTGACCGTGTACACCCCCCCACCTGACCACTCCCACCTCACCCCTCGCCCGAGCCCGCACGACGATGAGAGCGTGTGGAGGATCACCATGGAAACGCCTAACCTCTGCACCGGAGGCCGCCCAAGTGACTTTAAAGTGAGCTGTGAACGTGAACAGAGAGACTGGGTGTGAGCTGAGGAGGCTGCACGGAAAACTAGAAAGACCAAGGACTTCATAAAAAGGAGAGAAGCGGTCTGACACATCTCCTCCACTTCATTTTAAATTATTTATTTATTTTTCTACAACGGCGGACCACGGGGATGACAACGTCTCTCTCTCTCTCTCTCTCTCTCTCTCTCTATCTATCTATCTATCTATCTATCTATCTTATCTTTTTTTTTTTTTTTTAAATAAAGCTTTACCCCCAAACCCGAAATATCCCCATCCCCTTTCGGAAAAAAAATGTACAAAGAAACACACACACACACACACACACACACACACACACACACACACACACGCTTTATTGTACAAAACAAAAACACTGTGGAATATCTTTTTAAAAAAAAATAATAATAATATGAGGACTCGTGCGGAGTTGTAACTGTTGTGCTGTATAGATTTGTGCTCTTTCTTTGGCTGTTTCTGTCCATGTTTGCGCTTGTGATCACTAGAAGTTAGAGTGAGCTTTTACCACTGACATGTTTTAAAAGAATCCCAAGTAAAAAAAAAAAAAACTAAGATTTCTTTTTTTCAAGAAAAACAAAGAAACTAAAAAACAAAAAAAAAAAATCTTTGGATGCTCGTTTCTGTTTTTTTTTTTCCGTGCATTGCATTTCTTTCTTCTGTTTTACTTTTATTTGTGTGGAACTGAAAAGACTTGATGATGGAAGATTGAGTTCCATTTTTTTTTGACAATGTTTTAAATAGTTTTATAGCACCAAAACACAGAGAGGAAGTCTGCACTAAAAGGTAAAATAAAGACTGAATTGAGGACAAAAAAAAAAACCCACAAGGACGCAGCAGTGTTTTAATGTGAAGGAGATCGGGGAGGCCTGATGTTTCCTGCCGCTGGCTCGTTTTTTTTTAAAAAAAAAAAATGGAGACAGGTCATCATGTGTAGGCGTTGGAGAAAATGGTTTAAGCAACAACATTAGTTGTTGGAGCAGGTCACGTAGCCAGCTTTGGTTCAATATGAGACGGGATTGCAGTTGTCTGGCGTTATTGGATTGATGGTGACAGGGATGATGGATGGCCCCGGCTCCCAAATTCAAGAAAATCAGAGCGAAGTGTGCGACTGCAGCGGCAGGCAGCTTTCACTAAATGTTTGTGTTTGTGTCGGCCGTGCTGCTGAGTGCTTTGCATGATGTGCGCGTGAGAGTGAGCGTGACAGCCAAAGAGAAACACGGAGGGAAATCGGAGGGCTGGAAAAGAGGTGCTGTGAGTCACATTGTTTCCTATAAAAAAAAAAAAAAAAAACGGAATAAATTCTTTCGTTTTCAATGAACTGCTGATGATTTTTTTTTTTTTTTTATTATTTCTTTTTAGGCTGTTTTATTTGTATTTATTTCTTTTGCTTTCTGTTTCCAACATGTTCTCCGGCGCTCCTCGTCTGCTCCTGCATTACGGGAAGAAGAAAAAAAAAATAGACAAATAAATAAAGAAATAAATAAGTAAATAAATGAGATGGCTGGAGCACAGAGGGGCTCATTTATCACTGTCAGCCTCTAACTATCCTCTGCGCTTTGTATTGACGAGGAAAGCAAAGCATCAGCCAGACACACACTGCTGGAGAGCCTCATCATTATGGATAAATATATATTTTAATCAGCAACTATCGAAATAAATTATTATTATTATTATTATTATTATTATTATTATTATTATTATTGTTATTATTATTTCATTGCTCATGATATATTTTGCTGGACGTGAAGGTGCCTTCAGGTGCTGTCACACTGTCCTCAGATAAAACAGCCTCTCTCCATTTGTTTCAGTCATATTCACCTTTTTAACTGTCATTTCGATAAAATAATAATAATAAATAAATAAATAGTTCATTGCTGCTTTAAACGGCTTCATCGCTATAAGACAGAAGCAGCCAGATGAGTGTGAGCTGCGGGCCTCTCTGTCCTGTCTGCAGGCTGTTTCAAATCTATTCCACTCTGCCTCTTTACATAGTAAAATGTTGTGATATAATAATACTACTACTACTACTAATAATAATAACAATAATAATAATAATAATAATAATAATAATAATAATAATAATAATAATAATAAAAGAATGATGAATATGCGTGCCATTATTCCCTAAGGACAAAAAACGAAACTAAAAGCAAACGCAGCCCAGCTGAAGAGCACACAGAGCGCATGAAGTGAAATAAAGCGGTGTTCCAGTGTTGCAGTGGATTTCACCAGACTGCTCCCTGCTCTCTGTTTTCACACACACTCCACTTCATAATTACATAGTAAAAACGGCAGTAGTCTGCACTTTCCTCTTGAATCATGTTTTCATGACTGCATCCCTTATATCGAACATCTTCTCTCGGATACAACATTTATCTTGTAGGTAAACTATAGAACACACAGTAGGCCTAGCTCACGGCGGGAAAGCAGTGGAAGGACACGGAGAGAGTGGAGTGATCTTTTTCTGTTTTCTTGCCGTCCTCTCTTGAAGCGCATACAGTATGAGCGCGCTCTAACAGGCCTAATTCGTTCAGTTCTGCCGACTGTGCTGAAGATAAATGCGTTTTGAAGGCTGCCGGAAACAAGCGCGGATCCCTATGAAATATGGGTCAGAGCTCCCGCAGAAAGCTGCATCACATGATGCACAAACTCTGCTTTTCTCTGTATAATATCCAAACTGCCCCTAACAGCAGCCTGCCTCTTGAAGAGCGCATTTAAACCCTGCTAGCTTTTAGCAGGAATATCATATAGTAGCATTAATATTATACAGGAATGTTCAACTGTACAAAGCAGCTGACTGCAGGAAATAAAAAGTATTCTAACACTATAAACTATTAATACTATGTATGTATAGATAGATAGATAGATAGATAGATAGATAGATAGATAGATAGATAGATAGATAGATAAAGTATCTGTGATTGCAGGTAAAATCATATTAATAAATAGAACAAGATCAAATAAAAGAACAATAATGCGGTTGCTCATTTTAATCTTCCTATTGAGTTCCATATACACCGAGTCCAGGGTAATATTATGAAGAAGAACTAGCATATGTAGTCTCATTAGCTTCATATGTAATATTATACTGCTGTATAAAACCCCAAAATGGTCACTAAATAAAATAAAATAATAAAAAAAACATCACATTCAGCCTCAAAGCCACTGGTTCCTACTGAGGGAGAAAATCTTTAAAAAAAAATTGTCACAAATTCACAGTTTCATTTTCAGAAAAAGGCTCAGTCATTTTGTAAAACAGCTGGCTGCTGTAGTTTTCAAGAAACATTATTCAAACAAGAGGAAGTATAGTGCATTTATTGGGGACTATTTTCAGTGGTGGATTAACACTATTTGGTGTTCTAGTGAGTATTTCTGGCAGCCGGATGGTGTATGTGAGATTGAGTCAAAATAAACTACAGTGTGTGTGTTCATGGTAAAAAAAAAATGTTTAACCTTTCTGAGAGCAGTGCTCTTTTTTTTTCAAGAACGCCCTGATTCCATTCACACAGTTACACATTCATACCTGGAAGCTGCCCAGTACAACCACAGTCTGACCTGCCGGCCACTGAGCAGCTCCACTGGGGTAGTTGGGGTTAAGGCACTTCAGTGGGGGTAATGAGGGAGGGGCAAGTGCTGCTTCTATATATAGTATGTATAGTAATATATAGTATGACCAGACTTATCCTTTAGGCATGTAGCACTGAATTTGTAATTTACCTATTTAGGAGCAGCATCCAAGTTCTTAACAGTCGCTAACACAACCTGAGAAATCTAAAAATGAAAAGGATGAAGACGAAGGCTTCACGGTGTTTTTCAGTGCTTGTAGTGAGACATGGATGCATGTAGAGTAGGTGTCCTCAGCGGAGGAGAGCGGGAGCAGAGAGTCGGTAAAGCTGGTGGCTCAGTCCTTCCCAGAACACTCATCTTCTCAATCATGTCTTCATCCTGTCAACAAGCCACAGCCACTG
Organism: Euthynnus affinis; assembly: GCA_029490765.1. Taxonomy (NCBI): domain Eukaryota; kingdom Metazoa; phylum Chordata; class Actinopteri; order Scombriformes; family Scombridae; genus Euthynnus; species Euthynnus affinis. The sequence continues at coordinate 2,180,193 of CM055853.1, read as the reverse complement.
TCCCAGATACAGTATTTACTGCTGACATCACTGCACCCATTACCTAATACATGCTGTGTGTGCGCCAACACCACCCCACCTCCCGTCCTCTGAGACAGGATTCTTTCTTTCTTTCTTTCTTTCTGACTTTTTTTTATGCTTTTCTTTCTTGCTTCATTTGCTCTTCACCATGGCCTCTGGAGTTATAATCCTAAATTAATTAAAAAAATATATCTTTTGTCGCCATTTAATGACACACTTTCTCTTTCAGTGTTTTCAGCCAACATGAATCCATTCCTTCTGATGTGAGCAGACATTTAAACTTCCTCGGTTCAACCCATTAATATCCTTCTACACTAATGGCAGTAAATGCTCAACTGGAAAGTGTCAAGTTACATGTGCCCCCTGATCATTTCACCATGCATTTGGTGGCAGGTAGAAGGAATGGGGGTAATGTCTGGAGACATGGCGTGACCAAACCTCTGGGTCAGCCCTGTCAAACACAATTTGACATATGTATATCCTCTCCTTCTGAATCACTCCATCCACTCCTTGAGCCTTCATCAATGTGAATAGATGTTTACTCCCAGGATGGATTGTGGGTTGAACATGCTCGCTGTTTAAATTTGGAAGAAGGAAAATCAGGTGTAGAAAGAGGCCTCCGCAGCAGTTTTATTTAGAGCAATACATGCAGGATGTCAAAGGTCAGAGTTGACATGGTGGCCAAGAGGCCGGTGCAGAGGCCATTAGGGGGGGGGGCCGATGAGGATGTTTGATATGTCGCTTCTTCTATACTTGCTATACTCATCTGTTGATGGCAGCAAATGATGATGTCTTCAAAGATCTGTCCTGGCAGCTCATAGCATTAAGGTTCAGGAAAGATGGTGATCTTGGTAACATATTGAATTGAAGCAGAACACATGACATGTAGCTTTTGTTTTAAGCTACATTTGTTGTTCATTGCCTGCTGTTTGGTGCTGAGCAGGTAGTATACAGTGAGTTTATCAGTCTGCAGGCTGTACAACAAAAGCAACTCTATAGCGTTGAGTGTAACTGTAGAGTTGGTGATGAACTTTAACCAAAGCTAAATAGAAACCAAATATTCCCTCAACCTTAACTAAATATTTTAGTAGCATAAGGACTTCTCATCCATGACTTAATAGTTGATATTAGAAACAGCTCTCAAAAAATTGAATGTTTAAGGATCTACAGTCTATGAAAACTAAGCAAACTACAACCGGTGATGAAGACCATGTGATACGATTGAAAGCTCTGAAACAAGCTTTTGAATGAACCCTCTTTTCCTGAACTGCTGTTTCCAAGTTGAAAAGGAGCTTTCTGAATCTTAACCGAGTTTCCTTCTTGAAGTAAATATTTGCTGCATTCTGAATCACACACTTCTGCTTTTTACTTTTAGTCCATAATGCAGCTGTTCTTACAAAATACATACTGTTACATGCAGTATGCATACAATTAGGACATACTACACTACTGCATCTGTCGCTGCGGCTTCCATCATTGCACTGTCAATGTGCTGTCATTGGTCGGTGATCTCTCAGCAGCTCAGTTAATGTAACATATCCTTCACTGCACAGAGGAGTGTGTATCTTAATAACCAGAAAAGAATACTGGCTTGCATACTACAAAATGTGACCACCATGTGAGCAGTGGGACATCCTGGTAAATGCATACTGCATTTGACATACTATTTTAGTATATTATTACACAAAACCACCACTAGCTGGCTACAATGTCCACCAACATTGGGCAGCACACCCAGTGTGATTGACTCTCCCACTGACAACACTGTCAGCAGCTCCACAGTGCTTTTACATTTAATAACTGAACTAATACCAGAGCAATTTCACATCACAAACAATGAAGAACAGCATTAAAAGGTAAAACGTACAACTCCACAGCACACGTCCACAAAGATTATGGAATGGATGGCAATTTATGGACACGACCAATGAACTGATGTCATCTTGTCAGGAAAGTTAAAAAAAAAAAAAAAACCTTGCAAACACAGTGTTCTGAGAGGACTGAAACCTGGGCTTTGTCTTACAGAGAGCAATTCTACATACAGTACATATAAATCACACTTCAGCATCTCATCAGTTCTTTTATCTCACCAAAACATTTTGAGCATAAAAGATGTGCAACACCATTTTCATCAACCACAGGACATGTCAGGCTCCAACCTAACCTTGCAGACCCAGCTGGGACCAGACTGCTGTGAAACCTCTCTGTGCATGCTGGATCCTGACAGCTCATTGGTGAGAATCATTTGCTTGCAGGATAGCTCTTTTAGACAATCATTACAGTAACACTTCACACATTGACTAAAACAGTCGATCTATTGACAACAGTGGGGCACAGTCTTCTTCCAGCTTGTTTCTTTTTCTTAGGTTCTGGTCAGGCTGAGTGAAGAAGAAAATAAATCTGTTTAGGCTGTGTAGAGAGGATTGGTTTACCAGACATGAGTTTTATAGCCTACAAGATCCTGTTAAGGATGTATTAAACTGCCAATCTAGGCTGGTAGAGTAGTGAACCTCAGCAGGCTAGTGAAAAAAAGTATTTTTTTGCAATTGTGTGTTTGTGTATGCTAAGGAAGTTTTCATCAGTGGTATCTGCCTCAGAAACCCCTTTCTGACCCTGAGCTGAGCACTTTATGCATTGATTGGCCAGCTGTGCACAGGTGAGAAAGGGGCCAGGGTTTGAACTTGTCTCTCTAATATGTGCCATTATACCCGTATTTAAACAATATTTATTTTGCACCTCTCTTTATTGGCCAGCTTTTCACTCCACCTCCCAATGTGGCCATTCAGAACAATTGTAAACACTTTTGACCTGGTGGGACAACACATCGTGAGAACCAGTTCTGATTGACCATAAATTGACCTTCAGTATAGGACTGATCAGATAGGTCTGTCAAACACCTCCAGTAACACTTTAGCCACATTGCTCTGAATTATAGTATGGATATACAGTATATGGTCATCACAGGATGAACCCTGATGATTTTGACCTCCTGAACTTCCATCTAACATCACCGTGAGGTCCATTTTCCCTAACCAATATTTTTGGTTTATTTAAAGTTGCACCAATAATTTTATATCAACAATGGATCAAAAAGTATTTGTAATGTGACTGGTGGTGATGAACTGCGGTTCCCCTCAGCTCTATGGAGATTATTACTTTTCCTTTCAGCTTTCTGTTAAGAATAACATAGTTGGTTTTGGTTTTCAACTACGGGAACAGCAAGTAAACAAAAGAATGTCAGGCTAAAAGGAGAGTGGATATTGGCTTACATTCATCAGGTGGACTCAGATTCCATATGAATGCTAATATTGCTCTGTTACTGCTGGATGTGTATATAGACAGCTTCTTGCGATGATAATGGTAGATGATATGTTCCCAGCTTGTGTGGCTGCCCCCAAGAGGCCAAAAATCGATTACTGCCACTTCAATGTAACTTGAAAATAAATAAGCAAACTTCAGTGAAATTTGGTATTTTTCATGCCCCCCCTGAGAAAGAATCAAAATGTTTTTGTTGAGGCTTCATGTTTTTTTAGCTTCATCACTGGGCCAACTTTTCCATTTTTTCAGTTACAAGTGAAAAATCTCATACTTAGATCACCATGAAGATCACTAAGCGTGTTTATGCTCTACAAAGAGAATCCTTTCCATTTCTGACATGAGATTTCTTTTTGCACAACAAAAAGGAGAAAACAAAAACTTTACACATATCTCATTTCATCATGGGCAGATTACAGAAACCATTCATGCATGCATAGTAAAGAGTCAAATCATTATAACTGACAACTCATCAAACAGTGATTGGCAATCAAGCATTATCTAACAGCAGAGTCTTCTCAGTGGAAGAAATTCTCGCCTAACCCAGACTCTCAGTGTCTCTTTCTCTTAGTTTTACAAATGATATCAGTATTTTCTGTCAGCCAGGCCCTTCTCCCCCTGCAGCTCTGTCCATCTGGCACTGGATATAAGTGTTTTCCTTCAGATTAGGGGGAGACAGAGGAGGATTCGGACAGGCACGCTGGACACTGAACTTACAGCACTGACCTCTGCTTGAGAATCAAAGTGACACATGTCGTCCCAGGTTTTTCACCTGACATTTCTGTTGCCACTGTTGTCCAGCCTGTGTGACAGCCTCTCACACTATAGTTAGCACATCTCCGCAACCCCCAACCCTGCTGCCCCTACACACCAACTCAACCCTCCTCCTCCTCATGTAGAGAAATTCACCACTAGTAGTATTGTTTACTGGGACAGTCTACACACAAGCCACAGAGAGGTCCATTAATTTCCATTCAGAGGCTTTGATTCTTTCTTTATTTGACTTTTATTGATCCAGGTTAGTTCCATTGAGATTGAGGATCTCCTTTTTAAGTAGGCTGGCAACAGCAGCAGCAGCAGCAGCACATTTACAGACATAGCCACAATAAACGTGTAAAGAGTAATGGCAAATCAAGGTTAACAGTTGTCTTAAGAAACAGAAGGAAGGAGAGATAGCAGCAACTCACTAATTTTAGAAAACCTAGCATTTAAAAACAGATTTAAGAAGAGAATCAAATCAGAAGTTATTTGGTGTTCACATCTTTGTTGTTGTGTCACTTGTGTGGCGAAAACGTCTACTGAAATTCTAAATGTGTTTGTAATTCTGGCAGTAAGGTGTTTTGTCATTTGGGGCCCTTTACTGAAAAGGATGACTGACCAAAAAAGTTCTCCTTGGAACTCTAGTTACCATGACTGCTTTGTTTATATTTTGTTAAAAAGTCAGAGACAAAGAAACGTATCACCAGACCCCAGAGGTTGAACTCCCTGTTAGACCTCTTAAGAACAAATGTTATAAATCTCCAATGACAGAATTCCTAATTTAGGAATTACAAAGCACATATTCTAGACAAAATGAAGGGGGGGAAACCTATCAATTATCTCTCTTTTTACATCCTGTCAGCATTTCAGGGTACCACTTTTCCAGCCCTTTTCAACATTGCTGTTACAGAAATTGCTTTTTGTCATTAAAACATACAGTAGGTGATGATTATGTAAATGTTTTTTATGGCTTTACTCAAATGTGACCAGATCAGTAGTGAAAGAGCCACAATGCATGGGTGATATTTGTCACCTGGTCCACAGAGGCAGTGCTGGCTCTGCTGAAAAGCAGTGAATAAAATAGTGATAGTATGAAGTAAGAGGGATGCTCTTAGTTCTCTCACAGGCTGCATCAGATATGGATTTTTAAACTTACTTTACAGTTGGAGCCTTAATTTATGACCATCGCTCACCTTCTCTTCTCACAGTGAATTCACTCATCAGTTCTTATCAGTTTTTCTGCTCGTCTTATAATTCCTGTCAGTGCACATGCACCCTGAAAGCACAGTACTGTGAATTGGTACTCTTATTCAATTTGCTCACATTGAAGATAAAGAGAGGGAGCCTGCACGTGTGATGATTATTGTGGTGACAAAGGTGATGTTGTGGGGGATGTTGTTTTTACGTCTTTTGTCCCACACCATGAGAGGCAGTAATATTTTTATAGTGATTTGACACGAGAAGAATCTTCTTCACTGTGCAGAATGATGTATCTGCAGAGTTTGTTTTCACATTCATCTTTCATCTGAAGAAGGAACGTTTCTCTGAATGTGCAGAGCTCAGTATTTGTATTTGCATCTATATTTGTTGAGGCAGCAAAATTATTTGAATTTGTGTTTAATTTTAGAAAATTAAAGTGTTCAATAAGTGTTCAAGAATAAACTACCTTACAAAAGGAGATTCCAAACACCAGGTCTTGAACTGTCTCCCAGATCATAGACGGCTGTGCTGGACACTGAGCTAAAACTTTACTCATTGCCTCATTGCAGTCGGAGATCTACCTGTTTATACACCCATAACACAGGAACAGCACAGTGTGTAACGTGTAGGGAAGAACTTCAAAGGCAATTCTTGCTTTGCACTTTTCATTTATTGTCTAATTTTTACAACCTAACTTTGTGGAACGGAGAAGTGGAACGAGAGGTTATAGAGAGTCCTTTGGGAGCACTTTGCATGTGTCAGTAACTCAGCTTTATTTCTGGGAAATGTGCATCATGTAGCAGGTGGATGTGACTCCCCTCACAGAGACCTGCTGATACAGTAGCAATAGCAATGTAACTGACCTCTGCGCTGGTTAAAATATATATATATACGAGCATGATTTGTGACATAACAACTAGTTTGGAAGCCAATCATGGTCCAGTATGTACCTTATTAAATGATGTGATGTGGACACTTGAGCACACATACACTGAGAAAAATTCAGTGAAATAGAAGACATTTTGTGTCTAGCAGTTAAACTTTTATATTTACATAATATTTATTTATATATTTACATTTACATACTCATAAATTATGGATTTTCAATAAGGGAGAAGAAGGAGATGTCATTTTACCTTACAAAAGGTAGGTAAGCAAATAATATTTTTTTAAAAACATGTCAGATGCAAATTATTTAAATTATTATTATATTTGGGTATAGCACCATTAAATAAAACTGTATTCAAATTTAATTTGCACAACTAAATGCAAAACATTTGCATTCAGTGATTTGTGAGTTGATTTTGGGGAATATACTTAACATACTGTAGGCTGAATTCGGTTTGAAATTAGCATCAAACATGTTACTTAATTACTCCCACATGTGGAATGCTGTGCCTCGACTAAGTGCTGACAAATGAGATATTGTATGTCAGCATAAATTAATGAAAAATTAAAGGTCAAAGTTGAAGCCAAACTCTCAGAGTGCACATACGAGTTTGATTAGCAGGCTGCTGTGTTTGGCTGGATCTGTCACAAACAGTCAGGCTGTCAGGCCAATCACATGCAGGCTGAGGGACTGAAACGTGAGGCTTGTTTAGGCACAGTGTCGCCGGCTCCTTGATGAAAAGACAAATGAATATTTCAAGGGGGTCAAGGTGGAGTTTTTTCTTACAGTTCAGGGGCTTTTACAAGTGTTGAAACCCATTTGAATTCCTCTCAGGATCTGATCACGTGATCATCACCGTCCAGATTTTTCTCCACACGTGACATTTACTTTTGACTGTATTTTGCAGAAGCTTTTACTTGCAATTCCAGACTGAACAGGTAAAACTGACTGACTCTCTCCAGTTTAAAGGACGGATTCACAATTTTTCAAGTTTGTCTTGAAATAGTCAGGAGCCCAAATGAACAGTGAAACCTGTTTTTCTTGCTGTAATCATTCCTCCTGTTCATACTGACCTTTAGAAGATCCCTTCATAATGACCTTACAATGGAAGTGATGGAGAACAAAACCCACAGTCCTCCTTCTGTGCAAAAATATATTTAAAAGTTTATCTGAAGCTAATATGAAGCTTCAGTGAGTCAAATCAAGTAGATATCTTTCAACATTACTGTCCTTTTAGTGCCAAAGTCCCTCTTTTTGTTACTATAGTTCCACTGCAGCTCACTAACTTTCCAGAGTAGTAATCCTGTCTCTTAGTATCATGAGCAAAGGTGTAGTGTTTTGTGTTGCTAAGCTTTCTAACTCACAAATTTGTCACTCAAACTGACTTCCTGGATCATGTCTCACTCTACAACGTGCTCCCACTAAAACAGCCCCCTGTGTTATTTTAACACTGGGCTTTTGCTCTGAACTACAGCTAATACATGTTGTGGGCATCAACCTTGTGACCTTTTAGTTACAGTCCAACCTCCTGATATGCTACACTCCACTCACAGTTTACTCATTGCTTCACTCTGAAACAGTTTGACCTATGCATTTTACAGCTAACACCTGTTTGGAATTTTAGATCTGAATGATCTTAAAAGTTCTTGCATGTTTCATTCCATTTATTGAAAATCATATGTAATTTGTTTTTTGCCAGTTGCCATTAATGGTAATGTAAATGCACAAAAAAATGTTATATCAACAACAATAATTTGATTCTGTTCTTTATTTTACAGGTCCATAATGTAAATATTCATGTATTAGTCATTTATTATTATAAATGTGACTGTACTATATGTTGAATTGTAAGCTTGCTGTGCTCATTGATGTCATTGATGGTGTCACACAAACAGAATGAGCAAAGACCTACTCCTCTTATAAATACCACACAGAGACACCTGACCCCAGCTCCGAACCCTTCAGCATGATCCTCCCCTCAGGTCAAATGCCTGTGAGGGAGAACAGTGTGAGCGACCTGGGCTGAGCTCATCTGGTGCATTCTGACAGCAGAGTGTTGGTCTGGTCTGACGGATGGTTGGGGCAGACAGAGTTAACATGTGCGGGGCCTCTCATAAGGGGAAGGTGCAAGGGTTGAAGCAGGGGACACGACTCGGAGTTAGGCTGTGTTTATAAACTTACAGCCATTTTTTCTCCAGCCTCAGATTACAGTAGTGCTCACCACCCTGTCACTTGTGCAGGCAGCACTGACAACAGGAGCGTCAAGTCAGCATGATAGCATTTGAAGTCAAGCGTTACCAAATCCTTATTAGATTAGATTTTAGATGGTTGTGCAGCAGCAGCAGCAGCAGTGGTGCTTTTGCTGTGATTTGAATGTGTAGAAACAGCCAGTTCTGCTCAGAGCTGCCCAAGATTCTACTATTGGAGTCAGTGGTGGAGTAATAAATTGGGAAAAAAAATGTCTCCACAGCAAATCCTCTTTTGTTGTATCACCTCCCAATAACAAAAGAGGAGAGAATATCAACTGGTAAACAAACCAAATAAAGACTGAATTATTTACAGAGATTCAATGATGGATAGAGTGAAACAGTTAGTTACTTTTGGAGTGGTCAGCTTTACACTGGAAAGCAGAAACCATCAGAGGAAAGCATCTGTGACTTACTTTCTCAGGACAGCGTAATGTGTATTATCAAAGGATAATTGTTATTGATTATAGCTGAGATACTATCAGTAATAATAACCCTGAACCCATCTCCTAAAATTTTACATTATTATTTTGACAGAGCTTGATTGATGAATGGAGTGAAACAATTAAGATAGATACAAAGGTTACATCTTATATTCCATATTTTCTTACTGACTCCTCCTAACAAGTGTTGTGTGTTTATCCAAAGCCTGATATCCACTCACTGAGTGCTTTATTAGGAACATCTGTGCAATCTCATACAATCCAATACAACAGCTTTGTCATCAATTCTTTTAGAGGCTTATTTTCAGTTTTTACTGATATGATAATTCTGCTTCATTTTTATTATTGAGGTTATGGTCAGTGGTGGTCGTGTCTGGAGGACGTTATATTTTGCCCCCCCCTCATGTATGTTGATGGGATAGACAAAATATTAAGAACACTTTTCACACTCACACTGTAGATTATTTTGACTCAGTCCCACACACACATTGTCATGCTGCCAGAAATACTCACTAGAGCATCAGATGTGCATTAATCCGCCACTGAAAAGGCCCCAAAAATGTGCTATATCCATGAATAATGTTTGATCAAATCTACGGTGCCCAGCAATCCAGTCATCCCTGTCCCCAGCAATGTGTCCTCGCTCCTCTGGATCCCAAGCAAAGTAAGAGATATATTCCCTGCAGCATGGCCAGCTGTTTTATGAAAGGGTCATTTTTAATAGGTTTATTATGTTTAATAGTATTTGTGTTTGCTCATTCAGTGTAGCAAAATACCCATCCATGTTCAGGTTCAAACCGAAACTATACATTTGTGAGCCGTTTTTAAAGATTTACATCTTCAGTAGGAGCCAAGAGGGTAGCTCTGGGAAGTGCCTTAAAGCTATTATATGTAACTATTCTGCATTAAAATGTGTATAAACAACTAGACCTATGTTCTATATGTTGTTGAGTTGTGTACTTACATTATCTCAAATGTTTCCAAAAATGTTCAAACACAGAGAAATCTGTCATTTTAATCAAAGTAACAGACCGTTTTATTTGGTCACGTCTCACTGACGTCATATGGCCTCTACCAAAGAGTAAACACGCAGGAGATGCATACAGCGGCACTGTTTGTCCGCTACAATGGCGTCTACCAAAGAGTAACTTACACACATACAAGATAATACATCAACGTTGTGCTTGTTCCACACAAACTGTTATAAATGGACTTTTATTCAGTTTGAAGCCACATTTTCATGATAAATTTAGCTGGTTTTTAACTTGGTCTTTTAGCCACAAGAAGGATTTTAGTCATTGAACGTCTGGATCTTAAGTTATCAGAGAAATAAACTGGGCAAACGTTAGCAGCAGCTCGGCTAACAGCCCCTCCAGGAAGTCCGCTGCTCGCCCAACATGGTGGAGAAACACTGATTTTTTAGGTTTCAGCTTTAATTAGTATTTTAAGGATTTTAATCTGTGTGTACGTTTGTTTTTGGAGAAGAGGAGACCTCTGCACATAATAGAAACTGGATGAACATCTGGATTTTATGTTACAAGAGAAATAAACTGAACACGTGTTAGCAGCAGCTCAGCTAACAGCCCGCATCTGACGTCCATGGATCACCGTACATTGTCGGAGAAACACTGATCTTTTAGATGAAACAGCTTTATTCAGTGTTTTTACCTGTAATCTCCAGCTCTTTTTGTTCTGGAGAGGAGGAGACCTCTGCGGGTATTTTGGCTCCTGCTAAAAACATCCTGAACGATGAACACCAGAGTAATCGTATCCTGGTGGAGCTGATTATTTAACAACGAAGACAACAACTCCCATGATCCCTTGCTACTTCACACCATCATCACACTCCGCCTTTTGTTATTGTTTTGATTGAGAGACCCCTAGTGGCTGAAATGACATATTGTGCGTTTAAACCTGCATTCTTTCTAATGGCCAGCAGGAGGTGACTCCACCGGTTCTAAAAAGACTGAATGAGAAAAATGAGAAAATGACCCTACTACTCACTTGATTTATTTACCTCAGTAACAAGTTTCCTAATGAGTTTATGGTCTCAATCGCTAGTTTCAAGTCTTCTTCAATACATCATGATGTTCATTTTAAATTATGGTCCCATTTAAAGTAAAATAGATATTAAAGCAGCATATGCTTTAGGGCATGGCTACATTGTGATTGACAAGTCACTACCACAGCAACAACACTGATTACGTAACATAACCATGGCGTAACCCCAGATTCACAGAGTATAGTTGCTGCTATTTCACAGTGTGTTTTCAGTTCATGAAAGTTCATTGTAACATTTTGGTCGTCTAAAAAAGTCTTGGTTGTACTAAAAGACCGTCTAAGAAGTCGGCTGTTAAGTTTTTCCAGTAAGTACGTAAGTAAGTAAGTTAGTTTTAATGGTTTTAAGCCTGTCTTTCACTAGCAAAAATTGGCATTAGAATAAGCGTTATCACAGTTAACCATAGATTGTAAATGCATGCTAAACAAGCTAGCAGCTAGTGCCAGGGTCAGTTCCACCCTCTCATCCAAATACGGTCAATCCTGGCTCCAAAAATCAAAGATGGTGATTGTCAAATCCAAGGTGGCGATGGTCAGATTGCTGAACTCAAAGCTTCAAAACAGCAGTCTGCAATCCAATGGATGATGTCACAGTGACTCCATATCTTTTTTATATGCTATGGTAGGACTCAATGGGCATGCAGCTGAGAGCCACAGACAAGTTATGGGAAGTACTGAGTGTTGGTTTTGGTCTTTCCATGTGATTTGTTGAAAATAAGGAAACTATAAAATATCATCAGCATTATTCTTTTAAATAATAATGAATAAGACTAATAAGACTTAGCTTTGCACTGAATTAGAGAAGCTAGAATTGGCCTCCATTCAAGTCATATGACTCTAGTACATCACTGATGTACAAATTCTGTCATATTCAAAGTAAAAGTATTATGCTACAAGAAGACCAAAGTCCCTGTGGTGTTTAAATAGTTTTAAGTTCAAATAAGCAAAAAAAAAAAGATTCTATCACTGGTCTTTGAAATTTTGAAGGGAACAGCACGGCAGCCCCTCCACAGCTGCTGAAAGAGAAAACAAAATAAACTAGTGGAGTTAATGGGTGTGCTCCAGAGTGCACAGGCTGTGTATTTGGTCTTGTCAGGTGAGGCCGTTTGATGCTGATTACATCTATCACAGTGAGCCAGCGCAATTACATAAAAATAAACACATCCGCCAGTCCCCTTTGCATTATTGCTTGTCAGAATATTTGATCCCAGCCATTGATATTTCATCACATAAACATCTACTCCAATCAAAGACAAGATTCATACAATGAAAATGATATCTAAATGAAGAAAGAAACGGCTTTCACACAAAAAACATCACAGTTTGAACAGTTTTATGATAGTGGGAGGACACATCTTAATTGAAAGTAATCAAAAATCACAGAAACCTTTAAATTATTGAAACAGCACACAAACACAAGTCAGCAGGTGATGAATGAGGGGGCCCAGACCGGGCTCATCCATCACCTCACTGGTGCGCCTGGCAGCGCCAACGTGACAGGAACGGTCAAATAACGTTTAGCACACGGGGAACCCTGTGTTTGGGGGGAGATTATTACTGTCACAGCTTTAATGGATTAGCTTGGACCAGCACAGGTTAGCCAATGGGGCACGAGGACTTTTCATTAGCATAGCTATCAGAGGTCCAGCCAGGCAGCAGCAGGTTGGTGATTGACAGATGGAGGTGGCTGCCCAGCAGACATGTAGCCAGTCTAAGGCCAAACAGCGAGGAGCCAATTATGTGGGGAGAAACAGGGTCATTCATCATTCAGTTAGACACCTGTCCAGCCACACAAAGGAGAGTTGGGAGACTCGGCCAGCATCCCTAGACAGAGATGATGCTCATTAGATTGGACTGGGAGAAATAAAGCAAGCCCAGGGTTCACATTTAGAGCACACAGCACAGAGACAATACAGACGATGGAAACGTGAGGTGCGTGTAGTTGTATAAGTGGAAATAGAGGAGCAGAGCTTTTCTTTTTTTGTCATGTGTAGCTCAAGAGGCAGAGTGAGGCGCTAACACTGCCAGAGGGAGGGCTCCTAATTCCCTCTTGTGCTGAAAATGTATGTGTGTTCCTGTAGGTTCTTTGGATAGAAAGAGTAGAGAAAATATTGTTACATGTTTTTTTAAATACTTACATGATCTTAAAACAACACTTTGACATATGAGAAAAATGATTGCTTACTCAGATTTAAACGAGTGGATCAATATCAATTTCACAACTGCACACTATGGTAAGTACAATCCAAAGTACAGTGATAGGTCCTGGACATGTAGCTTAGCGTAATTAATGGAAATATGACTGAAATATTTCATCGAAATGGGAGGCAATGCCTACCAACAAGCACAAAGCAGCCTTATTTACATTTAATGGCTTTGCCAAATATGCACAGACAGTGCCAGTATACCATGCTTAGGGAGGCTAACATTCAGTGGTTTTACATAATGGCTTTCAAGGAGAAGGGGGCTCAACATTTGCCAGAACACAACATGATGTCATCCAACAAGGTGCTACTTTGGCCAACCACATATATAGGTGGGAGATCAAACCACAGGAAGAAGAACGCTGCTCACTGAGTAGATTGAAGAGAGACTCATTGCCGCCGTGATGACCTTTCCAGAGCTGTACAACCCTGTCATGAGTGAGTACAAAGGTGTAAATCTTTGTATTGGCCTGCAAGTTGGAATTTCTGTTTAGTATTTCTACTTGTGCTACGATCAGATATGTACGTCACACAAATAGGCCATGTAGTGACATGCACACACCTCCACAGAACCCTGTGTGGCAGTGCCACATAGCCAGAGTTGGTCTGAATGCCACCCCTGCATTTAAACAGGAAGAGGAGTAGCATTGGTGGGAATGTTGTTTAAGGTTCAGTGAGACAATGAAATACAATTCAGGAGGTCCAGTTGGAGCTATAGATTAATGCATTTAAAGACTCTTTAGAAGCCAAAATACAAACGTGTAAAATTCCCAGACAGGATTTTACAACTGTGGAAAGTTATCATGGTGGCAGCTATTTAATATTTCAATGCGTAGTAAAAATACGGTCATATTACAAAGTAATCCACCAGGAATGTGTACTCTGTGATTGACCAATTTGGCGCTTGCCAGATGATGTCACATTGCGGCAGAAGTTGAGCCTGGTTCAACTGTTTGACCAGACGAATGCTGCAGAGTTTTGCTATAGTTCTCTACAGTGTGTCAACACGCTGGCCCTACTCAAATGAATGAGATGACGGCATTTTTTCATGTAGAGGTAATGTTGGTCCTAATGCCCCCTAAACACTGAGTACAGCTCAAGCTAATGGCCATTAATGTTGTAGTTATTTGGTTATAAACCAGAGAATGAGATACAATGAAACTGATGATAGCACTAGATGAAAAGTCAGGGAATCAGTGAAATCATTAGGACTGGAGTCCATGAATGTCTGTAAACAATGGGCAATCCATTCAATATATTAGTCAGGACCAAAATGGTGGACCAAAATACTAGGTGACAAACTGATATTGTTATCCCTAGAGCAACTGGTGTAGCTTAAAATAACTAATTTTGATTTAAGTAGGTTATTCAGCATTGCAGCTATTTCTTTGACAACTGCTGATTGTAATGACAGTGTAGGCTACATGATCTTAGAAGTCCTGTCCTCATACTGGGGAGATGAGTACCTTGATAGCTAACATGATACAAGACGTTTTCAAGAAAATAAGTATATAAGTTTGGCTAAACACGTTGCAGACCAATCTCTATATTGGACAAAATCTCCTGAATTGACACTGTGCTATCTGGTGATCTTAGCCAAGTGACCGCAATCAGAACTGCAAATCATTTGTCCTCAGGTCTGTAACACTATCAAACTATAAAGAAAATTTCACAACCATTAGAAAACTACTCTTCTAATTATGTCAGTTGTCATGTTATGACACTGGAGACCATTTCTCATCTTCTGTTTACAGCAGTCAAAGTTGATTTCTTATGACGTTATTCTGTTATCATGACAAAGGTTCTATAACCTTAACAAAATAGATTACCCAATCCATGATGTTTCCCTTAACAAGTAACTATTAAAACCATTAATCGTCATGTTTGGAAGGATATGATGAACTACTGTTAATCATCCTGCCATTAGGGGTGCAAGATCAGAAAGAGGTAATATGAGTCATTTTTAAAGCGTGCGTCAGATGATACACTTTGTTGTTCAGTCTGGAGGACTGGAAAGTATGAAGTGTAGTTTCTTTTGTGTGTTATTGTGCAAGATGGCCTAATTCTTGTTTTTTTCTCTCTTTTTTTTTTCAGTAACAAACGAATTTGGTATTCACCTAGTGCAACTGGAATGCTGACATAGAAGAATAAGATAAAGTATATTAGGCTTTGGAGACACTTTGGAGACATTATGTTTCAAACTAGCCACAACAAGACATCATAGCTGTAGGTAGATAGGTACAGATTTTCATGATAAGACAACAAAATGCAGCAAGTAAACACACTTTTAACATCTTATGTTGACAAAGTTTTTGAAGTGGGTTGGGTTAATTCTTTACGAGTTTGTTAAAATGCAATGCCTTTTTTTGTGCATCTGGATATGAAACATGTGCATACCAAATTTCCTTCTGCGTGTGCCAGGTTTCACAAGTTTTCAAGCATCCCTAGCCCCTGCCACAGCAGGAAAAGTTGGCAAAGGACAATAATATGACCTAAAGGAAGCATATACAAAGTGAATACTATTGGTGTGGCCTATAATGTCCTGTTGCCAGTAGGTGGTGCTATGACTATGATTCAATATTGGCCTGTTCATGTCTTCAGACCAGGACTCTTATCAAACGTGAAATTTTGGAAATATATTACTAAGTGGAGCCAAGTAACATCAGTTTGTTTTTTAATGGCAAGATGGCGAAATTTGCTTCATTGCCAGGGCAACAGCATTCTTCTGACCAACTGTGATGTGGATATATTCACCCTGCTAGACAGAGCTAGGAAAAGAACAGCACCTTTAATTTCCTGTTGCCAGTAGGTGGCACTATGACTATGACTCAGTATTGACATATACATTGTCCTGCCGGAACCCTTAATAAGGATCATTAATTTGGGGCGGATTGGACCATGTTACAACAACTGCCATTATTCAATGGTCTTTACACTGGGGTTAATTCTATAAGAGTGTGTTCACATTCAGAGCCTGCAAATGGCAAAAATTGCACAGTAAATTCAAAACGACCAACTTCATGTTGGACATAGGGTATGGCTATTTTTTGTGCGTTTTTTTTTGTGCGTCTGGATATGATGCATCTGCTTACCAAATTTTGTTCATCTATGTCAGATTTAAAGGTGGAGACTTTGACTTTGACATTTTCTAGGGGGCACCCTGAAGCCATTTTGCTACACCCATGCCCATGACCCATAAAATATAAGATTTTTTTCACCACTTCTGTTGCATGTGCAAGTTTTGTAAACTTTTCAGCATATTTGGCCTTCAAACGTTCTTTTGGGAGAACAATAGAGAAGAAGAAGAATTCCTTCAAATTCATTGGGGCCTTTTCACCACAATGGGTTTCGGAATTAATAAGTTTAGATAGAAGTAGATTTACTGTACACCCACCAATTTACAGCCAAGTGGCTTGTGATAAAAAGGTTCAGTGTTCGCTGGAATGCATGGCCCACTGTGTACCTCATACACTGTTCAATACATCCATGGATCCAAAGATGGATGAAGCTGATATTGATCTTCTCATCTGACTATTTCCCATCAGTGCCAAAAAAGTCAGATTCCTCCTTTACAAACAGACAACTAAACTGTGATACTGGGGCATGGGGATGTGACAGGCACACCAAGTACTTCTTATTCATAGAGTGTTACACTATTATTGCATTTTAACAACCAAGGACACAGAAGTTTGCCTTTTAAAAGTGAGGGTGTGTTTGTCAGCCCCCTCGAACCTCAGCTTCCTAGTCACGCCTCATCAGCCCTCAGCCCGGCTCCCTCCACTGATCACAGACTATAAACCCCCACATAACGCTGAAATTAACAAACACTTGACATTTGCTCCACGTCCAATTACTCAATATCCAAGGCTGAGCACATGTTTAATCAACATTCATATCCCCAAGGGAAAGAGGGGGAGCTCACTGCTCCACCACCCCAGCCACATTAGGCCCATTCCCCTGGGCCCTCTTGGCAGGCGTCACTGTTTACCTTCTCCCAAACCCTGCTCGAGACAGTGTCATCCTCCCTCTGTGCAGTGCACATGGTGATGCCAAATCAACCGCACGGGGAATGTTGGTTGGGAGCAAGAGATCAATCCACCTACCACAAAGGGGTCAAGAATACAAACCAAGGCCCCCCACTACACACACCCTCCAGAGGTTGCTCAGCCCTCGGTAAGGACCAAGAGTCGGTTGGATGTGAGGGGAGATGTGTTGCTCCACAGATCCAGAGCAATGGAGGACAGTTTGTTGTTTAGAATAGACAATGGTAAAAGTAGAGAAGGGCTCTCTTTTGTGTGTGTGTGTGTGTGTGTGTGTGTGTGTGTGTGTGTGTGTGTGTGTGTGTGTGTGTGTGTGTGTGTGTGTGTGTGTGTGTGTGTGTGAGACAGCACCATGGAGGCTTGGTTCCCCTCACAGTTGGGGGGACGTGCAGGGCAGATGACTCCACAGCATCTGGGATGTGTTGGACACATGCATGAGAGATCTACAAATATGCATGGATGATAATGAGTTCTTCATCCATGCAGCAGGAGCAGTGACTGCTCCACTCTCTTCTCACATCACATTGTGAGAAAAAAACAATAATGAGAAAAAAAAAAAAATTACGTCTTGATAACATAAATGAAACCGTAGTTTAAGGCAAAACTCTGAAAGGACTGGGTCACCGTTTCACACAAAAAATTGCAACAAAACACACAAACAAAAAAGTGTTTTCCCAAAAGAATTCCCAAAATTGTGTGTTTTGTGGTTTATAATTCATGAAAAATGTAATTCCATTCACTTGCATTGTAAGGAGGCAGGATAGATATCTCAAAACCTGGACAAATAAATCCCAGATGATTTACAATCATAGACACTGCTAGGAGGACTTGTTTGCTCAATATTGTGGTTTTGGGTGAGCTGAACCTTTAAAAGTACATAATACAAAATATGGACATTCTGTTTCATAAAAATAACAAACAGTTATCTGTGACAGCAGGCACTTTGACATTGTGTGTATTATTTTATAACTCTAACTGCAGCCTCACTCTTGTCACCCAGTTGTATTATTACTCTGCAAATTAATAATTATGTTAGGTGCCATAACCTCTTGTGAGATATCATAAAAAGTTGGAAACACTTTATCTTATGATCCATAATTTCCTAATAGTTTATTGAGACGCAGAGACACAGAGAAAAGCTTGGTGCTATTTGCAAGTAACAAAAGACTAGCTGTATATACAGTATAATAGTGCTCAGTTGGTACACTCCATTTGAATTATTTCAATTAATTGCCAGAGCACAGCAGGTCAGCTGCAAATGCAAAAATGAGAAATGTGTATATTGAAAATAGATTTCCCAAAAGTGAATTAATATTTACTTGAGTTTAAAAGGACCTTTTCTTTCAGGGAAATTGCTATTTTCTCCATAATTAGTAGCAAATGACAATTCTTTCCAGAACACCAGGGAAAGAAAAGCATTACCTAAAATTATGTATTTCATAGGTCATAATACAAACTCATAACGTAATGATCTATAGTGTGTGTGTGTGTGTGTTTTTTTTTTAAAGAGGTTTTTCCTTTTTCTATTCCAGAGTCTCAGGATAGAGGATGTGGTATGCTGTAGAGATTGTAATAATGGGCTATATAAATAAAAACCAACATGATTTGACTTATTATTTAAAAACAGTATAATTTAAATACATACTAACATAATCATATTGATACTACTTTAAACCATTTGACTATCACAATATTCAAGTGTTCAAAATGACAATCAGAGCAACAAAATCAGTAAACCTGCATGGTGAACATTTTCATTCAGTGTTATTTATTTTTATTAAAAGTGCAAATATAAAAATTTACTCAACATAAATTGATTAAAAAAAGATACTTACATTATGCCAAAAAAAGAGAGAAAAAGAGCAGCATTTTTACTCTCCTCATTTAGGGGCCCCCTAGTGGCCCCACACAGCCATTTAGATTTTGTATGCCTCAAACTGGATATGTTGTGTGTAAAGTCAAAATGATCATTTGAACATTATTCCGGGCTGTAGCTTCTATCTTAGCTTTAATTTTTTTTTTTAAATAACACATGTATGCACACACAGAATACAGACAGAGAGAGAGAGAGTCGGCCAGAACGTGTGTTGTGTAGGAATCGCAGATTGCTGATCAAACAGAGGATTACATCTGTATGTATGTGTGGTGCGGATATAAGTGGATGTGTCAGCGAATGATGGATGACCAGGGGAATGTGCTGCATCCCTGAAGTCTTATACAACCGGCCCAATCCTCCATCCATCTGAGCCTGCCCCGGCTACCTCATCTGTCAGGGAAAAGCCATTTTCTGTGCAGTGGTGCATGGTGCTTTAAGGTTATTCCGTTTCTTTATTACAAACCACGATGTGGTCCTCCCAGTATACAGTACTGTACACCAGTCCAAACATAAGCTCCTCTTTCAGTAAAGCTTGGTGTGGGGACTGTTTAGGTTTTTTGCTCCCCTTTAAGGTGTTTTTATTCTTCGAATATTATTCAGCTCTAATTTCTCAATGAATTCATTCATTCTTCTTGTCATTACTCACACACCATTAATGTGATAGAAGCCAATATTTACATGTCACAGTGCATGTTGTGTCTGTGATCTGCAGGGTTAATATGAGATGGGTCATGTTTAGAGACTGTGCTGTACTGAGGGAAGCCACACAGGGAGACAAAGACAGAGCCACCGTCATCATTAATCTTAGTCAGTGGGCAAGGCTAGCCCAATCTGCATGACCAGGGCAGTGACAAATGCCACTATTGGACTGGGGCATTGCATCTCCCTGGCTTCATTTCCCGTTAATGTCACATCCATCACAGCCGGCCCTGTCCTGCCATGTCGGAGGAGATGAGACTGGTCGTGGGTAAGAATTAATTGGAAGGACAAGAGCGAGTTGATGGGATGGAGGCAGCATCTGGGCATAGGAAGAGTCTCCAACTCACAGGGAGAGGAGTGAAGTTTTTTTTTTTTTTTTGTTGCTTGCTGGTAGAAGTCCACTCAGAAGTAAATTTAAATGATGAAGCTTTTTTATTGTCACAGTTAGTGTTTGAAATGGCAGAAATCTCTTTAATAGTGCAATAAATTCTCCAAATGTTGCTATTATGACTTATTAAGAGGCTGTAAAGTAATGAGACTATCCTTTTCTTCTCCACCACTCTGAATGATGACACATCTTTGTGTGTGATTTATTGGAGATGGATTTAGTTCCGGCAGCACTCAGTGACGTGCTACTGCCCTCTGGTGATAAATCCTGCTTTGACAAATGTGTGAAACCCAACACAGGTTCATCCCAGTGTTGTCTCAATTTAAGCCCTGAGAACAACAATATCATATGTGTGTGTGTATGTGTATATTTATGGATGTCAGAATGTTCTAGGATAATGTTCTCTAAAAGCATTCTAAAGATTTCATTGATAACGTTATTAAAACATCAAAACATTTTCCAAATGTTGTAGTGAGGATGTTCTTCCTTTGTTATCATGTTTAATAAAAGACAGTATAATAATATATAGGATATTACCCCAACAACAGCATCAGAAGAGTTAAACCATTATGTCATTTAAGCTTATTATTTGAAATTATAAACAATGTTCTCTGTTTTTTCCCTCCCTTGTGTGTAGGGTTGTCTCCAGTTTGTCTCTGTGTCTGTGTATATGATGGCTGTGGCAACCTTGTTTCCCTCTCCCGCTCTTCAACCAGTGCACCTGCAGCCGATCACCTCATCAAGTCAACTAGTCACTGCTGCATAAAACACTGACTCATCCATCAAGACTCTGCCGGATCTTTCAGTCTACCATGCAGTTCACACTCCAGCTGCCTCAGTTGCCAACCGCCAACAGCTTCATCTTCATCACCTGTCTCTGGTTTGGACCCTCAGCTCATCACCTGCCCTGCTCTGCTGAAAACCTCATTCTCCAACCTTCTTCAACTCATCACCTGCCCAGCTCTCATAAGAAACCTCATTCTCCAACCTGCTTTTACAACACCAAACTCCTCACCTGCTCCGCTCCAACTGCTCCATCTGCTCCATCTGCTCCATCTGCCACTCTCTGTCCCATTCTGTCCTGCTCCTATCTTGGACTCTGGTGATTTCAACCACACTGTTTGTAATGAACCCTTTTCGACACTGCTTCTGTCTGAGTCATTTTGGGTCCTAACTTGATTGGTTTTTAGGATTTCAGGAACCAAAAGAAAATTTCCTGCTGAAAACAAGGAACATTTGGGTATAATGTTCTAACAGTCTTATCAATAAACATTTTGAGGATGTTTTTGGAGAATGTTATCCTAGAAAGTTGCAGGAACCAAAAGAAAGCCTCTAACTGATTATTAGAACTTTACATGCAACATTCTCAGAACATTTTTAGGACAAAAAATGATAGCTGGGAAAGGGCCTCTTTTTGTTACTATACTTCCACCTGCAGCTCAACAGGGAAACACTGTCTGAGGAAACACAAAGAGGGAAATTGATGCTAAAAAGACTGTAAATGTGTCAGATATCCACTTGATATGACTAACTCAGACTGCTGAAGCTGAATAGAAGCTTCACACCAACTTCTAAATGTATTTTTGCACAAAATGACTGTGTGGACACCAATGATGGAAGAAGTATCCAGATTCTTTACCTAAATAAAAAATACCAATACAACAATGCAAGAATCCATTACAAGTAAAATTATTGTATGAAAAACCCTACTTAAGTAAAAGAACAAGTATTAGCAGCAAAATATACTCAGAGTATTACAATAAAACTACTCATTCTGCAATAACTCATATTTTTACTCTGTTTATGACATCATTATTAGATTATTAATACTGAAGCATCAGTGTTAGAGCAGCATGTTACTGTTGTAGCTGCTGGAGGTGGAGCTAGTTTACACTACTTTATATACACTTAGCTAGTTTAGTCCAATGGTTCCCAACCTAGGGGTCGGGGCCCCTCCAAAGGGTCAGCAGATAAATCTGAGGGGTGGTGAGATGATTAATGGGAGAGGAAAGAAGAAAAAACAAAGTTCTGATACACAAATCTGTTTTCAGTTTTTGGACTTTTTCTCTAATCTTTGATTTTTGCTGAAATATTGGATCATTTGAACATTTATTGAAATGAAAGCATGTGAGAAGTTTAGAGGGAAAAATCACTATTTGGTGGAGCTGTTAACAACTCATAGACATGTGAAATGTGAGCCCGACTACACACTGCTTTTTGTAAGACGTCAAAAGACAAAAAGGTTGGAAACCACTGGTTTCATCTTTAACAATGTGTTGTATTTTAAAAGCTTGTTATATTATCCATTGAGTCAAATCTTCATGTGAAAAGTAACTAAAGCTGTTAAATAAATGTAGTGGAGTAGAAAGTACAATATTTCCCTCTGAGATGTAGAAAGTAGCATCACATGGAAATACTCAAGTAAAGTACCTTGAAAGTTGTACTTAAGTACTTGATTAAATGTACTTAGTTACTTTCCATCACTAGTGGACTCACTGTGGATTTTGGCCTCCATCACTTCCATTGAAAGCACATTTGAAGGAGATCTTTTAATATCCAGTATGAACAGGAGGAACGATTACAGCGAGGAAAACCTCTGTCACTGTTCATAAGGACACCTGACTGCTGGTTTGAGACGCATTTGAAAAATTGTGAAGCTGTTGGTGCGTGGAAAACCTGCCATCACTACAGAGGGCCAAGCAAACAGTGTTTTTTACTGCCTATAATAGTGTTTATATGAGCATTGTAGGGTTACTCTTTAATACTGATCAACACAGAAAATGCCCAGTTCTTACAGGGTTAATAGAATAACATCATAGGACAATGATGGAATATGATTGTGATTACATATGAGATATATATTTGGGAATACAGACACTCCTTAAGTCCCTGTAGAGATATTATGGGTACATTAAAGTGATATTTTAGGGTTAGAAACACAAAAGTGACATCTTCCATCAGACTGTCTACTAGCCACAGAAATATTAAATGCACAGTCCTTTGCCAGACACTGACACGTGTAGAATCTGAATGGAATTGACAAGCTCATCCTGTGACAAATGGGAATAATGTGCTTCCATCATCACACACACACACACACACACACACACACACACACTGCAGACAGAGAGGTGAACGCCGCCTGCCTCTGCATGTGAGTGAACGAAGGCCCCGGCCAGAGGAGAGTGCTGAGCGCCCTGACAGCAGTCTGATAACAGGCCACTGCTGAATGATTCAATCAGGCAGCTCAGCCCCTCAGCCAAGTGCCAAGATGTGCCCCTCCTTGTGTTACAGCGATTAGCTGCACACGCATGATGAGGGATGAAGGAATTTGTCATCATTTGCATCATTCCACAGAGATGGAGCTGAAGCCAATGATGGGTCCAGGGCCTGTCATATCCACAGGCAGTTTGCAGAGGGAGTGTGGAAGGATCTTTTTTTTTTTCTCCATTGTAAACAAAAATCTCACTTTCAATTTGTCAGAACAGGAAAAAAAAAACATGAAAGGAGACTATTGCTGCTACATCAGGTCAGTTTCCTCATCATTTGTCTCAACATAAAATATTTTGTTTTCTTGCTGTGGAATATTTCTAGGGGTGCTATATTTAAATACTGCAACTCTTTAAATATATCTATATATGTGTTGTTAATGACAGAGGACTGCATCATGTAATGATACAATGTGAAATATCAGTGATGTGCTATTAAAACATCCCATCCCATTAATTTGACTGTAAAATAAACACTAACATGTTCACTAAGGGACTGGATGAAAGTCTTTAGCAGGGGTTAGAGAAGCGGTAGGACAGGGACAAGTGTCTTGAGCTGCAGCTTCTTTGGACAAATTAATAAATATATATGATCAAATGAATCATAATACAACAGTTATTGCCAGTGATACTGCCCATATTCTGATCATTACACCAAATTATTACACAATCTAAATGCTGTTGTGAAGACAGCACCTGTCAGTAGTTTCATGTTTACTTGAACATTTTTGTGTATGAAATCTGTGACACAGTTTATAAACTGTATATATGTATAAATGATTGGAATTTTTATGTAATTATTTAATTGATTTTAATTTCTTTGTATTTTACTTTAGTTTGATTTAATTTAATCAAATACATTTCATCTTTTTATATTTAATATAATTATGAAACTTAATTTATTTTATCTCATTTAATTTATTTTAATTGTATAATTATTCCATTTTAATTTTTTGTTAAATTCTGCTATTCTGTTGACATATTTAGTTTAATTAAATGAAATACCATGTATTTAAAATTGAATTCAATTTAATTACATTTAATAAAATGCCAATTAATTTAGTAATTATTTCATTTTTTCATCAACTGCTTTATTAAAGCTATAATATGTGACTATTCTGCATTAAAATGTGTAAAAACAACTAGACCTATGTTCTATATGTTGTCGAGTTGTGTTCTTACATTATCCCAAATGTTTCCAACAGTTTTCAAACCCAGAGAAATTTTAATCAAAGTAACGGACCGTTTCATTTGGTGGCCTGTCAATGGCGTCATACCTCCTCTACCAAAGAGTATAGTGCACAAGATGCATGCGTCATTGTTGCATGTGTCTGCTACAATGGCGTCTACCAAAGAGTATATGCATGCAAGATAATATGTCAGGGTTGTGGTTGTTCAACAGAAACTGTTATAAATTGACTTTTGTTCAGTTTTAAGTAACATTATCACGATAAACCTTTTAGAACTTGGTCATTTTCACTGCATCTTTTAACCAGACAAAGGATTTTAGGCCTCAGACATCTGGATCTAAAGTTATCAAAGAAAAAAACAGAGCAAACGTTAGCAGCAGCTCAGCTAACAGCCCCTACCGGATGTCCTCTTTCCACTGAACAGTGTCAGAGAAACACTGATTTGTACTGTGAAACAGCTTTATTCAGTTTTAATCACCAGGTATTTTTGTTGTGGAGAGGAGGAGATGATTAACACCGGAGTAATCCTAACCTGAAGAAACTGGTCGTTTAACAATTTAGACAACAACTCCCATGATCCCACGCTACTTCACACCATCATCACATTCCATCTTTTGTTATTGTTTTGTTATTGTATTGGGAGACCCCTAGATACTGAAATCACATATTGTGTTAAATTAAATTAAATTAAATTAAATTAAATTAAATTAAATTAAATTAAATTAAATTAAATTAAATTAAATTAAATTAAATTAAATTAAACATTAATTTCTATTCTATCACAGGCTGCATCACTGGTGGCTGTTATTTGTTATAATTATTATGGAATGACCATTCTGAGCACAAGCAGGTTCACAATGAATCAACTGTATATTTTACCAACAATGCACAGCATCATGTTTATTGAATCCCTTCATAAACAGAAATATAAAAATGACAAGTTATTAATTCATGGCAAGCTATTTATTTATAATTCATACATGAGCTTGAGGAGGTGCATTTACTGTAATAAATGCATAATAGTATTATTTTGCATCAGCTGCAGTTTATAGGTGTCGATTTTTGTTTTGTGAAAGTATTACATGACATTCTCAATAATGAGACTGTATATCTCAATGGATTTATCTTGATATATAATCAGTGGTAGAAAGTAACTAAGTACATTTACTCGAGTACTTAAGTACAATTTGAGGTACTTGTACTTTACTTGAGTATTTCCATGTGATGCTACTTTCTACATTTCAGAGGGAAATATTGTACTTTCTACTCCACTACATTTATTTGACAGCTTTAGTTACTTTTCAGATGCAGATTTGACACAATGGATAATATAACAAGCTTTTAAAATACAACACATTGTTAAAGATGAAACCAGTGGTTTCCAACCTTTTTGTCTTTTGACGTCTTACAAACAGCAGTGTGTAGTCGGGGTCACATTTCACATGTCTATGAGTTGTTAACAGCTCCACCAAATAGTGATTTTTCCCTCTAAACTTCTCACATGCTTTCATTTCAATAAATGTTCAAATGATCCAATATTTCAGCAAAAATCAAAGATTAGAGAAAAAGTCCAGAAACTGAAAACAGATTTGTGTATCAGAACTTTGTTTTTTCTTCTTTCCTCTCCCATTAATCATCTCACCACCCCTCAGATTTATCTGCTGACCCTTTGGAGGGCCCCGACCCCTAGGTTAGGAACCATTGGACTAAACCAGCTAACTGTATATAAAGTAGTGTAAACTAGCTCCACCTCCAGCAGCTACAACAGTAACATGCTGCTCTAACACTGATGCTTCAGTATTAATAATCTAATAATGATGTCATATATAATAATATATCAGTCAGAGGGACCAAACCACTACTTTTACTGCAATACTTTAACTACATCAAGCTCATAATATTTATGTACTTTTACATAAGCAGGACTTTAACTTGTAATGGAGTATTTCTCTTAAGTAAAGTTCCACCACTGTATAAAAAGTAAGCAGCATATTAAAAAGCAATGACTGCTTCCATTTATGTCCTGTACTGCATGTTTTACAATAGATTGTCATATATACAGATGGGTGATAAATCCAATAGAATGTGTTAGTTCAATGTAAGGTGTACTTTTCATTGATTCTCCAAGCATGTGGAACTCTACTTGAGGAATGAACAGCATTCTTCTATGATGAGAACTTCATGTGAAGGGGTGCTGTGGTCTAACATGTTACTCCAAGATCTCCCACAGGTGTTTAGTTGGGTTGAGTTCTGGTGAGTGTGAAGTCTGTAGCATATGATTCACATCATTTTATACTCATCAAAACATTCAGGAAGCCCTGTGACTTATATGCAAGCATCTGCTTTTAGTACACCCACTTATTCAGGTCTGTGGTATGTCCCTATCTGTAGTCACTATACTTTAAACTCTAATAGATGCACTTCTGCAATTTTACCACACGATGGCACTATGTCCCAATTTTGGGATTCATTCAAAGTCCATCTTGCCTCACTTGTAAATCGCTTTGGCTGAAAGCGTCTGACTGTTCAAATGACAAAATGTAAATGAAAGATTGATTGATTGATTGATTGATTGATACTTTATAAGGGAAATTCAATAGATAAGATAAGATAAGTTTGGAAGACAAGTCCTTCCAAACTTAACTATTGAAATGAAAGTTTCTCATGATTAGAATGTCTTTTTCAAAAAGTCTTTTTGGTGTGTTGTTGATGTGTGATGCAGATGACGATGTGGATTTATATTGTGAACCTGGATTCGGATTTAATGGGTTTTTATTATATATTAAATCTTTCCTGGTTATTCTGACTTGGTTCCGCTAATAACTGTAAAGTCGTACTGTAAAGATAGGGACTTTTTTTGTAGCTATGAATCAGACTGTAGTAATAGAGGGAGGATGAGCTCAGACAGAGCAGAGACTGAATGTGCTGCCTGACTGCTCTGTCTGTAATTGCATTGGCTCTCTGCTATGACACCAGATATGAGGATTGAGTGGGGATAGTGCTCAGATTAATTCTGGTCATTATGAACATCTAAATTAAAATCTCTCTAAATTAGAAGTTTGATCCTTACAGGAGCTCTCAAACATTAAACTGGCAGCCTAATTTCAGCATTCATCACACCCATATTCAGCTGTTTGTGTGGAGGTAGGATGTGGGATTTAAAAGTAGTAAAAAAAAAATGTAGTTTTATCTATAATAAGCTGTGCATTAATATGTTCATGGTGTCATTCTTTCTTTTTCTTCTCCTTTGTTCTCTTTGTACTTTTTCTTATGTCTGTTTATCTGTGTGTCTAATAATAGCCTAATAGGCAACATCTAATCTTCTCATCACCTTGATGAAATTCATTCCTCTGTTTGCCCTTGATATTTCTTAACTTACCAAGGGATTTTGCTCTGACTGTGAGTCCACGTCGGGCTGCTCCCCAACTCATCACAACTGTGTATTTTGTAGGTCAACTGGTGATTACAGGGTAATTTAATCTGTGACATTGCTGTGGTGCATGTAGACATGAGACCTAATCCTGGGAGCACCTCCCCTGACCTGTGGGGCTCTTTCTTTGATTGGGTTAGACAGCCGTGGATCTACACCACACTCACTGTGTGCAGCTCATGATGTGGAGCAGGGGGGGACTAAATACCACAGCATCACAGGAGTCCCTCATCCCCAGGCTCCTGCAGCTGTCCTCGAATGCAACAGCCCTAAAATCAATGTCTAACATGATAGATTAGTCACAGTGTGCTAACTAGCTAATCTGTTTAACTGCTTCTGTCCACAGCATATTTGCTGTAACAAAGACCTTTTGGTAGTGGAGAAGAGAACAGAACTTCAGTTCCTTGCACCAGTGGAGTTCCAGTACATACAGTCATCTGCATCCTGCTGATTTTGGTGCAGGGTTGATTAATATAACTTTAATTGAAAGCAACTACTGCAGTCATATTAATAAACTGTCACATAAAGTGGAAAATTATGTTTTACCCTCTCAATCATTATGGAGAGGAGAAAACATAACATACAATGGAACTAGGCAGTGCACAGTTGACACACACTTACACACACTTACACTTATATATATGCATGTTTATGTTCGGCACTAAGAAAAGGTCAGAAAACTCTTGCAGGCTAAATAACTAATTACTTTTTTGGCTTTAAAAAGTGACATTTTCCCTTTCAAGCTTAATCAGCTTCAGTTTTCAGTTACACTGTACATAAAGTCCTCCTATTTAGCATTTGCAGTAGTTTGGTTTATAACAACATACAATGTAAGTATACGCAGATATAAGGACATCTTCAAGTTTTTATTAATGTACAGTATATGTCAACGGTTATAACTTTTCCTATAAAAATATGTTTTATAATATCACACAGGCTATTAAAAGATCCCCTTCAAATGTACTTTCACTGTAAGTGATGGGTGTTAAAATCCACAGTATGTCCACAGTTTTTATTTAAAGGTTTTTCTGAAGTAGAGGTGTGCCAAAATACAAATATGTTTTTCAGCAAAGCACAATAGTGGGTTTTTTATGAACATTTTTTGTACAAATATTTTAAAAAATGATTTGTTTTTGGGGAAAAAATATGATAAATGGACTGTATTTGTATAATGCCTTTGTAAGTCTTCCAACCACTTCACCCATTCACACACTGAATGGGTACAGTGGCTACCATGCAAGGTCCCAACCTGCCCATCACAGGAAATCTAGTCATTCACACAAATTCACACACTGATGGTACAGTCATCAGGAACAATTTGGGGTTAAGTATCTTGCCCAAGGACACACTGACATGTGGACTGGAGGAACTGGGAACTGGGAACCAATCCGGTTAGAGGATGAGCTGCTCTACCTCCTGAGCCACAGCCACCCCAAATGAAAACATGTTAAATACGACAGTGTAAGTCGGTTACATTGCTATCTCAGTCTCTCTCCTCTGCCCCGCTGTTACATTTATTAGCAGGTCTCAATGAGGGGAGTCACATCCACCTGCTACATGACGCACATTTCCATTTTTGGACATAATTTATTTGGACATCATTTCCTTATTTGGGGGTGTTCCCTAGAGATAAGACTGAGTTACTGACAGGCACAATGTGCTCTCAGGGGACACTCCATGACCTGTTGTTCCTCTTCTCCTTTCCACAAAGTTAGGTTGTAAAAAAGAGAATAAATTAAAAGCAAAGCAATAATTGCCTTTGAAGTTCTTCCCTAAATGTTACACACTGCTGTCTCTGTGTTAGGGGAGTATAAATAGGTGGAGGTCTGTTGCAATGACCAAAGTTTTAGCTCAGTGGTCAGCACAGTCATCTATGACCTGGGAGATCTGATGTGGAGACCTCCTTCATAAGATAGTTTATTCATAAACATTTATTTTAACACACTAATATCCTAAAATTAAAAGTGTAATAAAAACAAAAACAGGATTTTTATGCCTATTTCCACTTTTATTTGAATACAAATATAAATATAAAGAATTTGCTGCCTCAACAAATATAGATTCACATACAAATGCTGAGCTCTCTGCACATCTTTGTGTCTCCTCAGACAGTGTTTCCCTGTTGAGCTGTGGTGGAAGTATAGTAACAGAAAGAGGAACTTGGGCCTTCAGATAAAATTTTGAATATATTTTTCTACAGAAGGAGGACTGTGGATTTTTTCCCACATTACATACGCTGTAAGCACATTATGAAGGGATCTTCTAATGGTCAGTATGAACGGAATGATTACAGCAGTGTTCATTTGGGCTCCTGATTGTTGTCATAAGGCATAGAGAAATTTTAAACCTGTCCTGTGAAGGTCAGTTTACTTGTTTATTACTATTCAACATGGGAAATAGTTGTACAGCTTTGTTTGGCTTTGTCAAGACTAAAATAATCTTTAGTTAGGCATGACACTTAAAATATTTGTCAGAAAACCTGAATTATATACATGGAGTTTGAAATTCAATTCAATTCAATTCAATTCACAGAGACCCAACAGTTCCCCCCATGAGCAGCACTTGGCAACAGCAGCAAGGAAAAACTCCCCTTTAACGGGAAGAAACCTAAAGCAGGACTGGGCTCTAGGTGGCCAGCCATCTACCTTGACCGGTTGGGTTGAAAGATGAGGACATCTAACAGGCAGGAAAGGTAATGAAAAATCCTAATGAGTTGCATTACTGCCTGTTAGCAGCACTGAGCAGCACTCAAGTCTCTGCTTCCTGTACCAGTTAGCCATTAGTTGCGCTGGCCTGCCAGATGCTTCTGAAATAATCTCAGACTGTTGGAGAGAACACAGGTTTATGTTTTTTATTGTGAGCTCAGTAGAAATGTCACTCATAGCACTGGTAGGCAGCTTTGTGAGTTCAAATGAGGTGCACCTCTCAGCAGGTCCCAGCTGGGCCACCTGTGGTTTAAACAGTGGAAATGATGTCACCACCTCTGGTTTGTAGCTGCATATAAAGCTTTGTCTCTTTTTTAACATTTGAAGCCATTTGACTCTTTGCTCATGAAGTCTGCATGTGTTTGCATGCAGACCCAGCACACTGTGAGCCACACCACCCAAAGGAGTTAAGTATACTGCAACAATGCAATGAAGAGGTGCATCAGATGTGACTGAGCTCACCTGTTGTGGTTGTAGTTATGCTCTGAATACATCGACATTTGTTTTCTATTTTAGGTTGAATTTCAAAATTTTAATTTATATGATTCTTATTTTGATCTGTTACTCACTAGCTGTATAATTAGTTAGTTAGTATTATATGTAGCACATGTACTGTCACAACAAATGATATGGTATGGAACGACATATCCTCTAGATGAAGAAAAATAGAGGAAATGAATATACAGTAAACTAAAATAACCATGGAAAGTTGATAAGATATTAAGTACTGATTATGAGCTAAATGGAATTTGGACAATTTTGATTTAATATCTCATAATTATTTGATATTTTTATTTTCAGGCAAAAATTGCTTTAAACCAGCAGTGTTTTCTAAAATGTAAGCACACTTGAAATGTTGCTATTAATGCATTGCTCACATCATGTGGGACGGATAGCTGAGATGAGAAAGATTCCCATGTTTGCAACTTTTGAGGAGGAGGACTACTAAACATCATTTGATTACACAGTTGGTCAAGTGAGGGTTAAAATACTGTGTATTCACACTATAACATTATGTCCAGTAAATGTGGGTTCAGTCTCTTTGAATGACAGACTTTGGCTGATGTGAGGTGTTGCTTCTTCTTATGAAGAGCCAAGTCTGAGCTGCAGAAAACCCTGATCATAAATATGATTTGGATGGTGACATAAATGCTATTTACAAGTCAGAAATATGTAATTACAATAACTCCAATATGAAATGATTGCAGCATAATCCCTCATTGGACCATACCTGCCAATTTTCACAGGAGTCTCTCTATTTTTAACCCTTTCTCCCACTGTGTTCCTGATTGGTCATTTCTCATTTTAATCTCCCAATTTCATATGGATGTATTGAAATCACATGGGTGTTTTTCAGTTTCTGTGTGGGATATGTGTTGTTGTACATTAACCAGCCACTGTGGTTGCTCAATTGCTCAACCCAAACAACAGTATTCATGTTGCACTTGCTCCTGTCCCACTCTCTTGGCTGTATGAGCGCCTGCCTCACACACAGGTTATTCCCAGGGTGAGGTTTCACAGATGTTATTGAAGGGCCACAAAGTGCCCTTGAGACAAGTATCAGACAGTGTGGCACAGTGTTGATGTACTGACAGGGTTTATACTGATACTGTTCTCTGGGCCTGGTGTCGTCCTGGACCTGGTGTTTGGTTTGAAAGGCACAGCACACAGAAATGTTACATCAGAGGAATCACTTCAATGTGACAAGCACAGGGTCAAGACCAACTCCTGACTCACCCCACCATCACTAAAGTGGGTTATGTCTTCCCGGCTGTTTGCTGTCCATGTTGCTCATTACCTTGCCAGGCTATAGGACTACACTGGCAAGGTTAATGAATCATGGATGCAGTTCAGCAACTGGCAAATTAAGGCCAAATATCCAACATTTAATGCCAATTACAGAATACATGATGATGCCTTGGACATTCTGACCTAAATATTTGCTGAGATATCCCCTATGTTACAATTAGTGAAACTCATAATATGGCTGGACCTTATGGTTGTGTTCTGGTTGAATGCAAAGTAAATCTTTAAAACAGTGTTTTTGCATTCAAGTCAACTGAATGCAAATAGACATACATTTATTGTAGGAAGCTGAATTAAGGCCTTACAGATCATTTTGCATGATTTGAAAACATCCTAAATCACCATATCTCTACTACACAAACATACAGAGACAAGAGGAACAGAAGGTGGCTCAGGAGGTAGAGCGGGTCACCAACCAGAAGGTCATTAGTTCAGTCCCCAGTTCCTCCAGTACACATGTCAAAGTGTCCTTGGGCAAGATACTGAACCACAATTTGTGTGTGTTATGACCTGGCTCAAGTGGCCACAACAAAGAGCACCAGAAGACACACCCTGTTGAAAAGTTAACAGATGAACTCAATATTTACATGGGACGTGAATGTCAGTGTTATCAGTGGTATAATCCATAAGTGGAAGATGTATGTGCATGTGTGGGTGTTGTATGGTGTATAAAAGCAAACAACAAAAGGTGTCTGTGGGGAAGAGGGGAGAAGTGGAGTAGCAACTGCAGCAGTTGAGTCCCAGAGAGTACGTCAGAGAGAGCCAACTACAAGAAATCCTTGTCATCAGCAAGGCATAATATGGCTTTGTGATCAAGGGTTGATATTGAATAAAGGTTCAAATTAAAAAGACAATATCTTTAGAGAAGCTGAATTAGCTTTCCCTTAGCATTTCCCACTGCAATACGTTAGCCTCATCACACTGAGCCACTATTTCTAAACAATTTTCTTCAATATTTTACTTACATTATCATTTAAAAGCATTTTATCCTTTTTCTTTATGATCTTATGCTTTATTATGTAACTTCATTTAGCTATGAATAAATGTCTTCATTTATCCCACGAAAAAAATCCTGAGGATTGAATTCAGGGTTTAATGTTTCCTCTGGACATTAAAAATGACCCTTTAGAAGGTGGGGCCCATTATCCATGGTTTTATATTAATAAATGTCTAATATTCTTAGACCAGGGCCCACCAAACTAGAGGAACATCACTGCAGTTCTTAATAAGTTTTGATATCAGTCAGCATGTCCTACATAAGTCCTACCCCAACCCTCATGGACATCTTGTGATGATAATCACATAGTATGATCAAAATACATCTTGAGGTGAGATTATTTAGTCGGCTGCTATTTCCAAGGTCAAGAGTGAAAGATTTTCTGAACTAGCACCCCTATCGAAACAGCCCAAACTGAATTACCCACTGAGCAAACCCCACCATTCAGTCCAACTGCTCAGTTCTGCACTCTGTGTAGTATCTTTGTGGGTTGCCAGGTATGATCCATCAGAGCAGGTTTTGGTTTAAGTCTCTGTACAGGCACAAACAAAACCCAGTAACTTC
This sequence comes from Euthynnus affinis, assembly GCA_029490765.1. Lineage (NCBI taxonomy): Eukaryota > Metazoa > Chordata > Actinopteri > Scombriformes > Scombridae > Euthynnus > Euthynnus affinis. The sequence continues at coordinate 2,146,094 of CM055853.1, read as the reverse complement.
ACTGTGATGACAGGACTTCAGGTGTCAGGTGCTACAACATAGTGGATTCCATCAACCTTGATCACACAGTGGAGCAGCCGTTAGACAGGCCATCACAAATCATGTCTTTATGTAACGCAAACAGAAGTATTTTATTTTGTACATCATTTTATTTTATATTTGATTCTGCTGCATTACAAATGTATTGAAATGCTGTAGCCTGTATTCTGTGTGAGGGGCTGCAACTTTCATTTTATTTTGCAACTGTGTGTTGTACAATGACGAGTTAACGTTGAACCTTGAAAAAAGAATAAACCAATCACAAGAGATGATTCACTTTTTTTACTCAGATGTTCAGCCTTTGTTGGGAAAAGAGAACAAGAAGTCCAAAAAGTACCATTTACTGCAATACCTTCTCCAGTCACTCAATTTCCAATTTTAGCTTTTTTAATGTTGTCCAGCTCCATGTTCCTGTTATGGAGGGCCTCACATTGTTCGCTCCAACCTGTATAAACTTCAGAAACTTTTCAGCCATGTTTTCAGCCATGTTAGTGTTGTACTGTGTTCATGATTCACACATGGTGTGTTCTTGGACATAGGACTACTGTAAAATAAAAAACCTTTACCCTTTGCATACCCTTTCCACAGGCAGAGCGGAATGTTGCATAGTGTCACATTTCCCTCTTCCTGTGAAGTAATTCAGCAAGCGGAGCTTCTTAATAACTTCAAATATCTGAAGTCACCTGAAGCACTTAAACCTATGTGCTGACTGCTACAAATATGCCATCGATACATTAGGCATAACTCGGTCCACAACTTCTTCATATCATAAAGATAAATTTACCCTTACTGCCATCCCTCACAGACAGTGTCTCCTCATCACTGATCTCCTCCTGAAAATTATTTAAGAGAACTTCATAAAGTGGATTCAACTAATCAGGAAACATTGATACCAGTACATGACACCTTGCTTTGACTGTTATCAAGGGTGTATGTGTGGAGCTTCAGCAAAACCATGGTATCTCCTTCAACTGTAAATTAGATAAAGACTTTTCACACCTGATGGGCAGGACAAATATGCATTTAGTACTTTACCACCAAACCACTTATACATACCCAGGACAAACAAATGTTGCTGGGAGCTGCCAGCACCAGGGACAGAGGTGACACCCCCTTTAATCCCCCCCATTATTGGTGAGCCTTATCGCGCATGTCATCCACACACTGAAAGAATGATGAGGGCACAGCAAATACACCACTTTGGAGGATGGTTTTATGCTTGGTCCTGAATTGCTGCTCCATGTTACACTGCTGCTACTGCTGCTATTAGAACACCAATTATTTACCATTGTTTTCATATCTCATATTGTAAATTTGTAATAATAGTGCAATAGGTTAGGGTTACTTGTTGGATGGGATTTTATTCAAATATATCAAGTTGCTAAAATATTTCAAATTGTAAAAAACAACTTTGAACAAAAAGAAGAAAATTGATAAGTCTATTGGTATTTATCACAGATAATATTCAATCTATAAAATTAATTTTACTTTGATTTGGTCAAAAACTTACCACTTCCATTATTATGGGACAGAGTCAGATGTAAATACACTTTGAACATAACGTTTAAATATGCAGCATCAAGTTAAAGTTTAAGAGCTCTGACTGTGGGAGGCATAGAGAGCACATTGAGTGGTAAAATAAATATTAACTTTACATTAACTTATAAATTTACACATCAGTAGTTTTCTGCCAGCGTTCTCCTCTCACCTTATTTGCAGTAATAGCATTGTTTTTTGCTGTGGTAATTGTTTTATATTATTCATAACTCTCCATTGTTATGACTTGGTCTTCTTGACTGAAGCAGGCAGCACGCAATCTGTCCATTATGTGTGGAACACGAGTCAAATGATACGTCACACACCCCCTTTTATTGGAACATGCACAGAGCCTGAGGCAGAAAGCCTGGGTTAATAAAGAAAGTTCATAACCACCGTCACGATACAATTACTCTGATTGTGAGTGAAGGCTTTGCCGAGCCAGCTCACACAAAGGAAGTGAAATCAGTGAAATTGCTTTTTTTTCTGCTTTCATCAGCAAAATAAAGGTTTCACAGATCTGAACGTGGGTTTTAACAGTGTTAAGGCTTTTGTTATGATGTCTAACACTTTTTCATATGTGTAAGTGGCAACTTCCTGTCTTTGACTATGTTGAACCAAACAGCCATTCAAATGTCATGGTCAGTATTCTAAGTGACCAATCAAAGGGGCGAACCGTCTATTCAGTCCCTGCCTCCAAAGTCTCAAAGGTCAACGACAAGCAAGTGAGTATTGGACAGTTGTGAGTGGGTGGGGAGGGTCAAGCTTGCTCTCATCACAGCACCTGTGGAAGCTAATTAAAGGCCATATGTAAACTGGTAGCAAAACATCAGGGCATTTGTAATGAAAACTGTTATTGCATTATTGAAAACATAAAAACATCATCTTTATGCTTTATGTAGAGCTAAATACTAAATTGCTCAATCACTCCTTTCATATGCGCTTGATTAACATACCTTTACACTTTTAGAAAGATAGGCTGTTTAAAGTGTCTTCAAAAAGAGTTGAAGAGCAGCCATTGAGAAACAAGTGCTCTCTGTGGCCCAGCTATAGAAAATCTGATCTGTAAGCCTTCAAGCTTCATGCACCTTGAATTCTATTCTAGTGCCTTAAAGTCTGTTATTCACCAGAAGCAGTTATAAAGTACGTGTTGAAGCTCAGCTGAGTAAGCATTACAGTAGTATGGCAGAAAAAAAAGTTAACAATGTTAATGTCAAATATTCATCGCACATGTTCTAAATCCCAACATAAAAACCAGCCACTGTGTTTGGTAAATACAAGATTGTTACAAAATTGTAGATTGTTGTAAAGTGTTAAAATATGACACGTTGAGCATGTTGTTATTCTGTGACAAAAAAAAACAAAAAACGTTGGTGGATAAAACATCAACACTAAAATGACAATAGTTGCTATGTATGCATGTATGAAAAAGAGTATTGAATATTTACATCTGTGCCAAATTCATGCAGGCTGTAGACCTTTTGAAAGCACAAGCTCACATATCCTGCCGGCTACTCTGACCTAAAGAGCAAAACACTCAGTGTAAAGTGTAAAATAGTGTTTGAAACAAAACTACTATAACTAATCTGACAAATAAGAACCACAACCTTAGGGAATAAGGTCAGGTAGATGTTTAGGTCAAAAAAAGGAGGCCGCTGGGAATGGGAAACCATTTGCTACCGACAGTAAACAATGGTTTCTTAATAACCTGACCAGAATTATTCCCCAAGCTTAATCGAGCCATTTTTGTGCCCAATCCTCACAAAAAAGCAGCAGTGATGCTGATGCAGATCAGGATATAAAATAATTTTGTAATGATGATTTGCTATGATTTTAAAAGGCACTGACAAATGATGTCATCCTACCAATGGGATATCAGATCAGAAATACCAATATGGGTCATTTTGAGAAACCACATAAACACAAATACAATAATACATTTAGAGGGGTTGTTTGTAATGTTATTTCTGAAGACATTTGTGGCTTGTTGAGAGTATGACAGAACAGAGAGACAGGAAATACATGGACAGAGAGGGAGTGATGACACAGGACCATGGTTTCTGAATGGAATCAATACTACTAAGGACATAAAGACCTGGATGACCTGCAATTTTCTTCTACTAAACACAGTCAAAACTGATGTTATTGTGCTTGGCCCTAAACACCTTAGAAACAAATTAACTAATGATTAAACTAATCTAGATGGCATTACCCTGGCCTCCAGCACCACTGTAAGGAATCTGGGAGTTATCTTAGATCAGGAAATGTCCTTTAACTCACACATAAAACAAATTTCAAAGAAAATTTCACTTACAGAATATCACAAAAATCAGACACATCCTGTACCAAAAAGATGCAGAAAAAATAGTCCAGCATTTGTTACTTCTAGGCTGCATAATTGTAGTTCCTTGTTATCAGGCTGCCCGAACAATATAGTCTATAAAGACTCTCCAGCTAGTCCAGAATGCAGCTGCACATGTACAAATGAAAACTAGAAAAAGAGATCACATTTCTCCTATTTTAGCTGAACTACATTGGCTTCCTGTAAAATCAAGAATAGAATTTAAAATCCTTTCCCTCACTTACAAAGTCCTTAATGGTCAGGCACCATCATATTTGAAAGAGCTCATAGTACCATATAATCCCACTAGAGCGCTGCGCTTCCAGTATGCAGGTTTACTGGTGGTTCCTACAGTATTTAAAAGTAGAACGGGAGTGAAAATGATCCCAACAATATCGTTCAGCACTCTTGTCATCATTATAGTTGTGGTGTGGACTCTGCCATCCACTTGAGTTGGATTGATTTAGAACTACACATTTATAGTTATGGTTATAGTTATTGTTCTAGGTAGACACAGTGAATGGCCGTGTTTAATGGCACTGCGCTCTGGCACTGCACTTCTAACCCACATTCATTAATAGATCAATGCAGATTTACTGACTGTCTTGCTTTAACCATATTGGGTGTTATTTTCTGTACCAAGTTTGGTTGAAGAGTGTTTAATTGAAATTGCAGCAAGTACTTAGTTTGCTCTTCAAAAAAATCTCCAAAGCAGCAGCAGATTGATGACACACCAGAAACAGATGTGTTTCTGAGAAATATGTTTTTAGGGCAATGTCTAGGACCAAATTTCTGTCAAAATACAACATCTGTCGTTGTGCTGCTTCATTTGAAGACATCCCCCCCCCCCAACCCCCTTGTCTGCACCTCTTCTCCTTCCTGTGCACCATAGAAAATACCAAACAGTCGAAGCACTGCTCCTGATTGTTGTATCTCCACAAAAATAGGGCCCTTTGTGTCTTTATGTTCTTATATGCATGTGTAAAAAAAAAAAAAACATGAAATTGTAGAGCTCCCTCAATCGTGCACTAGGGATGTGCAGAGGGCCCGGTATTTGTATTTGTATCCGTATTTGTTGAGGTGGCAAAAATATTTCTATTCAAATGAAAGTGGAAAGAGGCTTAAAGATCCTGTTTTTGTTTTTATTATGCGTTTTAAAGTATAAAAGAAAGTAGAAAATTATAGTGTTACAATAAGTGTTCTTGGAGCTTGTTCTTGAAGCTTGTTCATGAAGCTTGTTCATGAAGCGTGTGTCAGTATCTCTGGGGAACATTCCCAACTCCAGGAGTGATGTCCAAATTAGGAGGTATGTGTCATGTAGCAGGTGGATGTGACTTCCCTCGTTAATGTAGTTAACTTGTTAACTTAGGTTCGGGAGCAGAACCACACCTCTAACCATCTGCCAAGCCTACTAATACCAGGCCAACCCATCCTACCCGGTCTGTCTCAGATTTCTCGACCCTCCCTTCATCCCTTCATCCCTCATCCCTCCATCCCTACCCTCATCCCTCCATCCCTCATCCCTTCATCCCTACTCTCATCCCCTCATCCCTTCATCCCTCATCCCTACATCCCTTCATCCCTACTCTCATCCGCTCATCCCTTCATCCTTTCATCCCTCATCCCTACATCCCTAATCTCATCCCTTCTTATTCAATCCGGTGCATACCTCTCACGCGTCTAACTCTAGGTGCTGTCTGGGGGACCATCGATCAGCTCGGGCGGAAATATGCCTGAGACAGAACTCCACCTGGTCTCCAGTACATCCTCCCAGATGGGCCTAACAGATGACATCTTCCTTCTACCTTCACCCACATCCGTGGATCTATCAACATTCAATACCTGCTAAATTCCTCCTGCTTTGCTGAATAACGTGTTTGTATTTGGGCATACACCTATTCTGCATGAGAATCATCCACACTCATATTCACGACAGCTGAGCTCATGAGAGTTGGGAAACCCTGCTGGAAAAAGCAACCTCAAACTATCCCTTTGACCTGCAGACTTTGGACTGTGTGAGTGTGCCTACTGTAAAAAAAAAGGCATTACATATATTCATGGAATCAGTTGATATGCTCAACCAGTGTACACACAGGTGACTGAATGTATGTGAGCAGCAAGGGATATAGTTGGTTTGTTTTGACCTCCTCCCACACATTGTGATCCTCAGTCTGTTCTAGTCTGTATGACAGCTGGTTCAATACTGGGAAACAGAGAAGAGAAATGCCTTAACAATCTTCAGTATGTTTAATGAGCACAGCCATGCTCTATGTGGATTTAAAGTCTTTTTTGTCTGTTGGCTGCTTATGAAGACTAGAAATGTATGTATAAGTGTTTCCAAAAGTAAGTGGAGGAGGACAGAATATAATATCTGCTGATACATAGCCACTCTAACTTGTCACATGCCTGTCAAATTTCAGTCTATGAATGTTGGTCACGCAAGACTGACAGGTTCTGTCTCTGATGTCAGCATCATATCACCAGAACATCAGCTGATGGAGACATCATTCATCATGTCATCTACTAAGGACTTTTCTACTTTTTTATCAACAGTATATCTGAAGATAATCTGCATCACTGTGCAAAATTAGCTCACTCCACTCTAAAACAACTTTGGGCCTTATTTTCACTGTGGCGCAATGACCAGGGCAAGCAGTACTATGCCACTGATATTGTCCTGACCTTAAAACTGGCTTTGCCCATTTTTGTTGTATTCTGATGACCAGTGCAGAGTGCATGGTGCACAGGTGGGAGGGGAAGCACAGACAGCTGGGAGGATCATTCAAATGAAGAAGCGCAGACCCAGTTCTTGTGTCTTGGCAGAACTTTGTTCCTAGATGTTGCACTGAAAACAGCTGTCTCAAAATGATACTTTCCGTGTCTGCGAGTATGTGAGTGTCAACAGTCCTTCTTGGAGAATGTGCTTTGGACAGATGAAAAATAATTAGAGCTTTTTGGTAAATCACACCAACCCTATGTTTACAAAGGAAAAAAATGAAGCCTTCAAAGAAAAGAACACTTACTGTGAAACATGAAGGAGGCTCAGTGATGTTTTGTGGTTGATTTGCTGTCTCAGACACTGGGTGTGTTGAATCTGGCAGGGCACAATGACATCAGAAGACTGCCATTGTAGACTTGAAACATAGAGCCCAGTGTCAGAAGGCTGTGTCTTAGTCACAGGTCATGAGTCTCCCAGCATATGTTGGACATTGGACTGTTCTGAAGTGGTCTGTAATGAGTCCCGATCTTAATCTTTAATCTGTGGAAAGAGCTGAAACTTGCAGCAACCATCAAACCTGAGAGAAGTGGAGCAGTTTGCTCAAGAAGAGTGAGCAGAACTAGCAGTGGAGGAGTGTAGAAACCTTATTCAGAGTTACACAAAGCTTGACTGCACTTATTGTTTCCAAAGGCTGTGCTACAAAGTATTAAGTTAAGGGTAACAATGTTTTTGGCCACGCCATTTTCATTTGTTTTGTTGTATTAAACAATAAGTAATGATGTAAATCAAAAGCAAAGTTTCAGTTATATTCAATGTGAAATGATGGATATTATTGGATTATTGGGTAATGACAGTTGAGAGATGACAGGAAACAAGGGGACACAGAGACAGGGTATGACATGCAACAAAGGGATGCAGACGTTATGGTTATGTGGCATGTGTCAACCAGGGACTGAGATGAGCCACTAGCACCTCTAAAGCTCATTAATAAACATGTTGTATCTTGTCTGTTTAATCTGTGCACACGATGCAAACACAAACATAAATGTAAACTGTACTGTAAAATGTAAAGGCATGTGAATGAAGTCCATGTTCCTCTCTTCTCTGTCAGATCCTTGTCTCCTGAGTGTAATCCCTCTGGACACAAAGGAAAACATCCAGGTAGCCTTCCTGGTATGTTTATCTACACACAACTTGTTTACACATGTGTCATTTTTGTGTGGTTCATCGTTTGGACTGATATTCAATATCTATTGGTTTATGAATAAACAAGTATGGGGACAGTTACCTACACTTAGTCCTTTCTTTGGTCGTGTGACTAATATTTACAGATCTGTGTTTTGTGAGAGCAGAATATTAACTCCTAAGTCAATAGGAGGCATTAAAATCTGTATTTTATTCTTAATTGTGTACAGTATCTCCATCCTAAAATCAGTTACTGTGGTTACTCAGGTACTGTATTCATTGCATTGCTGTTGACAGACCAATACTACAGGTTGTCCTCTTAAGTAGGAAACAAAGCGAGGCAGTTAAAGAGATTACTCTCTGGAAGCAAGTCTATCCAATACACCTCAACCTGCTATAAACAGCCAGGAACAAATGGCTATATATAGAAAGTCTTCTCTCTCCTGCAAATAATACCCTATACTCCACTCTGTAACCCTGTCACTCATTTACTCCACAGAGGAGCAGTAGTGCTGCAGTGGCACCAATGACAGAAAGTAACTAATTGCACTAGTAGACCTCTGACTGCAGAGGCAAGAGAGTCATACACTGACAAGAAATCATGGCAAGTAGGGCTTTTTTGTTCTTACATTTGGAGGATATAGTACAAATTAACAGAACTACCAAAACTAACACAACACACTGTGCAATCCTTAAATCCACACTTCATTTTCTCACATTTCTCGACCCAATGATGCCTTGACAGTTGCCTTGGTGACCAAAGTGAATGACTTCTTTGCTACTTTATCAATAGTTTGTATTAATCTAAAGCTCAACAGTCAACATGCTCATCTGCGAAAATCCCAAAAATCCAAAAATCATTACCTTTCCAACATAAATGCTTTGTATTTTCCATGATAGCATAGGAACTGATAACAGGTGAGTTTTCTAATTTGGTTGGTAACGTGTTCATCCTCAATTTGTAGTGCTGCTGATCACATGTTGTCAAATGTAGTTTACAGAGACAACTCCTCAGCTGTCATTTCACAAACACGTGCACACTTCTATTAGTATTTTGTACATTAGTAGTGCTACAAGTGCAGTAATAATAATATAATAATAATATCAATATAATATATCAATCATATAAATGTATTATTATACATTGCGGGAGCCATAAGTATACCATTTCACCATACTTTTATTAATTAGATTTATTCTGACGTCAGACTGATCAGTCCGTGCGGATATGAGATAAAATCACTTGTTGAGCGTGTCACTTTTTGCAGTGTGTCACATCACTGTCATCTCAGAGGGCAGCACTGGATGGATGGATGGATATGCTGCTCTCGAGAGGCGCGCGTACCCAGCCTCTCCAACACACCAACCGGTCTGTGTGTGTGTGTGTGTGTGTGTGTGTGTGTGTGTGTGTGTGTGTGACGCAAAGGAGTCTACTTAAGCGGGATTAGCGCTGAGCGGCACACCGAGCTCCACAACTGCACTCAGTCACACACACAAGCCTCCTTCAGTGCGCACACGATCCAACACCGCCGTACAGGAGGGCTGTCTACCAATCAGCGCCTGGAGAGCGAAAGCTGAGACACACGCGCACACGCGTAAATACACTCAGCGCAAACACATCCATGCATTCGATGGATCATTTCGCAACTCTCGGAGAGCTAGAGGGGGAATAACAGGGACCTCCGCTGATTTTTCTGTGCACAGTTTGCGCCTGAGTGTGATCTTCTCCGAATGATCAGCCATGGGGGAGTGGACCATATTAGAGCGTCTCTTGGAGGCGGCTGTCCAGCAGCACTCTACTATGATCGGAAGGTAAGAGTTGGGGAAAGACACACAGAAACAAGCGTTATATACCTGTCTAAAAAAAAAAGGTGACATGTTTTAGAGTCGATGTCCAAATGCAGCACAAATGAAACGAGCGTACAGCTGGAGAAAATCCCACACCTCTAGAATACACTGATTCAATGAATACAGTGCATACCTGAAAGGCACTGATTGGTGATTCAAATAAAAGTGAGACTTATCAAAGGAAGCAAGTGTTTTCATCTTCAAGCCAATTTGATTATGATGTTTAGGGCAAAGGGATATTTCTGATATCAATATGAAGAATCTCACACAGGATTCCAGCAGTGGAAAGCAGTGGAAAGTTGTCCAGTGCTGAAGACTCAGGGCTCCAGTTTCTCCTGCACTCACTCACCTCACTGACGGTCCCCTTGTAGACACACTGGAACCATTGTGGTGAATTCAATGTTTTTTCTGCTGGGCAATGATTTGTAATGGTTTGGTTTACATTTCACTAAATACTAGTATCATAATAATGTTTTCATTCTTTATGTGCGTTCAATCTAATCTACATCAATCTATGCATGAGGGCACAATTCAGTGTATTTGGGTTTTGTTTTTGTTTTTTTGTTTGTGTTTTCCAGTATAAGAGTGTAAATAAAGAAAATAATCTTATACATGCAAAAAATTAATCTTGTCTCAGATTTTGCCTTCAACACTTACTGCCTTCAAAAGTACAACTGAATGTGGACAATTCCTTGAACAGTTTGATTTGTATCAGAAGACAATGAGAGTTTTCAGCTATTTACTGGGTATAATGTTGAACCATCACAGTGAACATCAGTCTGGCTTTTACTGTTTTGTAAATGAGTTAATCACTGTATGGTAATGCAGTCTAAGTGCAGATTGGTTTGAGAAGCCGGCACTCAACACAATAACACAACAGCACTAAAAGCAGATGTGCAACCATGGATTACCTAACTCATTCAGGTTTCAAGTCTCTGGAAGTTTAAATGCTATAAACTCTTCCACCAACTAAAAAGTTTTTAGTCCGGCAAACTCAAAAATCTATCAGACCTTTGTCATTTATATATAAATTCTCATCAGCGGTCTTTTTTCTTTTCTTTGTTTTGTGGTAGACAGAAAACTTTCTGTAAAAAGGAAATCCTCGTGCTAACATCTGTGGCTACCAGTCAGCTGTTTTATGTTTTCCTCAGTTTGTGTTGTCATCATCACATTTGGAACAGGCTGTGTCCAGCCTTGTGGCTATGGCTCCATTGCCAAAACACCAAATAGCTTTAAAATTAATTAGTAACAATTAATATTTTATAAATATAACATAATTTATAGTAATTGATGATTGTGCCTTTCTAAATTTGGTTAAATGTCACTCTCAGATTTTTTGACTATTCTGACCTATTGATAGTGAACTCCAAGAAATGACTTCTCAGAAATCCAGGATCATGTCTGCATTCAAAAAGGTTCAAGGACACTAACTATCTTCTTTTGGGGGAAGTTGGGTTTACACATCTGATGCAAATCACAATATATCTATCGCTGTTGTTTCTCAGGATCCTGCTGACAGTGGTCGTGATCTTCAGGATTCTGATTGTGGCAATAGTCGGAGAGACCGTGTACAACGATGAGCAGTCCATGTTTGTGTGTAACACCTTACAGCCGGGCTGCAACCAGGCCTGCTACGACAAAGCTTTCCCCATCTCCCACATCAGGTACTGGGTGTTCCAGATCATCATGGTGTGCTGCCCCAGCCTCTGCTTCATCACCTACTCAGTTCATCAGTCTGCCAAGCAGAAGGAGCGGCGTTACTCTACAGTGTACCTGTCCTTGGACAAGGACCAGGACTCCATGAAGAGAGATGACAGCAAGAAGATCAAGAACACCATTGTGAACGGAGTGCTGCAGAACACAGAAAACTCCAACAAGGAGGCAGAGCCTGACTGCCTGGAGGTCAAGGACATTCCTCACTCAGTCCTGCGAACTACAAAGTCAAAAATGAGGAGGCAGGAGGGCATCTCCAGGTTCTACATCATCCAGGTGGTGTTTAGAAACGCACTGGAGATAGGGTTTCTAGTGGGTCAATACTTCCTGTATGGATTCAACGTCCCTGCGGTGTACGAGTGTGATCGATACCCTTGCATAAAAGATGTAGAGTGTTACGTTTCCAGGCCGACAGAGAAGACAGTGTTTCTGGTCTTCATGTTTGCAGTCAGTGGCATTTGTGTGGTGCTGAACTTAGCAGAGCTCAACCACCTGGGCTGGAGGAAGATCAAAACTGCAGTGAGAGGAGTGCAGGCGAGGAGGAAGTCCATTTACGAGATCCGTAACAAAGACTTACCGAGGATGAGTATGCCCAACTTTGGACGCACACAGTCCAGTGACTCTGCATATGTGTAACTGCCTACATACATTGAGGAGGCTGCAGGACAGCTGTGTACAAAGCAGTTAACAAGAATGTGGAGCAAAAACATTCAACATTACAACTTATTTATCCATATTTAGTCTTGAAACAAAACATTCTGAGATTGAGGTGAAGGGATTTCATTTGTTTCCAGTGGAAGTCAACTTCTTTCAGAGATTTTCTGCTTCTATAAAAAATTGGAAATGAATCACACTGCATCACAAATAAGTGTAGTTACAATATATACCCCTTCACAGAATGTTTCTCCTTTTCCAAGAAATCTGAGATTTGAACGATGGTGAACAGAGCCTGTCTTCAAATGGAGTTCAGTGAGACTGGACTTTTTCCTTGAGATGAGCAGTCTATGTTGCCAAGCTTGTGTTGAATTTGGTGTGATTTGGTGTTATTTGTCTTATATGGACAACCAAGAGACAAATGAATCACATGTTTGTTTGTCGGATTAATAAGGAGAAGGCACTAATGAGGGTTTTCATTTTTGTAAAGTGCTTCTTAAAAGCCTAGGCTGATACACTACATGGTCAAAAGTATGTGGACACCCAAACATTCCCAACCTGTTACATGTGGTGACACCATGTTCATTCATTTGCTATAACAGCCTCCACTCCTTCAGGAATGTTGGAACCTGTTGCAGGGCTTTGTTCCCATTCAGCCAGAAGAGCATTAGTGATTTCCAACACTGATAGTGAGAAGGTCTGGCTCACTGTTGGTGTTCCACTTGATCCCAAAGGTGTTGGATGGGGTTGAGGTCAGGGCGCTGTGCAGCCCAGTCAAGTTCTTCCACAGCAAACTGGGAAAAGAATTTCTTCCTGACGCTGACTTTGAGCATGGGAACGCTGTCATTTTGAAAAAGGAATGAGCCTAATGTCTAAATTATTATTGTATGCTGGAGATTTCTCTTACAGGGGTACTCCAGTTATAACTGCAGTTATATAGTATTGCACTTGTATAACCCCAGACAAAAATTACACAAAGCATTTGCACAGGACTGTCCACATACTTTTGGCCAAATAGTGAATCAGATTTCAGTAGTTCTCTCATCTCGGCACACTGAGTATATTCTTGCATTTATAAGCCAAATGAACACGCCTATCTGCTTTGAGCTGTGATGGCGTTTTAATGACATTCCAGTGATTCCAAACTCTATTTTTACAGTAAAACACAATGTGGCAGTATCAAGGGCAAGATTATTTGGATATCATATTACATAACACATTCTTAGAGTATATCTCTCATCTCAAATATCTCTTAGCAATCACATTGTTCTGGATGCCTGCGCTTGCACCACCGACCTTAACCTAATGATCAATCCTTTGCTTTAGCTGAAGGAAAGTGGCATCTGGAAACCTGCCACCATTTATTTTTTCTATTACACCTAAGCGCCCATCTCTTTCATTTGTGATGTTTCTTGTTTTCATGTCATCAAGTGCCATTCATGTTAATAAATGTATTATATTACATACATCTATAGAGTATTATAATTTTATCCAGAGATATAAAAACACATGAAATTCCACTTTGGATTATCATGATATCATCCTCTATCATCTGAAGACCTGTATGGAAATGGTGTGCTGCTGTCATCTTTGATATCAATTTGCAACACAAACCCCAATCAGCCATTGCATATTCCAGGGTGATTTGAATCTAGATTCACTTGATTTTAATCAAGTGAAACATATATTTGAATTTCATTGGGAAACAGGTGATGCATTACTGTGGTAATGGTGCTACAATACTGTATGTCACTGTTAAATGAATATGATAAGCATCTGTAATAAAAGGGAAGCCATATGAACTAGATGAGTGTGTTGTATGTTGTTGAAGGTTTCAATAAAGGTGCCTACCAGGTCATCAGCAGCAGTGGCTGCTTTCATGTTGGACAGCCTTTATATGGAGAGAGAGAGATGGAAAATGATGGTGGGAAGACAGCTTGGGAAACTACAGTAAAGGATAAGGCTAAAATGATTCCACATTTTTCTCCAGTCCCATGAAAAAACCCAAACCAATACTTGCTGACTTCCCTACCCTGTCTGTGGCCTGGACTCCAAGCCCTTTGGTTCCTACTGAAGATGCAAATCTATAAAAACTCTTTTTATTTGTTTTTCAAGGTCAGTAATTTTACATCATTACTCAAACAGAAAGAAATAGTGCGTTTGTTGGGTACTATTTTCAGTAGTGAATTAATCCATCATTTGGTGTTCTAGTGAGTATTTCTGGTAGCAGGACTGTGTGTGTGGGATTGAGTCAAAATAAACCAAAGTGTGTGTTCATGGTAATAAAGGAACATGTCATCCAGTGCAGCAGTGGTTCATTGATGTAGTTTTTGGACAACAAAGATGTACACAAATCTTATTAGTACAGCGGGATGCATTCATTGCAAAATGTAGAATTTAGCCAGCTGTGCTATCTTTTGAAAACCATGTATCTCAGGTTCTTTTTAGAAAAAACTTGATTTGTCATTGATCCTTTACAGCTTAAGAAGACTTTCATTTTTGTCAAGTTAATGAACTCCTTTTGGAATATTTGAAAAACACAAAGCTGTGAACAGAACTGGTTTTCTTGTCTAACGAAAAGTTGAAATTTTGAAGACGTGTGTGTGTCTGGGGGGGGCGTCTATGATCTGACTCCTGTTTGAGACCCAGTATGGGAACCTCCTTTGTAAGATAGTTTATTTATGAACACTTATTGTAACACTTTAATTCACTAAAATTAAAAGCATAATAAAAATGAAAACAGGATCTTTAAACCTCTTTTCACTTTTATTTGAATACAAATACAAATAGAAATGATTTTCCTGCCTCAACAAATACAAATACAGATACAAATAGAAATACTGGGCCCTCTGCACATCCCTTGGCTCTGTAGTAATTTTCTTGATGATCATGTTCATAAACATCCTCATCATGTTACCTCTGTGAGCTTCTGGGGCTTTAATGAAAATCAAGCAGCTACTGTAGCTTTCAAATATGAATACTAATTCCCAGGAGTCTGAGCAGGGTTCGGGAGAGGTCAGTGATTAAAAAGTCACAGATGAATATGCAGGATGGAGAATTATCCTGACAGAGGGACTGTTTTAAACCTGCTGGATTGGATTATCAATTTCTAATATTTTCCAGTGCAACCTTCATGATAACACAGAACAGGTAAAAATATTTTCTGCTTAAAAAAAATTGCTGGAGGCTGAACACACATGAGAAGTGTGTTTTCACATCCTGTTATGAACACGCAGCATCCTTTGTATGCAAAGTATTGAGACAGATGTGAAGGCTGCAGCCAGCAGTGATACACTGAGGCAAGCCTTGATCTGATGTCAGGGCTTTGTTCTCACCATGCTTTTGAAACATTTGAATATGTAGAAGACTTCATCGGGTACAACAGACTGCATATTGATGACTTTTATTTTTATCCTGTGTCACAACAAGGATGCTTTTACACAGGGATTCCATTTATATTCTATTCTGCTTTACTCTAACTCTATTCTGTTCTGTTCTATTCTACAGTAATCTTTCGTATGTAATCGCACCAGAATGCACATGTGAAAACACCTGCAGCCAGTTAGGTCACTTAGTGTTTGAACACTATAAATAGGATTTAAGTTTGCTCTTTAGTGTGCACAACAATGGCGGTCAGTTTTGGAGAAAGTTAGAGGGAGAGGTGTTTTAGTAAAAGGAGGACTAGGACAAGAAGGAAGACAATGAAGAGGAGAAAGAGGAGAAAGAGGAGCAAGAGGAGAGAGGGGAAGGGGAAGAGGACAAGTCAGAAGAAAGAGGAGAACTGTCACAGATGAGAACCATGCCACTTTGGTTAACCATATAATCAACCTACAGGAGGCTGGTCAGAGGGTCCAGCCAAATTTTAGCCCTTACACTGCAGCGGGTGCCATCCAGACATTTTAAAATGAGAACAGGTAGTAAATCCTACCCTCTATATGATTTTACAATATTACACAATAAGGAGATCTTAGACTCTAAACATTTGCATTCCGCTTTTTGCAGAATTGCAAGGCAGCGCCCCACAGGAGGAAGTCATCACCTGTTCATACAAGAACAGCAACACCACATCACTGACAGCACAAAATTCAACAACATAAACAGATAGATAAACAGTCCAATTCAATTCAAATAAAAGAGTCTGATTGCTGTGGGGATGAAGGACCTCCTAAAGGAGCAGACTGCTGCAACTACTCCTCTGTTGTTCCAGGAGACTGTGGAGAGGGCGGCTGCTATTTTTTTTTCTTAGAGGGTCCAGTCTCCTGCCCAGCACTGAGCCCGCTTTTTTGACCAGTCTGTCCAATCTCATTAACAAGGACCCCTAGATATGTGTTGGTGCGCACCACTTCTATTTCCACCCCACAGATTGTCACTGGCTCCAGAGGGGGCTTAGACCTGCGGAAATCCACGATCATTTCCTTTGTTTTTGAGGTGTTCAATTGAAGGTGATTTTGTCGACTCCATTCACTGAAGGCTGTTATTAGATCCTTGTATTCGGATTCCTTGCCGTTCCTGATACACGCCACGATAGCAGTGTCATCCGAGTATTTCTGGATGTGGCAGGACTCAGAGTTGTCTTTGAAATCCGAGGTATACAGTGTGAACAGGAATGGAGCCAGTACAGTCCCCTGTGGAGCCCCCGTGCTGCTCATTACTGTCCCTGAAACACAGTTCCCCAAGGTTGTGAACCTTGTGTGAACGTCCTGAGGAGTTATTTTCAGCATGGCATTGGAAGGTACATGACCGTCAGCCCTATCAACGCACAACTCTCCAGAGTGATGGAATAGGCCTGTGGCGGCATTGATGGGAAGGCATGTCAAGGCTGGACACGCCACTCAAGAAGGTTCTTGCCCTGATGTTTGGCCAGAGAGGACATTGCTGGTGATACTGATGAGGTGTTGTGGCCAGATGCACATTGAAGATGGGATGGACTTGAACTATAATTGCATTATACTGTATGTTGTTGACAATACAGTACAGTAACTATGTTCATGTCATCTTCAGTGAAAGCAATTGTGTCTGATGCTGCTATGAGTATATGAGTCATGAGAATAAAGACATTTTTGTTTCCCCATTGCATTTTTGTTCATAATCTATATTTACAGTATGCTATAATTAAAAATGCTTGACTCCAGAATGAATGAAAGACTCTAGATAATAGTGTTGTATGCTTCACACATAAGCATAAAAAATATTAAAGAGTAGAATAAAGTAGTGCCCACTTAGTATCTGGGAAGAATTATTTACTTTACTTACTACTGTGTGAAGTAATAATGCAAAAATACCATTTTTAGAAGAGTTAATATAGTTTTTGATGAAGTATTTGCTTATTAGTAACATTTTTTATTATTATGTTTTGTATTTTGTGTATATGTTTCTGTTTTTTGTAAGTAGAGTTTTGATAAAGAGGGCTCTAGTTTAAGAAATTGTGTTTTAGCAATAGTAAAAACTATATTCTATGTTACTGGACTCTATTCTACTTTATTCTACTCTTGAATATCCACTGTACTCTGTTATTTGTGCTTTATCTGGTGGTGTTTGACTCTCTGAGATGCTCATGTGCACTTTTAGCTCACTATCAGATTTAAAATTTAAAAAGGCCTATGTTTTTACTGACATACTTGGCCTGTCTGTGTGTGTGTGTGTGTGTGTGTGTGTGTGTGTGTGTGTGTGTGTGTGTGTGTGTGTGTGTGTGTGTGTGTGTGTTTCCTCAGGAGAATATACAAAACCAGCCAGAGCCACTCAGCTTCTTCAGACAAACAGCCTCTCATCATTAATATTTATACCCCGCAGCAGCTGACTGCGTACACTTATGATCAATAGCTGTGTTTGTCAAACACAGTGTGTCAGAGAATGCAATGGATGCTTGACTGGTTTTAAAAGAAGCTTTTGACCTAGTTCAGTTTTCACTTGAAACCATCATTGAAATGATGAAATTGGCTCTCTGTAGTTTTCTCTGAAGGGGCTTAAAGAGTCCAGTGTATATGCCTGCTGCTACAGTGGAACGGGTCTAATTATTAAGTCTACAGTTTGTAGAACACAGGTGCACCACATAGTGCGATGACTCCCTCAAATACAAGCAAATGAACAAATCTTTATTCTGATGCTGAATTGACCGGATCAGTGGTGTTGAGTCATGCTAGCAGCATGACATCAGCAGGGATGGTTGTCTGGTCTGTCTGTCACTTGGTTCACCACAGTGGTCCAAACGGAAATCTCAACAACTATTGGATTGGTTGTCATGAAATTTTGTACAGAAATTCATGTCCCCCTCAGGGTGAATTATAATAACTTTCTGTGTTTTCATTGTTAAGATATTTCAGTCGGAACCAAAGGGGTGGACAGACTGACTGACACTGACATCCATTGTTCACACTGTAAACATTGACATTTTTGTTTGTTGACACCTGTGCAAGTCCTTTGGATTTTGGAGGTCACCTACATCATGCCTGTGATCCACATGCTCTTTCTTCTTTTTTGCTGACTGCCCATTGGCAGAGCAGCATACAGGTGCATTACTGCATTGATGAATTTTGGAATACCTCTAGCTCTGACCACTCCTCCAGTGCTGATATATAGTTCATCTTCAGATTTATTCTGTTGATAACTCCAACACAGTTAGACAGAATTTTTGTTATCTGGCTGGCTTTAATTAGTAGTTCACACATAGTAGTTCACATTCTTTCATTTACTTTCTGATATAGCATTTCTGAACTGCATCAGAGTCGGCTATTGCACAGGTATGTATGGAGCGTTTGGATCCCAGCTGATCGGCCTCTGGGAGAGTAGCTTTCCTTCGAGGAGCAGTGATGAAAATGGCCTCTGTGTGGACGTGGTGGTAAAGGAGGTATCTCATCGGTATTGGACAGTATTTTGCTGAGGAGTGTGGATCAGGGAGCACGAGCAGGAGGTAAGATGCAAGTCTGTCACAGGTCAAACTGAGACAAAAGGGAGGGAAACGGATAAGGTGCGCCTAAATACTCTATTAAGCAGAAATGGTACGTTTACAGGGCGTGGTTTTTCTTCATAAATTTTGTTTATGAATCTCTAAAACCATGTAGTGGCACTAGAAGGATAATGACTAAGCCTGTATTGCTCCTGTGAAGTCGTTTGCTGCCCAAGTGTCGTTGTAACTGATTGGGAGTGAATCAGGATGTCGCTAAAAGAGAGCATTCAGTGCTGAGTCAACCTTCCCTTGAGAAATAAAAGGTTAAAAAAATATGTCATCCTCTGTCTGCTCTACTATCACTTACCATACCATCAAAAAAAGAATCTTCAAATCCCCCTTATTTAAAGAGTTTGGTTTTTTTTAGCATCACATTTGAAACCATCATGTGAGTGTAGGGCGGCAGCATCAGACTCACCACAGTTCAGTATCTAGTTTTCCCTGACAGATAAATGACGAGACATCAAACAGAACACAAATATTCCTCCATCCACCACAATCACAGTGTTCCCCTCTACCTGTCTGTCCCTGTTCAGCACAATGAGAGCCGCTCCTCTCCTCTCGGCTGGAGCAGATTAAGGCTTCAAAGCGAGTCACTGAGCCATGAGAAACAGGAGTGGAGCTGAGTGATGTTTTAAGCTCCCCTGAGATTTAATCACATATATAACAACACTCCGATGTACTGTCCAATAGAAGCTGTATCAATTTATATTCATGAGAAGGATTTCATCTCATGGATGTAAGAATAGCATTAGGCACAGGGGACAGCACTTCAGCTAAAGAACGCACCAAGCTACACTGACTGAAATGTCACAGTGCTGAGTCATACTTAAAGGTGTGAAGTTCCACATTCAGGGACAAACAGAATTAAATACATGGGCGGCTGTGTCTCAGGAAAAGTGGGTCGTCCACTGATCAGAGGGTGGGTGGTTGTATCCCTGACTCCTCCACTCCTCACGTCGAAGTGTCCTTAAGCAAGATACTGAACCACAAATTGCTCTCGATGGCTGTGCCATCAGTGTGAGTGTGTGTGTGTGTGTGTGTGTGTGTGAATGGGTGAGTGAGCATTAGAAACATTTTGTCCCAGCAGGGATAATGAAAGCCAATAAGAACACATAAAACAAAGAAAAGAGTCGGTTCAGCTCGACCCAGTGTGAGCACAGTTCCTAACTGAAGCCTGGGCACCAAGCCATTTCTATCAGACCACAGTAAAGATCAGAGGGGCTGCTGTGGAACATAAAGAAGGCACACACGACGATGACTCATGCAAGCTCAAGGAAATCAAACCCTGAGTCACCTCAGTCTACCTGTCATCAATATGCAACCCTGGCTGCCAAATTCTGACAGACTGCAAAGACAGTCTACTGTACAAGAGCAGAGAGACTGTACATGTCTCAGAATGAGCAGCCTTTGAAACTTGTTTTAACATCTGTAGGAAGTGCTGTCAAAGCAAAGCTGGTGTTTTGTTGTTATCAACACTTTCATTCTAGATATATTTTTGACTGCTGGTACTGTGGAACTGCTGTCATTCACACAGCAAGTATCACCTCAAAGACTTGAGAGCTTGATAAGTGCTAAAAAGCAGCGCAGAGTCTCACCTTTCTATGGATGAAGTGCTGTCAGTGCAATATAGTGATTTTGAGGAATTACCCTACAGCAAGTTACATACTGTACATATCCATTTTTAGTCTGACTTGTATTTGCTACTAATCTTCTTTAACTTTCCATTTCACATTAGAGGTAAAACATTATTTCAAGATGAAATAAATGTTTGTGTGCATTTATATTTGCCAAATTGTATAAGAGTTAGCCCTGTACAGGGGGAGAAAGATTCTTATTGGATTTACATTCATTAGTCAAATTGAAGGTTTGTGTCAGACTTCAAAGAAAGAGGACAAGCAAGCAGTGAGAGTGAATGTTTTGGCCCATACCAGCTGTGTAGAGCTTTACTGTCACCCAACAACTAGACACCACAACAGTTAGTTGTAGTGTTCTACAGATGCAGCAGCTGTGGCTCAGGACGTAGAGCCGGTTGTCCACTTATCAGAAGTTCGGCAGTTCGGAGCCCGGCTCCTCCATTCCACACGTTGAAGTGTCCTCAGGCGAGATACTGAACCCCAAATTGAATTTGAAATCCAGAATTTTAAGCTTTGTGATTGGCTGACCGGAGGACTTGCCGCTCAGAAGTATTTTCTTCACTGTCAACATGTTTAGGTTTTCTTTTAATGATGTCTTTAACATTTCTCAACACAAAAACACAAAAGTGTCCTTGATAATTCAACAATATGATATGATAGGTTAATGTTAAGGCTATCAGTTTTAAATCAAGGTGTTTTTGTCAGTTTTTAATTGCAGATGCGGCTTTTTCCTAGAAGTGGAAGTGAGAGCACACCGAGGAGTTTAAGGGGCTGGTAAACACATTTGTGTAATTAGATATCAAATATATAATTATTAGATAGGTGAAAATTCATTTTAAGCATATTTTACCAATATTTAACAGTGTCCTCAGTTGTTGACTATATTCACATGATAGCTGAGGTCAAGAGCTCTCTTTAAGTTGGTTCCATGTCTGCAGCCCCTTTTTATTGCTGAATATGGACAGAGGTCAAGGTTCAAAGGTCAGTATTTCAAAGCAGGAGTCATCCTTCTTCCGGCTAAAAGATATAGTTAAAAATGTTAAAAAATGTTATCATGAAAATGTGGCTTAAAACTGAATAAAAGTCCATTTCTAACAGTTTATGTGGAACAAACACAATGCTGATGTATTATCTTGTAGTGTGTAAGTTACTCTTTGGTAGACGCCATTGCAGCGGACAAACACAGCGGGACTCATGCATCTTGTGCTAACGTTAGTTTACTCTGTGTTGACGTATGATGCTATTGACATGCGACCAAATGAAACGGTCCGTTACTTTTATTAAATTACATATTTCTCTGGGTTTGAAAATTGTTGGTAACAAGAGAGATAATGTAAGTACACAACTCAACAACATATAGAACATAGGTCTAGTTGTTTTTAGACATTTTCATGTGGAATAATTACATATTATACCTTTAACTGACTGGGTTTCCCTCTCCTCCAGTGTTTAGATTTCTCTTCCCAAGTGGTCCTGGATGGAAACATTGATTAATCAATCACCATACTTAGAGCACATCAGCTTATTTCATGTGCAGATCTACCCTTCCTGGTATCTGTCTTTTTGTGTAGGAGTTGTGAGAGTTTGTCACTGCAGGTGAGGACAGAACAGGTGTGATCTTGGCAGGCAGAAAGGCTAATGAGCGCATGCCTCAGTCAGGGCAGATCAGTCAGTGAAATCAGAGTGCTGCCTCTGTGGCACCAACACGTTCTCAGTTCGGTACAATTTTAGTAAAGCAGAAAAAAAAGAAAGAAAATGACATTTTGGTCTTTTATTTTGAAAAATGTAAATATCCAACAATTGCTAATTAGTGGAAAAAGTGTAGTTGTGCCCCAGTGGAAATGACACTCCCAAGCCGTCTCCATGGTAGGCCACTGGAAATGTTGTTTGAGGGGGGACAGGAAGTAGTTAATCCCTGGACAGCAGGCAAAACAGGAGCTGTGAACCCACTGGAGAACCTGGGAACAAACTGAGTCAGGAGCAAAAAGGTGGGCCATTACCTGTGGGGTGGGTGCACGATTATATTGTCCTTTTCAACCATTCCTGTTACATTCACCTTTCAAGTAACACCTGAGAGTTTTAATGCAGGAGTGTTACGGATAAACAGCCTTTGTAAGTGGTATTCATTTACTTTATCACTGTTAACCAAGATCAGTGACATAGGAGAAGCTGCAGCTAATATATGCAGAAGATTCTTTGAACTTCTGTATCAAGAAAAAGGCCTAACATTGACTGTAGTTGTTGTTTAAAGTGATTCAGATCATCTGAATCTTGGTGTCATCTGTTTGGTCCACTCCCAGCCCCTTTAGAGATCACACACAGCTAAACCAACAAACAATGAGCGAGCTGTGTTTGAATTTGTTCTTGTGTTCTGTGTCTGTTGTTCCAGCTTCGTCTTCATCTCAGCATCACACTGTGTGACATCACGGGTCATGCTGCTGACACGCAGGTTTGGAGGTCATTCTGTGATGTGACAGACTGTCGTGCTGTGAAATATCTGCTGTGACATCCCAGGGTGCAATGTGCTGACACCTGGAAGTGCTCACCACACCACCATTACCCAGGATGCTCTGGGCCAGCAGTGGTTATCAGGGAGAAAGGATGGTTCATTTTGGGCAACAGGACATCCTCAACCTCACCCCTTAACCCACCCAACTGGAAAAACAGAGTTCAGTCAGGCTGCAGAGCTGTCAGTCACCTGGTGTGTGTGTGTGTGTCTGTGTGTGTGCGCATGCGCTGACTGCAGTCCTGGTGTGCTCTGGTACAGTCAGTCTGGACTGCTGTGAGAGGCCTCCTAGGGCCCAGATGATGGAGTAAGATTATTGCGTCAGCCAGCAGAGTTTAGGCTTTACCCTGCCTGTAAATCTGAAGACAACTCCTCACTTTAGAGCGGTACATCACGTGCTAGAGCACAATCCAAGGACAGTTCAGCAAACGGGATGCAGGTTTAAGCATTGGCTTCACTTTCAGACCCAGAGCTACCCGCTTGGCGTGAACCGAGTGTCATGTGCTTAAGTGAAAAAAATCACGATGATGATAGATGAAAGTGTCCAGAGAGATTTCAATTTTACACTGATATGGAACAAAAAGATGAAAAAAGGTTTTGTAGGCCTGGGACAATATGCTTATCTCCCAATTCAATACTATCACAATACCTGGGTGCCAATTTGATTTAGAATTAATTATCAATTCAAACCCAGTTCTCAATTAAATGACTAGAAAAGTCTTTTGCTCCAGTATACTGTGTACCAAACCATTCACTGGTGTCCTTAGTCCACTGAAATACAATATGAAACATAACTGGCTGCTAAGATAAATGGTCCTCAACCTTTTTATTTTTAAAAGTTTATTGCATTAATTAACATGAAAGCATGTTAGTCTCCTGCCTGTGTGTGTGTTGGTCCATCAGTCTCGTTTCTTACTGCTGATTGCTGCTCCGCTTCACCAACGTTGGAGTGACGTTGTAGAAAGAATTCATAATATACCTTACGTTTGTCTCTCAAAAGGTAATTATTAAATCAATACATGCTTGCAACCGCTGCCTTTTTTGAAGATTAATGACAAGATCATTTGCACACTGCGCACTGTCCTGGTGCTACACCGCTCTCACAGTGAATCCACCCTTTTTTGTTTGCCGGAATTTTCAACTAAGGCCAATGAGGTAGATAGGCAGTGAAAACCCTGACACCTGTACATGTAGGAGCTACAATCCAATCCAAAACACAGTGGAAACCACCTTTAGTAACCATGTCTGTCCTGCAGATTACCATCTAATTGACATTTGTATATTTATCACATCAATATAAAATAATGCAACAGGCAGCTTTGTTATTTACTGAATTTCACTGTTTCACCGTTTTGAAATACAGCACAGCTGCTTAAACACTTGTTTCACTGCTGCATCTCATTGGCTCATTTTTGGCAGTTTGTCATGTGGAGTATCAGGAATGGACCCAAATGCAGAGACTGACATGTAGCATTGATGAAAACCTTCTTTATTCCTGGGACTGGGCAGGCAAAACAGAAGCTGGCTGAACCAAGAGGGCACAAACTCAACAGAGCAATGATCTAATGAAGAACAGAAAACCAAGACTTCAATATAAACTAACTAATAAGGGAATGGGGAACAGGTGACTGGACACAAGGGTAGGCTGGGAAGGCAGGGCTAACGAAGGACAATGCTGGGAAGGTGTGAAGGTGACAGCGGACTGGGAGACTGGGGAAGAGCACTTAAACATGGGGCAGGGCTAACGAGGATGAATGCAGGGCAGGTGTGAGGAGGAGTAAATGGACACAGGAGGCGAAAACACAGAAAAACGTCCAAACCAGAAAATTAAAAACACCATAAGCACAGTCCAACCAATAAAGGCAACCCAAAGGACAGAAAGTCCCTCAAAAAGTCCAACTCAAAACAGAAAAAGTCTGAGGGCATCTGATGGTTAATGACCACCAAGGAGTTCAAAAGAACAACAAACACCACAAAGTCCAGGCAGGATGGTAAATGGACTGTAGCCACTCAAAGCACTTTTATACAACATATCCATATGCTGAATGGGTACAGGGGCTAGGTCCCAACCATTCACCATTCAATTTGGGGTTAAGTATCTTGCCCAAGGGGGAGCCGGGAATCAAACCACCAATCTTCCAATTAGTGGACGACCCACTCTACCTCCTGAGCTACATCCACCCACAATGTGCCAGTAAGCCTCAAGGAGACTGTGGTGCATCCCAAGTCTCTTAAATTGCATCCACGTTTCCCTCACTTGCGTCTTTTCCTTGCGTCTTAGTCCCGCCCACCGAGGATGCGAGGAGAGATGCAAGGAAACCATGGGTACATCTCAAGTCTCTTAAGTCATGTCTCCTCGCTCCTCGCTCCTCGCCCGAACCGGAAGTTGTTCCTGACTTGGGACGCCATTTTGACAGGCGTCCCAAGTCTCTTATTCTGCCCCGAGGAGCGAGGATCGAGGAGGGATCTCTGAGGAGCGATGAGCGAGGAGACATGAGAGCGGATTTTCCGGAAGTCTTTTACCGGCTGACACGCCCCCTCATTGGATATCAGTTATTGTGATTGGACGCTCCAGTTGATCAAACTGATCTGATACATCACTGCAGTTTCATACCGAAGTGGAGACAGATAACAGATTGAATTTAAGTGTTTCACTCCCAAGTTTCATGTATTACTTGTTTTCTTATTCATCACATAGTTAAAAATCTGTTAATTGTTGGACAAAAGAACCAAAAACAACTTCATTTATTAGAGATATTTTCCCCTCTGGCTGACAGACAGACTCTTCCTGACTTTAATTTGATCCATAATAACAGTTAAACACATCTAGTGTCGGTTTGATATGAGTCACATCATTTCAACTTTCCCTGAAACATTTTGCCAAATACATATTTGGCAGATCACACCCTTATTATAGTCTGGGTTATTGAATTATTAATTCACTATCAGGATTATCAAAAGATACAGATGCAGATAATCAATAAATAGTATAAACGCATTCTGTGAGTAGAAATGTTTCCTGATCCTCTGAGCAGGACTCAGTTTAAATGCAGAATGCAGGTTGTTATAGCGGTGATATTAGTATTAACACAGTCCACAGTCCACAGTGCAGACACAAATCCATCAAAAGTTTCTACAGATGTTTATAGCCGACTGTGATCAGCCATCGACTACTTGAAGCTCATTAAATAGCATTAGTGTAAGAATTATTTTGCTTTTTGATCCATATAAGCACTTGATCACTGTAACCATGATCACTATAAGCAGTTTCCACTGTATGACAGTGGACAACACTAATAACCCATGGAAACACCTGGCAACAAAGGCTACAGAACAGACGGTCAGTAGTGAGCATGTGACAATCTGATTTCATGATGAGGAGAAAGAGGAGGTAACTTTGTAACCAAAGTGTTCAGCGCAGGCTTAAGCCCGGGCTTTTGACATTCAGGGAGCATTTTTACATTCACCTCAAGTTTTGGAACTTACCTGTTTAAAACATTTGACTGGTCATTTTCTCTGTTTTTCATATTGTCAACCAACAGTCCCTCACTGTGGATGTGCTGAAACGCTGCATTTACAGAGCTTTGTTAGCTTGTTGTGCTACATAACATAACCTCTTGTTTTGTCCTACATTATGAATTTCTTACAGAACCTCAATAAAAAGTCAAGAGGTTGTGTTATGTAGTACAACAAGCTAACAAAGCTCTGTGAACAGGATGCGTTTCTGTGCATGCTCAGTGGTGTCTGCTGCACTACTAACCTCACATCTGAGGATTACAGTCTTATCACTGTTTTTACTCTTTGCAGCCATTTCTAAACAACTTAAAGTCTTATTGGAACATGTCACCCAATGCAGCGGTGAGACTCACTGACATGTTTGATAGTTTTTGGACACAGCACAGAGGAATGAGATATATCACACACAGTACTTTGCACATGAGATTTGTTAACAATAAGAAAAATATAGAAAATTGTCAACCTTATCATAACAGTATATAAATAATAAAAAAATCACAAAAAGCATTTTCTATATGCATAAGATATAAGCAGTTCTATATGTTGTTGAGTTGTGTACTTACATTATCTCTATTGTTACCAACAATTTTCAAACCCAGAGAAATATGTAATTTAATAAAAGTAACGGACCGTTTCATTTAGTCGCATGTCAATAGCGTCATACGTCAACACAGAGTAAACTAATGTTAGCACAAAATGCATGAGTCCTGCTGTGTTTGTCCGCTGCAATGGCATCTACCAAAGAGTAACTTACACACTACAAGATAATACATCAGCATTATGTTTGTTCCACACAAACTGTTATAAATGGACTTTTGTTCACTTTTAAGCCACATTTTGTTTTTAACTATATCTTTTAGCCAGAAGAAGGATTTTAGTCTCTGGACGTTATCAAGAAACAACTGGGCAAACGTTAGTAGCAGCTCGGCTAACAGCCCTTCCAAGAAGTCTGTGATCACCAAACATAGCCAGAGAAATATTGATTTTTTTTTAGGTGAAACAGGTTTAAATAGTTTTTTTTTTAACAATTTCAGTTTGCGTGTACATTTGTTTTTGGATAATTTGGGTCCCGAGAGGAACCGTACAAATGTCTGAATGTAAAGTTATTAAGATTAATAGCTCGAACAAGTGTTAGCAGCAGCTCAGCTAACAGCCGTCCGGTGGTTTTTGAGGTATTTTTAAGTTAAAACAGCTTTAATTCATATTTTAACGATTTTAATCTGCGTGTACTTTTGTTTTTGGAGAAGAGGAGACCTCTGTGGATAATTCGGCTCCCGTGAGAAACCGGACGAACGTCTGGATGTAAAGTTATAAGATTGATAAACCGAACAAGTGTTAGCAGCGGCTCAGCTAACAGCCTGTATCTGACGTCCGTGGGTCGCCGTACATCATCGGAGAAACACTGATCTTTTAGATGAAACAGCTTTATTCAGTGTTTTTACCTGTAATCAGCGGGTCTGTTTGTTCTGGAGAGGAGGAGACCTCTGCGAGTAATTCGACTGCTGGTATAAACACCCTGAACCATGAACACCGGAGTTATCCTGTCCATGAAGCTGATTATTTAACAACGAAGACAACAACTCCCATGATCCCTTGCTACTTCACACCGTCATCACACTCCGTCTTTTGTTATTGTGCGTTTAATTCTAATATACCATTTTTTGGTCATTTGTTGGAAACCATCTGCTGATAAACCTGGAAGTGTTCTAATTTAGAGTTGAGAGATTAAAATTCAGATGATCAGATTAAAGTCTAATGCAGAATAATGAATATAAAAGCATAGACAGTATATTATATACATTTTACACAGTTTGATTTCTTTGCCCAGTATATCTCAGTTAGGGTATAAGAGATGTTTAGAACACGATCAGTTACCCTGTCTGGTTTTATGGGAGAACTTCTTACATATAGTGGGAAGCATTTTGATCTTAAGTTAGTCTAAAATGCAGATAAAAACCAAATTTATTTTTTCACTAGATCCAAAAATATTAATTTGTACAACCTCATCATCACAATCAAAAGTGGCACCAATATTGAAAGAGAGTCATGATGTACAAATACCTCGGCATTTGGATTGATGAGAAGTTATCTTTCAAAAATCATGTCACTTTTTCTTTAGGTCAGTTTTAGATTATGGTGACTATGGTGACGGGTATGCTTCAGCAGCGACTTTAAAACCCCTGGATGCTGTCTACCGTTCTGCACTCACTTCATTACTGCTGATGCTTGTAACATCATCACTGCATCCTGTACAAAAAAGTTGGGTGGTCCTCTCTCTCAGAGAGGTGAGATTTGCACATGTATGTGTTTGTCTACAAGGTCCTTATTTGAAAGCTGCCTTCTTACATGAATTCCTTGCTAGTTTGGACCACATGAAACTAGAACTAATGATCGGCTTCTGCTCTATGTCCCTCGTGTTCATACAGAGTGTGGTAGGACTTGAACCTGGAACACACTACAAAGCACGAATGAATTCATTGGTAACTCCTGGTTATTTTAAATCCACAGTCAAACCTTTTAACTTCTGTTTTTATTTATTTTTAATTGATTTTGTTGTTTTATTGATTGTCCTCTTTCTTGCTCAATGTCATTGCAAATCTCAATGATTTTCTAGTTTAACTAAATACAAATAAATCAAATTTCTTGAGTCGTATCTTTCTTCATATATTATATATTTCTTTAATCATATGTTGGGATAAAACACTAACCTGGCAACTCTGCAGAAATCTTATTATACCATTAACATTATATGGATTTAAAAGATTAGCAAGATTAAGATAAGCAAAAATATTTAAGGGACACTTTGACATTGGAAGAGACATGTCCTTACCCAAATCTACTTTGTTAATAAATGGACATAAACAGTGACAGAGCCTGTTCTTACGTACATAACAACAGGGTTTGTTATGATATCGTGCTTTGCCCTAAACACCTTAGAAAACATTATCAGATTACTGCAGCGCCAGAGAAAGGGTGCAGTGAGAGGACAGAGCTCCCAGTCAGTTACTTTCTGGCAAGCGCACATTCTCCAAGCGTGTGGAGGCGGCGCCGGCGCTGGCGCTGCTCAGGGAGAGGGGTGTGAGAATCCTGACCTACATCGATGACTGACTGGCTGATTCTCATCACATCCAGGCAGGAGGAGGAAGCCCACACACCTCTGATCATCTACCCACATCATGCAGCTGGGCTTCACCATCAACCCAAACAAGAGCACCCTGCACCCTGCCCTACCTCGCCCTTCACTTGGACTCCTACGCCATGACTGCATGACTGTCACAGGAGCAGATGGAGGCGTTATTGCAGCTGAGCCAACACATGAGGTCCCCAGTCTCAGAGTCAGCAAGGGGTGTCATGTATATATATATATGCATATATACTAGATTTCAGGGCATTCTATAAAGATAGTAAAGAGTTGAACTAACTGTGTTGTAGGCTGTTATAGCCTTTGTGAAGTATTCCTAACATTTGATGGGTCACTTCAACTAAATTAACTTGGATAAGAGCTCATTCAACAGCAAACTGTTAACTATGAGGTGCCACTAGCAGGGAGTGAATCTTTTTATTTTATTTTATCAAAGGAGGTGTAATATGCTATTCTCATGTTGCAATGTTAGAGATGCTGGGAAAAACGGATGGATGTTCCACTAACAGACAAATGTCTGCTTTCAGTGATTAACAGCCTAAAAGAAAGTTCTGAATTCCCCTTTAACAGGTTTTGCCCTGGTTTCATCCGCTACTGTCCCTCGATGGAGAGAGACCATTAGCATATTTGGGATTGGTGTTATTCAAAGCAGAGAGTATGATTGTGTCTGGCCTCTTTAATCATCCAGCAGCCGGCAGCATGTGTGGATTATGGGATTTGCATCTGCCTCTCTGTCTCATTGTTTTTCAGGTGAAGTAGGCCAGTGGTTTGGGACACCAGGACTAAAGCCAGCCTGGTTGCCACAGCCCCCACAGCCCAGTGTGAACCCACCAAAGTCCACTGCAAAAAAAATACAGGTTTTACTACTCAGTCCTTCCTCTGACTCTGGAACAGTCTGCTGCCTGTTGTTTATTTCAATCTGTGTCCTCACTCTGATCCTTTCTATATTGTGACAAAAGCTCAGAACTCATAAACAGAATCAAAAAGACATCAGTATTGTACACAATATTTGACAGACAGATGACATCACTGTGGTGACCCTTAGGCACCAAAGATAGAGACAAAAATGTCAGTGGTGGGAACTGTCATTTTCTGGACTAACTCAGCTATCAGTTATTCATTATGATGTTTGTTTTATATCTCAGCAACAAACCTATTAAATGAATAGTACAACCTTTTCAGAAATACACATATAGCTGTCTTCCTGGGAGCAAGATATTCAGATAATCTCAGGGGTGTGTGTGTGTGCGTGTGTGTGTGTGTGTGTGTGTGTGTGTGTGTGTGTGTGTGTGTGTGTGTGTGTATAGGACAGAGCTGGAGTCAGGACTAGCTAGCTTTAGACTGGAGGCAGGAGACACAGCAGCAGCACGCAGAGACAGAGCTCCGTCCACATGCATCACACTCCAGGGGCCAGATGCATAAACCATGCGTATGCACAAAAACCATGCATACGCCTTTTTTTTTTTGGCATTTACACAGGTATTTGTAAAAATGCCAATAATGATTGATTGATTGATGATTAATTACTTTTGTGTTTAACTTTATCATCCTTTTAATTTACATAGGAGTCACCATCTTATTTTGCTGTTAATATCATTTTTATTTTATCTTTAGTGAAGTGGCTTTAGATATTAGTGCTACAAACGCAGTGATCACATGTGATGGTGATGGTCTACAGTCCATGTGATGCATTAATGATGTGGACGCTATGACGACGGTCTGTGAAACAGCACTTTTTCTTTCCTGTTTGTTCCACTGATAGGTGGACAGACTGGTGATATGAAAACGGCTGGTTCAGGGCATCTTCATCCATTTATGGTCAATTGTAGGAGTGGAAATGAGGCTCGTGCATGTGCGCCCACTTCCTCCAATGACTGAGATTTATAAAACACAACCATGTGTAGATGCAGGGCTTTATAAATCTGAGCAAAAGAATGTGTATGCATATTTATGGCTTTGGCCATACACACAGTTTTAGTCATGAATCTACAAAGTTTAATGCACCTGGCCTCAATTTCATTTATTTGTTTGTTCAAATACACTTCTCTTCTTTTTAAGTGCCAAATGGCAGCTGCAGGTATGTAAATGGAACATTTAGTTGTAAATGTGTCTCTTCCCTCCTCTTCACTCCCTTGTGTGTCTGCTTTTTACTTGTCTGTCACATCTGTCTCTGTCTGTTCCATCTTGTTTATGGGTTCCCTCTTTCTTACGCCTTCTTTCCTTTTCTCTTTCTTCTTTATTTCCTCTTCTTCCTCTTCTCAGTCTCTTGTTTCTTTCTTTAGCCAGACTGTCTCTTCTCCTTTTTTTTCCTCTTCCCTCCGTTTACTCTCTCCTCTTTCATCCTTCTCTGTATCCCTTTCCTCTCTTTGTCCTCTGTTGCTGACCTCTTCTCCTGTGCACTGCATGTCAGGCAAAGATCCATGTTTGGAAGACTCTGATGTCCTCAGAAGTTCTCTTAAAACGATTGCTTTCCTGGTTTCTGTCCTTCTTTTGGTGGTGGGACATTGTGATGGATGCGTGCGGTGTCATGGTCTCAGGCCCTGGCTTTGGCAAGTAGAGACAGGTAAGCACTCCGCTTTATTGTCCCCTCCTCAGCGTACGCTGCTGCTGACCCAAAACCACAGAGCTAAGCACTGCCCCCTGCTGTCAGCATGGGAAAATGTACAGTATCTGCTGTGTGTGAGTGTTGGTGTGTGTTCTCCTCGTATCTCCACATGTGGTTGGTCTATTTTTGGTAGCAGTAGCAGCTTGGCCAAAATGCCTCCATCACATAGCAGGCTGGGGTTATTCCTCATCCAAATCTTTGCAAAGATAAAACCATATGTGGTTAAGAAGGCCAGAGTATATCTCCCATCTGTTACCACAGCGATCGAAAGCTTTCTGCATACTGCGTTTATTTAAAAAGGCAATAAAGATGTGAGCTTTATTTATTTTCATACAACACACAGTGAAGCTGGACATTTCAACCCTTTATCCAGCATTTCAGCTTGTCTGTTCACTGTTTAACTAGCTTTTACAGCACATGGTGTTCAGGTGTGACAGCTGAGTCAGGTTGGTGGGAGCATCTCCTGTGCTGTCAGCCTACTGTAGCTGGCAGTTCACTGGTTATTGTGACCGTACATATATCAAAGAACAGCCTCACAGCAATGCATAATCCTTTTTTGTAATTACATAGTGCTGCCCTCATTGTAAGTATACCAAGGTCATTCACAATCTACAGTGTAGTACAAAGTCAAGAGATTGCTATATGTTTACAGAGCTGGCCAAGTTCTGTAAACTGAACTGTTTCTGCACATGCTCAGTGGTGTCTGCCGTACACAGAGCTACTCTCCACAGACTGAAAACATGAGATTTGTTGTGAAGAAAGATTTAGAGAATCAGCAGTTTCATCCCTGAAAGTCTGATGTGTTGACCCATCCATCCACTCTGACCTCCTCCCTATGGGAACTTCATCATTCTATATTAACTAGAGATATCAATGGTTAACCTTTAATGGGTTAACTGCCGAGAATAGTTTGGACCAGTTACACATGTCAGTCTACTGGTCTTGTCGCTACTGCAGAAAGTCAATGTGTCAGGCTGCCAAATATCACTGTGACAGATAAGGAGCTCAAAAAGATAAACAGGCAGTCTTATGGCTGCCAGAGAAGATCATTTTTGGCAGGAGAGTGTGTGAGTATGTAACTATACTATGATGTAAGTATATGGAAAGCTTGGAAAGGAAGGGAGGCAGGACATCCCAAATGTTAACATCACCTCATTTCATCTTTTGCAGTCATCATAATTACTACAACTAGGGGGCACTGTCACTGGAACGGTGCATTCTTTTATAAAAGCCACCTCAGGTTCAGCCCATGTGACCAGAGCTCCCAGTGTCTAATCACCAGTATCTCTCTCTCTCTCACACACACACACACACACACACACAGCAGCGGACAGGCTCGTCGTTACATCTCTGATAACACAGCAGGAGGTTCAGATTAATGACCCCCGGGTTATACCACAGATATAAATAGAGTGGGGAGGAAGCACAATCCAGTAAGTGTGACATATGATGCCGTACAAGATGGGGGTATCAGTGCATGTATGTGACCGAACATGCCTGTCATTGAGAGGAAAATGGAAGCATGGAGCGAGTGAATGAGGGATAAGGAGGAGGAGGAGGAGGATGATTTACTTTCAGGAATTTATGATGTTCAGATCTGACATCAGCCCCTCAACAGCAGCTGCAGTCTCTTTGTTCAACTGTTTTTGAGTCCAAACCTGTAATCAAGCAATGGGTCGTTTGGTCAAAGACTTAATAAAATGACCTATGTTTATGTCTATGTCTTGTGGCCATAACATGACTGTCTCTAAGAATCAGAGGAGGAAGCAGATTGCCTTTAATCCACCATGAAACCTTTGTCCCAAAAATACACACATGCAGGCAAACTCCACTTTAACAAGTCAGCAGTTATAAAAAATGTGTAAAGCATTTTGTTAAAGCAGGTGAGCATTGTCTGGAAAACATCACATTTATTCACTTTACATGGAGCTGAAATTAATACCAAATTATGTTAAACGTTTGCTGGATGAGTTAGTGTCTGTTTATGAGTCATAAGAAATGAAGCATAAATGTATTCACACACACACACAGTTAGGGTCCTGCATTATAGAGGCCTGACAGGTGCACTAGAAAACTCACAATACTCGATACATTCCAGACTCAACTGTACTGAGACAATTCAAACACTCAAACTTAAATAATGGTAATTGAGTTTGGTCCCCTGAGCTCAGCAAAGCAGTGTGAACAGTTCACTCCTTTGACATCATAGTTACACGCTCCATTGATTTCCTCATTTTCACCAATAGTATAGGTCAACCAGAGCAAGTTGACCTTTCTCCTGCACGATGTGGTTGACCTCTTGCCAATTCCAAATAACCCAAAGATCTGGGGCAAAGAAGAAGACCCATCTTGTAAGCAGTGTAATGATCACATCTTAACCAGATGTCCCAAAGCACTGGGAGAAGACAAATATACATGGGTGCACAATGTAGTCTTAACACAAACTGCCAAATGGACCAACCTGCAGAGGGTCAAAGCCAACAAACACCAGGCATTGTATGTATTTTGTGAACAACTAACTTAACACACCTAGAATATATGTGTTGTTTGGACTTGATTCCGAGAGTGAACATAACAAACTACCAAACACATGTGGCATGTGTACAGTCCAGTCAGGTAGGGACTACCACCCTACAGTGGCAACACCCTGGATTGTGAAACAGGTGATGAGGGAACATGTTTGCTCACCTATTATTGGAAGAATTCACCATGTGTAATAGAATCCCTGCTCATCCTGGAACAGAGGGATGGATAAAGTCTGGTTGAAGTCTAGGTCAGTCAGGGTGATGCTGGGTGAGTGTGGGCGAGGCTGAAAGTGAAGCAGAGAACACCATATGGTCCTACTGCGAGCAGACAGCCCTGCTTCACACATAAGACATCACACTACAACCTCAAACTATCCATGCATGTGTGTAGTTGAGAAATCAAATTCATATGGATACACACTGAAATGACCAGATGATGTGGGTGGAGTCTCAAGTATGCCACATATTACATTACATTAGCCTCATTCTGGCAAAAAGATGAAATTTCAAGTACTAAGTAAAGGAGTTTGTATACTCGAACTGGTCAGCCTTGTCCTTGAAATCAACAAAAAGTGTGGTTATGAGGAAGAGTAGTGAAACTGTACATTTTTAATGGGTACAATGTGATATAGTGACAAAAGTGACTTGAGCTACTGCTCCTTTGACTTGTTTGGCGGAAGTGCCCCTGCAGACCTTATAGAGTCTGATTATTATTACACCAAATAATAATTGTTAAACTAAATGAAATGCTGAAATCCAAACTGTGACGCTACCTGTTGCTGTCACACACTGCTGGTGAACTGCTGGCTGCATTGTTCAAATGCATTATAATACAAAGTGCTGAAAGTAGCTCCTAAGTCTAAGAGAAATTAGAGGGAGTCCAGTCCTTATTTTACTGTCTTTCATTATTTAAATGTATGAACTTATTGAACTGTATTTCATTTCATTATTTTATTTATTCATTGTTTCTGGCTTGTATGGTCCTCTATGCAGACTCTCACAATCCTGTACAACTGTACAACCAACTCACAGCTATGAAGAGCTAATGCATGCATGTGGTTAACAGCATGGAATGTGGCTTTCAGCTCACAAATCATGCTTTCTGAGTGGAGAGGGCATGTGCGATGAGAACTCATTGTGTTTTTCTCCTTCCTGCCCCACTTTCATCGACTCACAATAGCCATGTGCTGTACATGTGTCCTTAATCCTCCACCACAATCACAGCAGCACTCAGCTTTAACCCACATGTTTCATTTTCACACTAAAATGCTATCCCTTGTCTCATCATGAATCTACTCATGTGTTGATCACATATCTGTATGTCCAATTTCTGAACGAATATGCGTTTGTGTCCATGATCCAAAAGGAGAAGTTACAGTTTTAAAGTTCACTTGCCTTCTTTGTTGAGACTACAATGTAAAATGCATGGGCATCCAGATGTTTACTGACAGATGTCACTGTCATGCTGTGTGTTAGTAGTAGAGCAGATGGAACCAAATGCAGGAGACAGCAGGCAGTATGAAGTGTAGAATGTCTTGAGGACCGAGTGCAGGCAGAGCAAAACTGGACAAAACAAAAGGATCCAACAACACTGAACTGAAAACAAGGACTGAAATACAAATGAAACTGATGAGGGGACAAGCTGCAGATGGAAGAGGAGAACAGGAAAGGAGCTGACAGGCTGGGGAAGACAAACAGAAAACTAAAAACCTCAAAACACAGCCCTCTTATATATCCAATACGCCCATCTAATAATATACATGAATAAACTTCAATTCACAAGTACACTATAACCTGCAAACTCTCTTATTTACAATTTCATGATGATACAGGAATATCATGTTGGAGAGCATATCCTGATAGTCCAGAATGTCAAGCCTGAAGAAAATGATGTGGTGGAGAGTGAGGAAGCTGACATGGTGTCAGAGAGAAGTGGAAATCCTAGGTCTTTGCACATCCACCTGAGTGTGGATCAGTGGCCTCAGCTTGGTGAGTTTAAACAATCTTTCCTGTCAGTGTTGTAAGAAACACCTGGACAAACTGATAACAATAAACCTGTTCTCCTGAAGCCTTACAGAATATTCCAGAACCAATCATGTAACCACAGAGGAAGGAGATCCGGGTGATGCTGGACACACTTTCCCATTCAAGTGAATGTTCAAACATGTGAATATGGTGTCTGCAGGAGTCATCAGTATGTAGCACTGTATGTTTTCCCTCAGATCATCAGATCATCCAGCAGCAGCAGTGTCCTTTCCATCCGCAGAATTAGAAGTGGAGACAGACTCACACAGTCAGTGCAATGGTCAAATTGCAACTTTGATAGTTACTGACAATTCAACAATCCACTTCACACAGTGACTGCTCAGTTGGTGAAAAACTGAATTTATTGAATTTAACTTAATGTAGAAAACAATCATTTGCAAGTTAATCTTCTTTAAATTGCTTGAATTCATTATTTTGTATTAACTATGTATGAAATAGACATTCTGTTTTATAACTATTAACTCTATCAAATGTGAAATGCTATTATCAACAACTGTAAGTGCATGCTCTTAGTTTTGTAACTCTTAAACTCCAGCATTAACACAGATCTGGGACACCTCATCATAAAGAAATTCTACTGCTGGAAGATATTGACAGCTATATCCACTGAGACCAGAGTGTTCTACAGTCTAACTAAATAAATACAACTTTATGAACTAAATAACAATATGAATACATACAGACAGACATGTAATACAACTCATTATTATGAAATGTTATTACATCTTGCCTCTTTTTTTTTATTTCATTCCAGCAGTATTTATTTCAAAATGTCTTTTTCCAAAGTCAGTTTTCATTCCACAGTGTTAAATTCTTCCAATGACATTCATCACAGACATGACTAACAAGGCAGAGCCAGTCATGTGCCCTGCTGACATGCATCTGCAGCACATCTGCATATCTCTTCCCCCATTATCTCCTTTGTGGGAGGTCCTTCATGTCACTTCCTGTTTGGCGGATGGCTTTTCCTCACAAGTTTCAAACTGTAAAAACTATGGCAGTGCAGAGAGCCCAGTATTTGTATTTGTATCTGTATTTGTTGAGGCAGCAAAATGAGTTGTATTTGTATTCAAATAAAAGTCAAAAGAGGCTTAAAATCCTGTTTTTGTTTTTATTACACTTGTAATTTTAAAAAATGAAAGTGTACAGTAAATGTCCATGAATAAATAACTTAGCAGGTGGATGTGACTTCCCTCATTGAGACCTGCTGATAGATGTAACAGCAGAGCAGAGGAGAGAGACTGAGATAGTCACAATGAACTGTAGCTTCAGCTTATACCTCTTTGACAGTAGTATATTTTTATGTTTCTACTGTCCTATTTGTTGGCAGCAACTGCCTTTTTGTTATTTGCTAGTTTTGGACCCAAATACCTTTCAATTTCAAAATTAAAAATGAAGGAAATGGGTCTCTGACACTATGAGATTAGGACTTCAGTTCATTCAGATAGTTGTTATTAATTGATTATTCCAGGCCCTTGTGCTACCATTATCCTCCCAGCAGGTCACTCTCAGTCTCAATGACATTATCAAGCTTTACTAATTAAAAAGCCACGTCTGTCCTGCCAACTAGATTATTGTAATTGTTCTGATAAACATTGTATCTCTCTAAACCGCTGTTTGTTTGCAGGAGATTCAGCTACAATCCCCCCCCCCTCTCTCTCTCTCTCTGTGGTTTCTTGTCCCACCTTCCTATGTGTGTATGTGTGAATAATGTGATGTCAGTTTCCCTGTGTGTATATGTGTAGTCTGTTCTCTTTCCTGGTCTCCATAGTGATGGAGGTCACATGGCTCAGGTCTTATCTGTATCTGCTTGATGGAAGCTGGAAGTTTCTCAACGTCCTCTTCATACATATATGTTATCAATCTATCAATACTTTTGTCATCCTTGTTTTCCAAACTGTCCATCCTGAGTTTTTCCTTGTTCAGATTGAGGGTTTAAGGATAGAGGATGTTTTATTGCTGTGCAGATGGTAAAGCATCTTGAGGCAAATGTGTGATTTGTGATATTGGGTTATATAAATTAACTCAACTGGACTCAACATTTCTCCAAATATACCATTGCGAATTCAGTGAGCAACATTCCTTGTAAATTCTTCACAATAAAAGTCTCCATGTTGTCATTTAAAAGCTTTCAATGTGAATCAGTGAAGCAGGAAATCAGTGAACTTAACAGGACACTGATATGTGCAGGCTTTTGGAAAGCTGGCCAATCAGAAAAGAGAAGAGGGTCTTCAAGACATAGGAACAAAGACCAGATAAATAAGGAGTTTTTTGAACTGTCATGCAAACTTACTCTGGTGGAGTCCAAAAATAAAAATATAGAGCCGGAAATGAGCATGAGGTCCCCTTTAAATATTTGAATGGAGTTTCTGATTAATGGTTGTTTTAAACATGTTTGTTATGTGCAAACTCATATCATAAATTCACAACATAAATTAAACAACACAAATGTGGGGTCAGATATCTCAGCTATTTTACACATATGGATGTAAATGAGCTATGACGATAATCAATAACCTCTACCACTCTGTATTCAAAGTGAAATAAGGAATTCATTTTAGAAATTGAATATTAACTTTATATCATCTAAAATGTTAATATTTGTTGAAAAATGTTTTTATTAACTTAACAAGAACTTTTAAAATTATTACTAAATTATTAAAATAATTTAGTAATTAGCAGAACAAAGTGAGGTCTGCATGTGTATCTATAAGGTAAAGGAACAAGTAAAATGTACTCATTAATATTTGATGTCCATTTCACTGTAATGGACATCACAGTGTTCACAGAAATGATTACAGTGAACACTGTGTTTGAAGGCTTTAAGCTGCACATAAACTATTTCATTTGAACTCTCATCAGTTATATTTCACCATACAGCTTGTGGGAAGTGTCTTGCTTGCTGTTTGAGAGCCATCTAGTGGCTAAAAACCTGAACAGCTCTTGTCCTGGATGAGTGTAGCAACCAAAGCAAAGCTCAACACAGGTCCAGTATTATTTATTTGGATCAGAGAGGAATAGAAGCTTTGTGAGGAGGTTAATTCATCACAGACACATACATGGCTTACATTCAACTGAAACCAAAGGTAAAACACAAAACATTAAGTAGACTGAAAGTAATGTATAAAAGTGTAACATCAAACCAAGTTCAGCATCACAAGAGCATAGTTCATTTGCTGTTCATGTAAGCCTTACACCAGCTCACTGAGAGAACTCATGCAAACACAAAGGAATTAAACTTAAGTCACCGTTTTGACCTTCTGAGGTTACCCTGACCTTTATACACAGACCAGTCTCACTACCACTGCTCCCAATGAAAAATACACCAACATACCTGAACCACCTGATCCACCTGCACTCAGCTCTCAAAGACAACACTTCTAATACAAAACAGTCGTGACATACACAGACGACAAGACAGAGAACAGCAGACAAAATACAGACTGACAGTTGACAATATGAACACAGAACACAAAGGTGAAAGAAACACAGAATGATGACAACAGACGGTGATGATAAACCACAGAGAGAACTGCTTTAAATCAAACATTTAGTGCAATTAAACCAAACAAAGTCCAACTCATGGCATGCATTATGAAAACAGAAGGACCATCCACACTGACCAGAACTACCTATCACACAGTTTCCTATGTTAGGCAAGTATCTTTTCAAATAAATAATGCAATAAGTGCTGGGTAACAACTGAAATAAGGCGAAATAATTGCAGTTTAAATCTACAAGTCCAGCTTTCTTTTTCTCTTAAAATACAGGAGATTCATCTGACAGCAGACAGGACATCAAAACTGAACACGGTGCAGATGATCCTCAGACCATGGGAATGCGCCGTCTCCACCAGGAAAAGCAAAGATTTAAATCATAAAGGCAGAGTATTTAGTTGTTCTTCCTGCAGTTATGAAAGAAACAGTTTAGTGGGACTTTCTCCTCTCCAATTGTCTTCTTACAGACAGGTTTTCATGAGGAGTTAGCTGTATCTGCTGGGCTCAGACTGCCTCAGACAGTGTTAGTGATTCCTCTTTATCTTCCTGAAGGACTCCATCCATCCTCCAGCAGGCTCTACTTTGAGTACTTCAGGGCCAGCTGCACAGGAAATAAAACACAAAATATCTTCATTGTAATAAAAACAATACAAACACATATTCAAATCTAAATTCTCATATTTTCAACAGCAACAGAAGAAGTACTCAGATCCTTTACTTCAGTAAAAGTACCAATATAGTTATGTAAAAAATACTCCATTACATGTAAAAGTCCTGCATGAAAAATCCTACAGTAAAAGTACATCAGTATTATGATGATGTAGTTAAAGTGTTGCAGTAAAAGTAGTGGTTTGGTCCCTCTGACTGATATATTATTATATATGACATCATTAGATTATTAATAGTGAAGCATCAGTGTTAGAGCAGCATGTTACTGTTGTAGCTGCTGGAGGTGGAGCTAGTTTACACTACTTTATATACAGTTAGCTAGTTTAGTCCACTGGTTCCCAACCTAGGGGTCGGGGCCCCTCCAAAGGGTCACCAGATAAATCTGAGGGGTGGTGAGATGATTAATGGGA
Organism: Euthynnus affinis; assembly: GCA_029490765.1. Taxonomy (NCBI): domain Eukaryota; kingdom Metazoa; phylum Chordata; class Actinopteri; order Scombriformes; family Scombridae; genus Euthynnus; species Euthynnus affinis. Next base: position 2,104,563 of record CM055853.1, on the reverse strand, counting down.
GAGGAAAGAAGAAAAAACAAAGTTCTGATACACAAATCTGTTTTCACTTTTTGGACTTTTTCTCTAATCTTTGATTTTTGCTGAAATATTGGATCATTTGAACATTTATTGAAATGAAAGCATGTGAGAAGTTTAGAGGGAAAAATCACTATTTGGTGGAGCTGTTAACAACTCATAGACATGTGAAATGTGACCCCGACTACACACTGCTTTTTGTAAGACGTCAAAAGACAAAAAGGTTGGAAACCACTGGTTTCATCTTTAACAATGTGTTGTATTTTTAAAAGCTTGTTATATTATCCATTGTGTCAAATCTTCATCTGAAAAGTAACTAAAGCTGTTAAATAAATGTAGTGGAGTAGAAAGTACAATATTTCCCTCTGAGATGTAGAAAGTAGCATCACATGGAAATACTCAAGTACAAGTACCTTGAAAATTGTACTTAAGTACAGTACTTGAGTAAATATAGCTGCTTAGTTACTTTCCATCACTGATTATTAATTTTTTATCTTGTAGAAAAGGTGTATGATATTGAAACATCTGTATGTTTAGGTAACCTTGTGAGCAGTGTCTGCAAACTGCTGGGCTTTGTGCATCAGCTCCACAGTCTTGTCCTCAGCACGAGTCAATCTGTCACCACGCTCCCCAAGAGCAACATTCACCCTGTGAACTACATTACCCACAGTGCTCCCTTTGACACGCTGCCCAGGCTGACCTGTTCATACATACAAAAGAGGAGAAACATCTAAAGGAAAATTCATTCATCACAAGTAATAAATCAATAAAATACAGTTTAGAACAAACATTCTCACTCATAAATACATTTCCTCCAAGTGCCAAAAAAGGTTGTGAAAGTGGTGCCAGAGGAAAGGTCAGGGGGTCACTAGATACATATTTCAACAACTAGTGACCATAGTGTTGACAGACCCAAGACTGTGAAACATCACAGATAGCTTGATTGAAAAGTTCCTGCTAGCTTCAAATACATTTCAGATTAAATTGAAATAAAAAATAAGATGATTATAATAGATAATGGCCCCATAGAAGTCCCCAGCAAACATGCTCCTTTGGGAACCATGTGGGGCCACTGCAGGAATAAAATGAGCCCACTGTGGGCCCCATTACCGACATGAAATGCGGGGCATGTGTGGGCCCCAAACTGTGGGGCCCAGATGGTGCCTCACTTAGGGGCATACTATGGGCACACTGTGGGCCCACAATGACTCCCAGTGGGGCCCACACTCAGCCCACACTTTGGGCTGGGTGCGCGCTGTCCCACTGGGGCACCCCCTTGGCCCACAGTGGGTTTCCCACACAGGGCCCAGCAAAAATGTGTGTGGGGCCACTGTAGGAAGAAAAATGAGCTCCACAGGTGTGAAATGTGGGGCACATGGTACCACAGTATGGGGTCCACAATAGGCTCACACAGCCCTCCTGGGCACACTGGGGCATGATGCAGGCTCACAGTAGGCCCCAGTGGGGTCCATACTCAGCCCACACTTTGGGCAATGGGGCACCATAATGTGCCCCGCATTTCACGTCGGTAATGGGGCTCACAGCGGGCTCATTTTATTCCCACAGTGGCCCCACATGGGTCCCAAAGAAGCATGTTTGCTGGGTCCTGTTTACAAACTCAGCATTCTGCTGAAATTCAAGCAAATTTACTGAACCCTGAGTCAGTAAGAGGTCATTCCCCTGTCTCATTGAAGCATCACTATGTTTTATCAGTAGTAACACATGTCACAGGTCGGCTGAGGTTAAGCATGTTGCAGTGCTGTTGAAGTGTAACTTGGTGCCTTGCTGCTGCCTGGCACCTCTCCCACCCATTACACTGGCCTTGTCAGTGGGTTCAATGGTGTACCCATGCTCCCTCTCAGTCTCAGTGCAACGGGTTTCCTAAAGACGAACCATTGTATTGAACTCCCCGAAATAAACAAAGTCTCCTCTCATCTGACCGTCACATCACAGAGTACAGAGAAGCCTTTCTGCTGCAGCAGAGAGGTGCAGCACAGTGAGGACAATAGACAAAAAGGCAGCAGGGAAAATAACCCAGAGAGACACAAGAACAGGATAATATGAGCAAAGGAGTCGGGGTGTTACACAGTGAAGGTGTTAGGGAGGAACCCTGTGACAGAATAAACTGAACATACTCATCTGTGATAAAAGAGAGTAAAAACCCACCTGTTGGTTGTAAACTATTGATTCCATTGAGCATCTTGGATTAGAGATACTAAAGCACTATGATACCTATTTTCTCTCTGCTAAATATCCATTTAGTGGTGACGCTAGGAATTCTGGGCAACCTGAGAGAATGTTACTCTCTACCGCTTCACTAAAGGCTGGTCTCACAGGCATTTGATGATATGTTACTATCTTAATCAATACAGCATTCTATAATGGCTGCATAATACCCACATATTTTTAGGCTTCAAATCTATTTTCCTCCATTTTTTGCACCTAACTATAGTGGTTATGTTTTGGACTTTGAGGTGGCCTATCATTAAATACTGTGCTAGAACAAATCCTGTGTGGACAGACGGAGGACTGAAGCTGCTGCTGCTCTGTTAATGTGATGCCTACACTATGATAAATGGTAAATGGACTGTACTTGTATAGCGCTTTTCTAGTCTTCAGACTACTCAAAGCGCTTTCACACTACAAATCACATTCACCCATTCACACACATTCATACACTGAATGGGTACAGGAGATACCATGCAAGGTCCCAACCTGCCCATCAGAGGAAACTAATCATTCATACTCATTCACACACTGAAGGCACAGCCATCAGGAGCAATTTGGGGTTAAGTGTCTTGCCCAAGGACACATTGGCATGTAGACCTGGAAGAGCCAGGAATCAAACCACCAATCTTCCGATTAGAGGACGACCCGCTATACCTCCTGAGCCACAGCCGCCCCACTACACCTCCTGAGCCGCAGCTGCCCCACTACACCTCCTGCACTGGCATGGAGTAATATAACATTGATTTAATTCTGTTTCAGAAAAGGTCATCATTTCCTGAGGCTCATTCATTACCTTAAAATACATAAGAAATGGTTTGTTGCAACATTTGAAACACTGTTGCAACTGTTGGACAAAGATGAGTGAGAACACTTTGGCAGGATCAGACTGCAGTATCAGTGTGGCAGACAGACATGAGGCATCAAGAGCGGAAATTAATGCCAGGAGAAACAGTTAGCATCTGGTACGCCTTAAAATGTCCTGACAAAATTACTAGCATGTAAGAATGTTTCCTCCCCATTTCTTGCTTAGTTTAACCACTTCCACCCTCAGGTCATGAGCATTAGAACAAGTGAGTGTGAACATGCATGCCTGCTGTTCACCTACTCACCCTCCCTCTACTGACAAAGACAGCAGTGTTTATCCTTCACACAACTAAATAGGTAAGAAGATACATTCTGGTAAAATGTTGTTGTTTTAGCTTTCATGTCTCTGCTGTCATATTAAAAGTTACTCTACTGGTCATGTCTGTGGGCAGCTGTGGCTTGGAGGGAGAGCAGGTCATCCACTAATCAGAAGGTTGGTGCTTCGATCCCCGGCTCCCCCAGTCCACATATCAAGGTGTCCTTGGGCAAGATACAAACCCCAAATTGTGTGTGAATGGTTGAGAATAGAAACACTGTGGGGTACTTTGGGCACCTGCATGACAGCCTCTGCCATCATTGTATGAATGTGTGTGTGAATGGGTGAATGTTGGTATTTGTTGTAGAGAGCTTTGAGTGGTGGATAAGACTAGAAAAGTTCCAAAACGACTGGATCCTACACTTCCCAGAATGCAACCAATTGAAATGTATTTATTGGGACCATGTGCAGTTTTAAACATAAATGTTAACATTTAATGTACTGCACCAGAGTTAGCTTATCGCTAATTTTCATCTGCAGTCCCACAATTAAAACATATAACAGCACAATAACAAACAGTACAAAGCAAAAAACACACAGGACACATTATACAAAATACAAAGTTACACACAATAGCACATCACAAACACACACAATGTCAACTAGAAATGAATAATGTAAGCTTGTCAAATTAAAAGCAAGATTATTTGAGATTATATGAGAAGACCATGAGATGAAATTCAGATTCAGTTACAGAACTGCGTAGTTTTTAGCAACCTAGATCCTCCATACCCAGTAAAGCCATCACATTTTTCAAATTCTACACCCTAGTTTGTAAAACAGACTTTCTGTCACAAAAATGAAGTCTTTAGACTTGACCTAAGATAACCTTGATGACTAATTAACTGATCTTTTATGTAAATTTGGAAGAGTTCCCCTTCAGTCATTACCTTACCTCGACTGTGTGAATGACTTTGGTTTGGAACAATCATATTCTTCATACGATTCAAGAAGGCTTTGCAGCGGTAGATGACCAAATTCATGGTGCAGGCGTCTGGTGGGACGAGGAGAAAATGTTACAACAACAGACATAAACAAAGCGATTTCCAGAGTATCATGAACCTTAAAAGTCACGTGTACCTCCTGTGAGTTTGGACTGGCAGTTGATGAACTCTGCCTGTTTGGGAGGAACGTAGCTCTTCCGTCGTGCCTGCAGGGTTCTGGATGCAGAGGCGGGTGAGTCACTGGGCCCAGCTCTGGCCTCATGATGAGCGCCTTGGCTCACTCTCCTCCGGTGGCTAACTTTGCCCAGTTTCACTGTCTTGCCCAGACTCCCTGCCTTCCCTTCCCAGTAGGTCTGGCAGGCATGGTACAGAATCTGGACAAATATACACTTCTCTGCTGCTGAGCTGGCCACCCACTGATCCACAGTATTGTCAAACACCAGGTCGAATTCTGGGCTGTCCTGAACAAGCAGAGCACAGGCAGGGTATTAATAATATTCAAATGTATAGGCAATATTTAAATCATTTTAACAGCACTGGAGCCTGCTGTGTGTTTCTGAGTGCTGCTGACCTTGTTGGGGTTAATGCCGTTGACCTGTCGGAGCTGCTCCACTGTCCACTGGGACCTCCTGGTGAATGTGGAAGAGCCACCAAACTGCTTTACCTTTGTAATGAAAAGCTGATGTGGCCTTGTGTTGGTCACTACACAGGACAATATACAAGATCATGTGGTAAGTTCTCTTGATATGAATTTAGGGTTGCTTCTAAAATCTGATATGAAAGCCTTCAATAACAGTTTTGGAATAGAACAACTGGAGAACAATAGCTACACAAAAGACACTGACAACTGAGCATTTCTATCATTGACCATTAATAGAAAATGGTTGGGGTGGTGGAGTGAGCTGCAGAAACAATGTTGGCATTAAAGGATCAGTAGGTTATTAATAAGAAGAGGTGTTAAGGTATCTTCCAACTGAAGTCGCTCTGTTGAATTTAGCTTTTAGCAGTGGAGCCTCAGTGGTGACCAGTAAGATCAATGTTCAAGCCCAGTTGTGATATCCAGCACATTACTTCTTGTTTCAATGCTTACTGAAAGACCTCTGTTGCAGATAGATGGCTCTTGAGATATTGTGAACATTGTGAACAGTGCTTGTGTAGGCCTAGCTTTGTACTGAGCCAAATATAACAGTTCAAACCAGCAACACACTGAACTTATCTATTGAAGTGAAGACAGAGAGAAGCAGTATGGAACATCACAGAGATATAAACAGTGATGTGTTATTAGTCAGGCTTGTAGGCAATTGATGATCCATCAATGAGCCAACTGAGCCTGAACCAACACAAAGCCTGATATTAGATATGAAAATAGTACAAATTTAATGTTAATACAACAACCAATTATCAAACAAAAAATAGCAAAATAACAAAAAAAAACATCAAATGAACACACTTTGTGTTGTTGGAAAATGATATAGTTCACGGCATGAACCCACAAACGTCAATCAAACCGCAACACTGTGACGGCGCCAAACTCTTAATGTTCCATGTTGACTGACAGCACTGCTCTCACAGCTCTGACATCTCTCTCTCTAAACAATGGCTGCTGTGATGCTCTTCAACAATGCATCTGTTCTGGGCCAAAATACCAGAGTTTAACCTCCTCAACAACCCAAAAAAGTGATGCTGTAATAAGCCAAAAATATTACACAGACTGGCCTGTTCATGTGGGAATCAGGTTTTTGCCTCTCAGAACCTGCCATCAAACTACCCATGAGTAACGCTTTTCAGCCGAAACTGCCCAAAGTGGCGCTCACTGGACAACCGTGGAGGCCCGTGAATGGAAAGCAGCTTCTACATGTTCAGTTGCAAGGGCTGATTGTGGCCGGTGGTTTCTCAAAGACTGGCCCATTTGTAAGCAAATGACAAAACGCATTGTTTCTCATTGCCGGTATGGTGGCATCCTGGAAGACTAGTGACTAAGACACTGACCATTTAACTGCAACATGTCTTGTTCAAAGACCCTTATCTTGCATGCCATACCACTCTCTCTCTTCATGTTCCCTGTATGTATAAGTGAAGGCTAAATGCCACAAAATAAACTTTGATCCAAATTTTAAAAAACAGGACTGGTTTAGTGTCCTTAATGGTAGGACAGTATTCATCAGTGCCCTCTAAAATGTTTTTTTTTTTAAAAAAAAAAGGTCTCATTTAAATAATTCTGTGTCTGTTTCAAAGGGAGAAAACATTCTAACAATGCTGATAGAACCAGTCCGGAATGTAGCACAAGAATAATTATAGACTGGTTGTTTATGTAGAATCAATTTTGATTTATACATTCAATAATATATCTAGAAAGTCACAAGACTAAATTAGACTAAAATCCTTTTCATTTTTAGTAGTGCTTCTTTGGGAAATACAGATGCTCTGATAATCTTGAGCACGTAAAGAAAAGCTTAAAGTCAAATTGGACCTGAAAGACAGATGAATGTAGCGTAGTTTCCTTTGGCTCCAGTGGGCAGGAAGGACATCCGTTTCCTCTGCCTCCTCTTCACCTCCACTGCCACCAGCATCCGCTCGTCACGAGGGATGAAGACCTCTTTGTTGATGGAAGACTGAATGTTCATTGTAGTCCCGTGACCTGCTCAGGTGATGGATGGATATGACTGTGCTTGTCAGGTCTCTGACGAAAACAACTCAGATCACAGCCTCTACAATACATTCAACTTAGAATGATAATGTGTAGTTTGATTTATATGGGACAGATATGATTATACCACTCTCAATATGATTTGATATTTCAATTGTTTATGACAGGGACAATGCACCCAATATTGCAAAAGATTGTGATTTGTCATGTAAGGATACATATATGTGTAAGACAACTTGAGTGTTTAGTGAAGAGATAAGATACAAGAAATAAACAAGATAGAAATGACTGGAGAAAATGAGTTTATCACATCACTCAGCTGATTCAGTAACAAGACATGTCAGCACAGAATTGCTGTCATTTAGAAATGTCTCCATTAAATAATTTGTTCATTCTTACATAGTTTAAAATGGTCAAAATAATGTTTAATAATCAATTTTAAGGGATTCCTGTTAAAAATATTGATGTATTTTATGTTTGTATGTCAGCAGATGTCAAAATGGGCTATGGCAGAAACACATTTAAAAGACTTCTGACATTAAGTCCATCATAAATATATATCTGCATAAGAGAAATGTGATCTTGTGAGGAATAATTCAAGTGTATGATACTCATTTGTTGTATCCTTATACAAAATATAAAGTTATAAAGTTACAACATTTTACCATTACTTTCCATCTGTCCATAGATTTTGTGTGGCATAGCCAGATGTTTAGATCTTCATAAAATGTATTTATTACAGTGATAATAGTGTTTTAATGCAAAGGTGCTCAAAAGCAGTGAATAAAGTCTTTACATTCACAAGATAGTGATTCTAAGCCAAGGCTGTGACACTGAGAAACACACTGTAGGTCACTCACCTGTTCTTGTCCTGTTCTCCGCCAAGAAATGTGACGCTTCAATCTTCTAGTGGCTTCTGGTACAGGGAGGTTTCTTATTAGTTCAAAGTGTTATTAGTAGCCTGTTAGATTAAATCAATATTTCCACAGATTCCGTCATGAATTTATACCCTGGCGGGCACACCGAGCGGCGTGCCTTGCTGTGAAGGCGCACACACGCCGCAGTCCATCCCATTTGAAGAGACTGACATGCACACGTGGACGTGAGAGAACAGTCACTGTGTCACACACACACACACACACACACACTGCAAGGCTGCAGGGTCTCACATTGTAATTGGACATTTCTCTTCTGTATTCCTGTTTGTAATAATAATAATAATAATAATAATAATAATAATAATAATAATAATAATAATAAAAGTTTATTTGTATGGCACCTTTCATACAAGAAATGCAGCTCAAAGTGACGTCATGTGTACTTTCATATATCTTCCCATATTATTCATATTTTTATGTTCCCATCATGATGGTTTTGTAACAGAGAACATTTCCTGCTGCTGCAAACCAAAAGAATGCTTTTATTGTGAAGAACTCATAGGAAATGCAGCGTGTTTATTTCTGAGTCAGCGGAACTTTTCTTCAATAAGAACAAGTCGACGCAACAACAACAACAACAACAACAACAACATATGTGGAGCAGTTTGTTGGAGCGGATCAGTTAGAAATAATGCAGAGAACAACAGTACAAGTAGAAACAGCCACAGTGATGATGACGTTTGATGAAGAGCTGCAAATGACCAGCAATCCTCCAACAGGTAAACTACTTGTTTTAGATTTGATAAGTTATTTTACAGTAATAAACTACTTCAGTGTGTCAGCTAACAGCTGAGTCACCTGGTGGTTAGTTTACAGGGTGGGCTGGTCTCACTCTCATGGAAGACTGATTGTAGATTTCTACTCCTCCTGTTTCCTCAACTGCTGTTTCCAAGTTCAAGAATGAACATTCACTGTATTCTTCTCTCACTGTCAGGTTATAGACATGGGTCAAATGTATCTAAAAGATTCATTTATTTGCTTCATTTTAATTATAGTACTGAAATAACATAGTGCAAAGCAAATGTATGGTGACTGGAAAGATACATGCTGCATGTGGATCTTTGAAGAAAGCACTGTTTCAGTCTGTCCAAGCCTGAGGCGAAGGAAAGGCTGGACTCTAGTCTGACTGGGAAATGTAGTTTAAAAACTGCTGGTTCATGACACATCAAGCACCAAGCACAAAAAACAAAATAATGGTCATGTAGCCACAGAGAAGCAGACATTAAACATATACCTGGGAGAGTCAAATAATAACACAGACAGGAATCAAAGCACACCATGTGAACAAAGCAAAGCAGAACTTTTGGCAGCATGTTATAGAAGAGCAGTGAGCTCAGATTGTGAATAGAGATGACCTCTGCTGAGCGGAACTCTGTTAGCTCAGTTTGTTCTGCTGTAATATCACATCACAGGTTCAAGTCCTGTTTGAGTAATGTGAATTTATTTTTGTATTATAAATGCTGGAATTTCATCTAAAAGATGTGTAACACACAACATGACATTAAAAGATATAAAGTATTAAAATAAAATAATTAGCATTTTCCAGAAACTAACAACCTGTGAAAGGTGGAAATACTATTCTGATGTCTTCAGATTTGCTGTCTGGCTCTCTTGTATTTTTAATAGACGGATTCCTGGGTGTCTTTTGGGCTGTAATTTAGTGGTGGGTCATTAAAAGGCATGTGCTGACCGGACTGTAAGTCTTCTGCAGGTACGTTGGGATTTTAGATTACAAGTACACAATAAGAACACCTGGCTGGTTAGCATGAAGAACAACGGCTGACGTGTTCAACAGACAAAGAGAGTTCTATGACCTCTGGTGAAAAAAATCCAATTGGAAGTAAACACTGTGAACAAACAGACAGAAACACAGACATCTTTAAATGAATGAATGGAGACCAGAGGGGAGGTGTACGTCCCTTTATTTTAATGAAAAATCAAAGATCTATCAAGGTAAAGCACCACATCATCCATGAAGTAACAGAACAGCGAGGGTAGAGAGAGTGAGCAACAAAACGACAGTGTGCTTGTGTGCAAAGAAGGGTTATTCATTTCAATCAGTTTGTCTCAATTAAAGATCATGATGATGTGAGCTGCAGTTCAACATTTGAAGGGTTTCATTCTAAAATAGCAAATGGGACGTTGCAAAATAATTTACATATTTATATTCACTATCACCAAATGATGAATTTAGGTTCTGATAACTGATCCAAATATTGATCTACAGCTATTTGAAATTTTATTTTCAACTTATTGAAAAGAATGAAAATGAACCTCAGCCACAGTCCAAGGCAATAAAAAGCTGCTGGGTGGAGTACCCCAACACCCAAACACCACCTCTGTCTTCAGCACAGTAGGGCACAGTACTCTGACGTCCTGGCTAGGACGCTCTAGAGTGCATGTTCATGTTGCTTAGATATGGCACGGGTCATGGTAGGCCTAACGTGTTCCACAGGAAGAAGAGTGTTCACCAGAAAGACAGAGAGACATGTAAAGAAGGGCAGATGGAGCTGTTGGTAGGCTGTAACATTACACAGGAGCAGAGAGGGAAATAGTGATTGTCAATGAGCAGGCTGCCACCCAGTGCTGCAAACAATGCTAACCTGCCTCTGCAATTTAGAATCATATGCAACTCTATGCATCAGTAATTTATGTTCAGGGAGAGTTCTTATGCCACTTATTATGCATATTTGCAATGATATCTTTTAGCACCAATGCAAAAAGTAGTGTGGCTTTTAATGTGATGCAGTAATAAAATAGGAGATGTGGATTCCTGCAACATTTTACTGTTTAACTGTATTGAGCACTTTTCTCATTGTTGTCTGTTTTTACCAGCATTGACAAAAGTTTAAACATTAATCCAAAACTCATATGTTAAGCAAATTATTATCATCAATATAATCATCATGAAGACAGATAGGAAAATAGAAAGTGAAAAGAAAACTGAGGGAGAAAATGCATAGAAGGCGCTGATAATGTGCTAGAATGACTTAAGTCATTTTATAAATCATATTTTACCTCTGATGTTTGAATGATAGTATTTTTACTAAATAATGCTAAAGTTGCTTTTTTTTAATATCAAATTAAAAAATAAGGTTCCTTAACTTAATTACCTAATTCACCATAACCATGCTCCTGTGTGGATCCAGCTATTGTAGGAAGAACGACTTGAATAACAGAAAGTGAACAGTGAGCATTACATTTCAACTCAAAACATAATGCATATAAAGACAATTCAAAGATATGGTGTCACTGTTACATAAACGATCATGCTTTGGTGAACCCCATCTTTTTTGAATCAAATGTACTTGATGCTGCTGTGAAAGCAGGAATCATTTCATTGACTGAACCTCAGCGCACTGGGCAGAGCTGAGACCTGACCCTCTACTGTGCCACCCTGAAACACTGAGTGTCCAGCTGCCACATGTTTATAGGCAGAGAACTCATTCACTAAAGGGAGTAAGGTACATATACACCATTTATGAAAATCAAACAGAAAAACTGTATTGTAAACATGTATCACAACAAAATAATGAACATTAATGTAAAATTAAAAAAACGTCAAGCTTAATTTATGGCAAGTTTAAATGTTTCTCAGTTCCTCAGTAATGTTTGAAATGTTATTAAACCCGACAGAATCTGCAGGTTTTAAATGCTTGGCTGCATGCTCGTTTCTCCATGTCTCAGCAATCAAAGCACATGGCACATATCCATATCATGCTTTGTTTGAACCTAAGTGTGACTTGAATTCCTTAAAAACTCAAAATTCTTAAAGATCAACAAATAAATGTGTATAAAATATTCTTAGATGTCACTTTTTCCATGGATATCAAACCTTGGTCACATAGTATTCACAAGCACTATTATTTAGAATCTTTGACCCTGGTCTGATATGAATGATCATTTGGTGAGTTGCCTCAGTACAAAGAGCAGTCAAGTATCTAATCATATGCAATATGAGATTTTAGTGTAGCTTGTGCCTGATATTTGACTGACATTAAAGTCCGACACCCTGCCATCATCCACCATGGTCTCTTGGCAACTCACAAACATTTGGCCACCAGTTTTTATCACATAAACAATCAGTATTGTTATTCATTCCTAAGAAATAGTTCATTACGTGTAAACATAATGATATGACACATGTGTTGGTGTGTAGAGTAGAGCTAACTTCAAAGTTAAAGCTCCATTAAGTGACATTTTTCACATTAAAGGACAGTTTCAGATTCCTCTTCTCTATACTGTCCATGAAGTGATCACTTCCTAAGGCAGAGTGTCCATATAGTGTTTTTTTCTGAGCATTTTTTTCAGTTGTTCCCAATGAGGAGAGAGCGTATGTGGCTGCCTAGAGAAAAAGTGCTCTGACTTTTATGTGCAGCCACTCTGAGTGGTTCTAGTTGAAAACCTCTGAACTTTTCAGAAAGGCGCGGGTGTTGTCACTGTCACTCCTTTTCAGCCAACCAATCATCTCTCTACATCTCTCTATATAAAGCAAGGAGGTCTGTCCGTGTGTAAGTATGTATGTATGTATGTATGTCCCTCACATATCTCAAGAACCATTCATCCGATCTACTTCACACTTGGCGGGTGCATTGCTGGGGATACAAGGGAGTGCACTGTCAAAATTTGGAGCAATTTGGACACGCAACATTTAATATTAATAAACAAGTGAACCGCCAGCCGCTCAGCTCCAGCGGGCGGGGCTTCTGGGCTCTGCTATTGCATGTCACGGTCAGAGCTGTGCAACACACCCACGAGAGCATGGCGGGGACGACATCTCTCTTCATTTGGGAACGTTAACATTAGGCTTTGTTGTGGGTTTCGCTACTCATTTTGAAAAATATGAGAAAAAGAGAGAGAGAGAGCAAGCGAACTGAGAGCTGAAGGGCAGAAGTTGCTGCAGTGACATATAATAATGAGAGGAAGACAAACAGTGCGACAACATTTAAACAGCCGGAAGTCATTTCACATTTCTTCCTGTAGCTCTTTAACTATCCAGCTCTGCGTTACTGTGGTTATCTGCTGGTAAAATGTTTTTTTAAAGATCATATTGCGGCGTATCTGGAGCCATTACTGAACCTAGACCAAGATTTTACCAGCTGATAACTGCAGGAACAGACAGCTGAAGAGTTGAAGAGCTGCAGGACAAGAAGTGAGGAGGATCTCTGTTGTTTTTGTGGCTGCCAGCAGCTTTTCTTCCCTCAGACAGTCACAGACAGAGAGACCCTCTCCAGCCAGCCAGCGCTGAAACTTGCTCTCAATCAGCATGTATATGAAAATGAGCACAGGGCTGGGGGAGGTGGCTTTTATCATTCTACCATTTATATTCAATTCATAACATAGAGAATCCCAAACGCTTGACTCTACGTCAGCATTGGCCTCACCTTTTCAGGGTTGATTTTGAGCCATTTTCAACCCATGAAATTCCAATTTTTATAAATTTGGAGTCAATATCAATATTAACACCAGCATTGATGTGTTCCATTGTTTTAGTGTGCATTACCTCCTTAATTTATTCATTTATGTCCTTATCATTTTAACTGATATCTTTGTCAGTTTATAATTCTCAGCCTGTTCCGACCGGGCGCTGCACTATTATATTAGATGGCGTGTCCTCCAGTTGGTGCTCATGGTGGAAAAAACAATGTCAAACAAACAGATAGTAGCCTAAAAGTAACAAATAGATCTGCCAGATAAAAACGCTATATGGACACACACCCTAAAGCAGCTCCTCTTACAGTAAAGCTCTTGTAGGTTTTAATGCTAAATGAGTCCTTATCTGATCATAAAGCCACAACCAGCCTGTGCTGTTCAGTACTTTCACCTGCACTTAGAGGACGTATTTTCCATAAGTAAGGCCATTGTGGCTCCATGTGTCATGCTAATCTTGCAGCAGTGCACAAAACAACGACTGCTGCTGAGACTCCAACATCTTTCCAAATAAACATTTTTTTTACACGAATGACTTCAAAAGTTTCTGTGAATGTGAATGAAAGTGAAAAGAGAAAACAGAAAGTAGCCACCTGTAGCAGGTAACACATGACCTCATGGACTATTATGAGGGTGATCGTGGGCGTCACAGCCGTGGGTGTTACGGGTGTTGTGCATGGATGTATTACAAGAGCTCTTATGATACATCCATGGTGTTTCCCATCCATGAAAAACCTGTTGGTCAAGTTAGATTAATTGAACCAGCCAATCACAGCTATTTGACCAAGCCACCAGGTCAGGGTGGAGTAAACAGCTGAAGTATAGTAAAGTTACTAACAGATCAGAGGTATTCAACACATATTTAACTAGTTAGTAATGTAGAAGGACTCAGAAACAAACTTTTTAAGCGATTCATGTAAAACTGATGTTATTTGGAAAGATTTTGCTGTTTTGAGCAATGACTGTCAGATCAGTAACCAGATGTTTTCCTCTACCCTCAACTTTATTTTGGAGGCATGGCTTCTGATTTCAACTGTATCAGTGATAGAAGATAGCTGCTTCCAGCCAGAATGTATTTTCTTTTGTGTGTGTGTGTGTGTGTGTGTGTGTGTTGGAGGTGACAGTGCAGTGAGAGGACAGACAGACAGACAGAACAGCTCTTCCTCACAGCATCAATGTGTGTCAGTTTAACATGCTCAGTGGTGGAAACTGACTTACTCAGGCTTACTTTGTGTTTCAGTTTCACTTTTACTCTGATAAATTGACTCAAATTCACTTGGAATTGAATTGAATTGAATTATTATAAATACAAAAAATGTTTTTGCTACATGCTCTGCTCTGATGCTTTTCTTGTTAAGCACTTGCATGTATGTAAAATGCTGAGTAGAAAAGCTGTACACATGTTACCTGTACACATGGCAGAGACACTGGGGCTCTACAGCAGAAATCAGGTTACTCTGATCTCCCACCTGCATGTAATCCGGGTAGCTGTGCATAGCTGTGCAGTCTTAGGCAAGTGTTTGTTAATACAGTATGTTAGCCATAAGACAAGCTTGGCTTGACATAAGAAAGCTCTGTTGCAAGGGGTGTATTTTGAAAGTCTTTCTGCCTCCTAGTGGTCAAAATCACTTAATGTTGTTTTAACTGGGGGGTTTTGTCAGACTGTTTCTGAATAGCTGTAAAGTATTCTGGTTTCTGTGTAGTGCATTGTGTTGGAAAATAATTCCCTTATGACAGCTGGTTTTCTCTATAATAGGACAGATTTTGAGAAATGACAGGACTGACATATTGGTCAGAAGGTTAGTCCAGGAACAAGCATTGGGGCTAGAGCTTCAGCACCATATCCACAGTCTGGAAACTGGACGATGAATGGACAGAGCTTCTCAGTGGGACGGGTAACCATCAGCTGGATCGTAACTGATACAGTCAAACACAGCAGGGCGCTTTGCACAGGGAACGCTTGTTGATGCTGAGAGAAAAGGACCAGGAAACAGAGGACAAGCTTTGAGAGCAAACACGTCACTGAGGGCTGGGTCTGGGGCACAGTATCTGTCCACTCAGTCAAAGGTCACATCGAGGTTAGAGTGTGTAAACTGGGAGGAATTTCGATGTGGTGTAAAATCAGTGATTGTGTGTAATTGTGTGTGTGTGGGTCAATTCATTTTCAGTTCATTCAGTTCTAACAGTCGTTTCAGTTTGCTCGGCCAGCAGCGTGTGAAGCTAAAGACCGCCAATATTACAATGAAAGCATTCAACCGAACTGGACTTTGACTTTCCATCTGTGATCCCACCATGTCTAAAAACTACAGCCTTGGTTTTAGAACATGTCATTACTGCCAAAAAATGAAAAGTTAAACTCCACTGACAAATCATTTGGTAATTCCAATATTTCACATTTCACAAATGTATTTTAACAGTATATGAAATGATATTTCATACAAAAACTGTATGAAGCACAGATTATTTTCTTATTATACAGAAATTTTCAAATGAAGAACGCAGTCTCTCTTTATATCTCATGGTGTAGGCTTTCACTGTTTTGTTTGAGCATGAACAGAAAGTGAATTGACCCAAGTGCTGGATGGCTCCATGTGTTAGTTTGCACTTATGTTATGAGGTGTCAGTGTTGTCTTCTTCAGTTTCAGGCGGCTCCTGTGGTCTGTACATGAAGGTGAGGAGGAACAGAGCCACATCGTACGAGCACCAATAGGCCGTGTGTGAGGTCACTGCCGACCAATAGCGGCTCTCCACCAAGCCCTCTCTCAGCTCAAAGTCGATGCGTCTCTCCAGCTCCACTGTAACACAAAAGAAAAGGAGACGTTAGTAGAAAGTAGCAGACGGTGTCATGAGAAGACTTTCACTATAATCAAAAATCATACGTTGAGCTTAATTTAGTTATTTGAAGATAAACTTAGCACCACGCTGGTTGAATCCAGCTGAACCCTCACAGACTTCAGTCATACATTAAGTCAGCAAGTGTCACAGACCAAGAGGGATTCAATTCACTGCATGATATAAAAGACAGCAAACATCAATCATGTCCGTGTAAATGAATCCAAGAGCTCACAATTCATGCGAGACACTGCATGTGCAGGGTGTGCTTGTTCAGACAAATAATGGTTGCGACTCTATGGACAGTGAAACTATTCTTTTAAATGAGCTCTGACTGCTAACATCACATCAAACCTGCAGCTGGAGATCCTAGGTTGTTTTCTCCTGGACCAACCTTTGACTGTCTGACTCTGCAGATTAGAAACTCATATACATATTCTGTTTGTGTGTAATATCAAACCTAACTACACCTATAACTTCTTCCAATCAGAAGGAGCCCGAAACATAAAAGCCTTTTTACCAACTTCCTTACATTAAAGGGGAGCACAAAGAGGATCTGATCTGAGCGTCTTGGTGAACCAAAGAGTTGGATTTGAGGTTCCTGAAGCATTCAATGGCTTTTTGATGTATTGAGCAGTAGCTGTCAGCCAAGTCTGTATGATAAGTATTGAAATCAGATTGTAGGGTCTCTTGAATATTCATGGGATCCACCTTTGAGTCAAAGTGAGCTAGCGCATCAGTCTTAATATTTTGGATGACTTCCCAAACAGTTTGTAGGGAGATCTGGCCTCCCTCCATTGTCCTTGTCCTCACTTTACACTGATCTGAAACGATCTCTTCATTTAAAAATCGTCACAGTGCGGCCAACGTAACACATAAGTGTATTTAAAGAGCGAAAGCTCTGACTTCACCTGAATCTAACAGAACACCTTTAGAGGGTTTTAAGGAAGAAAGGTAGAGTGACTAAATCCCTCCAGCAAGGAGCAGCTGAGAAGAATCATCTGTGAAGAATGACTGCTGTCATCCAATCTGTCACCAGAAATACAACACTGAGAGATAAAAGAACAGACCAATAGAATAGATCCATGAAGGTTGTGCTGACTCATGTTGCAGTTCCTTCTTAAATATGGTTTAATATGGTTTTGGATTTTGTCTAAAAACTAATAAAATTGTATGAATAGATTTGAACATTTGAACATTATAGTAATATTGACCAGAGGTTTTGTTATGTACTGTATATTCCTATGATCTTCCAAGAAAAGTCACCTAAGTGGTCTCTCTGGAAGTCCATATAAAGTCAGCATGGGCCCCTGGCAGACTGGATTCCTGATAATGATTGATCTTAGAGGTTAAAAGTGTTTCTACGAACATTCTTCGATGTATACACACATTTCCCAAAGCACTGTAGCATCTCAGAGCTAGTCCACCCACATGTCATTATGAGCTTCTTAATGTCTGCAGTGATGAAGAGGATGATACTGAAACATTTGAAGTCACTCTGCTTGTTTGCTAGTTATGAGCTGTGCTGTATATTTGAAGTACAGGTATATCATCTGAGGTCAACTTCAGTGAGTTACTAAACAAAAGCACGACTGTACTTACATGAGGTGTTGTCCATGACTGCTGAAGTGGACTGAGACATGGCCGGCTCCACCTCCGTGGTCTCCTCATCTATTTGTTTGTCTTTCTCCTCACTCTCTGCCGCCGTCGTTCCTTCCTCTCCCGACGACGCTGCGTTCTCCACTTCGGAGGCGACACCTTCGGAGTCTGACGGCTCCTCCTCCACTCCGCCCACCTGGCTGCTGGAACGGGAAAAGCGGGAAAACAGGATTCCGCCGATTCCCTTTCCGAGACTTGCGGCGCCTGAGGGGAGCAGAAAAGTCTGTGCGTGTAATCTTTTTCATTTGAAATATATATAGTGCGTACAGTATATCATCTATAAGAAGCTGAATGTATTCATCACTGAATGTACAGTCTTTACAGTCGTTACTTGCCATTTAAGGATCTGGCAGCTGTGTGTCAGTCCACTTCTGATAGTTTCCAGTGATGAACAAAACACATCACTTACAGCATGACCGGCAAACTTCATCACCACGGCGATCAAAAAGCCTTTACCCTTTACCAGAGTCAAAGATCTGACAACAACAACGGTGAGTTTTCTATCTGTACACCTGACTCACAGCCGCAGGCACAGTGACACCGTGAATAACAATTAACCATCCAGTAGCTTCAGCAGCGTATCTGGCTCCTTCCACAGCTACTGCAGCTCTTTTTTTTCCCCCCTCAAAAGTCAGCGCTGTCATGACAACTTGCTGTTGGGAAAGGTATGAACTGTCAGATCAAAGTTTACCCAAGTTGAACAAAACAATTCTGAATTAGATGTGTGGATCTACTCTGCCTTTGTGAGAGATCTTACAACCATGTTTCTGGTTCAATGTTACGTCAAGGTTTCATTTGGTTATAGTAAGAACATTGTTACATATTAATAACTAACTGATAAATATGTTACCTCTGAATTGGTGCCACAACACATCTGTCTGTTTATGTGGTAAGCATTTGTTTAAGCATGAGCACCATCATATATATATATATACACATACACACATATATATATATATTTTTTTTTAAATCAACACTGCTTTCACACATCAATTATTAACCAATGGGCCTGTTTATGACGTGAGATGTGGCTGAATTAAAACATCTCTCAGCAGTTTAAAGTGGCCTATAGAATGTGCCTAGTCTACACTCTCTATCTGATGCATAGAGGAAAAGTAACATGGTGCTGTCAGTCCAGTGGATAGGAGCTAATTGCTTCTATTGATTTGTTTAGAGCGTGCTCGCCATGCTACAGTGTCAGCAAAACAAGCAGCTGCTGTTTCACTCCGCTTGGATCAGATGCACCAGTATAGCTGTCAGGGCCAAAAGGGATGACTTTTACTTTCGCGTTCATCATCCGATCTTCTCTGTTCTTAATCATGACGACTAGAACTACCGTTTTCCTACATCTGTCATCCGTGCAGCCCGTAACCAACCTAATGTGTGCTCACCCATAATGCTGGCCTTGCCCAGGTTGGTGATGGATTCTCCGTAGTGCCGTCGGGCCTGGGGCGGGGAGGTGCAGGGGCTGGGGATGCTCTCTGAATCTGATATGGATGTGGTCTCCTTCTGAGGGTTGAGCAGTGTGGGCCGGATCTGATCGTACGGTGTGGGGTTGGTGGTGTTATACCTGCACATCACAGCCATACCATGTCTTCACTTCTAATTCATTCAACACTGTAGTTCCAGTTACAGTCACGTTACAAGCATCACTGCCAGATACAACACACACTGTTACTATTTTAACCTGATCACACCAGTAATAAGTGTTTAAAACAACAAAATGATTTCATTAATGTCAGATGAGTAAAAAAGAGAGAGACAGAGAGTAAAACAATTCATCTCCATTCAGGAGAGTTCACCAATAAGCAGCACATTTTCTCTCATATACAACTACATGACTAGTCTTACCAGTGGATTTGAACAGGTGAGATGTTACTATAGTGCTTCAAGATAAGAGGCTCCAACCTGTAGGCCTGCAAAGACAAAAAAAACAAATAAAGGTTGTGTAGATGAGCTTTTCTCATAATGTTACCTCTGCAATGTTATTTTGGCTCATTTTATTTGAATGTAATGGCCAGTTTGTCATTTAGTTTTCATTATTTTGTTGTGTAATATGATATAAATAACACCACATATTTCTATAATATCCATTAAAAGTTTGTTACCAGCCATAACTATGCCTAAAATATGACAATCATCAAGCAGACTGAGTTTAAAAGTGGGTGATGTTTGTTTGCAATCTCAGCAGGACAGTAAGACAAGGTGCTTCACCACAGGGTCAGTGGGATGGAATATGTTGAAGAGGCGTCTGCAGATCGAGGTGGGGAGGATGTGGTCCTGCACGCCGTTGCTTCCGGGACGGATCCCTCGCAATGCCAAGAAAACGGCCAGAGGAGAGCCCATGCAAAAGAAATTCTCTACCTGTAACACATGGAACACATGAAAGGAATAAGAGACACTCTCTGCTCCAACAGAGCTGCCCAGTGGCCAGGAGTGTGTCTGTACTGGGCCACTCAGATATGTGTGTGTGTACAACAAGCAGGTTTCCCTCTTTTACTAACCATTAATATCAAAAAAAGAGCTGTCATTTCTTCCAAACACATTGTCATGTGCAAACCTTACATCATAATGGCTTGAAGGAAGAATACAATCCAGTAGTCTTTGTAAAAAATGAAGCTGTTTTAGCTGCACACCTGATGTCTACAGTGTATACCTATGTTAAAAAAAACAGATATTGTTTGTCAGTTTAACTGTTATCTAGTCATTACTGGAATGTCAGTTAATATTTGATGTGGAAGAAAGTGAATTAAAAGAATTGAAAGAATCCCACATTTTCCTGTGGTGATCTGGTTTCTGCCTCCTTTCTTGTTCCAACACTGGATGCTCACTTGTCATGGAGGCTATGTGATTACCTTACCAGGTGCAATACTAAGCACTTTGAGGAGAATCACCTGTGTGTGTGTGTGTGTGTGTGTATGTGTGTGTGCTACTTAAAAGGCAGTTAGACTGCATGATTGTGGCACTGATGAAGGTGGAAAACATTTTGTAAATAAAGTGATTTCTTGTCATTGAGTGTTGATCCTCCATAGAAAGTGAAATGTCTGGCACATTATTGCATGCTTTTAATGTTGTGTTCAACTTCATGTTAAACCGTGTTTAACTAAAACATGCAAGGACACAAACAAAAGAGAGAAGTGATTTTCAGCAGACACACTTTACATCCATCACAGGTCAGGGAGGACCTCCAGGCAGAGTGTTTGCAGTCTGAATCAGAGGGTTTGTATTTTGAATCATGTCTAGGTAACATGTGAAACAGCAAATGCCTGTCAGTGGCTGGTGACTACTGATTACACATACTGTACAGTGCTGCACTCGTCAACTTACCTTGAATTTCAAGGCTGGCACTGCAACACAAGACGAGGTCTGCAGACCCTGGAACTGATCTTCCAAGTCCCTTAACCTAGACAGGATGGATATGATACAATACGAAGATTAAAATGACTCCAACATAAGCAATCTGTTGGGTAGTTTGACATTTCCTTTAAAACTATGACAAACTCATTTTTGGTGACCATAGGTGGTAGCACAATTCTGTCATAGCTGACCACAATGAGGATGAGAGCTGAATACATTATCAGTTAGAGGCATCAGCAGGTGGAGTCAGAGTGACTTTCAATAATGACCAATCACATGAGGTCCTCTCATCCTCTTGAAAAGCAGCAGACAGATAAAATGGACTGGAGGAGAGAGGCTGAGGTCTCTGTGAGAAAAAAAAAAAAGTTCATCTCCTTGAAGCACCAAGAAGTCCCAAACCACAAATACACAACACTCACCAGCCACCAGATTAGGAACACTTGTGCAATCTAATGCAATCCAATACATACAACAACTCTGCCATAAATTCTACTTTTTCAGTTTTTGTTGACATTGTCAGAAAGGTGATAAGTCTATTTAGTTTATTATTGAGGTTGTTGTGTGTAGTGGTGGTGTACTGGGGTGCATTATATTAAGTGGTGTTCCTAATATTTTGTTTAATTCATAGACATACATTAGACATACATTGCTACTATTGTTGTTATGTTTCTCTGTGTCTCTCTTTTCCCTCTTCATCTCCCTTCTTCTTTCTCTCTCAACCCGACTGCTAAAGGCAGATGGCCGCCCACCTAGAGCCCCATTCTGCTTCTTCCCATTATATATATAATATAAATAAGTATAAATAAACACTATTGTCTCTCCATCCTACCACTCTACAAGTGCCTGTCTTCTCTAACACTGACTGTAATAACCTTCTTAAATGTTTTGTGGACAAAGTCAGTGATATCAAAGCAAATATCCCCCCATCATCAAACCACCATACCACTGCTGTTTCCTGCTCCTCAATCCTGAACTCCTTTCCTCCTGTCTCCTTAAAGGGCATCACTAAATTGTTGCACAGAATGAAGCCTTCACCGGCCCCCCTTGACATTCTTCCCTCATCCTTGTTTTTCAATGTTTTTCATTCACTTGGCCCCACTATTGTAGCCGTGATCAATCTCTCCTTTTCAGCTGGCTCTGTCCCTTAAACATGCTTATAGTTCAGCCTTTGCTGAAAAACACTCATTTAAACCTAACAATATCCAAGCAGTTGTGTCCAAACTGCTGGAAAAAAAAGTGGATGCCATAAAGATTTGGATGGTTGATGGTTAAATGTAAATAAGACAGAATCTGCTATCATTGCTCCTGAAAATGTTCTTGCAAACATCAGCAGTATATGGGGCTGCAAAACGTAGGCACCATCTTTGACCCATCCCTGTTCTTTGATAATCATGTCCGTCAGCTTATGCACTCATGCTTTTTCCAATTGAGAAACATTCCTAAATTAAGATCTGTGGTGACCGAGGTTGAGACGGAGATGATTCTTCATGCTTTTATTTCTTCTCGTTTAGATTATTTTAACACTCTTGTTACCTGTTTAAATCAAACTTCTATGAATCGTCTCCAAACTGTCCAAAATGCAGCCGCTCGGCTTTTAACTAGAAATAAGATGACATATCACAAGGCCAGTTTTATGCTCTCTGCGCTGGCTTCCAATTGGATTTCACATCCATTTTAAAATACTACAAACCTTTAGAGCCTTGCATGGTCAAACACCCCAGTGTATTGTAGACTTCCTCCTCCCTTATATGCCTAATTGCTCTCTTAAATCTTCTGAACAAAAATGACTGGCTGTCCCTCAAACCCACTATAAAACTTGAGGTGACTGCATTTCAAGCTGCTGCACCCGATCTGTGGAACGCTCTACCCTTACCTTTGCCATCCCTCGACTCCTGTGACATCTTTATGAGACAGCTGAAACATTTTTATTCAAGCAGGCTTTTGGTTGGCCTGTCTGAACAGCTGCTCCGCTTTATTTATTGCTTTTTATTAGCTTATATCCTCACCTGTGTTTCAACCTTCTGTACTTGTTTATGTGTCTCTGTCCTCATTGGTTTGTTGTTGCTGTGATTTTAACTTGTCAGCCCTGCACTGTTTGTTGTCACTGCTATTTTTAATATTACCTTTAATAGTGTATTTTTCATGAATGTAAAGCACTCTGTGATTTTGTATCTGTGGAAGGTGCTCTATAAAGAAACTTTTACTTCATATATGCACACCATCCTACAGTAGGTTTATTTGATGTTTCTATCATTTCAAACTACTGCATTTGTAAATTCCTTTTATAATTCCTCTTTTTAATTGTACAATTAGTTCATTAATAAAATATTTGACTACTATTTCCTGACCTTTGTGGTCCTCCAAACATCTTGTGTGTTCATGGCGAACCACAGTGTGCATTGCACATCTTCTCAAGCCAACAGATCTATCTCTGCCTTTCCAAATCTGTCCCACAACATTTGATTGAGGACCCCAGCAAGACATCAGGTCAGCTGAGCCGAGCGTAAGCTGCACTGATGGATGATGTCTGTTTGTCAGCAGCTGAGCAAAGTATTTCACACTGGACAGCTCCAGACAGTGTATGTGGAGAGACGCCTAGCCAGAGAGACCTGCATGCCTGTAGACTGATATGTGTGACATAGTCCTCCTGAGAGGAACCCTCCATGACAGAGTATGGAGGGTTTTCCAGTACACCAGGTCTGATTGAATGAGGGAGGAATAGCCAGCATGTGTCTTTTGTACGGCACTGGGTCAAGATGCAGGGGGCTGAACGTCTCTCCTAAGAGGACAACCACATGACTTGCAAACATCATGCCCAGCAGAGACATCCCAGAGAGCTCCATCACCAGGCCGTAGGGTGCAAGGGTGACAGTAGAGAATTTAGCACTTCCAGCCTGCCAACTCTGACGTCAAGGCCGTCATCTCCATCTGAGATGACATGACCATTTCCACCACATTAGTAAATGAGGGAAGGACTGGAGAACTGAAAAGTGATCAGCTTTGACATCCATGTGTTCATAGCAGGCTTTGCCATGCTGAGCTGTGCTCTGAAAGTAGGCATGTGCATGTCTTTCCCCCTTTTCACCCACTGGGACCCAGTGCTGGTGCTGGACTGGTGCCGGTTTGCAGTTGATTCAACTACTTAACTTTCTAAAAACCAGCTTGCTTTTTCACAGGCTAGTAAGCCAAGTCAATGAGTAACTATACACGCCTCCACTTTTCTAGCAACTTCAAGGACTTCACACTCCAACATAGTAGGTGGCAGTAATTCACTGTGGCAGTGGTTGTCACTGTTGTGGAGACTTTTAATGTCTTAATGCTGAAAGTGTTTATTGAAAGGACTCGGCCAAGTAGAGAACTGAAACAGTAAACGCCAGAATGTTCTGCTCCGATGCCATGTCTTTCCAGTCTGTCCTCTGAAGGTCTGAGTCCTAGTCTTTATCAGTCTACAATATGAAAAATGAATCTGATTGGTTCACTAATTTCTAAACAAGGAACTGCACTTTACCTGTGACAGACTGTGAAAGTCACGGTCCATGGAATTTCAGCAGTTTTGGTTTGAGCGTCTAACTGTGTCATCCACCTATCTGTGTTGTTTAGGGAGGCCTCCTCTGACCTTGGTAACCATGGCAATGCGGATATACCCTCTATCAGAGAGGTTTTTTGCTGTCATTTATGGTTGAGGTATTTCTCTCCTTAGCTCTGTGTTTCACTGTGGGTGGGGCTCATCAGGCCCTCTGGCTCCACACACACAGCAAATCAGAGGAGAGACAGACAGTGACAACTACACTCATCACAACACCGCAAAAGCTTTGCGAGTAAAAAGCCAGTAAGAGTAATTTAAAAATGAAAGCCAAACAAAACATAGATGTGATGCAGTCACATGACTGTGACTGATGGCCTTATTGGGCAGCCCCTCGCATCTCCAAAAACATAGTCAGCAAACTTCAAACAGGCGTTATTTGGATACACATATTGGGAATATAAATGGTTCATTTCTTTCCTGAAAAAATAAATATTAAAACTTAATGAAGTGACATATGAACAGCTTTTAGCACAGCTGAAAATCTCTGCCACAATGGTGGATATTTGGCTTTGGTTGGTCACGATAATCTCAGTTTCAATTCCTAGACCAGTGAAGAATTGGTGCCACTCTGAAACCACTATCTTGGTCACTAGCCCTCAAACTGCCTTGGTCAAAAGGGCCTATCAGTGGAGTGTCTGTTGACATAGTTACCAACCAGTGCAAAGCCTTCTCTGCTGCGTGAAGTGAGTGCTCGTTCACCACAGCCCAGGGGGGAGCAGAAAGAAAAGGGCTGGCTCTGGCCTTGGTGCTGAAAATGCATGACAGAGACAGCATTCAGCTGTGTGTGTGGTCAAACCTCCAGTCTGAACAGGTGGGAGGTGACTGATAATTGTTTATGTTCAGCAATGCACATTTAAGGTGGGGATTCATCCCTACTGTGTGTATGTGTGTGTGTGTGTGTGTGTGGCTGCAAGCCTCTGTGTGTGGGGAATGCTCATCTGTGTGGAAACAGCCGCAAAATGCACAGTGGGGGAAAAAGCAGACTGACAGAGAGGAAAGTGCTCTTTAGATGAAAGTGGTGGGTCCTGAACAGGGCTCAGCTGGACCTTTGCTCGGCTGGATTGAGACATGCCTTCCCCACACTGGAAGGTGTGAAGACGCTGGCTGGTGGCTCTTGCCGTGACGGCACAGAGCTTGTTGGGCTGCAGCTGCCCAAGGCACCAGAGCAGGTGTATGCTGAGGTGCAGGTGCAGCAGCAGTGACTATCCGTACCTCATGGCAGTGGCTATGAGGCACGGATTTGCTCTAGAAAGTGTGTTTCCTGGAGGAGTGGGCCAAACAATCCACCAGGGGATATGAGAGCGTCTAGCAGCTCCTGTCTCATCTAAGAGGGAAGCTGAGACATATGGAGCCAGATGCTACACTGCATTATCGTCTGCCGCACCATGATCCTGGACAAGGATCATGGTGTGGCACTACAAATCCCCTGTTGGATTTGTGGTGACAATCAAACAGCCGTTGTAGCCTTTCCGATGTCCATGGCCAGCTCTGGGGAAAGAGCCCAAAGCTTAGTGGCCATGGTGGAGTCAGCGAAGGACAGCAGCAAGATTCTGTTTTGTGCTGCAGCCACCAGAGCAGCACATTGGTCAGTGGGGAAAACATAAACCTGGTCCCGAGGAGACGGCAGCATTGGCGTTGGCTTGTGTCTGCTGTAAAAAGTTGCCTTGGGAAGCAGGATGGTAGCTAGGCTTTGCTTCAAACCCTCCTCCATATCCCCATGGACTCTGGTGAAAGGCTCTCAGCAGGACAGCTGCTCTCAGTTTTCTGAGGTCAGAAAACGCTGCCTCCATGAAGGGCTGGAGCTCTATAAAGCAAGGCCACAGCGGGGAACTGATGAAGGGGTCCGGCTCTGCCTGTGAGCTGTCCTCCTGGTCAGTCCAGCTGCCATCATATACCATAGATGAGGAACTGAGAGGGGCAACTGTACAATGTACAGTGGCTCAAAAGAAAGTGCTGGGATGAACCCAACAGCGACAGCTCTTAGAGGCCGAAGCCTATATAAAATAGAACTGTTGGCTCTGAGAAACTGTGAATGCCATTTTTTCACTATTTCTTTGCATTTCATCGACTGAACAATTAAGCAATAATTGACAGATTCATTGATCATAAACAATAATCTTGCATTCAGTATTCTTCCCTTAACAGACATGGACACGGACCAAACTAACAATCTGTGCAGTACCTGAGGCGTGTCAGTCTCAGCTGTTCCTGAAGGTGGCGCTCTTCATCACTAGGCCAGCGGGCCTTCGTTTCTTCAAAGTCCTGCACTTCTTGGTGATGAAAGCGCACGGGGTCCCAGCCAGTCATGATGTCAAAGGTGATGACACAGCCCAGTGAGTGTGACACGATGGACACCTTCCCATTTTTCTCAAAGTCTGGATTCCGCAGGCAGAAGAGCGAGTAGAGACGGTTCAGCTCCAGAGTCAGACCCCTGTTAATCTGTACACGCACACACACACACACACACACACGCACACACACACACACACACACACACACACACACACACACACACACACATGCACACACACACACACACCAAAACAAACACAATGTGCATATATGATTAGGATAAGTTGTATACATAGTATATAATTAACATATATCAATTTTAATTTTGTGTTAATGTATACATATTAATGCTATTGTGTAATACTTTATTTTGTCAATAAGATTTGAAAATATTTGTTATTATTTATTATATTTCAGAGTCTCATTAAATATTCAGTTATTTCACAGACTGACAGTAGATCAAAATGAGTCTGTTGATACACACTCATGGGACTAACACTCACATATTCCCAGCAGGGTGACAGACAAACAGCTGTGAGGAGACAGAACCAGGCTGAACTTAAGGCTTGATGTGTGTGTTGTAAAAAAAAATCCATATCATAGTCTCACCTCGTCTCTGTACAGAGGACTGGTGTAGTACATGATGTCCATGGCACTGCTGTTCAGCATGTCTCTGAGACCTCGCACTTTGTCTGGAGTGATGGAGTCCACCGTGTCTGCAGGAACACATGAATATATCAAACACAGCTGCTGGATGTTGGATTTATGTTTCAGTGAAAAGCATCGATTCTGATCTGCTTTTAAACACATACACTATGTTCATGTTTTACACTGATAATAGGCAGATGTTGATTGTCAATAGCTGCAAACTGCATCTGTCCAACAGTTTGGTCCAGTATGAGCTGTGTCCTCGGAGGATGGGTCTTAATGATTGTGATGACTCTCGGATATCACATCAAGCACCTTTGTTCGGTCCAAATGTTGACCAAACCCTGCCATGACAAGTTTTCACAAAAACTAATTGCCAGACGTCAGTGAAATGAGCTGACAATCAACATTTTGGTTAAGCTCTAACTAAAGCAAGTTAACCCCTATAGAGCTCCATGTTCAAATGTCCAACTTTACAGCACAAATAAACATGTTTACAGCCTGCTACAAAAACAGCTAATTTCCCCTTTTTATAACTCCACCATTTAAATTTTATTAAGCCGTAAAGTTATGAATAATCAAGGACATGGTCACTTTGAGTGAGAGGTCGCAATCGCTAGGTGGCTTGTTTGCCCATTTTAGATTAGCAAGACATAAGGTGGAGGCGACAGGCAGAGCCACCCACTTTGAGCTTCAAAACCACTCTTCAGAATTTGATGGGTGACAACATGGTGCCTATGTCCATATTTTTTTACAGTCTACGCTTTGTACCCGCACATCTCATAATCTAACCAGCAGACCTTTTCACCAGCACTTCTGCATTGAACATTGGAAGGATAACTTTTTTAATTTTCTAGTTTTCATTTCATCAAAAAAAAATTGTTCGTTAGCCACGTTCCCACTTCCTCAGGACTCTACATTTCCATTCCCTGGCGTTCTCCACCTGTCCACCAAATGCCCACCCACCAGCTCACCTACACCCCATTCTGCCTAATCACCCATATATATACCTGCCCAGATTGTTCACTCTTTACCAGTTAGCAACGTTGTCATGTGGTACACTTGCATTCCAGCCACCTGTAGTCTACTTGATCCTGATCCTTGTTCTTGTTATCCTGTACCTTTCCTCTTCCCTGATTTCTGGTTATCCATCTGTATCCTGCTACCTGTGGTTTTTGGAAAGTCATCAAGAGACACGGCATGAATTTCCACAGCTATGCTGATGACACACCGCTTTACATCACTGTGTCTCCTAATGACTCAGGGCCAACAGATGTCCTCTTTAACTGTATGTTAGATATCAAGTTATGGATGGCAGATCATTTTCTACAGCTCAATCAGGACAAACTGAAGTGTTGCTTATAAGTAATGACACATTAGAAACATAACTAAGAATGCATTTTACCATCTTATAATAACAATTGCTAGAGTACGACCATTTCTCTCTCAAGCCAATACAAAGACACTAAAGCATGTCTTTATTACCTGCAGGATTGACTATTGTAATGCTCTACCATCTGGTCTCCCTAAAAAGAATAGAGCTCAATTACAGTTACTTCAAAACTCTACTGCACATGTGTTGACCAGGACCAGAAAGACAGCTCACATTACACCAACTTTAAAGTCTCTGCACTGGCTACTTATTTGCTTTAAGATCTTTTAATGGGTTTATAAAGCTCTTAATGGTCTTGGTCCTTCCTATTTATAAGATTTTAGCCTGTGAACCCTCTAGAACTGTCAGGTCTTCTGGTAGTGGCCTTTTGATTATCCCTAACCTTTCATGTGTGGATGGGGGGTTACTGTTTGATTCTGTTAAGCACTTTGTCTTATATTTTGTTTGTATGAAAAGTGCTGATTGATTGATTGATTGATTGATTGATTGATTGATAGATTGATTGATTGATTGCCTGTTTTTGACCTGCCTGTCTTGCCCTCTGGAGTTGCTTGCCTGCTTGGAATTCCTTCACTTTTTTGGATTTTTGATTATTAAAGCACTATTCATTTAACTGTCCTGCCTTGGTATCTGTGTTTGGGTCATCCACCTGTTTGCCTCATAGTCACAACTGTGACAAATACTGAATTAATCCCATTTGAAATCTTCCTATTTCAAAAGGTGGACAGGTTGATCAGTACAGGATAATGTCATTACTACACACAGTCTTCAGGTAGAACACATAATGCCATTACAGTTTTCCTGCATGAGGACAGCTTTTGTTTTTGATGGTTGTGAGCAGTGGTGAAGCATACCTCCATCCAGAGCCAGCTTTGACCTCCACTCAACAGGAAGGAACTCCACATGCTCTGTGGTGCGATCAGAAAAGTGCTTCTCCTCCATCTTCCTGGCGGCATCTCTCATCCTGCCGAGACAAAACAATAATTCTCGAGAATGAATTCCGATTCAATTTGATTCTTTTGTGCCACCGCTGCTCCCACTGAGCCGCTACAGTCGACTCACATGCTGGTGTTCCTGATAATGCGGCCTTGGTCCATCTTCTGGCCGATGCCGTGCACCACAAACACAATGTGGGTAGTTTCAGGCGGGGTGTCCTCAGGCGCTGCCTCCTCCACGTAGCCCCGATGGAGACGGGTCCCACTGCTGGAGGCTAGGGACACAAGAGGACACATCACATCATAGTTGAGCTGATGTGTTCCACAGCAGTGTGTCTGATGTCACTGATGACTGATCTAAATCTCTGCCGTTTAACAAAGCTCTTTTCCATCTAGACAGTTTTGCTTTTATTTGTCCCGGTTTGGAGGTATCTGTCTCAGAGATTTATGCGTGATGCATGACATCTGAAAAAAAATCACCTATCTACAGAAAGAGCTACCTGTGTCCCAGTTTGATACTACATGCTTACTGTATACAGTATGTGTTGTATACTAATCTTTATGGTCTACTGTTTTATCAGTTGGTGAACGAGTGATCAGCATGCTACATACATATTCCTTAATAATCTGGAACTAATATTAGAGAAAATAGAGACTAAGCAGCTAGTTTACCTTAATATGATTGAGTTGAACAGATTTTTAACTGTAACTGTTGATTTCAGGAGGGATTCTAAAAAGCTAAAACATGAAGATTCTTTCAAACTACTAACATTACTGGAAACTTTCATTTTTGTTGATTTTCATACTTGTGGACAAACTGCACTTCTTCCATGTTGACCTGAGCTGCTGTGCTCTGACTAGCATTTAACTGGAAGTGATTATTTGGTTGTTCACCAATCGATCACTATAATTATTAGCGAATGATTCCGACTTGACACACTCATAAAATAAAGTGTTAACTGTAGTTCTCATCCGAGTCCACGACAGTTTAAGGACTTCTCATCGATGTCGCCTCGTGTATTAATTAACTGATCCAACACAGACGATGTCCTTAAAGTGTCATGGAAGAAGTCGTAGCAGTTACTGAGCTTGCGTGTCAACATCTCCATCTCCATGACAACTAAACCAACTAGAAACTGCTGATGAATATATGATACAGTTGAAAGCACAGGATGACATCGGTGGGTGGACACTGAGCTGGGGTTGTGTTGTCAAATGTTGTTAATGTTCTTCATAGGGACTATTTCTTAGGTAGAAAGTAGTTCTGATGAAGACTGTTCACAGTGCAGTTCACAGAGCACCACAGATTACTTTCTTTAATTTAGACGTTTTCATCTCAGAATGTGTAATTGGCTATCAGTATGGCCATAGAGTACATTAAAAATAGCAGCAAACAACCATATCATAATCCAATATTTTATAAATTGCTAGATAATTTATCAAACTTTTGACTTTGACTAGTCAGATGTTGTTTGCTCTTCTGACCATACCATACTTTATCTTATTTGTCTCCAGTGCTCTTATAAATGTAGTCCATCAGTGACCCTTGACCTCGTGTCTCAGTCCCATTGTACAACATGTCAGCCCGGTTCACCAGGTCAAAGTCTCTATAGATTTTCTCAGGGAGCCGATTGACTGAGCAAGACACCCCATAATACAATCTTTTCTCTTGTGTACACTTCCCTACAATGATCCATGTACCTTTAGAGAAGCCCAGTTTCTGAGTGACAGTGCGTGCGATCTTGGAGGTTGTGGCATCGCTGTACAGATACACTTCGTCCACACTGTGCCAGTCCACATGACTCCGGCTCAGCTTCAGACTGTGGATGGCTGGGAGACAGTAACACATTAATTAACCGGTGACACACTTTATCCAGCTTAATTAAATCGCCATTCCCTGTGAGGATGAGTAGAGTGTATGTGTGTGTGTGAAATACGTGAAACAAAAGTCTGACTGTACACACACTCAGTGCCTCCTCTTCTCTCAGGTGAGCTTCCTATTTGTTCAGCTTGCGTCAGCTAAAATAGCATCACCTGACCTGTGTTCTGAATGGCAGAGTTACACACACATCCCTTTCACAGCACCTACAGCCTCTCCCTGCCTTTCTCTTTAAATCTGTTTTTACCTGTCAATCTAATCTCTATAATGCACTCACACACCTTCTCTCTCTTCTTCTTCTTTGTCCACCACACACAAATATACAGTCCACACATGCATCTTTCTGGGTCTACTTTCTTTCTTTCTTTCGCACCACTGTCTTACATTCCTTAATGTCCTTGCTGTCCACTGTAGAGGTCACCGTCTCCATCTCATAGGTGTCCCTCATCTGTTGCCCCCGGAAACGGGCAAGGTGCTCCAGCTCAATGAGGTCGCTCTCGTCCTCCTCCAGAGGAAGCCACGTTCCATCGATGAACCACTGACCCCTCATCACAGGAATACGGTCTTGCTCTGGGGGGACAGCACATGATGTTTGCTGCCTTTCCTTGTTTAATTCATGCGACTATCTGCTATAAAATCAAAGAGGTCAACCTCCCCCTTTCATTGAGTGTTTGTCAATGAAAGAGGAATCATCAATAGATGCAAACTGGTGTAGAGGCCAGATTGGACGTGCTCTAGCTGGGTGTGAGAAAAGCTGCAGATATTTGTGTGTGTGTGCCAGAAACAAAAATCCACTAAGGGAACATAAAACTGTGTATGAAATAATGCAGTTATAATGGCCAGCTGTAAGTGCAGAGGTAACAATAATTGTTGCAATAATAGTATTTAGGAGGGTAATTACAATTTAGAGCTAAACTGATTAGTCTATTTATCATTTAAGTGATTTCTTAAGCAAAAATGTCAAAAATGTGTGAGGTGTTTTTAACCTTCTATGATAGTGAAATGAATACGTTTGTGTTTGGGCCTGTGTGAATAAAGAGAGTAAATCACAAAGCCTTAGGACGTCATGATGGGCATTTTTTGTTTGTATTTTCTGACATTTTACAGGCTAAACAATGAATTGATCATCAAGATATGAATCAGCAGACTAATCAATGATGAAAACAATCATTAGTTGCAGCCCTGGAGTTGAGGTGAAGTGAGGGAGCTGCAACTGAACAATTTCATATATCAAATATAGATGTTTTATTCTGACAATGAATTCATTACTTAATACTGAAAACAGTGTTGAAATGATTAGTTCATTCATTGATGAGTTCATCAACAGAATCAATAACAATTTCGATTGATCCATCACTTGCTTAAGTGAGTGACTGAGACACAAGGCTTGATATGTCATTGTAAAGTTCAGTGAAGTTTACAGTAAAGTTCTGGGTTTTGGACTATTGTTCAGACAAAAGAAGATCTCTCTGGGCAAGAGTCATTTTCACAATTTTCTAACATTTTATGAAAGTATTGAAAATAGTTGACAGGTTTGTTGATATAAAGGGTTAGTTACAGACCTAATGATAATGTCACAAATGATGATATAATCTATCACAAGGTAGCAGAGCGGAATGTGCTGTTTTCATATTGTTTACTTGGTCTGTGTGTGATGATGAAGTGACTAATGAACTGACTGGTTCATCTCAGCAATGACGGGTTAGCATTAGCAGTCGTTCAGTGGGCATCGTATTCCATTTGTAATAGTCATATTGATAGTAGGCTAGTAGTAGCCATGCTGCATGTGGGATCAGTATAGTAGCAATGCTAGTTGTAATAGTGGTAGTGCTGGTCTCCTACTATTAGTAGTTGAAAGTCATGTCAGTACTGGTGGTGCTTGTATTAATATTATCATAATATTATTAACATTATTAATGCTACACTTTATTCTAATTCAGCAGCAGTAGTGGGTTGGTAACATTAGCGGTGTTATTAATAACAGTAATGGCAGCAGTTATATCATTTTGGACTTAAATGATTGGCATGCTCACGGTTCCAGTACACAGGGTAGCATTCCTTTTCCCTGATATCCACTTCATAGAGCCCTCCTCTGACACACACTGCCTCCACGCTGATGTTGATGTCCGAATGTTTCATCTCCTCTGACACTGAGCACCGCTGCCCTTCGCCACGCTGCATCGCCGGCTCCGCCCGGACACCTCCACCGTCCGCCGCCGCCACCGCCGCGCTCTCCGGTTGGATCTCTCCGGACTTGGCGGTCTCTTTTCCATCGGCCTCGGTCGGATCAACGGGGCGTTTGACCTTGTCGGGGTTCTGCTCACAGAATCTCCGATAGACGATCTCGATTTTTAAAGAGTCGTGTCCGACGAAAGGCTTCCACGTTCGCTTGTCCTCTTTGTAAAACCACCGAACCTCCTCTGGTCCCAGCTCCGTGACCACCTCACCCCTGTGCCGGGAGCTATTGGACCGGATGCGTTTCTTGGTTGTGATATTCCCATCACTTTCGGTGTAGTTTGGCTCGATGTCCA
The DNA here is from genome assembly GCA_029490765.1 of Euthynnus affinis. NCBI lineage: Eukaryota > Metazoa > Chordata > Actinopteri > Scombriformes > Scombridae > Euthynnus > Euthynnus affinis. The sequence goes on along the minus strand of CM055853.1, from coordinate 2,070,068 downwards.
GATACGATGAGCCCGAATATTCCTCCCCACCCAGGCCCAACATCATGCCATCCTGGGATAACCGGTGCGAGTCGCCCCGTAACAGCGGCAGGTGTCTCTCCAAGTCGGTCTGCATTGGGTCCCTCTCCCCGCGGGCGACACTCTCTCCCATCGGATTCTCATCGTAGCCGGACACAAACACGTCATTTGCCATATCCCATTCACTACTGCTGACAGAGTTATTCTCCGAGCTCTGTTGGCGGATAGTCGGTTTATCCTTCATATTGCTCATGGTTCTGTCGCAAATTATTCGACTAAAAACATGGATATAGACTAATAAAAATATCACTGTTATGTCTCTTTTTTCACACTACTATAGCTAACGCTACCGTTATATCCATAGGGTTATTACCAGACTAACAGCTTTCTCCTCAGCTGGTAACATCTGTATGCCGAACTGCCCTGACCCCGACAATATTTCTTAACATTTTAGCTACAGATTTTAAAAGATGAGCCCTGGTAATTTAAAGGACACATTTCCTCCTGCTTTTCTGCCTGCCTTTTCTCCCGTTCACAATCCCGTTTCCCCCCTTCTTAATGCTGTAATAACCAGTGAACGACACTAGCTAGGATGATAAACTCAGTCTCTTCATGACATCAAGTTAAAAGTGACGAATTCAACTTCCTGTTTGAACATTCAAAATAAACTCCATATTGACCGGCAGGCATAAACGGATTTACATTGTTTGTAATACAGCAGAAAGCACACACCTAAGAATGAAATATAATGGGTGAAAACACAATTTCTGAAATATTTTACTATTCAAGTATTTTACGACTCCACTTTACTGCGATTTAATTTTCAAAAGCTGCGCTTGTTACGAGCGCTTTGACGTTTGTGTCTTTTTAATTTGTAGGCAGATTCACTGTATAATGAGTTTTGTTCTAACTATCATTCGCTAGCATGACTTAACAGCTATTAGGATGTTAGCTTCAATAAGAAAACCTGACACTTCGTTTAAATGTTGTCAGTAACATATTTAAATTAAACATATGTTATAAAGTAATTATTAACTCCCCTTTTGGTTAAAATATTTACATTTGTATAATTTTTTGAAATACGTCCAAAAGTCGTTGTATAGTGCAGGACCTTTTGAGCCACCGTAGTTGTTGATTGGGAGTTTCTGTCATGGCCGTCATGAAAGTGTTTATCCAAGGATGTTTGAATAAATTCGCTTATTCTTTGGCTTAAATGAAAGGAAATGGCAGCGGTTTTCCTGGTGACCTTGTATGAGTATTCCCCACTCTTTTACATTAGTGTGGTTTCTTTGTGTTTCGTTGTCACCGCCGCCATGGTGCTCGGCTGGTAAGTGATATTCAGCAAGTTAGCGTAGCCACTAAGTTTTCATTACACCAGCAGTTTGATACATCATTTTTTCGCTCATTACCTCCACACTTCTGTCCTTCAATATCCATAACGTTTCATCTTTACGACTTCGTATCTGGATTACATTATCACAACGAAAGTAACCATGGCACTATAACATATCTATCTGAAGTACAGCTTTCACTGCTAACTTTGAAAGAGTGAATGTCACTGTCCCAAATGTCTTCACAAGACTGAACCCACACAGGATTAAATTCACCTGTGTGCTCAGTCAGCATATACATGACAGTGTAATGGCTAAATGTCATAGGAGACATAGGACAGCAGCAGCCATAATGTTTTATTTTGGCAGGCTGTCAGTGGCTTGCTTTTTCTTTGACAGCTCCTGTACTGTGTTTTTTTCGTGTCCTCAGGTTTGGTTTCGATGTCCCAGTGATCCTGCGCAGCTCTGATGAGACCGAGTCCATCCTACCAACCCCTGAAAAGCAAATGGTTCAGGTGACCAATCCCTTCGCCCTGGAAATGTGCTCTGGGCCGGTATCAGTCACTGGTGAGAACAACAGTGTCACCATATAGTAGTACCAGTGTCTTTTGTGTCCCCAAATTCATGACAACAGTATCTAACTCTCCCTTGCAGACGGTGTTGTGGTGAGGGCTTGCTGCTTGGAACCCTGTATCCTAAGCTGTTTCTGGGGCTGTGAGATTGGTGCCCTGCAGGGAGCACTGCAGGCTCATCAGCATGGCTCAAGACTCAGCACCCCTCAACGTTTCCAGGAAGCCCTGCACTTCCTCTACTACTATTGCCAGAGCTTCCAGTATCTTTTACAATGCACACAATGCCTTTCCAACCCTTAAATATTCAGTTTGGGATGTGTAGTGCTTCACCAAAACTTCATGGTGACTTACTTTCCCTGTTTAGCATTAATAAGCAATATATAAACATAGAATAAATAGCTTATAACATACTATAAAGTAATTATGAGCCAATAAAAGGACATTACAAGTGCAACAACACTGTCTAACAACAGTCTGGAGCCCAAATGAACAGTGAAACGTGTTTTTCATGTTGTTCATACCGACCATTAGAAGATCCCTTCATAATACACTTCTAATGGAAGTGATGGAGGACAACATCCACAGTCCTCTCTCTGTGCACAAATGTATTTAAAAGTTTATCTGAAGCTAATATGAAGCTTCAGCGTCCAAATGAGTCAAATCCAGTAGATATCTTTCAACGTTACAGTTTTTTAGTGCCAAAGTTCCTCTTTTTTTTTGTTACTATACTTCCACCTGCAGCTCAACACAAAGAGGAGACTTTGATGCTAAAAAGACTGTAAATGTGTCAGATATCCACTTGATATGACTATGATATTGTTCCTATATTAGCTCCTGTTGTTGAACTCTTTAACCCCATCCTCTCAGTATCAGCAGTGAAGACAGAGAGGGGCACCACACACAGATTCCAGCTGAGCAGGGGATCACAGATTTTGGGCTGTTGCCGAGGGAACGCTACCCTCTAGTGGCTGTGCTGACACTGGCAGAGCCAGAAGCCAGGGATGCGTACAACATTGTGAGTCCATGCTTACACACCTTCCAGAACACTCAGACCCATCAGACACTGGTCTCCTAACTGTACCCATCCTATCTGTCTCTCGCTCACTCTCTCTCTCAGTTCAATTCAAATTTGCATGAATGTCACAACAACAATATTGCTTTTTACTCTGTGTTTTTTTTTTTTTTTCTTTCCAATATACAATATATTTGTCTTTTTGCTTTGGTCTGACTGAGATGATGTTGCTGTCCTGAGGCCGTCTGGGACATGTCGGGTGGTCTGGACTGAGCCTCAGGACCAGCTGACTAATGTGTGATGGTATGTCTGGAGGTCATTTGATTTTAGGTGATTTTTTTTTTTGTCATCTTCTTTCTTTTTGGTCTTTCTCTGGACATGCAGGATGTTCTTACAGAAATCAGTGTGGACAGATTCTAGAAAGGGTTTGTCCCGTTTGTCACCTTCATTATTTGATGCTCTTTTCAATGAGCTTCATGCCAGATGGAATCAGAGGCCTTCCTTAAACCGGCACAGATCTCTCTGTTCTTTGTGTTTAATTCTTGGTCAATTAAAGTGTGGATGGTAAACAGTCTGCTGTGCATGTGTTTAGCAAGAATCCAATTTATGGCTTTTATGTAGAATGCTGTTTATTAATGATGTTGCAGAATATTTTTCCTAGTGACACATATTCCCTGCTAGTTTTTTTTGGCTCATATTTATCTCCAGATTTATGAATTGGGGTTATCAAACCTTTGTCTGGAATAGTGACAGAATTCTATTGAATTGAGTATAGTCGATGGCTGTAGGTGCCATCACAGTTACTAACCAGGATCCTTTCTTTTTTCTTCTTGTCTTCATAAAACAGCTCTTCTGTTCTTCTTCTTCTGCTCTGATGTTTTCAGGAGCTCATTTTTTTATGGAAACACTCTCTCTCTCTCTCTCGCTCTCTCTCTCTCTCTCTCTCTCTCTCTCTCTCTGTCTCTCTCTCTCTGTCTCTCTCTCTTTGGGTATGTTTGAGTGGGTATGTTACATAAACACATGTTTGTGTAGGTGAGTGGGCATGGGATGGATTATTTTTTATGAATCATTTGTTCATGTGTTGTGTGTGAAGCACATTGAGCTTACATTTTATGAGATGTGCTACATAAATGAACTTGATTGATAGATGAAACATTGAGATCAATGAAATGTGCTCATTTGCTGTTTGATCCAGTGACGTTTCATCTGTCTGACTCAACTCTCCTAGCTTAGCATCAAGCCTCGTTTGTATCATCCCATCACATGACTGTACTCAGGCTCAAGCTCTCTCCACCAGGAAAACACGGTTCAAACCCTCCATGACCCCGTCTGTCTTCTTTCAGGTGGCCAGTGTGACAGTCATTCATGTTCCTGATGACAAATACAGCCTGTCTGCAAGGATCCTGTTTCAGTACCTTCTCACCTCACAAGGCAACATGTATGAGTTAAAGGTAAAGAACCAATTAAAAACGAAACGGGAGGCTAAGATACCCCTGACTGTTAGTGACCAATGGTTCCTACATTCCCCATAATGCAACTCAACAGCGTCCTTAATTATGCAGTTGTATTATGACTTGGATGTCGACGTGAACTGTCAGATGTTGGTCATTACAGTGACTGCATATGACAAAGTTTCCTGGTAACATGCATACTGGCTCACTGATATCATGGCACCCTCTGTCAATGTCACTGAATTTTCTGCATTACATGAGTTATTCTTGATATCACAAGTGAAACACGTCAATTGATGAACCATGTCTCATGTCTCCTGTAGCCTCTCTTCATGTCAGCTGGCAGTGGGGAGGCATCTGGGCCTCCTGAACCAGACCACCAGAACACCCAACCCAGTGAACCCAGAGAGGAAGAGGCCAGCAGGCAAGAGCTAGTGCTGGAGGAGGAGGAGGAGGAGGTGGAGGTGGAGGAGGAGGAGGAGGAGGAGGAGGAGGACTGGTCAGAGGGGAGGGGCAGAGACTGTGTAGTGTGTCAGAATGCAGCAGTGAACAGAGTACTGCTACCCTGCAGACACGCCTGTGTGTGTGACAGCTGCGTGTCTCACTTCCAGCACTGCCCCATCTGCAGGGCCTTCGTCCTGGAGTCCTTTGCCCTGGCACAGGGCGGTGTAGCCGCTGCAGAGCAATGACTCCATGTACAACAAGAGAATGTTCCCCAGGTGACGTGCAATGAGCCAGTGAATTCACTTCTAAATATGCTAATACCTGCAAGAGCCTAATGATTTTATATCAAACCTCCACGAGTACAAAAAAAAGTTCAGCTGGACTGTAGAGATAGCAAAATGTGTAGATACAGTGCAGCAACTGCAACAATATATAAAAAAAAAAAGCTCCATAAGACTGTCTCTAGCATTTAAGCTGAGGTCAAACATTTTGAGATCTATGAATAAAACAAGAAGGAGAGACAAGTTATCTCATGTTTGTGATAAATTAGAAGCATTCTTCCTACTGCAGGTGCCAGCAGAGAGATAATAAATGAATGTGATAGTGTTGACTGTGAGGCTGTCTACACATGATCATTGGTAGAATCCACTAGAAGCCACTCTGCACTCTGCTCTCTAAGTACTAATCTATAGCACTAGTATACAAGAAATCAACATATTGAACCATTTTCACTAATGGGACACATTACAATACCTTCACTATCACACATCAGTTGCTACTGTCAGTTGGAATTCAAACACAAAGGCTTCTCAGTGATTGTGCATATTTTTTTGGAGCTGTTTTACTAACCACACTTCATGTAGCTGTGTGTGCGTCTGTCATGGAAGCACACTCAAAAAGTGTTTTTAAGTCTGCGCACTGACAACGTGGAATCAAAATACAGTTTTCCAGTGGAGAGGGTGATGATGATGATGATGATGCCTGGTTGTTTGTGCACCACTTTTATTTGATCCCACATTTGAACAGTAACTGTGTTTGCTGCTGACCTGTCATTGCCTTTTCTTTATTTTCTTCAGTATGAATGTGACTCAGCTGCAGAGAAAGCTGCTCACACAAACATCCCTCCCAGCTCAGCTGCAACATGTTGTTTCAATGATTAAGGCTCTACAGTGTAGCAAGGAACGGACACAACATCTCCATGGTTACACTCCTAGTGAGACATGTACTCTTTAATGTATGATGTTTACAGAGCAGCTAAACCATGTCTATGGAAGTTTAATGAAGTTACTTTAGCATGCAATGATTTCATGAAGCATAAGTGATGGTGACTGGTTTTCATTGATAGGTTTATTATGAACTAGATGATATACAGACACTGAACCAAGTGCAGGATGTTCTGTGAATGAGTTCAGAGGAAGAAGAGAAGTTGGTTTCCTGTTTGTAATGAATATAGATAACAGAGATTTAGTGGTATTTTCATGTACAGATTATTTATGTTCACTCCATATTGTAGATATATTTGCTTTTAGAAGATTATGCAAGTTTGGTTTGACCTGTTTTACAGGAGCAGTGCAGTATTCACTCGTCACAGTCAAAGCCTAACCTTTAATCTGACGCTGTAACTGAAGGTGAATGGTGAGGAAAAGTTCAAGACTTGACATGCATGTGTTCTTTTTTTTTTTATTATTTTTTATGAGTGAGCACATTTCCACAATTTATCTGTCAAAAAAATGTGTAAGTTGTCATGGAAATGGCTGTCATCTGCTGATCAGGAACATAAACAGCTGGAATCTATGGAAAAAAATCTAGTGAGTCAAGACATTTTCTGCTAAAATTACTATCAGGAACAAACTTTCACGCTCTAAATGTCAAGTGTTTAAATGTGTGTAAGATTTAGTGGCATCCAGCAGTGAGCAGCCTTCACCCTCCCTTCCAAGTGTGTAGAAGAACCTACGGCGGCAGCAAAAGGCCCTCTCTAGAGCCAGCGTTTGATTTGTCCCTTCTGGGCTACAGTAGAAACATGGCAGGGCTCCATGGAAGAGGACCCAGGACTCATTTGAAGCTAACAGAAACACCACAGTTCTTATTTTCAGGCGATTATTCACAAATGAAAACATTTATGAATATTCCATTTCTGCCAAGATGCCACTAAATTCTACACAATTCATTTCTTTCACTCAACTGAAAGTCATAGAAGAAATGAATGAGAACACAGCATGTTAGATATAATGGTTTATTTCAGTATATGAAGGTATTTTATACAAGTGTTGTGTGGGATGCCAGAAGTGACCAGCCTCTTTAATCCAGTGTAAGTACTGAGGAAGGTCAGACTAACAAGTGGAAACAGGAGCTTACTGTTACTGAGTGGAAGTCACCTTGTTGGCAAATGTAAGGACAACATAACTTTTTTTTTTTTTTTTCTAATGTTGCTTCCCACAAACATAAAGAAACAGTTTGGCCTTAAGCATACAACACAGCAAATCCATGGAAATGCAATGAAAAAAAAAAATGTCAGGTAGAGAAAAAGAACTATGACACAGAGGGTTTATACAGGCTTGTAGTCCAGCTTGGACTCCAGCTTCTTTGAATCAGCCACCTTCCTCACGGCTTTCATGAAGTCTTCCTGAGTTACATACTCGCGGTCAGAGCGGATCGCAAACAAACCTGCAAACAAACAAACAAACCAAACAGGTTAACGTGGCTGAAGCTGTTCATGGACAAGAGCTCGAGACGGAACATTAAAAAAACAACCAACCTGCTTCTGTGCACACGTTTCTCAGATCGGCACCGTTGAAACCATCTGACAGCTTCACGATGGCTTCAAAATCTGAAAACATAAAAGACGTTTTAGTTTGATTTGTCTCAAAGCATCAGCTGCTTCTAATGTCACATATCTAGAGGGGAAAGCTGAACAACTGCAGCCCATCTTTGTCCACTTTTTACAGTGGATTTATTTGATTAGAAACCCTTGTAGCTCTTTGTAAAAGGAAAAAAAACAACTATATACATTAAGAAAGTGATTTAATAAAAACAAGGCACATATTGACAAAAGTTCATACTAACACTTGAGGACATGATCAGCTTTTCAGTATTGGATCAAGTCTGAGAGTTTATACTGTTCATACTGTACTGAATAACAGTCCCAACAATAGAGACGCATCTAGCCAGAATTTAACATTTTTTTCCAATTAGTTGATGAATCATTTCCTCTATGAAATATTCAAATGCTCATCAGGGTTTACATTAACCAGCATATATCATGTGTAGCAGTCCGGCCAAAATAATCAATAAATATCAACTATCAAAATGTCCAGTGGGAAATATGCTGATTGCCAAATAAATTCATTCATTAATAGCATATTATTGTGTGACCTATATTGTGTTGCCAAGACAATTTTGCCCCCACCATTCAAAGAGTCACTGAGTGTTTGATCATGTGACAAAGTGTCATGTGACTAACAGTCCTGCGGCTAGACAGCAGTTAACACGACTTTACATCTAGCACTGACACAGTGAAACAAACCAAAGTAAGCTGTTCAAAGTAGATGAATGCATCTCAATCCAAAAATCAAATGTATTTTTTTTAAAAATTGCTATTAGATCAGCAATCAACTTTGTCTGTGGAGCGTCTTAGTTGAATATGATGATGTAGGACAGAGGACTGACAAAGTGAGCAGGTTAAACTGGCATACAGGAAGCATATCAGAGCCAGCAGAGGAGGAGGAGGAGGAGGAGGATGATAATGAAGAGGACGTTAACTTCATCACTCACCTATTTCCCCGTGCTTGGTGATGGGACTGGAGTGGATCTTGAGAATGTCCAGACGAGCCTGTTCGTTGGGCAGCTCGATGTCTGCGGAGTAGAAGGAGATTAGCTGTGGCTGCGTGAGGTCATGCGGAGCTGAACGCATGAGGAGCAGGAAGAGGAGAGGGTCTTACGGATTTTGCGGTCCAGTCTGCCGGGTCGGAGTAAGGCTGGGTCCAGAGTGTCTGGTCTGTTGGTGGCCATGATCATCTTGACTCTGTGCAGCGTGTCAAAGCCGTCCATCTGGTTCAGAAGCTGACAGGAGGCGCACACACACACACACACACACACACACACACACACACACATGAAACAACTCATCCAACCACTGCTTTTAATCATCTGATGTATTTATTGTTGCAGTTATGACTAAAAATATAGAACCTTTAAATATATTTAATATAATAAACTGGCGGTGATACATACATACATTCAGGATCAGATCCAGTGGAGTCATATCAATAAGACTTTAAATATTTGTTTATGCACTGAGCAGGATATGTGACAGTATATAAGCATTAATAATCACCACCACTAACACAACATATACATCTATCCATATACAATCTGTAAGTACCACAGTCACTAGGGCCACTGTTAGGAAAAGAGACTTCAGAAAGAAAATCAAGATAAAACTCATCATTTGGAGAAGGTGTAATATTATATATTATTGTGAGATTTCAGTGCAAAGTAAAGCTTATTAATTCTTCATTTTTCTTCAAAATATTTCCATTCAATTCTCAAACTCTCCAGTTACACAATGTTTCCCTAACATAGAAGTTAAAGACTTAAATCAAAAGTAAGTCAAATGAAATACTACAGGGAGATATTAGTGAGTTTATACAGAAAACAACAGTGGCCAGCAGCACAGGTGTGTGTGTGACTCCTTTACCTCCATCAGAGTCCTCTGGATCTCTCTGTCAGCAGAAGTTCCCTCAGAGAAACGTCTGCCGCCTACAAGAACACAGACATGAGAGAGGATGGACGGTCAGGATTCAGCCCTGAGTTGGTGTGTACTGGGTCAATCAGCTACTTCCTCGTGTAGTATGTAGTAGTGTGAGCAGAGAAGGTAAATGAAGCTGCATGCCCAACACAACACACACAGAGCAACGGGTTGATGAGAGGTCAGAGACTGCTGACTACGTATGTGTGAATGGAAGGCTACAGGAAGCTTTAGCTGCTACACAATAAAAGCCTTTTACATAGCTACTAAAGTAAAAAGCTAAAAAGCAACCCAGATCCTGGACGTCACTCACCGATGGCATCGATCTCATCCATGAAGATGATGCATGGCTGGTGGTCCCTGGCGTAGTTGAACATCTCTCTGATCAGCCTGGCGCTCTCTCCGATGTACTTGTCCACAATGGAGCTGGACACCACCTGTAGCAATGACACACACCATCAGCTAACTGACTGTGGCATGGCAGAACACCTTGATGATGTCACTGACACTCACCTTGAGAAAGTTACAGTCCAGCTGACTGGCAACTGCTCTGGCCAGAAGAGTCTTCCCAGTGCCTGTTCCAGAAATAATGGCACCATGGATAAACAGGAGTGAACAAACAGTCACCTATCTACGCTACACTTATAGTGTTAAGAGTTGTACCTCAGAAAGATGTGATGTGCATATATGGATGTTATTGGTTTGTGACGCGGTGCAATTAAAAATGCAGTTTGAATGATAAACACATGATCAGACCTGGAGGTCCGTAGAGCAGACAGCCTTTAGGAGGGATGATCCCCACTCTCTGGAAGAGCTCAGGGTTGGTCAGAGGCAGCTCAATCACCTGCCATGAAATCACAACAGCATTGGTTTGAACTCATTGGCAGGAAACACCTGCAAGATCTCCTGTCTGTCTAATCTAAAACAGAACGGTCGGAGTCAAAGCCCAACCATACAACTGTCATCTCAGAAAACACACACACACACCTCCCTGTTAAACTACAACACATAGTGGAACTCATGCAGATGCAAGCAAGCCAAAAACTGCAGACTGACAACTGCAGTGTTAATTTCTGCTGTGTGATAGAGTTAAAAACGCCCAAAGTTTATTAGCATTATCCACATCATTTTTATTGTGATCCCGGATCAAGATTGTTTATCGCCCAGCCTTATGTACCAGACTCCAAAAACAGCCCAAAATGAAGAGTGTTCCTTTTATGCTGTATTGCTGATGATTGGTCTTACCTCTCTCAGCTCTCGGATCTGTTCAGACAAGCCTCCAATCTCGGAGTAGGAGACACTGCCAGGGTCTTCATGGGACATGTTGTACACCAGAGGGTCCACCTCTCTGGGCAAGTACCTTTGAAAGAACAGGAAGTGTCACGCTGAGCACACAAACATCACCAGCTGCATACTTATAGCTTAGATACACTAAATTCAAAGTTGTGTAACAAACACTTTGGGAGTCACTGCTTGATATGTTTTTTTGATGTGGCGAGGACAACAAATATAAAAACACTAACAAGCGCTTTATTAGCTGTAATTCTTTCTGTAAGGTACACAGACATTTGCAGATGCTCAAAACCTCAGACATTATCAGTCCAACCTAAAAAAGTCCATGAAGGGTTTCTCGCATTGTTTGGAGTGAGACGCATCACCATAACCAACATGATTCATCAAACAATGTGCCGCAAAATAAAAGTTTCCTCCTGACAAAAAGAACAGTGGTACTATTTCATACAGGAAATACACACATAAACCCAGTAACACTGTTAGAGCAGTTCAATGTGATGACTGTGTCCAGCCTACCTCATTATAGTGAGTGTAGTCATGTCCAAAGCCACTCTGGTGCCTGGCTTCAGCTGCGACTTGTCCAACTGGGATGAAAAATATAGCACACGTTACAATTCACAGTCTCAACACTGAGGTCAGGATTTACTGCACTGTCTTGGCAAACTGAATTTTTTTCATCCAGCAATTTTAATTTTTGAAAATAAATCATCTTGAAAAACAAACAAATATGTGGCCTAAATAATATGTACCTAAATTGGTCAGGTATTTATTGTGACATAATAACAACAGTACATTCATCGATCCAATATTGTAATAAATACAGTCCTGCTCAGTGATTACAACATTGCCCCCCGAGACAATAAAGAAACAGTCTATTTTGATGTTGTCATAATGTTTTTGCAAAGCTTATAACAGTTTCCGAACCTTTAGGTCAGAACACAAAAGGGGAAACTTAATATGCAGGTACAGGGCTGCAAACATGTAAGGGTTAAAAAAAAAAAAAAAAGGTGAGAACATTGCGTGGATAGTAAAAACCTGCCACAACTGGCGGAGTGCAAGGGCTTTTATTCTCTTAACATGCTCATTTCTAGTTACTTTTTTAGTATATTTGCATCTGCTTAAAAACTCATTCTAAGAGTCATTATGGGGTGATACAACCCTACATAAAACATTCAAGGAATCAATTAATGTGGGGTTGGATACATCAACAAGACAAAAACAAGAAGACAACTACAAGATAAAAAAAAAAAAAAAGAAAAAGTATGTTGGAAATCAGCTTGTAGTAGTTTCTTTGACACTCTTCCACTACCAGGCAGGTAAAGTTCATAACATGTTTCCATCTAGTCCAGTGATCACCAACCCTGCTGCTGGAGAGCTACTGCCATGACAAGTTTACAGCATCCCCCTACTCCAACACACCCTGTTCTAGTTATTAACTCGTTACGTGGCCCTGGACGAGCTTCATCTGCTTGATAATGAATTCAGCTTTCTTTGTTTACTATAAAAGTTTGCAATGTATTCATTTATGTTTGGCGTAAATGTTCAATGGGCAACAACAACAAGAACAAAAAAGGTATGGCATGATCGCTCAAGCATCCATGGCATTTGTCAACTCTTTCATTGGTGATGTCGTGAAGTTTTTAAGCCCTAAAAGTTGTGTCAAGTATCAGAAAGAGCTCAGAAACCCTGGAGAATGATGATTTATGAAAGTAACTGTTCAGCACCAACCTGTCTGCGGCATCCAACCACATATCGGGGGCCATTGGTGGCCTTGACAATGACTGGAATTAAAACAAGAAACACGATAGCATCACATGTCTGACACAGTTTTACATATAAATGTGTAATATCTGCCGGTGAACTTACATTTCTCCTCAGTGAGCTGTTTGAGCACTTCTCCAACAATCTGCAGAGACATGAGGCACACATGCGGTTAGGAAGACAAAATCAATCAGCCTCTGAGTGTTTACATATACGTATTGAATCTCTAATGAGCTGGCCCACATGGAGAGGCTTCCTGTAAGTTTCATCTTTGAGTGCTTTTTTTTGCCATTTTTAGAGGTTCTCAAAAGATATTTGGTGAAGTTGAGGTCAAGGGCCAGTTATTCATTTATGTGTTTGTTCGTTATGTGTTGGGAGATGATTAATGGTTAATGTTGCTCTCTGCTCCGCATTGAACCTTTTAGCATTTTAGTGGCCATGTGTCAACTTTTCAAACAAAGGTTCACATTTTGTTTTGAACTGTTTGCAATGAAATAAAATCTTAAATTCCAACGCTTCTACTCAAATCTACTAAATATTTCTTTCAGCCTTTAGGTTGTGTTAATGTTTTGTGTCTCTCTCAAAAACAATCTTAAATGAATATCATCTGTCACATTACAAGCAAAAAAAAAAACATTCCACAGAATTCCGCAGATTCCGTTTGGGCCTGCTAAGAAGTTTAGGCTGGATGATACAGAGACATGTTGGATATGACAGCAACAACCACCATGTGTACTATTTTAGAGGAGACAACTCAAGAACCAAAAGCTAAAAAAGCTTTTCAGTGAGAAGGTGAGAAGAGCCGCCAGTGGGGAGTTACAGCAGTCAGCCAACATATGAATGTATTGAATGTGACAGATGTTCACTCATATGTAAAAAGTACAACACTACAGATTTAAAATGACATCTACTCTTTCTAACTCATGACAAATTTTAGAATCTACACATATGCAAATATATTTCATCTCAGAGGCTTAATTGTTGGACGAGATGTCTTCTACTTCACCGTAAAATCAGCGGATTCTGCACAGTGAAGCTCAAACGTTTAACGATAGGGCCAATAAGAAAAACACATTGTTTGAGTGGAGGGGTGAAGTTACTTTAAGGAGTTAGATTTCAGTCTAATCTAACAACAACTCCAAAACATTCTTACCTGACCAACACTTTGCAGAGCCTTTAGGTCGTTCTCTGATTTCTCATACTGTTTAGTTTGTTCTCTCAGCTGCTCTCTCACTGGAAAACAAACAGAAAGGGCACGGAGGGTGTTACTGCAATTGTTGATAGACAGTCAAACACAGTCACAGAAACATGATCGTGAACGCAACTTAGCTTAATGCTAACGGTAACTGCCTAACGTTAGCTTAGCATAAAGCTCTAAGAGACAACAATCACAGAGGCGACGAAAATACGACAGATTATCTATATCAAGTCATAGCACTGCATGGGCAGTTAACCCGTCTCTTAGAACTTATTAACCAATTTGATGTTTTACAAAGCACAACTGTTATTAGTTAGTTAACGCTTATAGCCGGCTACGACGATGCTCCTGCATGACAAAGCACTAGCTAGCCGGCCAGCTAGCTGAGTCTGACTGTCCAACACGGTCAACGTAATCGAAAAAAACAAAATGCCTTCCTGCCACAACACGAAAGTCATGTTAAAATCTCCTATCCTCACGTTCTTTTAATCGCCCATCCACTTCTTTGTGTTCAAGTAATTTTTTCCTGTAATCTTGCAGCGCTTTCTCCCTGGTTTCCGCCATGATGCTCCACTGAATGCTGGGTAACTGCAGCGTCACTAGAGTGTTTGGCTGTCAGCGTCCTCCTCTCCCCATTGATGTACAATAAGAGCCTCTCCCACTACCCCCCATACAGTGTATGCTGTACCATACACTGTATGTAAACTATATATTTATATACAGTCTATACATACAATATAATTTATATATAACATCTATATAGAATTTATAGTCTATATATAAAATGTTTCACAGCACTGAGGGAGTGACATCACCAGGAGCAGTTGGAGAGCAAGATATTAAATTATACTTTTTGTGAAACACCTTCACAAAACTTAATAAATTCCATGACTTTGGCCAAATCTTACATTAAAAATCGTATTTCTGTAGGAAATTTTGTTGTGAATCCATTGATACAGGTTTGAAAGTAGTCAGAATTATAGTTTAGACGTCAGAAGCCTCACTTTGCCCAGAGATTGCCTCCCCATCGGTTTACATTGTAAGGTCCAATGTGGCACTTCGACTTTCAGGGCTTACAAAATCTAAACCGTTCGAGTTATTACAAAACTACATTTTGCAGGTGCACCACAATCCTGCTCACTCAGCATATTAACATATATATAATCTACAAAATTATAGGACTGATGTTGTCATGAAGTACATGGCACTGTTTATAACAAGTCTTCATGAACATACATACACATGTAACAAACTATAGCAATAACAGTTTGGTGCCCTCTAGTGTCGACCACAGGTAACCATATCATATCACAAATGTTCCATCGGTGCGACCAATCACATCATGACTGATAGAGATAATTATCCATTGATCCCACGTGTTAAAGTTTCACATTTAAACTGAGATTACACATTATTTGCAACAAAGATTTCAATTCAGGAGCTGCTCTAACACACCAGCAGCTGTCAGTTTTATTCTGAGCAGCACTTGGCGACAGCAGTAATATCTGAACGCTGTTCAGAGAGATGACAGATGCACATAAAAGCGGTAACTTTAGAAATCCTAAGAAACTAAATTAATATCCATCCAGGATTTAGATTCTGACAGATGGTAAATAAATGCTTTGATACAGACTGAATGTTGAGAAAATGAAACAGTGTGTCTGGCTTTGTTAAGAGGGAGGAGACGGAGAGAAACTCCTTAGTGCAGATAAAGTAATTATGGTAGGTGATTTTAATATTCGTGTGGATGTGTGGATGTTGATAATGATAGTCTTAGCACTGCCTTCATCTCACTATTGGACTCAATTGGCTTCTCTCAGTGTGTAAATAAACCCACTCACTGTCATAATCACACCTTTGATCTTGTGTTGACTTACGGCACCGAAATTGAACATTTGATAGCTTTTCCCCAAAATCCCATTCTATCAGACCATTACTTTTTATCAGACCATTAACTTTTTAATTCCTATTACTGGAGTACACGCCATTAGACAAAAATGTCTTCACTAGGTGTCTATCTGATTGTGCTATAGCTAAATTTAAAGAAGCAGTTCCATCAGTGCTGAATTCACTTCCATGTCTCAATACTACAGAGGACTCTTATGCTAACTTAAGTCCCTCCAAAATTGATAATTTTGTTGATAGTGCTGCAGGCTAACTGCGAATGACCCTCGACTCCCTCGCTCCTTTAAAAAGGAAGATAATAAAACATAACTCCAAAACCCACAAATTAAAGCAAATATTGCGAAAGTCTGAAAGGATTTGGCGTTCCACCAAACTAGAAGAAACAATAGAGGGTGTGACCCAGTCAGCGACCCACCTACTCAGCAAGATGCAGAAAAAATAGTCCACACATTTGTTACTTCTAGGCTGGATTGTTGCAACTCATTATCAGGCTGCCCTGACAATATAGTCTATAAAGACTCTCCAGCTAGTCCAGAATGCAGCTGCTCGTGTACTAACTAAAACTAGATAAAGAGATCATATTTCCCCCATCTTAGCTTCATTGCATTGGCTTCCAGTAAAATCAAGAATAGAAATTGAAATCCTTCTCCTCACATACAAAGTCCTTAATGGTCAGGCACCATCATATTTGAAAGAACTCATAGTACCATATAATCCCACTGGAGCACTGCGCTTCCAGTATGCAGGTTTACTGGTGGTTCCTACAGTATTTAAAAGTAGAACGGGAGGCAGAGCCTTCAGCTATCAGGCTCCTCTCTTGTGGAACCATCTCCCAGATTCAGTCCGAGTGGCAGACACCCTCTCTATGTTTAATAGTAGGCTTAAAACTTTCCTTTTTGATAAAGCTTATAGTTTCCATCTCCATCTTCCATCTTCCATTTCCATCTGATGATTTTAGCTAACAGGACTCTAACAAATGGAACTCGAGAACCCTTTAAATGCTTGTTTGTTGCCCTGAACAGAAGAGACTTTACTGTTGAGTACCAGTGATTATGATGCAAACATTTTAGTAAGTAAGGAACTTGGGATGTACCATGGATGTATTATAAGAGCTGAATACCAGACTAAAAATGGCGCCCATTTAGTCCATGGATGTATTATAAGAGCTCTTATTATACATGCATGATTCAGTCCTATAAGAATTGCTCAGCTGGTGGCACATACATACCATGGATGTATTACAAGAGCTGGATACTGGACTAAAAATGACACCCATTCAGTCCTATGATATTGCTCGCCTGGCACATACTTCAAAAAAGTTCCTAGCTTGCTTCCGCGTTGTGCGGCCCACTGAATATGCGCAGTAGCGTTTCCCCCGCTGGCCCCGTCCGCGAGTTATAGCTCATAGACGTTACAATCTGATGACATCACGGATTTCAAATCTTTTTTTTTTCGGCTCGAGGAAATTTTTCAAATATAAAACCTACATGGATCAAAAATTCATAATTGAAAGAGTCATAGTTGAAGTCGTCTGCAGTTCATGTCCTGCCAACAGTTTTACAGATGTCTCTTCTACAATGGTGGTCTATGGGGAAAATACTTTTTGGGCCACAGGGGGATTTTTCACTGCAATACCGCGAGTGACCACTGCGAAAAATTGGTTGTAAGCATGGATGTATGAAGAGAACTGGCTGTAAGGCTCAGCGGCGGCGCCCTCTCCAGCTCCGTGGGACATACCCATGTACCCTCGGTTTGACAGTCTGTGGGTTTGAGCGGCTGTAGGTTCACGTCACTCTTATCTTGTCGAATCAGCGAGCTACGTGTAGCACGCTACGGGTTCACAGGTCAGGGGTTGCCAAGGAGAGACGAAGATGGCGGCAGGCGGACTGAACGGTTGGCAACACTGAAACGGATTTAACAGGCAGATCACACTTAAGACTAAAGCGCCCGTACAGCAGATACTGAACACGATCCTTTAGTACTTTACTTAGAGGGGATAAGGAGACTAATGGCACTGCTGTATGGCTTGTTATGGCGGCTCTTGTTGGTGCTGGTACACGTCAACAGAGCGCTCGTCTCCTGGCTCCGTGTCCGGCTACGGAGTTGGAAGGGCCGGCTGTGGGAGCGAGCGATGGCTGCTCTGCTGCTGCCGTTAGCACTGGCTGGGTTTCCGGACCACCAGAAGAAGTTAAATCATAACCCTGACGCTGACGCTATCCCAGTAACTGGAAAGCGCATCGCCAGTCGCCGGTTACGGTGGCTGTCTGACGGCAGGTCTCTGGAGAAGATGCCGGTCCACATTGGCCTATTGGTAGCGGAAGAAGAGCCCAGCTATACGGACATAGCCAACCTGGTGGTCTGGTGTATGGCTGTCGGTATATCGTATGTCAGCGTCTATGATAATCACGGTAAGCATTTTACACTTTACCTAACTGCGTGGTACAACCAAGAGCACTATGTTCGGTGTCCGCATATCGGTAACGTAATAAACAGTCGTTTAATCGTAATTAAAAAGTGAATAGATGACTCTTAACGTTTGTTACGTGCTCCCTGTCACTGTAGACCTGTAATGTTACAGTAATGTGTCTAAGACTGTAAACTACACATCTCATCAATTTTAGGCACCCTTAGTGTTTGACCATAATTTATACAAGTACAACATGAACTTCACTCCCACTATTAAAATCCATGACTTATTTCAGTCATGTCATGTGACTGTAGAGGTTATATTAGTTTGTTCCACATGTGCCTCAGTTACAGAGTTATGCATAGACCATGCTCATTTTCCAGTCTCTGAGGAAACAAATGGCTAAACGTGGAATTTATCATTAGGTCTAAACTTCTGAAAATCTGAGATTCATTATATTAGTCTAACATATTGTCCTGGTTAAATATGGGATATAATAATAATGTATATAATGTAACTTATTCTATTTACTGGATGTAAGGCCTTACATACTTACATGTAAATATTCCCAGTTTAGAACACAAGCTGTGTCTACATTAAGGCTCCAGCTGAATATAAATTCCCCAAGTCAGGATTAAGAGTTGGGGGTTTACAATACTATCAGATAAACTGTATACTGGTCATGGTTTTATTACTATTATCTTCTTTGTGAATATCAACAATTCTGTCTGTGCATGCTTACTCCATATACCGAAGTAAATGACCTAACACTTAACTCCTCTGTGATGTTTTTGAAACACAAACAAAATCAGTTTAACATTGCTTGCTTAATGCTTTTCCCAGTGGTACATTTCTCAGGGGAACTGTCTTATAAGATGTTGTATTTACTGATATTGGTGAGATGACTCATCTCCTGCTCTATAACTCCATCTGCAACTGATTCTGATCAAAACTGATAAAAGAGAAATACTGCAAAAGCACAGAAAAAGCTCCTAGTGTCATTCTCTCACTGCTGGTTGATGTTTTCAAAAGTTTGGTTGAGAGTTGGAGAATTGTGGATAACTGGGACAGCTGATCATTTTATCTATCGCTGATGTGTATTACATTTACATTTACATTATATATTTTTTTCAAATTATTCTGCATTGACTGATGTGCTATCATTGTCATTGTTTTCTTCCCTCAGGGATTTTTCGGAAAAACAATTCGCGTCTGCTGGAAGAGATAGTGAAGCAGCAGCAGGACTTGCTGGGAGTTGAGGGATCCAAATACAATGTGGAGTTCCTGAGCAACTGCAGTGACAGACATGAGCACCATGGTAAGGGCTCAGCGCTTATTGTTATTTTAGTGGCTTACATAGTGTGGTTGTGTAATCGTGTACATATGTCATTTATTGTCTCACACAAACAAGGCTAAAGTGTGCATAAAGTTCATGAGTCAAAAGAATTTAAAGCAAACAGCTGTTTTCTGAAATTCCTGGCTTGTATTGAATCCATTCAGTCATTCAGTGCATTTATGCAACTGTAATAAATTATATATTAAGCCAGAATGTAAGCAGCAATCACAATGCAAATGTCTTTGACATTTACATCTTTTCTCCCTTAAGTACCAAATCATTTGAAACTTTTTGATGTTTCTGGCATATAGGGGATTGTTTAGTGCAACATGTATCTCAGCTGTGTTGATAATACGGTTTTTGCAGGGAAGGAAAGCAAATTTCCTATGTCAAAATGTTCTTTGAAATCAAGACACAGCGTATGAAGCATTGGTTGCTCACTATACTCAATAATAGCATCTGTAAAAACCTGCTAATCCTGTTTGTTAACTGAGAGGGTGCCTGATATCTAGAGAACTGAATCCTTCACCTCTTCTGCAGTTTCTCATCCTTCCATCTGCAACATGATACTGAGGCTACATACAAACTTGAATAAGCTGGCTGACATAATGAATTTAACATCTGTTTGACATTGTATCTTTGCTGAAAGTTAAGCTGACTTTCTCCTCTTCACTTTCATTCTGCTGGATGGAAACCAAGACAGGAGTAATATATTCTTCTGTGTGATGTTAGACCTGTTTTCCGGGCTATTCTTCCAGAACACAAAAGACAGAAACTGACATTACTAGTTAGCACCCAGAAACCCACATCCACACGTTTCTATCTCATATTAATTCAATACATTAAGATGATGATGAATGATACAGTTATTCATCAAGGTAATTTTATTAGTTTATTGGACTTTGAAACATTTTAAATTGACAGAAAATTTCCTTCATTTTTACATTCTGCTTGAAAAAAATATGAAATACTATCCAAAACTTGTAGCACTGCAATGATCAGTTGACTGACAGAAAATTAATCTGCTGCCGGTATTTTGATTAATGGTTAATCATTTGAGTCACTCTCAAGCATATATGTAAAACAATTGATGGTTTTAGGCTCTGAAACATGAGAAAAGTCAAAGGTCAAAAGTTTGGACACACCTTCTCATTAGGGCTGGGCAATATGACCAAAATCTTATATTCCAGTATAGGCCATCTCATATCCTGATAATGATACCTGTCCCTATATAGCACTTTTTAATTAATGAAGAAATAGTTGGTCCGTAATGGGTATTTTTCACTATTTTGATGTTTTAGAGACACACCAATGTATTGAATTAAATTGAAAATAATTGGCAGATTAATCATTATATAATAATCAAAATAAACACAAAAAAGATTTGGTCTATGGTTTATGGAGCTTCCTGTGGATCAGAAAGCACAAAGAACTCCGGGGAAGAAGTAAAGTTAGTAACATGCATTCATAGTAATAAAATACATAGAGATGGAGAAGAGGAGAGAGGAGCTCAGTGCATCAATGGAAGTCCCCCGGCAGTCTAGGCCTATAGCAGCATAACTAGGGGCTGATCCAAGGCGAGCCTGGTCAGACTTAACTATAAGCTTTATCAAAGAGGAAAGTTTTAAGCCTGCTCTTAAACATAGAGAGGGTGTCTGCCCCTCGGACCGAATCTGGGAGATGGTTCCACAAGAGAGGAGCCTGATAGCTTGAAGGCTCTGCCTCCCAGTCTACTTTTAAATACTGTAGGAACCACCAGTAGACCTGCATACTGGGAGTGCAGTGCTCGAGTGGGATTGTACGGTACTATGAGTTCTTTAAGGTATGATAGTGCCTGACCATTAAGAGCTTTGTAAGTAAGAAGAAGGATTTTAAATTCTATTCTGGATTTTACTGGGAGCCAATGCAGTGAAGCTAAGATGGGGGAATATCCTGTGTGTATAGAATTTATTTGGACTGGCAGTTTGGTTCACTATTGATAATGGTGATGATTGAAAAGATCAAAAGTGGATTTTCCTTCTCAGAGTAATGATCTCACTGATGGCGTGTGTCATTTTTCTTAAAGTGCTTAAGAGAAAGAAGAAGAAAAAATTAATAACAGCTATTAAAAACAGAAGAGAAAAAAACAGATCATAAAATGGAGGGGAATAACATAACTAGGGACATAGTCACTCAAAAATATAAAAGAAATGGGATAATAAAAAGCTTAATAAAAGCTTTTTGATAAAAGAATGTTTTTAAGAAGAGAATGAAAAGACACTAAAGATGTTGTCTGTCTGGTCTTAATAGGCAGACTGTTCCATAGTTTGGGGGCTCTACCAGCAAAAGTCCAGCCACCTCTGGTCACTAGTAGAGACCTAGAAATAACCAGGAGAGCCCAGGCACATAGGGGGTTAATAGGTCATTGATGTAATTTGGGGCAAGGCAATTCAATGCTGATAAGTAGAATTTTAAAATCAATACAGAATGTAAGGCAGCCAGTGCAAGTTGGTAAGCACTGGAGTAATATGTTCATATATCTCAGTGCCAGTTAAATCAAGGCAGCAGCATTCTGTACCAGTTGGAGTCAGTGAAGGGAGCTCTGACTCATACTGGCATAAAGTGCATTGCAGTAGTCAAGGCAGGAGAAAATAAATGCATGTATGACCATATGTAAGTCAATAGAGACAGGAGACAGGAATGATCTGATTTTGGAGATTTTTTTTTTTTGAGTTGAAAAAGCCTGACTGGACAACATTGTAACTTGAGTATCAAAACGGAGATCTGCATGGAAAATAGCTCCAATATTTCTAGGGGATTGTTTAATGTTTTCTGGTCAAGGAACCAAGCTCACTGTGAAGCAGGGTGGTAGAATTTGTGGGACCAATGACTATGACCCCAGACTGAGGCAGGCAGATTATCAATGCTCCTGGAGTTATTGGTTTGAAGAGGGACATCATCTATGTAACATTGGTGGGAGATACTATGGTTCTGAATGATCTTGCCGAGAGGAAGCGTATTGAAAACAACAGTGGACCAATTACAGAGCCTTGATGAACACCACAGTTAAAATGGGCAACAAGTAACAGGCATCATATAGCCAGGGAAGGGTGTTTGTTTTAGCTCTCTGATTTTCAATGGAGTGTTAAAAGAAGTTAATCTGGATTTTGTTGAGTGATAGATAGATGGTACATTTCTCATATTTTATTCAAATCACATAAGGAAATGGTGTACACTCTGATAAATCCTTGCTGGCAGCCAATGGTCCATTTGATTTGAAATAGTTGCACACAGCAGTCCCAGTGGCCACCAAAATGCTTTAACCCATTTACAATGTGAATGTTTGAAACCGTCAGTTTGTCAGTCTCACTTTAAGATGCACAAGCAGTAAGTTTCTCACCATCTCTCTTTGAAGATACAGACAGGTGACAAATTAAAGGAAAAATCAGTACAGGTCTGAATGTTTGATCCCTACAGTGAGGGATCCGGTGGCTCTGCTATGCTTTAAGGGGGCATTTTGCTGGCATGGTTTGACAATGCCTCAATTTATAGGACACAAGGGGTAACTGAATGGTTTGATTAGTATGAAAATGATGTGAAACATATGCTGTGTATGTATTATAGGTTCTTTTTCTACTTTTTGTAAGATTTTTATTGCAGACATGACGATGATTTTCAATTGGAGGCAGTGGAAATTGATTGTGTGTGTTTGTGTGTGTTTGTGTGTCTGTCAGTGGTGTCCTGCAGGCCTACAGTGAAGGTCCTGTCTCCAGAGGATGGAAAGCAGAGTATCGTTCAGGCAGCACAGCAGCTCTGTCGCTCTGTGGAGAACAAAGAGAGGAGCTCCAAAGACATCAGCGTCTCCATGCTGGACACACTGCTCAGAGGTACCACTTCATATTTGTGCATGTGTAAAAGTTCATTATATTAAGGATTTGTACGGTCATGAAAAACCTGGAAAATTTTTGAAAATAGCAATTTCCAAGCCTAGAGAAGTTTTAAAATAAAATAAATAAACCCAGAAAGTTTTGGAAAAGTCATCGAAATATGCTTCACAAATATGGTTCAGTTAAAATCAACTGAGAAAAATGGTTAAACAATACTTAAACGTTCAGGCAGATCAGTCATGTCATTTGACATGTCGTCTTGCGATTTTAACTGATAAAGGCTGTCCAGTCAAAAGAGGTAAGTACAGTGACTTGTAGTTTTTCTAACATGCACAAGTGAAATGAGTCCTGCCAATCAGGTCGCTGTTTGCCTTCAAGCTCTGGCTTAAAGTTGCATAAAGCAGTGAGTGTTCTCTGCAAATGAGGAAGCCAGAGTGTGCCTCACAGATTAACAAGTTTCAGCATATTTTTTTTTAATCATTGCCTCTGACATTCTGGAAATCTCTCCATGCTTTGGGGGGGTAATGATAGTTCTGGTAAATGCCAAATGTCTTTGAGACCTCATTTATAAACGTTTCCATGGTGAATTGTGCCTTTGCAACACAGTTTCATTTTTATGTAGCTTACAATGAATGCTGCCTGCTGCAGTCCTGTTTCTGCTCATGATAACCCATACGCTCTGGAAAGCTGAGTGCACCATTTTATCCAGGATTCTCTCTTGTATAATTGAAGTAATTGTTGTTAGTGTCGAGTCAGTAATCATGCTTGATGAAAAATGAAGCTGAGCAGCAGCTACGTTCACATTTTAGAGAACGTCATTAATATTTTCCTCATTAATGATATATTATTTCACCACCTGCAATCAGAATGTAATTTTTTTTTTAGACCCAACCTGCACAATTTGATAAGTGTTTAGATTATCACAAAAAAAGACCACATTAATATATTGAAATTGTCTAAATGTATGCTGAAAGAGAACAGCAACAACAACAACTATTAGCAGGCAGCAACAAACAGCAGGAACAGCTGGCGAAGGACAGAGGAAGGACGCCAACACGTCAGCATGGTCTATGGTTTATGGAGCTTCCTGTGGATCAGAAAGCACAAAGAACTCTGGGGAAGAAGTAAAGTTAGTAACATGCATTAATGGTAACAAAATACATACAGATGGAGAGCTCAGTGCATCATGGGAAGTCCCCCGGCAGTCTAGGCCTATAGCAGCTCTGCCTCCCATTCTACTTTTAAATACTGTAGGAACCACCAGTAAGTCTGCATACTGGGAGTGCAGTGCTCTAGGGGGGTAATACAGTACTGTTTCTAGTTCTTTAAGATAAGATGGTGCCTGACCATTATCGTTATCTAGAAAGTCACATAACTGATTGGCAACTGCTTTCTCAAGGATCTTATAGAGATTTTTAACAAATATATATATATATCCTCCAGCCCCTGAGCTGACTCTCTGTCCCCAGCAGCAGTTCAGCATGTAACAGCGTGCACCTCTGATGCTGCACTGTATTGAAGTGATGTTGGTATGGATAAAAACAGCTGTGCTGAAAACATGCTGTCTGTCTTTGTGCTTTGTTACAGAGTCAAAGAATATTCCAGATCCTGAGCTGGTGGTGAAGTTCGGTCCAGTTAACAGCACACTGGGCTTCCTCCCCTGGCACATCAGACTCACGGAATTCATGTAAGATACACAGAGACAGAAAGAAAGAAAGAAAAAATAAATAAATAAGATATATATATATATATATATATATATATAATAACTGGGTAACTGCTAACTTTTCCAAAGTGTTATGTATTTCACAGTGTTAAGTGCAGGTTGGTTGATTTCTCGGCTGAGCACAGCCTTATTTTCACCAGGGGGAAATATATAACAAAAAACAACAAAAAAATCTTTACTGCAGTCTGGCCAGTGTCTTTGAAATTCCCAGATGACCTGCAGTGGGGTGGTCATGATAGTAGCTGAGTAAGGTGCCTGGGATTGATGTGGGGACATAGAGTTTCAGTTCTTTCAGAGGATGTAAACCACACCTCGTTTTTGGGTCTTTGTAGTACAGCAGACCATCAAAAACAACATACTGCTGGGGCTTGTTTTCATCAGTGTCAACATGTGGGTTTGTTTCAAGGTCTCTGAGGAGCTGACCTGTGACTGGGTCATCCACTTGCAGTTGTTTTAGGTGCGCACAATCTGCCAATAAGACGGGGCAGGGCACGAAGGTCCAAGCTGCCGATGACAGCATGGTCCGGTAGAATGTTCGTGGATGTGTCACAGGACATGGGCACTGGGTTGCGAGACAGGGCATCAGGCACATTGTTGTGTGCACCAGGCTTGTGCACTATAGTGAAATCAAAGTCTTGTAACCGTAGCGACCAGCGAGCAAGCTGGCCAGTAGGGTTAGGGCGGGCCACTTGAGGCTGCTGTGGTCTGTGAAGACAGTCACGTGAAGTCCTTCAACGTAAGGTCTGAAATGTTCAAGAGCCCAAATCACAGCTAAGCACTCCTTCTCAGGGGTAGAGTATGGCTTCTCTGATTTGTGCAGAGAGCCACAACAACCTCTCGACCTTCTTCATCAAGGCTGTGCCTAAGCCGAGGTCACAGGCAGCAGCATGAATGAAGAAGGGGCTTGTGAAATCAGGGAACCTCAAGATGGGTGCAGATGTGACGCTCCTCTTCAAATCGTCCACCGCCCTCTGACATTCCTCATCCCAGTCGAAAACTGCACCTTTCCTGGTGAGCGCATGGAGAGGCTCAGCGTGGCGTGCGTAGTCCTTGATGAAGCGGCGATAATATCCTGTCGATCCAAGGAACTGCCTGACCTGCTTCACTGAGGTTGGGGGTCCGAACTCCACCACAGCCTTGATTTTATCCATATCCGGTTTTATGCCAGAGGGCATAATGCGGTAGTCCAGGAAGGTGAGCTCACTCAGGCAGAATTGACATTTCTTGAGTTTCAGAGACAAACCAGCAGCTTTAAGTCTCCCGAGCACCTCCTCTAGATCAGACAGATGCTGCTGGAAGGCGGGAGAAGCAACCACAATGTCATCCAAGTACACACGTCTTGTAGATGAGACCAGCCAGGACAGTGTTCGTTAGTCTCTGAAACATGGCCGGTGCGTTGCAGAGACCAAAGGAGAGCACGTGGAACTAGAAGAGACCGCAGTGAGATATGAAGGCTGTCTTTGGTCGAGACTGCTCTGCAACCGCCACCTGCCAGTATCCTCGTGCCAAGTCCAACGTCGTGATGAACTGCCCCCTTGCCAGGAAGTCCAGTGACTCGTAAACACGTGGCAAAGGATATGAGTCTTTCTGTGTGACCTGGTTCACTCCTCTAAAGTCTACAGAGAACCTTGTAACCTACAATTACAACTGGGGTGGCCCATGAACTAGTGGATGGCTCAATGATGTTATCCTGCAGCATCTGTTGCACTTGTTCTTCAATGAGACGCTTTTTTGCTGGAGAGGTATGATATGGAGGGAGATTTATGGGCTTTGCTTCTCCTGTATCGATCACGTGTTCAGTGTAGTACACGGTCGAGAATGCCTCTGAGGACACGTTCTTGGTTGTCAGAAGGGAGGAAGACCGTCCTGAAGAGCTGGCAGAACTGTGCTCATGTGATGATATGTGAACTGAGTGCTTGCTGGGCTCCTTAGCAAGGAAGTGCGGCAGTTCATTCAGGATTTGAACATCAGTGAGGTTTAGTGAGGTTCTGTAGGTGCTGACAGCCTGTAACCATCCCTCCGGGTGTGCTCTAGCATCACCATCAAATACAGGGGGCTCAAGCTTAGAATGATGCGACGCAGCAGTGATCATCCTGGACGTGTTTGTGAGTTCGAGAGAACGAGGCTGTATGAAAGAGCCTGAGTGTCCAGCCTGAGCTCCCGAGTAGGATGCCGTACCCAGTGACATGGGCTGTGCATTAGTTTCAGCAGGTGCGTATGGAGTTGAAGTGGCCACGGGGGTGTGTTCAAGCATTCTGCGTCGCAGGTCAAGGGAATCTTGTAAACATTCCCGTAGTCTGTCAACCTCAGCGTGCAAGCTTTGAACCTGCCGTTCCAGGCCTGAAGTCGAACTGTGTGGAATAGTGAACCTTGTAAGATCGTCCAGGTCTAGGTCTGGGTCAAACTCGTCAGCTTGTATATCAGGGTGACATGCCATTATGAATAGTTTTAAATCACACACCTTTAACTAGAACCACTCTTTGTCTTATAATGCAAAACTGAACTGTAAACAATTTATATAATGACAAATAGCACTGACTCTTACAGCCTATACTTAGCTCTGAATGTATACGAATTACGTATGTAGCAAAATTATAACACTATCACCCATAAACGTGAAGCTACAAGCAAAAGTAATACGGCAAGGCACAACAGTAACTAGATTTCTACCCTCTCTATTTTTTTTTTTTCTTTTAAATTGACTTAATAACAGAAAATAGCACAATTAATACAAACATCAATATGCACATTCTTTTTCTTTTTTCTTTCTTTCTTTTTTTTTTTTTTAGAATCGCAGTCTTCGACTCACACAGTCCAGTCAGGTATCAATAGTGAAAAGATCCATGGTAAAATCAAAGCCTCCAAAGGTGAAGTCTTGAAATGGTCCTTTAATCCCGATTGATTTCTTGACAGTCACTTGGTATTAGACTGGTATTATAATTTCAATAATCAAAGGAGTGAAGACAAAGCAGATCCGAGGCAGGGCATGTTGCACTCCCATACCACAGGTAGACAGTCAGAGTTAGCTCTAAGGAAAGTTAGCTCCAGACCCGGCCAGTATGTCCGGTGACACGGTCAGTAATCCACTTACACAGACCCCCGCGGTGAATGATGTAGAAAGCAGTCCGGTCCGGGGGTGAAGGTGAGGACCATTGCTGGATTAGCTCGGGCTCCGGTTAGCATCAGAAAAGTTGGCCAACAGAAGTGGGGATTTCAACATAGCAGGTTTATTTAATAAGTAAAGTCGACCATACAAAGCCAGGTCTCACGGCACTACGTTCACTAATCATACATGCGTCGTGTACGAAGGCAGCACATCACTACTTCACTTACTCTTACAACCATACAAAAAGGAAAAGAGAGTCAACATGGAGGTATGTATTGTAGGAGAGAGGAAACCAACTACAGCAAGCTCTGTACATGATAACAAAAAGGAGCTGCCACCACCTTGTGGTGCTATTTGGTACTAACCCAGCACAGACTGTTTTATATATATATATAAAACAGTCTGTGCTGGGTTAGTACCAAATAGCACCACAAGGTGGTGCTATTTGGTACTAACCCAGCACAGACTGTTACATATGTATATATATGTGTGTGTGTGTGTGTGTGTGTGTGTGTGTGTGTGTGTGTTGCATGCTGCATGCGAGCGCCCCCCTTTAATCTCACTGCCAGAAGGGTGAGACAGAAGTCCCGCACTCCCTCCAGCTTTAACTGTTTAACTGATTAGTTTATTAATCAGTCAAAATGATCAGTTAACAATTAAACAGGTTAATTATAAGCAACTAGTGCTTCTCAGAATTCCTCTGATATTTCTATTAGTCAATTGTATCATCAGAATAAAGTTAAATGTAAAACCTCTCATGTTTGCTCACATAGAAGTCAAAATCATTGAAGTAAATGGCAGCTGAAAGTGAGATTTTCATGCTGAATACTCATCATTCATTCTAAATACTAAGAGGATGATCTACTAGGTCAAAGACTTTCTTTTTCTTTCTGTCTTTTTCTTCATTTTACATTTTCATCATTTTGAATGCAAAAAATCCTTAACACAGTAGAGGGCATTGTAATCTCATATTTATTGTCTCTGGAAGTGTTCCGTTGTTTACAGTTTGGTATTTCCTGTGTTTGATGTGTGTGTCCTGCTCTGTCCTCAGCTCCCTGCCCTCCCACAGAAATGTTTCCTATGACGACTTGTTGGGTGTCCTGCAGCGGTATGGGGTGTGTCAGCAGCGACTTGGCCAGTGACGTGCAGGCCGGCGTCCAGGTCTTCACACAGGAAGAAATGTGATGTGCATACAGTCAGACGAGAGGTGGGGGGGGGGCAGGTGGAGACCCCTCCATACCTCGCTGTGTCCCTCATGACTTCTCCTCCTGGATCTCTAACAGACTAAGACAACTCAAAGACAAGAAACCAGGAGACATAGCCAGTCAGCTGACTTCCTGCCACCAGCTCTTGTCTTATAATAAACTCACATTCCAGAACTTCTGGAACAAGCTTCTCCAAGAGAGAAATGGCACATCAGAGA
This sequence comes from Euthynnus affinis, assembly GCA_029490765.1. Lineage (NCBI taxonomy): Eukaryota > Metazoa > Chordata > Actinopteri > Scombriformes > Scombridae > Euthynnus > Euthynnus affinis. Next base: position 2,040,472 of record CM055853.1, on the reverse strand, counting down.
CACGCACTGACATGGGAAGACTGTCTACAGACTCAGTGTACCACAAACCCTGTTTTGTCTTCTCAGACCCTCTGGCTCACTGTTTATCATTCAGTTTCCAGCTGCTGTTTACTGCTGAAGCCTCCACTGAGTAGACAACAAAGAAGAAACAAGGCTTTGTGCCCGTCCTCGTGAAGCATCCTGGGAAATTATAGCTGCATTTAGGGAGAAGTTCAACCACCAACAACACTTGAGCTGCACAGAGTAAGTGGAGCTGAGGGACAGAGTAGTTAATGATTTGTAAATATGAAAAATTCATGGGGCTCTGTGTTTGTCCCTGTGGCCTCCAGCTTTACAGTCACGTGTTCATGTGTAGTGTTGCCTCCCAACACGTACAGAGGTTTGTTTAAGGTTCCTGTTTGACTGATCAGAGCCCTCAAATAAAGAAATGCACTGTCTCTGTGTTTATGCTCACAGCTCATATGGAAATCTTATTACAACTTGATAAAATCATCTAACTAAACTCCCCCATTTACTGGGGAGAATTGCCAGTCAGCTTCCTGTTGTCACCTAACTGAACGTCTGTACTTGGGTCACATAATGAAATGATGACGGTGATATGTGGTTAAAAGCTCTGGGAAAAGCTAGTAAACGGACCTTTAGTTAAGATTATACACCAATTTGACCAAATAATCTTAACTCCAGATACACTTACTAGTTTTACAGTGCTTTCAACTACATCTCATGTCTTGCTCAGTGAGTGGAATCTGTTCAGTAGTCATCACATGACCAAAGCGTGGAAGTTCCAGACACCTTTTTTTTTTTTAAAGCAGACATTTTGACTCGTCAAAGCAGGAAGAGCACATTAATGACTAATGATGGGCTGCATTCCATTTAGCCAGTTCCAGGCTCTGATGTTGTGGCTTACTGGAACACTTAATGGAATGGAGCCATTGTTAATATAATTATTTACACCTATGCTTTTCCTCCTTCACAAGTGAAAGCATCCCCTGTATTTGAAAAAAAAAAAAAGGTCTATGGTGATATAAAGTGGAGTGTTCTTCTCAAGTTTGGGAAGACATGATTCCTGATCACCAGAAAATAATGTGTTATATGTGGAAATAATATCATAATAAATATTTGTCCCAAGATAAAGAGTTTTGGTTCCAAATCTTAAAAAGCAAACACAGCTGCTCTTTGGTTCTGTATGAAATCCCTCCTAAACATCACACACTGATGATAACACTGGTGGAGTATGGTGTGTGTTGTTCATGTAGGCAGTGCTCTGTGCATATATGTGTGTGTGTGTGTGTGTGTGTGTGTGTGTGTGTGAGGTGACTGACTTTGGAATGAATAGTTCCGTCCATGAAACAGCCTCAGCATCGTCAAGTGATGTCAGTGTATTCATGAGTTGCTTGTTTTTTTTTCTGTCTGATTGTTAACATTTTCACCTCCATGCAAGGAGCCATCAAACCAAAACCACATGCTGTGGGACATCATGACTGCATCCGTTGATGTCACTCTCCAGCTTTAAGCAAACAGTCTACTACATCCCACATGTACGCTCTGTTTGGCTCTGCTGGCAATGTCTCCTGCATGATTGCATTAAACTTCTTTGTTTTTCTGACCTCTAATATCATCTTTCTCTTTCCACATGTTCAAATCCATTTCCGACAGAATCCCTAATCCCTCTCCATGTCACATTACCTTTCTGATCAATAGCTGTAAATCCAATACAGAATAAGAACTTGTTGGCAGTGACTGAACGTAATCTATCGCATTTGAAAATCTTCTTGGAGTTTGAAGCTGTGTGTTTTTTGTTTCCAGTTTTGGGAAAGAAAAATGTTGAGCACACTTGCTACATGATCACCATGTGGAAGAACGTGTTTGTTTAGCGGACAGTTGTCCGGGTGAGAACTGTAATCCCCGAGACGATTCCACACTGCACATGTAACTGATTGGTTGATGTCTTCACTCAGTAAATGTTGAAATGATGTAATTACATTATACAGTATCAATGGGTGCAAATTCTTCTGTTAAGCAGTTAAGCAGACCTCCATGAGCAGTCCCAAAATACATCTGAGAAGGTCACAAGATGATTAAAGACAAATAAAATCTCTGTTGCACAATATTGTCTTTTTTTTTTTTTCACTAATGTCTGCATCTCTCTCACTTCAAGTGCTCACAACTGCCCAACATTTTTGTGAGACTACAAAATTGATGAAGCCCTTCTCTCCGCTTATTAGACAAAACATTGACAGCAGTTTGGCTTTCTGGTTTGCCAGAAACACACCAGGCCAGTGGAATGGCACTGAGCTCTCTGTCACTGTGAGGCGACTACTAACAAAATGGGGCATCAGTCAATTCAACAAACTGAAATTAGGCTTTTTACCCCCAAAGCATTCGTTTATCAATAAGAAAGATTGCTGACAAAATTTAAAATGGTATATAATATATAAAAATATATAACTGAGAATGCATATATTTACTGTAGTCATGGATACCAAACAGTACATTTTCCCACAATAATGATAAAAGCAGATCAATTATAGGAAGGTTAGGCAAAAAGTCAACAGTCTGAGGGGATCAACCACAAAAAGCAAACTGGCATAGTTCCTGATTTAAATAGATCTCATTGGGTAGAGTTTGTTTTAATAACAACTGTAAATAATGTTTGGTCCAGGACTTTTTTTTCCCCCTATAGAGCTGTAACTGCCATTGAGGACATCTTTTTATTCAACATACGTAAAGGCCTATTTGACTTTTGACTGGCAAAAATAATATGCCACAATTTCAATCAACTAAAGAAATGTAGTATTTATTGTTGAAAGTGTGGAGAGGGATTGGATAAGCATTTACATCATCACATAGCACAAGAAAAAAAGACATGAAATAAAATGTGAAAACGTCTTCATTTAGTGGAGATAGAAATACAGACAGGAGAGCTTGGTGTCCTGGTGCTCCCATTATCTATTGATAAGGCAAGTAATCTGTATCTAAAACTGAGCATTTAGACCACAGGCCTGGTTAATGAAGTGGAATTCTGGCTACAGCTTTGTTTTACATACAGACTTCATTTTCAATCATATATAATAACGCGATGACATCTCTTTAAAATCTGGAGTAAGACAGTGATTCGTGTTCACACGTCCTGATCTATTACGTCTTCCTCCCACGAGGGTCGCTGGGTAAAAGGACGCCACCTGGTGGTACAATCAGCTTGTCTGTGTTCAACACATGCCTGGTTGAGAATTTCGCAGTTTCTAAAAAGAGGAAGGGCATCCCAGCAGACGGTCTATTCCACCTCAACATCTCTACTCTCTACGCACTGCTGCATACTCCTGCACACAGCTGCCTGCAGCCTGCACACGGAGAACAGGGGGGTCCGCTGCTTCTCTGCTGCCACTGAGGGTGAGCCTGCTCCCCTCCTCCTTCTTCCTCCTCCTACCCCGGCCCTCCTCGGAGGAGAATGCACTGATCTCCGCCCAGCCTGTGGAAGCATGATTTCTGTCGTCTCCACTGTGGAGAGCGTTCCCAGAGGTACGGGCACCCCGGCGCCGAGCCTTTACCAGCGGATCAGGAAGGTCTTAACCAGGTAAGATAATAATGATGATGATGATGACGGCGCTGATCCGAGCATCCCCTGACATCCACGCTCAGCCAGCACGGCAGCCAGCCGCTCAACACTGCGGACGAACAGGGGAGCTCGTTTTTCCTTTTGTTTCATACACAACCTGTAACATCAAACGCATCATACAGTCTGCTGCTGCTGCTGCTGCTACTGCAGGAAGCAGGTTGTGCAACAGATGTCAGCATAATAACCATACAGTATCTTCCGTTTGCATGAATATCACGTGTGTGTGTGCTGTGTGTTCAAGCATTTGAGTGGGGGCATTCCTGCATCCTGTGGTACTGGAACAGAGCCTGTACTGGCACAGGGGAAAGCTGCCATGGTGGGGTCATGAGCTTCCATCGCGGCTGTGCTGCACAATGGCTGCTGTCCCTGTCTCTGTCTCTACTGAGACCTAATTGATCCTAGTACACCTGCCCCACTCTCACTATTAATTGCAAACTCCTTTTGTTTTTCCTCTCTCATTCACTCATCCGCGCGCGCACACACACACACACACACTCACACACACACACATACAACTTGTGTCTTACTCTTTTTTGCCATCTGTTCTTTCATCTCTGTCCCCTCTGTTTGTCCTGTGGCTGTTGGACTGGCTACAAGCTGAATTTTAGACCAGCATATCAGGCACACTGTGTGTGTGTGTGTGTGTGTGTGTGTGCGTGTGCATGTGCATGTGTGGTGGCGCTATTGTCGCTGCCACAGAGGAATGTCACTGTAAAGAAGCTTTTATTAGAAGTTGACAGAACAAGGCAGACTCACATATGAGCAACAAGAGAGCGACAAGTCAGGCCAATAAACAAATCATAAACTAAATAAGTATTCACATTCACAAAGAATTGAAATGATAGGTAAGACCACCATAATGGAGTGACCTTCTAAGTCACAGTTAACCAGGTAGCAGGGGCTGCACCTAAACTCACTCAGTTTTACATCAGGACAAATGACAGTCCTAAATTTCAATTATGCCAAAATACATTTTGCAGTGTGCTGCCCTTTAACCACTGCAAAAAGAAGCTGTTGGATAATAAAGCTCCGTTAATAGTGGATGTTTAAGGCTGATACAGATACTGATACAAATCTGAGAAGGTAATGACTTGATCATGGTGGCTCCTGGAAATGTAACAGCTTCTTGTGAATCAAACATTTTGTGGTCCATGAGCAACCTTGCACTGCATATAGGACATGCATGTGTTTAGAAAAAATAATAACGCTGAACATGAACTTGATATCAGCTGATATTGAATTGATTTCAATTTTATTTACATAGTGCACAACAGAAGTCATCTCACTTTTCACTCAGAGCTGAGGGGTGTTCCATGAAAGCAGCTAAAGAAAGCTGCGCTTAAGTGATATAGCCTGGCTTGAATTAACGTCAACTTTCACTTGAGGCTCAAACCGTTCCACTAACGGAGTTTAGCTGCTTCTAGTTGTAATGTTTAATACTATTACTGCAACAGCAGGACTTTTATTTTGAAATGCATCTGGACAGGAACTGATACGAGCTGGATGGAAGTGGGCAGGGAGTTTGTCAGTGCGTATTGTGGCGGTGAATAAAGAAGACAATGCTCCCGAATGCCTGTGTAATTATTATACTTAAATGGAGTTAGGAACTCACAACATGGTGTCAGAGTAAGTAGTTAGACTACGAACCCACCTGCAGACAGACGAATGGAGGCTTTCGGTGTCCCTACCCCAAAGATGGACTGGGATTCATCCAACTTACCTGAAGCGTGGCAGCGTTTCAAACAACATGCGGACCTCATGTTCTCCGGCCTGCTCAAAGCAAAGACGGAGGGAGAAAAGTGCAGCTTTCTTCTCCTATTGATCGGGGATAAAGGGAGGGATATTAGCAACACTTGGACATTGACTGAGGACAATGCTGAACTACTACAGACTTACTACCATGGATTCGCAGCATACCTCACGCCGAAAGCTAACCCCATATTTGCAAGGTACAAGTTTCATGAGAAGATGCAAGGGAGCGGTGAGTCATTTGAGCGCTTTGTAACGGAGCTCAAGCTGCTCGTTAAAGACTGCAACTATGCAAATAGTGAAGAAATGGTCAGGCACCGTATAGTATTTGCTACCAACTCACCCAGAGTAAGAGAAAAGCTACTCAGCCAGGGACCGGAGCTAACGCTAGAAAAGGCAATTGATATAGCCCGCTCTCCGGAGTTAGTACAGCTAAAAGCTATGGCTATTAACAGCCCCGAAGTGCATGCAATATACCACAAGGCTAGCAAGCCAGGCACAGTGAGAGGGTCCAGCCGGCAGAATGAGATCTCCAAGATGACAAATAAGGCCTGCAGTGCCTGTGGAGGAAACCACACTAAGCCAACTGAATGCCCAGCAAAAGGGAAACAATGCTTGAAGTGCCGAAAATGTAACCACTTTGCAAGGGTATGTAGATCCAAGCCCCACACTTCTAACAAAGCTCAACACAGAGTTGTACAGACAGTTGAGAAAGACGAGGAGGAATTGGATCCAGAGCTGTTTGTGGACACTGTTACAGCAGAGAGTGAGGATGAGGAAAGTGCTTATGCAGACATTGGACTGGGATCAAACATGCGTGATACCTACAAAAGACTTTATTGCACTCATGCCTGGCACACCACTACAAGCTGCTGACTGGGACTTGTTAAGGTAGTGTACTCAGTCACAGACACTAAGCCAGCCGACATACTGAGTGAGTTTTCTGACGTTTTAAAGGGCATTGGCGAGTTCCAAGGAAAGTGCAGTTTCAGGATTGACCTCAATGTAGCACCGGTGGTCTGCCCACCACGGAGAGTGCCATTTGCCCTTAAGAACCGCTTAAAAGCGGAATTGGACAAGATGGAGAGAGACAATATAATATGCAGGGTGACTGAACCCACACAGTGGGTCAATGATCTGGTGACCTGTGAAAAGCCAAAAACAGGCAAGCTGAGAGTTTGTCTAGACCCACGGCCTCTGAACAAAGCGACTCTGCGACCTTACTACCCTCTACCCACACTTGATGACGTGACAGCAAAACTGGCTGGGGCACAATACTTCAGCATCCTAGATGCTAGGTCTGGCTACTGGGCCATCGAGCTCAGTGAGGAGTCGTCACAGTTCACCACTTTCAACACTAAGGGATGGAGACATACGAGGGAGACATATGAGGGCCTGGAAGGAGTGGCCTGCATCGTGGACGACATGGTTGTGTTCGGGAAAACGAAGGAGGAGCATGACCGCAACCTCTGAGCCATGCTCAACCGAACCAGAGAGAGAGGGTTGAGGCTGAATCCAGAAAAATGCCTCATCTGTGTGCATGAAGTGAACTACTTAGGGACACAGACTCACAGCCAACGGCCTGAAACCAGACCCCCTCAAGGTAAAAGCACTTAGAGAAATGACTCCACCAGAAAATGAGGCAGAGCTGGAAACGATCCTCGGCATGGTGAATTACCTCGCTAGATTCGCCCCAAACTTGGCTGAAATAACTGCACCACTCAGACGCCTGCTGAGACGTGACACAGAGTTCAGATGGGACGCACAACATGAGAGAGCGTTTCAACTCATGAAGGACACTATCACAGCTGAACCGGGACTAGTGTTAGTCTATTTCGACCCCAAAAAGGAAGTGACATTGCAAGTGGATGCCTCAAAAAATGGCCTGGGTGCAACCATCATGCAGGAAGGCAGACCAGTCGCATACGCATCAAAACAGCTCAGTGACACTGAAAAAAACTGTGCCCAAATTGAGAAGGAGCTCTACGCAGTCCTGTATGGATGTAAAAGATTCCATGAATACATCTACGGGCGACATGCGACTGTTGAATCTGACCATAAGCCACTAGAGACTATACTCCGCAAACCACTAGCACTCGCACCACCTCGCCTACAACGCATGATGCTCGCACTGCAGAAATATGACATAACTCTCATCCACAAACCTGGAAAAGAAATCCCATTGGCCGACATGCTGTCAAGGAGATCTCTGCATGATGATGACAGCTCGCTTTCTGAGGCTATGGAGACCCAGGTACACACAGTCATCAGCTCAGCCCCAGTAAGTGCCGACAGGCTCGATGACATCAGGACAGCTACAGCTCAGGACGAGCAGCTGTCTGCTCTCAAGCAAACTATCCGGTCAGGCTGGCCGCAAACAAGGAAAAGGTGTCACCCACACATAAGTGAGTATTGGAATCACCGTGATGAAATCACAGAGGCTGATGGACTTCTTCTAAAAGGGGAGAAAATCATTCCGCACAAACTCAGACCACACATGCTACAGCGCATACACACGGAACATTTCGGGGTGGAAAAGAGCAAACACAGAGCCAGAGACATAATGTTTTGGCCTGGACTGAGTAAAGACATTGAAAAAAGTGTAATGAACTGTGACATATGCCAAACACATCGTAGTGCAAACACAAAGGAGCCCATGCTCTCACAGCCTATCCCAGATAACCCATGGCAGACAGTAGCAACAGACCTGTTCACATGGAACTCGGAGAACTACATTGTCATCTGTGACTACCTCAGCAGATATTTTGAAGCTGAGCGCCTGCACAATATCACGACAGCTGCTGTCATCCATAAATTAAAAGCAACATTCACCAGACATGGCATTCCAAAGACAGTAGTCGATGACAATGGGCCATGCTATAGCTCACAGGAATTCCACCAGTTCGCAGAGTCATGGGGTTTTCAACACACCACCTCAAGCCTGCATTACCCACAGAGCAATGGGTTAGCTGAAAAGACTGTACGGACTGTAAAGCGTATCTTCACAAAGGCCAGAGAAGACAAAAAAGACCCGTACCTCAGCCTGTCAGAGTACAGGAACACACCTGTTGATGGCTACAAGTCTCCTGCCCAAATCCCGATGAGCCGCAGACTACGCTCCATCTTACCTACAACAGCGCGGCAGCTGCGACCTCAGGTGACCCCTCAGAACACAGTACGAGCGAGGAGGGAGATATGCCAGAAGCGTCAGAAACAACATTATGACAGAGTTGCTAGATCTTTACCAGCGCTGCACGACGGAGTGCCCGTCCGTTTCCAGCAGGATGATGGCAGGTGGAAACCAGCAACAGTCATACAACCTGCAGAGACCCCACGCAGCTGTCACATCAAAACCAGCGATGGACAGACCTACAGGCACAACCACCGGCACCTTCTTCACACTCGAACGGACCATCAGATGCCTGCCAGAGAACACCCTGAGATCAGCGACGATGACCCGATTTTTGGACAAGGGGAACCGGAAGAGCAGCAACCTTCTCAGGTTTTAGGATATGCACCAGGCTTTTCTAAGCCTTGCCTTAGCACAAGGTCCGGACGTGTCATTAAGCCAAGGCAAGTCCTTGACCTATGACTGATGAATGAATGACTAAAAAAAAAAAAACAACAACTTTGCAATATCCACCTGTTGGAAATGTTCATATTACTGTGACTTACCTCACATACCTTGTTATTACCTGTTCTTGCTGTACCTACCTGTCCTACCAGTCCATATGATTCATTACAAAAATAAATAAATAACTGAGTAGTTATTAAGTAACTAAGGATGCAGAAAAGTGATGAAAAAAAAGTTTTGAATTACATGTTAAGCACATAATGTTTTGAACTGAAAAAAAAATGTTAGTCATTATATGTTCATTATGACTCAAGATCAATGTATTATTACCGGTCAGTGGTCTACATTTTTGTTAAAGGGTAGTAATGTTTAATACTGTTACTGCGACAGCAGGACTTTTATTTTGAAATGCATCTGGACAGGAACTGATACGAGCTGGATGGAAGTGGGTGGGGAGTTTGTCAGTGCGTATTGTGGCGGTGAATAAAGAAGATAATGCTCCCGAATGCCTGTGTAATTATTATACTTAAATGGAGTTAGGAACTCACAACACTAGTCAACACTAAGTCTAGCCAGACTGGAATAAGCTTGAAGTGCGCGCGTGCATGGAGGACATCAGCAGCCACGAACAGTCGATTGTAGAAAAGCTGATACTATGTCGCAAAAAGGAGAGAAAACTAGAGCGGTGTTCATCTCAGCAGCAGAATAAACCAGCTGATGAAATTATATGGAGAATATAAAGGAGTTTTCACCGAAAAGGTGCAAAATGACTGCAATTAACAAGGTGAAGTTGATGACTTGGCACAAAACTGATGATAGATTACTTGTTTACTTAAAGACGAGTAGTGATAGCCTAAAGGTTAGAGAAGTGAGTTTGTAACCAGATGGATGAGGGTTCAATCCCCGCATCCGAGTTGATGAGTCTGCAGGTTGAAAGTGAAGAGCAGCACTTGTTCCTGTTCATGGTTTTATCTTTATTTGCTAATAAATGAGCATTCAGATCATGACTGGTTATATTATCACTAGGCAAGATAATATCAGATGTATATTTAAAATTATGGTGTAAGCAATTAAAGAGAACTTTCCAACATTATCATCCTCTCTGATGTCCATTTACAATCATCAGTGAAAGTTTAACATAAACTGTAAACTGGAGAAGGATATAAGTACAGTGGAAGCAGCTTATAATGATCCCGTCTGTCCGGGTTAAATATCATTATAAGCAGATGATTATTAGAACATTTTCTTTATTTGTCATGCTGAATACTGTCTAATTGACATTTGTATATTTATTAGCCTACATGAATATAAATATACAGATTTTAATGACTTTCAAAATAAAGTACAGCTGTTTCAAATTCAGCGTGCACATTTATGAAGCGGTGAAATTGACTTAAATCTTCCATTGTCATACGTTTCGGGGAGAAAACATTTGTCATGATTTCAGTAAGTGTCAGGAGTAAAGTACAAAGAGATTTATGTGGTTTAAAACGTTTTTCCATATGTTGTGATGTATGAAGAGAATGAATGAATACTGCAGGCAGACTGCTTGTTTCCTATACGTGACTCATTTAAACAGCATAAATGTTGTATATGAATGATTTTGTCTCAGAGCTTTTTGATAAACAGCTGATCACTGTAACTGTAATCACTATAAGCAGTTACCACTGTGTACATTTAAACACATCAGAAGGTCATAGTTTGGACTTTATTTAATTTTCTTTTTGTCTTCACAGTTTGAACAAAATCAGTGAATGAATAAATAAATCATTTCAAAATAATGCTGGCACACTTTTATTTCTTAAATCATAAATGCTACGCTTTTAAATTAAAGGGTTGCGAGTGTGAAAAGACATGATGGAACCGTCTTTTGAAAGCGTGTTTCTGTTCGTCAGACATTCTTTGGACACGCAGCTGAGCTAAGCTTGACCATTAGCCTGCCACGGAGCAGGCTAGTTCTGCTGACTAAGTTACCAGAGCTGCAACTCATATAAGCCACTTTGATGGAACAGAACTCTCACTTAAATTAGCAAGGCTTATCGAAATAAGCCAGGCTATCCCGTTAGCCAGCTTCATTGTATACCCCCCAGGTCTAGACTGTAGATTTTACAGAGACCCAACATTCCTCTATGAGCGGCACTTGGTGACAGTGGCAAGTAAAAGTTCCCTCTAATGGGAAGACACCTCAAGCAGAACCAGGCTGTAGGTGGGCGGTTATCTGCTTTGACTGGTTGGGTTGAGAGAGAAAGAAGGAGGGAGGGGGGGAGGGGAGAGAGAAACACAGAGAAGCACAATAACAACAATAATAACAACAACAATGATAATAATAATAATAGAGATATGACTGATAGCAGGTGTGGGTGTGAAGCAGGACCATGTCAACACAGGGTCCCTGCAGCCATGGAAGCCTGCCATCTATATCTAGGGATCCATGACCCTGATCCACAGGAACCTGTGGGGCAAGAATACACAAAATCTCCAGGGAAGAAGCCCAGTTACTAAGTTGCATTAATCATACCTGAATGCATACAGATGGAGAGGAGGAGAGAGGAGCTCAGTGCATCATGGGAAGTCCCATGGCAGTCTAGGCCTATAGCAGCATAAGTAGGGGCTGATCCAAGGCGAGCCTGGCCTGCCCTTTTTATCAAAAAAGAAAGTTTTTAAGTCTACTCTTAAACATAGAGAGGATGTCTGCCCCCCCGGACAGAATCTGTTATATAACCTAAAGACAGCATATATAAGGTGAATTGTATTGGTCCAAGCATAGAACCTTTGGGAACTCTCTCATGTTGTGCTTTGTGTGCATGGAGGATTCATCATTAACATGTGCAAACTGAAATCGATCTGATAAATAGGATTTAAACCATCTTAATGCACTTCCTTTATACCAATTAAATGTTCCAGTCTCTGCAATAGGATATGATGGTTAATGGTGTCAAATGCTTCACTAAGATCTAACAAGACAAGTATAGAGAGAAATCTTTTATCTGATGCAATCAGTTAATTTGTAACTTTCACCAGTGCTGGATCCTAGAGAGAAAGAAAGGGTTAGATATGGGTCTGTAGTAGGCTAAAACGCCTGAATAAAGAGAAGGCTTTTTAAGCGGAGGTTTAATTATAGCTACTTTAAAGGACCGTGGCGCATTGTCTGTTATTAAAGACAGATTGATCATATATAATAAAGAAGTACTAACTAAGCAGCCTAGTTGGGATGGAGTCTAAGAGACAGGTTGATGGTTGAGATGAAGAAATCGTTGAAGTTAGTTCAGGAAGGTCGATTGGAGAAAAACAGTCTAGATATGTATCAGGTTTTACAGCTGGCTCTAAGGTTTCTGTGTCCTGGGATAAACTGGTGCCCGTTGAGGCCAGAAGGTGATGAATAGTTAGAATTTTATCTTTAAAGATACTCATGAAGTCATTACTGCAGAGAGCTATAGGAATACATGGATCAATAGAGTTATGACTCTTTGTCAGCCTGGCCAAAGTGCTGAAAAGGAACTTAGGGCTGTTTTTATTCTCCTCTATTAATGATTAGTAATAGGTGGTTTTTGCATTACAAGCAGCCTTCCTATATGTTTTGAGGCTATCTCACCAGACTTTGTGGACTTGCGGACCTGCTCTGATTAGAAGATACATCTCACTTTGGATGGAGCTGCTCTCATATCTAGAAATATGCTTGAGTTTATAGTAGATTGAAACCATGACAACCCAGAGTTGAGACCAAGAGGCAGAGCTGCAGTCTTATACGACTCTCTGCACTTCCATTAGAGCAGTTACCCACCAAAAACTACATAGAGACTGTGTCTGTCCCCCAACTACTTAAATCAATTCAATTTACAATAAACAAAGGAGGAGTCATTCATAAAAATCTAATAAAAATTAACACCAAGACAGCAATAGTACAACAAAACAAAAGAATTAAATGTGGACTCTTAAACATTAGATCACTTTCATCTAAAGCTGTCTTAGTAAATGATCTAAACTCAGGCCAGCATATTGATTTATTGTGTCTTACTGAAACCAGAGGGGTGTACTACGAAGCCGGTTCAACATACCCAGGCTTTCTTTGTGTGAGCTGGCTCGACAAACCCTAAACTGAAGATCAGAGATAAGTGGTATCACGACGGTGGATATGAACTTTATTTGTTAACTCAGGCTTTCTGCTTCAGGCTCTGTGCGCGTCCCCATAAAAAGGAGCGTTTGGTGCGTCATTTGACTCTTTTTCCGCTTAAAATGGCCTGATCTCGTGCCGCCTCCTTCAGTCAGGAGGAACAGGTCATTATAACAGAGAGCTATGAATAATATAAATACATTATCACAGCAAAAAGCAACGCTGTTGCTGCAAATAGGTGAGAGATGGATGCTGGCAGAGAATTGCTGATCGTGTAAATTCGTTAATTAAAACACTAATTCATTAATTATGTAATTAGTTCATATACTTATTTTACCACTCGCTGCTCTCTCCGTGCCTCCCACATCCACAGCTCTAAAACTTTAAACTTGATGCATTTAAACATTTAACTCAAGAGGTTCATTTAGGTCTGACTCTGTCCCACAATGAAGGATCAGTGGAAATCACTTTAGATTCTGGCCGAATTTATATATATATATATATATATATATATATATATATATATATATATATATAAATCACAAACTTATCTGTGATAAATACCAATAGACTAATCCATTTTATTTTTGTTCAAAGTATTTCTTCATTAGTTTTGTTTTTTTATAATTTTATTTTTTTCTATTATCTTAAATACAGCTTGATATGTTGTAACGAAATCCCGCAAGTAACCCAAACCTCTCCATTTCAAATTTACAATGTAACATCAAATCAATGTTCAGTCTGATAAAAGACTGATCAGTTTTCTAATCAGTGTTCCAGTAGCAGCAGTACCAGCGGTGTTAAATGGACTTGACAGCAAATCTGGTAGTTAGTTGAAAGTTCAGCGCTTTTTATTGCCGTTTTAAGCCGAAACTCGGAACATAACCTGCTCCGGACCAGGTTAAGTTTGCTGCATCAGTTACCATGGTGACCTAGCTAGATTAAAAGAGAGCCACCTTCGTGACATCGAAAACCCCGGCTTTAGTCTCAACATACCTCGCTAACCCACTAATCTTGCTTCGTTGTACACCCCTCTGGCTATGTCATGAAGAATATGTTAGCCTTAATGAATCCACTCCTCCCAGTCATATTAATACTCACATTCCTCGAGACACTGGCCGAGGAGGTGGAGTTGCAACCATTTTCAACTCAACTCATCAACCCTTGACCTAAATTTAATTATAACTCATCAGATAGCCTTGTTCTTAGTCTCTCTCACCCAACCTGGAGAACTTTACAGCCAATTGTATTTTTTATAGTGTACCGTCCTCCACTGAGAGGGAAGAAGCTGTTAGACACGTGAACAGTTTGGTGGTGAACCATGGGCTTCTGCTTAGGGCTATGCTTCCTTTGGACAGTCGTCCAGCTACCCTGGCTTCCCAGCTGTTTGCATGTCTTAGTTTATCTTGCAGCACGTTCAGCTCTGTACAACAGCACAGTGTGTTTTGTTTGTATTTGACCTGCTGGCATTTTGGGCTTTCTTGAGCCTAATTGTGTTTTCTGGGTTTTGCTTTCCTCCTGTGTTCTTGCACTCCTCCCCACAGTCTGTTTTCCGCCCACACCTGCCCTGTAACATGTCCATTAGCCCAGCCCTGGTCTAGTGTTTTTGCCCAGTCCACTGTTACCTTCACACATGCTCTGTATTGGTCTCATCAGCCCTGCTGTGTTCTCAATGTCTTCCCAGCCTATTAGCTCACAGCCTAACCCTGTGTTCTGCCAACTGTTCCTTGTTGTTTGTATTTAAGTCCTGGATTTCAGTTCAGTCTTGTTGGATCATTTGTTCATTTTTTGTTGCCTGCACTTCTGTGTCCTGTTCCTGTGTTAACAAATATATTCATCAGTTCATTTGGGTCATCCGGCTCTGCATTTCATGACATAAAGGAGGCAGAGGGGTAGCTAAACATATAACACACTGAGCAAGAGAGAGCAGAAGGGAGATAGAGAAGCCATCGCTAACTGGTATGCCAAGTTGGCTGCTAAGCTAACTGCTGAACTAAAGTAACTAACAACTGTGAGATTAGTGAGAAAAGTTGCTAAAAGAAGTAGCGAGCAAAGGGTGCATAACTGGTGTAAGTTTAAATGTAAAGCGGATAATTATCCACAGTAATGAAGAATTGAGAGCAGCAAAAACACCATTAGTAAACAAAGTCGGTAGTTGGAAACGAGACAGTAAACTTACTGCAGCACATCAGTGGGAGCACAAGATGTGGATTGGTTTCCTTTTTGATAGAGAACCCTTAAGTTTAGTTAATAAAGAGTAAATGGGGCATCCTGGTGGCCTAGTTAAAGCACCACAAAGATCTGTGCTTGTTCCCCTTCTCTTCTCAGTATTCACCAAGTCTCTCGGTTTGATTATCAGCTCATGTGATTTCTCCTACCATTGTTATGCTGATATACTCAGCATGCCTCACTGATATCTTATGATGTAAAGGATGGAACACCACCTTCAGTCAGTCTCTCTAAAACAGAACTCTTGGTAGTCTCAGCCAGGCATTCTATCGAGCACAACATTAGCTGACTGTTGGATCACTTTTTGTGAGAAGAATGCAAACCACTCATATAGCTTCTGATACTAAAATGTTCTGCCAAATCATTATAATCTCTGTTATGAAAATATTCCAAATTACACAGGTACTAGAACCAAAATGTATTGTTTTAGGTATGTCACCATCTCAGCTTACTTTACAGATGGATATGGTGTTATAATACTACACTGGAGGAACTGGTTAAGACCTCCCTTTGGTGAAAGACCAAAAGTCAATGAAATTTTTAGAAATGGAAAGAACAATTTATAGAATCAGAAGTCAAGAACTGGAATTTGAGATGGTGTAGTGAATGGATTAAATATGAGCCCCAAAGATAAACAATATAGAGGTTTTATTATTAGAGGAGGTGGATAGAATGATTCAGCTTTGAGAAGTAACAGCTATAATCAATTTAATATTAAACATATGGCTTAAATGCTAATATATTGTGGAAGGATAATCTTGATTTTTTGTTTGTTTAATATAGTACAGCCTTCTCTGTTTTACTGTTCTCTGTACACTGATGAAACTGGGGAAAGCATGTCTTCATTACTCTGGCTTTGAGCACAGGGGACTGTGTCATATAGAAACAGGAAAGAGCCAAACACAAACTGCTGACATGAAGCTGGAAGAACAGATTGAACAGAAAGATAAGATGTCCCTTTATTGTAACTAAGGTGCTCAAATCTGAAGAAAAAACAGATCCAACCCTCATATAGTGTTTTATATTATTATTATTATTATTATTATTAACATTAAAATTATTGGCACAATTTCAAGCATAAAGTGTTCATTTTAAACAAGACTGAGATGCTGAGTGCTTCTGACGTAATAGTGGGGCTAATTCTGACAACATATTGTCTTGTGATTATGATGTAAAATAATCCTTAACAAAATGTTTCTGTCATCTGCAGGGACCTGTTGGTGACCCTGGCCCTGGGTCAGGTCCTGTCCTTGTTAATCTGTGCTATTGGTCTGACCAGCAAGTACCTGGCTGATGACTTCCATGCTAATACACCAATATTCCAGAGCTTTCTTAACTACATCCTGCTGTTTCTGGTCTACACCACGACACTGGCAGTCAGGCAAGGTACAGACAGAAATTCAGAGCTGTGTATGTGTGTGTGTGTGTGTGGACTGATGCTGGAAGACTTCTGAATCAAACACCTGTTTGTCAAGTGCTTACCACTGAATTGTTGAATGTGCTTACTCAAAATACGACTCACAGTTCAAACTCATTTCCCCTAAATTAGTGTTTTTGCACATTGACAGCTATAATTTTAGATCAGAATTTATTTGACCAGTGCAACAAAGAGGAGGCTTGTCCATAGAGGCAGAGGAGATTGTTTCTCTTCTATTTTTGAGAGGCAAGAGGAGATCAAAATATAAAAAAAGATTAATTGGTGGAAATAAACCATTTCTAAATCTCAATATCAATTATAAAATAATTCTTCTCTCTTCTTTGGGAAAAAAATCTATCATTGAAATTCTGATCAAAATGCTTCAACAGTGACACCTGCAGGGCAGGCAAGAGGGGAAAGGTCAATGAGTGTGAAGTGGTGAGAGGAGATCAGGGGAGGAGGGGCTTTTGCTGGCCTCCTTAGGGCAGGATCTCTTATATCAATTTAAAGGTATAGTCAGACATTCTGAAGAAAGATTGATATTTGAACCGTGGATGTTGTTATGGAATTTTCCATTTTTAGGGGTTACAAATTGGGTTACACTGGGTCAAGCCTGGGCCTTGAGGTCACAGTGTAATTCTTAAGCAGGAAGGGGACACTTTCTCCTCTCCTTTAGACTCCAGCTGTCTCTGATGTTTTGGGGAAGGTAGAAACCTCTCTGACAGAGGGTATATCAGCATTGCCATGGTTACCAAGGTCAGAGGAGGCTTTCCTAGAAAACATAGAATAAGTGGATGCGTAGATTCAATTGACACAGTCAGACACTCAAACCAAACCTGCTGAAATTCCAAGCAATGTGACCTAAACCGACAGGGGTGGAGTTCCTTGTATAGGAATTAGTGAACCAATTAGACAAATCTTTCATATTGTAGGGTGATAAAAACTAGCACTCAGACCTTCAGGGGACAGAACGAAGAGATAGCATTCGAGTTGCAGATGACTTCGATGTTCGCCATTTCAGTTCTTCTTAATCAAGTATGTCAAACATTTTCTGCTTTAAGACATCAAAGGATCATGTGCACTTTTCTCCACTGAAATGCTGACCATTGTTCAAAATACCCACAACAGATGTATTATAAGAGCTGGATATCAGACAAGAAATGGTGCCCATTCAGTCCAATAATAACTGCTAGGTAGATGTTTGCTTCTGTGTTGTGCGGCCCACTGGATATATGCAGTGGCATTTCCCCCACTGGCTCGCCCACAGGTTCCCACTTGGCTGACAGACTTTGCATTATGATGACTTCAAAGATATTTAAATCACTTTGGAAACTTAATTGGTTTGAGTCAGCAGATATGTAGATGATTCCAGTCAATGAATCAGGACAGAAGAGAGGATTCACAGCTCAGGGGGTTTATTGTAGACTCTTCAGAAGACATGCTGTAACGAAGAGCCTCTGTTACTGGTGACTGGGGGTTTTTGGTATTTGTACATGTGACTGGGTGTGTGGAAGGTTACTTTAATTTTAAACATCTGGATTAGGCACTTTAATAATTGCACACTACACTTTAATGATGGAAGCATTTTATTGCCATTTTTGCACATTGCATATTTGCACATTTATCTTTTGCACAGTTGTATTGGAAACCTTGTGTATTGATTTAAGGGATGTCTTCCATCGCAGGAAGAGTACAGCTGAATTCCTGGAGGTGTGACAGGAAGTAGAGAATAAATGTGTGTGTAACCCTGGTTAGTTGGACCCCCCCCCAGGTTGTTACTGTCCCTTTAATTTAGGTGGCGGTAGTGTGTTGGTTTTGGTGTGACAAAACCTGATCCGTGTGACCATCTCAACTTCAATTTACTACTCTCTGTACGCCCCCCCCCGACTGATGCAGCGTGGTGTTGTGTGGATGCAAGAGAAAAGAAAAAGGAAACTTGTTGATTAATAAACGGAATACAAAGAAACTATAAGAGAGTTGAACACAGAAGAAGATGAGAGGAATGACGAGCTGTGACTCCATATGAGACGACGCTGAACTGTTAGACCTGTAAACAATTGATCTCCCGGCTGGTTTTTTAGTTGGAGTCCTTCCTTGTGTCCTCGAGTTGCCTACCATCTTCTGCTGTCATCTGCCGATACCCCCATCCTGTTGTCATTTACCTTCAGAGAGGATCATCCACGTCCACATCTCAATACCCCCCCGCATCAAAATACCCACTTTGGACATTCACTGCGAAAAGACAGCGGTAGGACTTTCTGAGTGCACTCAATTTTATTTTATTCTTTCAATTGGACTTTTGGACTATTTTTTTTCATACCTGAGATCTCAGATTTTGTTTATTTTTGTTTAATGCAAGAGTAACGTGTGGTGAGACAAAGTAATTATTGAATATTGTGAATACAATTGGTATAGGTACTGCAGTATTTAAATCAGTACTCATTTTGTGTTGCCTTAATCTATTTTTTTTGTTTAATTATTTAAATTTTTTTGAGATACTGCACTGTAAAAATTATTCTCTGGGTCCAATATACTTTCCAAAAAGAACTCAGTTTGTTGTGTGTATGGTGTTTGGGGTGGATGTCATCTACAACAATAATTGGCAAGGTAGATACCAGCAGTCTCCTCATTGAGCCTAGAATAGAAATAAACCTACATATTTGACTATCTTAAAGGGACAGAAGCAGAAACAGGTTACATGTGGATCTTCTAGATTATTGATTGTTGAAATGTGTAGGTGATAACATGGATGTGCTTTAAACAAAAGAGTGCTAAATTAATGTGTGCATGTACATAAGCAGTTTCTCCTACCTGTCCTCTCTGTCTGCTCCAGGTGTTCGGCCAAAAGAGTCCCCAATGGTACGAACACCATTTTAAAGGTTCTGTGAGAGACCAAGTGGGGATAGGAAAAGGGGGGATATTCTTTTGTAGTGGGTTTGCAATGTGTGTATTTTGGGTTAAAGTTTGTGTTTGTTTGATGTTGTAAATATTACTTAATTGTTGAAGCATGGGGATTATGGGAAGAAAAATAAATTGTCTATTGTGTTAAATACAGAGATAATATATTTTTAGTTCACCTGTGGATGGAGCTGTCCAATTAGGTATGCCAGTGACAAAGGATAAAAGGCGCCATTTTCCATCTGTTCAGGTTGCTGGTTGCTGGTATTGGATCAGTCACCATCATGGTGCCATAGCTGTTTTGCTTCATTTTGTTTTGTTATTTTGACTTTCTTTTGTAAATAAACCACAAAATATGGTGCTCCAGACCAACCTCTCATGATCATCTTTTCACTGCGTACTCCAGCCGCATATGGTCATTCTAACACATGCATATGCCACAATAGGACACTCATTAGGTTGAGTAAGTGTGTGTGTGTGTGGTCTACAAAGGAGAAATAACAAAATACATAACAATAACATAAATGTGTTAACGCATACTTTCAAAGCAATAAAGGTAGTTACTGTAGCCATTTAAATCTAAATCTAAATCAATATGAAAATGTAGGACACCTTCTGCAGCTGAACTAAATTAAGAATTTTTAAAATTCTAAACATATTTAAAGATTCCACAACAGTAGCCAAGTTGCCAACCTGCTCATCAGGAGGGGAATCTAATGCATTCACATGCACTCACGCACTGATGGCACAGCAATCAAGAGCAAATTTGGGTTCAATATCTTGCCAAAGAACACTTTGACATTCTGACTGGAGAAGCAACTGCTTAGGACCGCAAAGGCTCGGCCTGCAACCCAGGGTTTCCTGTGAGATGAGAAAGCACAAAAAACTCCGGGGAAGAAGCCAAGTTAGTAACATGCATTGATGTTACATGAATGCATACAGATGGAGAGGAGGAGGAGGAGAGATGCTGCTAAACTCAAACAAAACTGAAGTTATTGTGCTTGGCCCCAAACACCTTAGAAACACATTATGTAATGATTTAACTAATCTAGATGGCATTACCCTGGCCTCCAACACTACCGTAAGGAATCTGGGAGTAATCTTAGATCAGGACATGTCCTTTAACTCCCACATAAAACAAATTTCAAGGACTGCCTTTTTTCACTTATGTAATATTGCTAAAATCAGATGTCCACACATTTGTTACTTCTATGCTGGATTATTGCAACTCATCATTATCAGGCTGCCCTAACAACATAGTCCATAAAGACTCTCCAGCTGATCCAGAATGCAGCTGTGTACTAACTAAAACTAAGAAAAGAGATCACATTTCTCCTCACTTACAAAGCCCTTAATGGTTAGGCACCATCATATCTTAAAGAGCTCATAGTACCGAATTATCCCACTAGAGCGCTGCGCTCCCAGAATGCAGGTGGTTCCTACAGTATTTAAAAGTAGAATGGGAGGCAGAGCCTTCAAGCTATCAGGCTCCTCTGTTGTGGAACCATCTCCCAGATTTGATCAGAGGGGCAGACACCCTCTCTATGTTTAAGAGCAGGCTTAAAACTTTCCTTTTTGATAAAGCGTATAGTTCGGTCTGACCAGGCTTGCCTTGGACCAGCCCTTAGTTATGATGCTATAGGCCTAGACTGCTGGGAGACTTCCCATGATGCACTGATCTCCTCTCTCCTCCTCTCCATCTGTATGTATTCTTTTACCATTAATACATGTTACTAACTTGACTGTCCAAAGAGTTCTTTGTGCTTTTTAATCCACAGGAAGCCCCATAAACCATGCTGATGTGTTGGCGTCCTTCTTCTGTCCTTCACCAGCTGTTCCTGCTGTGGCTCCTGTTTGTTCCTGCTAGTCGTGTATCTGTTGTTGATTGTTGTTGCTGTTCTGTTTCTCTATGTTCCAACCCCCCACCCTTTCCTCCCTCTCTCTCTCTCAACCCAACCAGTCAAGGCAGATGGCCGCCCACCCAGAGCCGGGCTGTACTTTAGGTTTCTTCCCGTTAAAGGGGAGTTTTTCCTTATCGCTGTCGCCAAGTGCTTGCTCATGGGGGGAACTGTTGGGTCTCTCTCTCTCTGTAAATTAAAGAGCGTGGTCTAGACCTGCTCCATGTAAAAGTGCCCTGAGATGACTGATTTTGTTGTAATTTGGTGTTATATAAATAAAATTGAATTGAATTGAATTGAATTGAATTGAATTGAATTGAATTGAATTGAATTGATGCTGCTGCTCTGAAGTGAACTCCTCTCATCAACAGTAGAAAGTTAACAATATTATTTAAATGAAACAACTGGGTTAGTTTTAGGCACTAAAGGTAAAGTGAGAATGCTTACAAAAATATTGCTATAAATTGTTTTAATTCATTAATTAACTTCTTACAAAGTTGAGTAAACCGCAGAAACCCAAATGAAATCAATATTTGCTGTGAGCAGCTTTGCCTTTCAAACAGCAGCAGTTCATCTCGGCACACTTAAATACAGTTTTTCATGGTAACTTGCAGGTATGTTGTTGTAACCATCCTGGAGAAAGAATGTTCTTCTGACTCTCCAGTATTTAATACAATGGTCTGCTGGTCCAGTTTGTGCCATTGTAATGGAAAAAAAACTGAATAGCACATTGAAATTTAGTGCTATAAGATTACAAACAGAACCGTGTAGATGAGGTAATAGTATGTAATTTGGTGTGGGTTCTTATGAAAATGTATTATTAGATTTCAGAAAAAAAATGCCAAGTATGCCAATTAAAGCCCTGTATTATTCCTTAGAAAGTATCAGTATCTTGTGTCTGTAAAAAAAATCTTTATCTTGTTCTCTGTAAAAATGATTTAGGAGCCTGATAGCAAGAAACTAGGGGTATAATGGTACACCAGGTTCACGGTTCGGTACATACCTCAGCTTCGCCTCTAAAACAGCAGCAGTTTTCCTCGGGTACACTTTAGCACAGTTTTTCATGGTAAGATAGGATGTTATAACCATCTTGGAGAAAGAAAGTTATTATTTAGGCCATCTGAAGTGCTACTTCATGTAATCCCAGATTGACTCCATGATGTTGAGATCAAGACTCTGTAGGGGCCAAACCATACCATCTGCTGGGGGACTCATCATTCTTCTTGTTGCTGAAAATAGTTTTTTATGACTCTAGCTGTATGCTTGGGGCCATTGTCACATTGTCATGTCATGAATCAGACACCTCCCTGATGGCATAATGGATAAGAATCTAAATATCTAGGGTGCCTAAAAGTTTTGCACACACACACACACATATATATATATATATATATATATATATATATATATATATATATATATATATATATATATATATATATATATATATACAAACATAACATTTTAAATGTTTCTCTCTCAACACTGGTTCTTAAGACATGCAGTCTGACCACATCCGAAATCAAATTGCAGGTCTGAATGACGTTTACATTACATTTACATTTTTCATTTAGCAGAAAAATGTAAATGTAATGTCATTTAGCTTTTATCCAAAGCGATGTACATATGAGTTTGATGCAATACAAGCAGGGATCTAGTCAGGAAACAACAACATGAGTAAGTGCCATAAAGCCTAAGTTTGGGCCCAATAGGACGTCGATGCCAACAGACAGTGCGGCAGACAATGATTAGAGAGCACAGGAGCATGTTTTTTTTTGTTTTTTGTTTTTTTTCTTTTTTCCTACAGTCCATTAACTGCATAAGTGTTCGCAAAAGTGCTGGGTCTTTAGTCTTTTTTAAAGACTGAGAGGGACTCTGCAGATCGAACCGAGTTTGGTAACTCGTTCCACCAGTGGGGAACTACAGAGGAGAAGCAAAATGACTTAGAGCCCTACTGTGGTGGTGGTGGTACTAGGTGCCTTCGTTGGCAGAGTGTAGCGAGCGAGTGTAGACCTGAATGAGGGAGTTCAGGTAGGCAGGAGCCGTTTTATTTGCCGTTTTGTACGCAAGTGTCAGGGTTTTGAATTTGATGCGGGCAGCAACTGGGAGCCAGTGGAGGGATATCAGCAGTGGGGTCATATGTGCTGTTTTGAGCTGATTGAAGATTATCTGCAGAGGTTTAAATGTACATGCAGGGAGGCCTGCCAGTAGGAGTTGCAGTAGTCGATGTGTGATATTACAAGAGCCTGTACCAGGAGCTGTGCAGCATGCTCAGACAGGCAGGGTCTGATCTTCCTGATGTTGTACAGAGTGAATCGACATGATCAAGTGACTGAGGCCCGATGAACCTTGAACGTCAGTTGGTCAACAATTATGACACCCGAGTTTCAGGCAGACTTTGTGGGCATGAGCTGGGTTGATTCGAGCTGCATGCCTATGGAGGGACTGGCTGGGAGGACAAGGAGCTTGGTCTTAGATAGATTAGGCTGAAGGTGGCGATCTTTCATCCATGCTGATATATTGGCAAGACATATAAGCAGGCACATTTAGGCAGAGATAACAGCACATGTTTTAATAATAGTGTTGCACTTGTCATTTTGACGGCAGGGTAACCCAGGCTACCTTGGCTAAGCCTGCTAACATATCCATGAGCATGCTAGTGGTGCTCTGACAAAATGTTCCGAGTGGAACTCGTGCTCTAGAATTATTGTTCCGCACATCAGACATAGTAGATTATTAAACTATTTTGACAGTAATTGTTCGGGAGTGTATTCTTTACACAACCAAGCACACACCGAACCATAACATCCATAATATGATGGTTTGGGACAAATACTTGTACCCCACACCCCTACAAGAAACTGTTGGCAACTGATGGCAAATGGTGGCATTTTCACAAAGGCTTGTCAGTTGCAAATTTCAGATAAATTCATGAGTCCCATAGGGCTCTCACATGCTCATGCATGAGGAAAGAGACAGGAAAGAGAATGATCTCATCGGCATTCTGTGTTTCCAGTCTGTTCTGTGGGTGTATATTTAAAAGGGATAAACTCCCAATTTTGGTTGATATCTAGCTCTTGCACCTATGTGGTTTGGATGCACTTATTGTAAGTTGCTTTGAAAAAAAGCATCTGCCAAATTTATGTAATGTAAAATTTAACGCAGTGTTTGCATTGTCTTCTCTGTGTGTTTCTCTGTCTTAACAGGTGAAGGAAACTTGTTGGCTATTCTGAAGCAGCGCTGGTGGAAATATATGATACTGGGTTTGATAGACATCGAGGCCAACTATCTGGTTCTGAAAGCTTACCAATACACTACACTCTCCAGTGTACAGGTTAGTTTGTGTGTGTGTGTGTGTGTGTGTGTGTGTGTGTGTGTGCGCTTACTTGTAGAATTTTGCTATGTTTTTTGCGTCAGAAATCCTCTAAGGTTTCAAATTGAAATGTGAGAGTACATTAAAGGTGATTATAGATTATGGTGATTATAGAATGTAATTACTTCCCTTTAAGTAATGTAATGAATCCTAATTTTACATCACATGACACAGGCACTTATATTTTTGGTATAATGGAATTGGCTTACCTTTCTCAATCAGAATTGCAAGAAATCAATAGAACTGAAAATAGTCAGGGCCATAGAGATGATGTAGCAGCATCCCTATAGGACAGACAGGCCAGGCACAGTTCCCCTACAATGGACATACAGACATACGCTTGGTCGATCATTTGTTTTTAAAGCATGCATTACCATACCTTTTACATTATCAGAAGTCACCATGCCAAACAAATTCCAAACAACAGCACCCTCTAGCAATCCACAATAAAAAAAACATCATTTAACACAGTTCAACTGATAAAAGTAGCTCTTGATCAACTCTCACTGTGCACAGCACTCTGCCTGCTGCCGATACGAAGGTTAAAATCTGCATCTAGTAGCAGGCTTGCACCACGCTGAGGCAGGTTTTTCCAGCTTAGCTAGATGGCACATTTAGCAGCAGCAGATATAAAATTCAGGAGTATGGCCCAAACACAAATAAATGAAAATAAAAGACATCATATGAACCCTAAAACTACACTGGTAATAAATCAAACTGAACTAATAAATGGGAACAAACTGCAAACAAAACAGACAAGTCTCCATATGATCGGGAATCAGGTGTGCTTCCAGTGGAGGTCAGTGAAGGGGGGGTGCTATGGTTGTAGACAGTCCATGGTTCCATTGTGAATCCAAATGAACCCACCCAGGGGGAAGAAAAAACTCATCTCACTCTGAGAGCTCATCATGTTGTGTTTTTTTCTCTGTCACTCTCCCTCCTGTCAGCTGTTAGACTGTTTTGCCATTCCTGTGGTCCTGTTGCTGTCCTGGTTCTTTCTCTTGGTGAGGTACAAAGCTGTCCACGTGGTTGGGGCAGGACTGTGTCTGTTGGGTATTGGCTGCATGGTGGGAGCTGACATCCTACTTGGTCGCCAGCAAGGCCTTGGTGAGCACACACACACACACACACACACACACACACACACACAAAAACAAACACAGCCTTTCTGATCTCATGACTCAGGAAATGAGGCAATGAGGCATGAGCACAAATACATGTTTCAATTCATGTTTCAGGCACATGTGGATGTTGCCATGTTGTTTTTGCATCGTTGGGGATACATGTAGCATCTTTTTCATTTGTTCAGAGCAGTCTTGCTCATGTTTCTTTCTTCCCCTCTTTCTTTCTTGTCTCCCTCATCTGTCCAGGAGAGCAGAAGATGTTTGGGGATCTGTTGGTTTTAGGAGGAGCAACACTGTATGGGATCTCCAACGTCTGTGAGGAGTTCATAGTGAAGAACTTGAGCCGTGTGGAATTCCTTGGTATGATGGGCCTCTTTGGATCCTTTTTCAGCGGCATCCAGCTGTAAGTCTGTGCAGTAGAGAGAAGTACCTCATGAAAACTGTAAAGTTAGGCATAAAGGCTATATCATAAACAGTCACCATAATAGCATTTATAAGGGTGAATTTGATCATTTGTTGATAAAGGTTTGGTAAATGTGAGGTGGCAGAGGTGAGGTGTGTAATCTACAGTTGGATTGAGTCCAAAGACACTGGTGTAATGTGTCTTTAGGGTGTAAATATTTTCTGAGAGTACTTTTTTGTTTGCTGGTGGTACAGTGGGAAAAAAACAGCGTCATCCACAAAAAAAGTAGAATCTGGCTTAGCTTTTTCTCTAATACAATGCAACTCCATGCAGCAACACACTGTTCTGGCCAATCAGTACATAAGTGTACATTCCTGGTAGTTTATTTTATAACAAGAACTATATAATTCTGCTGTTTAAGGATTGTAGAAAGGGCAGATAAATTATTTTTGACATGTTAACTTTCCAGAGTTGTACAATCCTGTGCCTGTCTCATATATTTATGGAATCTAATGGATCTCCAAATACCTCCAGCTTCTCAGCTTATCAGCAAGTGAACTGATTGTGTGAAATGATTGATTGGTTGTCACAAAGAGATTCCAGAACAAAAACCAGCAAGAATGACTTCAAGTTTGTAATAGGGGTGTTCAGTGCGAACAGATCTGTACAACACAGTGAAGAACAGTCTTCTTTTTTTAACATTTTCTCTGATAGACCCTTGTAACCTGTGTTGATGTTTTGTTGCAGGGCCATAATGGAACACAAGGAGCTTCTGAAGGTACCTTGGGACTGGCAGATAGGTTAGACTGTGCACACATGAACATACACACACACATAATTCTTGGACCTACAGTGGCAAGAAAAAGTAAATGAACCCTTTGGAGTTACCTGCATTTATGTGTAAATGTGACATTAAATATGCCCAGAGATTCATCTAAGTTCCAGTTATGAACAAACACAATCTATTTTAATCAATAACACACATTTCAGTGTATTGCTCTTGTCCATATTGAATACATCATTTTCATAATTGTAGGTTGGAAAAAGCATGTGAACCCCAAGGCTAATGACAACAACAAAAGCATACTGGAGTCAAGAGTTAGCAAACCTGATGTTCTATCAATGAAACTAGATAAGTGTGGGTTAGTGCTACTTTGGCTTTTAAAAAATATTCAAACATTTTATTTTGCTATTCACAATAAGCATCTGCAGATGTGAACAATGTGGCATGGTGGCTCAGTGGTGCCTTACAGTAAGAAGGTCCTGGGTCGAACCCCGGCCATCCCAGGTCCTTTCTTTGTGTAGTTTGCATGTTTTCCCCACATTTGCATGGGTTTCTGTCAGGTGCTCCGGTTTCCTCCCATCATCAAAGACATATACAGACAAGTGATAAATTAAAGGAAAAACCAGTAGAGGACTGAATGCTTGACCCCATATAGTAAGGAGATTGGATGGTTCTGTTATGCTGTGGTGGGCATTTTGCTGGCATGCTTTGGATCCACATGTCCCCTTAGAGGGAACAGTCACTGCAAGTTGTTCTGAGTGATTACCTTTATCCTATGAGGTGGAGCTAGTACCATAGTACCCTATTAACCCACTGCACTCCCAGAATGCAGGATTATTTGTGGTCTTTGAGTCTCCAGAAGTAGAATGGGAGGCACAGCCTTCCGCTATCAGGTTCTTCTCTTGTGGAACCATCTTTCAGTTTGGGCCCGGGAGGCAGACACCCGCTTTACTTTTAAGAGTAGGGTTAAAACTTTCCTTTTTGATAAAGCTTGTAGTGAGGGCCAGCCAGGCTCACCTTGGACCAGCCCCTAGTTATGCTGCTATAGCCATAGTCTCATCCTCCTCTCCATCTGTATGCATTCAAGTACCATTAATGCATCTTACTAACTTAGCTTCTTCCCCAGAGTTTTTGTGCTTTCTCGTCTCACAGGTTACTATAGATCAGGGTCGTGGAGCCGTTATGGACGGTGGGCTTCCATGGACCATGGCTGCTTGATGCCCAGGCCTGCTGTTATTATTATTAGTCATATTTCTATTATTATTGTTGTTATTGTGCTTCTCTCTGTCTCTCTTTCCTATTTCCCCCTCTCTCCCTCTTTCTCTCTCAACCCAACCAGTCAAGGCAGATGGTTGCCCACCTAGAGCCCAGTTCTAATTGAAGTTATTGATTGAAGCAGAGTTTTTTGCTGCTGTTAGGTTTCTGTACAATAGAGAGTACAGTCCAGACCTGTACTATATGAAAAGTGCCCTGAGATAACTTCTGTTGTGATTTGGCACTATATAAATAAAATTGAATTGAATTGAATTAAACTGAATATCCTGATGGGACTGGTCTCTTCCAGGATGACAGTGCCCCCATCCATAGAGCACGAGGGGGTCACAGAATGGTTTTATGAGTATGAAAGTGATGTGATTCATGTGCTCTGGTCTTCAAGGTCACCAGATCCCAACCCAATTGAACACCTATAGGAGATTTTGCACTGATGTGTTAGACAGCGCTCTCCTCCACCATCATCAAAACACCAAATGAAGGAATATCTTTTGGAAGAATGCTTAGTGAAGTAAAAAAGAATCCCAGAGTAACAGCTAAAGGCTTAAAGGAATCATTGGAGCAGGTTAACATCTCTGTTTATGAGTCTACCATGCACAAATCATGGGGTCCATGGCAAGACACCACTCTCCAACAACAACAACACTACTGGGAAAATGTTTTATGGACTGATGAAACTTAGGTTGAATTGTTTAGGCAGAACATGCAGTGCTACGTGTGGTGTAAAAAGGGTGCTGCATACTGATTCCAAAGTGTTCACTTACTTTTACTTGACACTGCACATACAAGTAACATGACCACAGCATGTAATGTAGTTGTAATTTAGAAGTTGTGTGTTTGCAGGTCTTCTGTACATTGGGTTCAGTGCCTTTATGTTCAGCCTGTACAGCTTCATGCCGGTAGTAATGAAGAGGACAAGCGCCACCTCAGTCAACCTCTCTTTGCTCACAGCTGACCTGTACAGCCTCTTCTGTGGCCTGTTCCTCTTTCACTACAAGGTAACATCAAACTGCCAGGATGGGTTGGTCAAAAGATCTAAATTTAATTGAAAATAAGTTACACATAACTGTTGATGAGTGGATATCAGGTGTGATCTGCTTCATACTGAAATATGGTCATTTGAATACCTTAGAAAGAACATGTACATTACTCTCCTACATCATTTCTTTCTATATAGAACATGATGAATCCAGGGCAAGGACGTGGCTATTTAAAGACTTAATAAGATGAAGTTATTGCCAGTCCCAAATGCCACCCATAGCCCCTCAATGTCTAGCTCTGACACATGTGCAATAGCTAGGACCATAACATCTGTGTCCACAGTCCACAAGGTGGTAAATCCTTTTCTTGCAGCAGCCACCCTATGGAGTAGCATCCTTGTATCTGCCTCTTCGTGTATGCAAGGGGCAATCTGATCTGTTTCTTTTGGGTGAGATGATAGAACATTGGGTCCACAAGTGGAAACAACTTTGGTAGTCAACATTTCGACAAATATGACTCCACAAATATGATATGATTATAGACGAGGAACAAAGATATGATGCAATATACATAACTAGATTATGGTGGAAAGTAAATTGGTTGCCATGGCCACCACAAGGTGTTTTTGCTTTTATGAAAAAGTGAACATATCACCTCAAATTTGGCACATATCACCTGGACTAATAGATTTTTATTTGTCTGGATATATTAATTATTATATTTTGTATTTAAATGTGCACCTTATAGTGCCCTCAAACTTTCCATAATGGAACAAAAGAAGTTTTCATAGCATCCCACCAAACATGGCCCTTTGGGATCCATGTGGGGTCACTGTAGGAGGAAAATGAGCCCTGCAGGGGCAGCCCCCTGTGAGCCCCGTTACCGTCGTGAAATGCAGGGCACGTGTGGACCCCGCACTATGGGGCCCAGGTGGTGCCCCAGTGGAACTCATTGTTGGCCCACAATGTGCCCATAGTATGCCCCTAAGTGGGGCCCACACCCAGCCCACACTTTCAGCTAGCTGTGGAATGTACCACTGAGGCACCACTTGGGCCCCATAGTGTGGGGTCCACATGTGTCCCACATTGCTGCCCCTGTTTAACTTTATGTTTCAAACACTTACATTTATTTGCAGCCAGGTTAGAAGAAAAACTGAGCATGTGGATTGAACACTGAATAAAATGCTAAAACAACTTTATTTTTTATTTAAAAAAAGAACAATGACCACATAGAACCACATTAGAACACAATAGGTACATAATAAATCAATTTCCTCAGGGGCATCAGTGGATCTCTGCCATTTATCTTCTGGTCCTTCTGTTCATGGGGAACCACAATGTTAAATACTTGACAAAGTAAATAAGAACAAACAAAAAATCTGAACAAAAGATCCAAGTGGTTGTTTCTGAAGCTTTCGTATATAATGGAAAAGTAACGCACACCAAGGGTTGTAGTGAGGTGCTGATCACTGAAAGCAGACTCAAGAGCAGAAAAAAAGTCTTCAAGATCAGCAATCATAGTAAGACACAGGCACTGGTATGTTATATAGGCCACACCCTAGTAGCACAACTGATGGTTATTAGATAATCATGTTCCACAATTAGGGTGAGAAAAATAGGGCTGTAGTCTGCTGGTCATCTAGTCAATTAATTGGTCGATATGCTCTCGTCCAACTAAATTCTCATTGGTCGAATAATCTCTGTGTTACTTTCATAAGGAGAAAACTGCTACATCAGCAGCTTTCGGGATTAATCCATTATTTCCTGCGGCAGGGACAGACTCACAAATTACCTTTGAAAACGGGGGCCAACGGCTGTGATTCGGCAGCCATGTAAAGTGCGGTGCCGATAGGAGCATGTACATTAAAGTAATAGCAACTTCCCCTGTCACGTTGAAACATATCAAATCTCAATGGTGTGAGAATGAAAATTTTCTGCAGAGTGAGATGTGTGTCCCCACATGACCTGATAAAAGTTTGATAGAAATGTTTATTATCAACTATGCAGAGACAATGAGAAACTGCAGGCAGACACAGAGAAATAGTCATGTATTTTAATGGAGAATGTGAGTGAAGGTGCATTTTTTTGTGTAGAGACAAGAAGTGGTGGACACAGAGGAATAGTCATATATTTCAATGGAGAGTGATCAAAGTGCTAAGCGCTGGTGATATAATAAAGGAAAAACTGTATACAGAGCTTCAAAATGTAGTTATGACTATTTATCTACAGCACTGTGTGACCCACCAGGCAGCCTCAGTGTATGTGTCAGTGAGCTGCAGGCCCCTCTTCCGCTTCTCAGGTGGAGAGCCAGAGTTTAGAGAAATTTTCTTATGGAAATAATTTCATACAGCCAATGACTTTGGTCAAATTACACTTAAAATTTCCCATTTTTGTTGGAATTTTTGTCGCGAATCCAGTGATGCAGGTTTTTAAAGTGGTCAGACTTATAGTTTAGATGGCAGAAAGCTAAGTAGGCAACATTTAGGTCTGGGGTGTCAGTGTATTATTTGTAGGTCTGGAGGAGACGAAAAGTTTAATGTTGGTTCCATCTCTCTACGACATTCCTACGGTCTGTAGCGGCCAAATTAGATGCCTAGGTGGCACTATAGAGTACTTTCTGGGCAGTTGGGTGGGGGCGGTAATTTTTACATATTATCAAATTTTTCGCCTGACCTGATGTACGTGCGAAAATTTGGTGAGTTTTAGAGCATGTTTAGGGGGTCAAATTCAGCGTTGAAGTTGCGGTATAAGAAAGAAACAAACAAACAGACGAGGAACAATAGGGCAGCACGCTGTTCCAATGCTAAATATGTTTCATATCACATGTACAGATTCAAATTTTACATTCCAGTCCTGCTTTGGGGTCCCCAGTGGGGCCCACTCAGCCCACCTGAGTTCACTGGGGCATTCTGCAGGCCCACAGAAGGCCCAACCGTGGTCCAGACTTAGCCCACACTTTGGACTGGGTGTGGGCTATCCCACTGGGCTCAACATGTAACCCATATTTAATGTTGGCAACAGGGCCCACACTTGGCTGCCCACTCCACATGTGCCCCATATTTAATGTCGGCAACAGGGCCCACACTTGGCTGCCCACACAGAGCCCAGCAAAATGTGTCGTGCCACTGAATGAAGAAAAATGAGCCCCGCAAAGGCATCCCACTGTGGGCCTCATTACCTACGTGAAATGCGGGGCTTCACACTATGGGACGTTGCAGGCCCACACGTGCCCCACCTTCCATGACAGTTATGGGGCCCACAGTGAGCTGCCTCTGCAGGGCTCATTTTATTCCCACAGTGGCCCCACATGGGTCCCAAAGGGGCATGTTTGCTGGGATTACGGTGAGAAAAACAATCAAAAGGCTTTCAGCAGATCAAAACTTTTGACAAACAATTCTTTTTAAATAGAGTGACAAGCCCACAGTACGTATCCCATTGGAAAACCTCATGGTGGTCCCAAAGAGCAAAACTGCTTTGAGCCCCACATAGAATGCTCACAGGGGGGTCTGTGTGGGCATTCTGTGGGCAAGCCCACAATGGGTTTCCCACAGAAAACCCTCATTGGAGTCTGAAGAAGTAAAACTGCTGCGGGCCCTGCACAGGCTAACCCACAGGGGAGCCCATGTGGGTTTTCTGTGGGCAAGCCCACAGTGGGTATTTCAAGGGAAACTATCACGGCGGCCCCAAAGCGCAAAACTGCTCTGGGCTCTGTGTGGGCTATCCCACAGGGGAGCCTGTGTGGGCTTTCTGTGGGCAAGCCCACAGTGGGTTGCCCAAAGGAAACTCTCATGTTGGCCCCAAAGGGCAAGACTGCTGTGGGCCCTGCATGGGCCATCACACAGTGGGACCCATGTTGGATTACTGTGGGTAAGCCTACAGTGGGTTGCCCACAGAAAACCATGATGGAGGCCCAAAAGGGCAAGACTGCTTTGGTCCTTGCACGGGGCTACCCCACAGGAGTCACTATGTGGGCATTCTGTGGGCAACACTTCCCTACAGTAACACTTCCCCACAGTAAACCCACACATAGCTGCAGGGGGCCCGCATGGGCATGTTTGCTGGGATGTACACTACTGTTTGCTAACAATACCACAATTGAATGTGCTGCATTTGATGCACAAAGTGTGGTAATTTAACACCTGTCAGTGATGATGCAAAATGACTCATAAGTGTCTGAAATCTCAATTCACTGCTCACAATAAGACTAAAGTGATTTCAGACAATTCAGTTTATTATCCCTGACTGTGTAATCAGACTTCATAGCTGATGTTGCTCGCAAACCGTTTTTGTTCATTGATATATTTGTTCTCTGCTGGTGAAGAAATGTATATAATTCAGTGAAACTTATGTACCGGTCAAATGAATCTTGCATGGTGTTCCTCTCTGTGTTTGCCATGGTCACGCAATGAGCTATTGGCAGCAAATTGGAAAAAGTTGAACCATCTTCAACGAAAACAGTAGTTGCAAACAGCTGTGATGTTCATAAGAGCAGCAGCATGGCTGTCATGGTGTTTTTGTACCTGTCTTAGGTCATAAAATATGATTTAAATAGTTAGAATGCTGTTGCTGAATAACACCATTTCAGTAAACATCATTGACTGTCGACCCACAGAAGATCATTTCAGTAATGTACTTTTGACAAGATGACACAGTAAAAAGTCATGTCGGTAAAGTCTGTTTTGTCTCTGTGTTGTAGTTCTCAGGCCTTTATCTGTTGTCATTCTTCATCATTATCTTGGGCCTGGTCTTTTACACCTCCTCGTCTACCTACGTGGTCCAGGACCCACGGATCTACAAGCAGTTCAGGAACACAGGGAACCAGCCAGCCACTGACCCACCCCAACTCAGTCCTGTAGTCCTGGAGCCTGCCGTCACCTACACCAGCCTTGGCCTCGAGCCGGGGGACGAGCCTCCTGTACGTGTAGCCTAAGATGATCTGCAGGAGAATTTACACTGTCAGCATGGTGGATCAGTGAGTCAGCTGCAGCCTCCAGGTTCTGCCCACAGTTGTGTACAGAGAGAGAGTATTGGCTGCACCCAGGTTGCTGAGCAGGGCAGCTGGGTGATCACCCAGGTACGTCCAGGTTTTGATTTTATGGCCTGTATTGAGGGATGGAGTCTCCACCCACTCAGTGACCAAGTTAGACAAATTCATGCACCCAAATATGTACCTGCTAACTGAATGACAAGAATGTAATTAAAAACAAATAGAAAAGCAAGTGAAATTGTTGAGTTCACTGTGATCAAAGAGTAGACAGTAGTGACTGTAAATGATCATTCATATATATAGAAAGTATTGTAACTTAATTTAATCTGCTTTTCTTTTATATCTGTCAAGACTATGTGTGCTCAATCTCTGTGTATTTGCTGTATAATTGTGTTTATTTCTTCTGTACCAATGGCTGTATTGATTATTCTGCCAAATGGTTAATGGTTTTACCTATATTACTTCTAAATTTAATATCTGATCAGAATCTACAGTCTTTCCTAAAAAGTTATCTGTTAAGGTAATAAATATGTTAGAGTCATTTGATCTTCACTGATCACTGATCACTGATCTTCAACTTCACTGAATGTATGATACAAACCTACGCTAGTGTGTGATATACAGCATCAGGGCTATAGCCATTGAGAACAGTGAGATCATGTCTTCTGTCTTTTTCTTTGAATAGTTTAGTAAAACTAACACATGGTGGATAATTCATAGCCTAGTTCCAGTATGTATACATTAACCAAAAATTAAATTAGATTTTTTAGGTCAGTGCAATAGAAATAAAATAAGAGAAATAAAATAATAGAAATGAAACTGACCGGAATGACATTCTGACAGCGTGAAGAAAGCTTTGAAACAGGATCTAGACCTTCATCTTGACAAACTGAATTTACAGAAAATATATAAATGAACTGATGAGTTAAAGGCATACTGTGCAGGATTTTCCTAAAAACAAAACAAAAACAATGTATAGATTCACACAAAAATAATGACTTACAATCCACCAGAAGTGTGTGGTGGTGTATGTATCTACAGAGATCACGCCCTCTGCCTGTATTTTCTTATTCTCTTTTTATTTTGCTGTTTTCGGGATGTTTCTGGGCGTCAACCTTGAAGCAGTGGGTGTCTAGCCCCCAGCCAATAATAGTGCAGGGTGTTAGGTTGGGAGTTATAGCATAATGGCCAGGTTACATCGCCATCTCCATCTCTCTCCATTCTGCTCTCTGTTTCTGTCATGCATGTATAAAGAACTGCAGGTCTGTGTGCCTACTTGACCGAGGGTGGGGCCAAGCTACACACATGCAGAGCAGAGAGGCTACAGTGGACAAGATGAAGCTCTGCATTCACATAAAATCAATGCAGTGTGGCACCATCCCACAGGGTTTGTGCAGAGGTGTGGACATGTTTATTTGTGGTTTAGAAAGTAACCACCATGAAACGATCAGAAAATAATGTTTTATTTATCTGATTCCAGGGGTGCAAACTTGTCACCTTTTGCCAAAATTCCCTGTTATGAATCCAAAATAGAATAAAATTCACATCCCTACTTTATATCATCTATCCTAAACGTAAACATGGGTGTGAGTGGATGCGTTTTAAGGCCAAGCACCATAGTTGAATAAAGACAAGTAAATATTGTCTCTATGTCAAAATGATTATTGATAAAAGTGGATATTAATATTGACCGACATACAATATATTTCTGTAATATAACATTTATTTTTATAATGAAATTATGCAAATTAGGCAAACTCATGAAAGAAATCAGAAATATATAGCAATTTCAAGTGTGCTGTCTTCCCTTAATCTTGTGTGCATAATAACAATTAATTAATAATAAAACAAAAATATATGTACTGAAAAGGTATATACATGTAGAGAGAGAATCTTCAATCCTGATTGAGTAAAAACTGAGACAAATGTTGCAAAAAAGAAAGTATCATCATCATGTTTCATTTCATAGATTGAAAATGGCATCGGAATGACAAAAAAGAAAACTGGCAATAGAGAGGCTGTTGAAAAGCATCTTCTTCCCTTAAAGCATTATCGGTCTTTCTGGAGTATTTAAACTTGATGGCTGCATTAGAGAACATGATGTGTGGAGTGGTGCTGAAATCTCATAATTTTACATATTGTGTTAATTGTGTTATTTGTTTCGCATTTGTCAAGTAATGTAAACTTTAATATGTTTTACAAATTGTAGATGGGGAATATGACTTGGCTGTGTCCCTGTCTCTCTACCAAAATATAACATCTGTGTTTTCCATTTGATTTGTCTGTTGTTGTGCATATTGTGTTTTTGTTTTGTTTGATGAACTTAATTGTATAGTGGATCCAATTCACTTTTTTAATACAATTTTGGACCTAGCTTTGCACTCTTAGCAGTAAGCAGTATTACATTAATTCTAGGATGAGTTTTTCCCTATATCCTCACGCTAAAATTGACTGTAAATCCACATTTTAAAGCTGATATTTAAACAAATTTCTTCTGGGAGGGCATGCACGCGGACCCTATTGGAGGTTTGCATCTTTGTCAGCTTTTTCACCCCTGATGAGTTTGCATCCCTGTGATTCACCACTTTCTTCTCACCAGTGCTGCTCACTCTCTTCATTCACTCTCTAGCTCACTTGAGTACTGCTACTCTCTCTCTATTTTGCTTGCTCATTGAGCCAGGGAGGAGAGGCCAACTTTGAATGCTGTGTGTTTACAAACACTGAATGACAAATCCTGGATAGTCTGCCTTTAACAGTTAACAGAATATGCAAAGTCCAACTATCAAAAAGTAATAGAGACTTTATTTAGAGTGTCTAGTCAAACTGTTCCAGGGAATGGTGGCTTCTATATGAGTTCTTGTATGGCCCTGTATTGCATGGACTCTTCCTGCAAAGAAAATTGGTAAAAAAAAAAAAAAAAAAAGTCCTTGACTAAGAATAAATAAATCCTAAGGCAGGATTTATTTATTACAGCCAAGTTTGCGAAATTTGCTCCTTATAGGGTGAGGAGAAAGTTATCCATGCTTCTATCGCCTCATAGTATTCCTCTCTTAATCAAAAGTCACTCTGGTAGACACCCACCTCTTTCAAATCCCTGGAATGACACAGATAGAAACCCATCTTGCACAGGTTGACATGCCATGATGACATAGTCTTCACAGTCTATAGGTGCCTGCACCACCTAAATCAATGAATAAGTGGGTAGAACCCATGGGGCCTCATTTATAACTGTTGTGTACACACAAAATGGGGCCTGGAAGAGGCATACATAATTTCTCATAAAAAAGTTTGGATTTATAAAAACAAACTTGACAAGAGAATATGCGCACTTGTACAGAAACTCTGACCTATGTCTATGAACATTTTGGAGATGGGAAATTAGTGACGCAGATGCTGAGGTGATAATTTTACTTATCTACGTATGTGTTCCAAAAATGATCATAGATCCACTTCATCATATGTATTATATACATCATATACATTCAGGCCAGCAGAGTTACTTGTGTTTGCAGTCAGCCATAACTATTCCATAAGTACCTTTCAGTTTTTAAAAGCTATAAGCCAAGTCGAATCTTAACCAATTACATCTGTGACTATTAATGAAGTATGGAGCAAAATGTGCTGTCTCACCATCAGAGCAGAGAAGAGGGTTGGGCTGTATGCTACTCACACTCAGTCAACATCAGTTGTGGAGCAGCACAGCTGCTGAAATGCCAGGATGATACCACGGTGTGGCAGGTGGCAGGATTCTGGAAAGTCTTGGCTTTCCCCAATATTAAGCATGAATGTATGGATTCCTTTTTGGCTCAACCATGTTAACTAACTGATGATATTATCAACATCAGTTATAGAAATCCAAGATAACATCAAACAACTTTAAAGAATTGCAGAACCGAGTGCTAATAGATTTTTGTTCATAATCTATAATGCTGTGCAAAATTAAAACCCAGGGAGTGCAAGCTTTCACAGAATACATTAACTCAGTGGACACTAACATGAAGTTCACATAAGAGAATGTCAGGAATGACAGCTTAGCCTTTTTGAACTTTGCTGTATACACTGAAGAGGACAGGAACCTCCATATTAGAACAGCAATATAGGCGGGTCAAACCACGTCATTGGGGTTTGATCCAATGACGTGAAAGGGCTCATGAGGCTTGGGGGAAAAAAATAAAATAAAATTCACAGGGAGGGGAAAAAATCCTTACTGCCTCATTTGTATATTTTTTGGGGTTTTTTTTGTCTGTATTTAGAGTGCAGTGAGACATCTGTCCTCTTGTTTAGTATCTCTGCTCCAAAATGGAAACTGTCCAGTGGCTGTGGTCAGTGTTTGACCATGTGTTTGTTGATGCCCTAGCAGGTTTGTAAGCAGCTAGCTGAGGTTAGCATGCCAGGGCTAATGATCAAAACAAGTTATTTAACCAGAATCATGCTACACTTAGCATGTCATTGGAAAGTGACACTGTTAGAACCCTGGACTTTATTGTTCTAATCAAGGACTTTGCCACAAGTAAAACCAGAAGGAAGATGTTTTAAAGGTAGGAATGGACTTTATTACATGTGGCTATTGATTGATTTATGCAATATTCTTGTTCTTGCACCACATGTGAGTGGACAGAGGAATGTATGCAGACTTCACTTTGCCAGTGTTGTATGAGTTTTGTTTTTGGACATTGATGCTCCTTTTTATTGTGGCCATTTAGACTTTATTGAACTTGAACTTATTAGAGAAAGGGCGTACTTTCATCTGTTTCACCTGCATTGTGTAGACAAACACAATCACGCAATCACTCAAACTCATGACCTTGGACATGGAGGCAGGCGCTAGCAGGAGGCTAAAACCTCTTGTAGCTAGTGTCTGTCACCAGCACGTCTCTTAAGGTGTCGGGGTGAGTTAAAACACTGCAAGGCACTGTACCCATTGGCAACCATTGCACAGTGATGAGTGATTGTTGATGCATTATTGTATGCAAATTAAATGTGGCTGATGTTTGTGCAGGTTGGACGGAGCAGTAGTTGAGTCTCGATGTTGTCTGGATGGAGAGTGGGGGTGTTATTGGGGCCCACCCATGAAAACCAAATGCCTGGCCAGTTACTTTCCTCTGGCGCTGGGACTGTATTGGAGTATACAGGAAACACACACACACACACACACAGACCAATACTTGCTCTTTGACTCTCACCACCCACTGAAGCATACACTAGGAGTTATTAGGGCCCTGCAACACTGAGCTGATAATGTACCACGAATGCCCAGGCCCAAGGGAAGAAGCACAAACACCTAAAGGATGCATTCAAAACTTGCCAATACCCTAAGTAGAAATGTGTGAAAACGGCCACAAGATCGAGGAAGACCAACAACCCTGTGGGTGGTGAAGAAAAGAACAATAAACACAACAACTTTATCACTCCTTACATGTCTGGAGTGTCTGAGAAATTCAGAAGGATTTTCAACAAACACTGCATGCCTGTGTTTTTCAACCCCAGCAATACAGTAAGACAGAAACTGGTCCACCCAAAAGACTGCATACACAAATAAATAAAAATGTAGTACCTGGTACAGAAAATACCCTTCTATGTCTAACTATACTACCTCCCACAAAAGGGAAGGGGGAACCCTTCAACCCTTGATATTTTCAGTGTGTCTCTTTTGAGGACAAGAATGTACATGTTTAGGATAGGAAGAACAAATGGTTTGAAAGAGGAGTGAAGGAGGTCATCTACATCAAAGTAGAGTGACCATCCCTCAACAGAGGAGGTCTATCACACCACTTATCCCCAAAATACAATGCTGTACATTCATCCTTTCCAGGAGAATTAACAACCATTCACATTTGGCCTCATGTGACCTCTCAAATGACTGTTATTTACACTTGGCTTACACTTACCTGGGACTCTCCATTATTAGTCAGTTAAGACTGAAGAAGCCCCTTGGATGAGAGGCGAAACGTCCTCAAGTATTTTCAGGTAAGTCCAGTACCCCTTGATTCAACCCTCCTTTGAACCATGACCTGGGTGACTGAGAATTTTCATAGCTATAAAGTTGATGCTAAACGAATACCAAGCAGTGAGCCTGGGTGTCACACTCGTCCGTATCCTGACAATGCAATCCACTTCTTGGCACGTACCTCCATGATTGACCACTTTATTTAATTTGGGGAATTGTTCTGTTTGTTGAGTTGACTGCATTACCAGCTGCTGCAACATTAGCCTCTCAAACTTTTTTCTGTTACTGCTTCCATTCTCCACAGGAACAGCATGTACAATCAATTATGGTTAATTGTAGGAGTGAAAGGGGTGGGATATGAGGTTCGTACACTTGCACACATTCTCAAGTTGATTGTGATTTATAAAGGGAAACATGCTTGTATTTGTGTGTGCGCACAGGTGATTGATTATTTTTTGGCACATGCCATTTTTGGCTTGGATGGATCCCATGTGCTGTTTTTATATATGAGGCCCCAGGATTGGCTCTT
This sequence comes from Euthynnus affinis, assembly GCA_029490765.1. Taxonomy (NCBI): domain Eukaryota; kingdom Metazoa; phylum Chordata; class Actinopteri; order Scombriformes; family Scombridae; genus Euthynnus; species Euthynnus affinis. The sequence goes on along the minus strand of CM055853.1, from coordinate 1,999,581 downwards.
ACTGCTCAGTGTGCATGTCAGTACAGGATTAATGTAAGACTGTTGTTTAATGGGACTAACACAGCAGTTGTGTATCATAGGAGTATTGTTTGTCTGTTTTTTCTGTTGTGTTGGAAGGCTTTGATTGTCAGCAGAAACACCACAGGGCAATGGACTGGACTGAAGATAAAGCTGTAGCTGTTCTTGTTCTTCACTGTATATAATTTCCTGCCATAATTATTTACAAAGGATTTTCATCATTGTCTTTTTGTATCCTGTTGGATGTAGTGCATTGAAGTTGCTGTAAACAATGTTGCTTACAATAATGTAACTGTAGTAAAAATAAAGCATCTGTCTCGGAACTCACTGGGCTTGTGATAAGTTTGCCAACTGTAATGGTTTTGTCTGTTGTGTCTGCATAATATAATTTTTTGGAACACATACATAGATGAGGGGTAGCATTTAATCAAACTGTTTTCTATTCATTCAGAAAATTGCATCTGTCATAGACCTCCAATCAGTATGTCAGATACATTTATTTTTCTTCTGAAAAAGAAAGAAAAAGTCTTACCATAAAATTGTGAAAACGTTACAATTTCTTTTTGTATTAAGACAGTCTGTGGCGAAGACTGAGACTATTCTGCTGTCGATATACAGTATTGTCCTGTGGAGGGCAGCAACATGCGTACTTGCATCTTAACATTCCTAACCTTGTATTAGAAGAGAGAGAAGAAGAAGCCAGGCTAGCGAATGCATCATCCATCTTCTGGGAAACGCAGCCATCTCTGATCTGGACAAGAAACGAACAAATATCAGCCATCATGGGAGCCGTTCTGGGATTGTGCTCCATGGCGAGCTGGGTAAGTAACGCACGCCTTCACATCGAAAATGAAGGAGACAGAATTTTTCATGCAGTTTGTCGCTGCTTCGTCTTTGTAAGTGCTGTCATGACTGCGCAGTTACGCCAAACCACAGGCCGAACGGATCCACAGCTGCGCAGGCAGACATAAACACATTTACTGTTTGTCTAGTATGCAGATACACAGGTTGTAGTTAATAATTTTGATTAATAATTGGCTCATACAGCAATGAAAGCAAACATGACGGCCAAATGGCGTCTTGTTAGCTGCCTTTGTTTCGGAACTAGCGGACGTTAACATAAATAACAACAAACAGGTCGAGGCTCGCTGAGCCGTACTATTTTTGCTAAATGATGACATCATCTAGCTAAATCTGCATTATTGGTGTAGCATTTTGGAATTTATTTAATGGTTTATGTGTGTAATGGTTGTTTGCAAGTTGTCAACAAAGCAGGCCGGTGTAAGGTTAACTGCTGCAACACCGCAGCATGTCAACAGAGTATCAGTCCGCTGCTGGCAGCAGTGCAGTCAGCAGGTTGTTTACTGCGACATGACAGTAGGCAGACAGTAATGTACTCTCAGAGACGACACCACAAAACGTGGAGATGTCGACTGGCCGTTGTCTGAACGTTCCATCAAGACGTCCTGTTAAATAATAAAGTAACATTGGTAATTGGTAACACTTTCGCATTACAAATCATGATGGCCTGCACCCGGTTTGGGGGGGGGGGGGGTTAGGAAGAGCTAAAACAAAACAAAACACTAGATGGCAGTAAAAGGTATCGATCATGAGGTCATGACACAATCATATCCAGATCTACAAATTAAAACCAGTCTTGTAAATCTGATGGATTATGCCACAGCCTCAGGTGTTTAGCAAAATTACAGATTAGTAGCTATAAACACTGTCAAAAAAGCCGAAATGAGTGTAATATCCCTTCTTTATTCACGCAGTTATTCACTACAGCTGAAGTTTTGTAGCATGCTTTATTTCATCTCCAAATGTGTCCCTGTTGACGTTTTGAGCATGGATGAAATAACATTATAAAGTGGACTATCCAGCACTGCATTATTGGTTAGACTGAAAAAATATCTTTTAGATTTTGGACTGAAAAGATTACTAAAAAGCTTATTTAACTAAAAATGTTAGTCAGCGGCACTTATCTAATCACCAGTCTGCACATGTAGGCTATAATATCCAAATATCTGCTGACACATGATAGGCACACGACAGGCCTGGTCTAGCTAATGGAAGATAGCAGTTTGCCCTGTGTTACCTAACAAGCTTCATAAATTAATTTTCTTCATTACAGGTCCCATGCCTGTGTGGTAGCGCCCCCTGCCTGCTGTGTCGCTGCTGTCCCAGTGGAAATAACTCCACCGTGACTCGCCTCATCTATGCTTTCTTCCTGCTGCTGGGAGTGGGCATCGCCTGCATTATGTTGATGCCCGGCATGGAGGAGCAGCTGAAGAAGGTCACATATACACGCACTATATACATTACAGCTAAAATAATTAATCATTACTCCAATGACTGAAAATGAATCAGCAACTTTATATTTATCATTGATCTATCATTTAAGTAATTTTTTTCTTGCAATATTGCCAAAAATTAGTTGGTTTTGCCATTTTAATTGTAGTAGGATTTTTAGTGTTATTATTATTATTATCATTATTATTACTAATATTATTACTGTTAGTCAGACAAAACAGGCATTTTCAGTTTTTCTTGACATTTTACAGACCAAGCAGTTAATCAGTTAAACAAGAAAATAATCGTCAGATTAATTGATAATGAAATATATATAAAACTATGAGTCAACTGTAAGAGCACTGAAACAAAATTAAAGCTGCAAGTAGTGCTGGACGGGCCTTTGGCCCTGCGTGCACATTGAATGGCCTCTGCCAAAAGCATGTAGATGTCTCCAGACTAGACAGATCTGAGTTCAGCCACCCCTCCCCCACCTTCCTAACCTGCCTTTGCTTCTGAGGTGGAGAGCAGGAATGAAGAGAACTTTTCTTGTGGAAAAAATGACATTCAACCCATGACTTTGGTCAAATTGGACTGAAATTATCAAAATTCATTAGGATTTTTCATCACAAATCCATTGATACAGGTTTGAAAGTTGTCAGACTTATAGTTTAGACAGCAGACAGCTCAGTATGAGACAAAGTCCATGCTCAGAGAATGCCTCTCCCATTGAAATGCATTATAAGTGGAAATGTCGCTCATTGTATTTATGGGCTCAAAATCTAAAGTTATTAGAAAGTTTTTAACAACTTTTGTTCAGCAGTTTCATGAGTCCTGTGTGAAGCTGATGGCATAAACGCACTAGGACCCCAAAATGGGTGAAAAATCTGATTTTTATGAATGTACTGTGGATTTCCTGTTGGATTTAGGTCTGGGGTGTCAGTGCATGATTTGTAGGTTTATAGGAGACGAACAGTTTAGTGTTGGTTCCATCTCTCTACGACTTTCCTACGGGCTGTAGTGGCCGAATTAGATACTTAGGTGGTACAATAGAGTATTTTCTGGGCAGTGTGGGGGATAATTTTTACATATTATCAAATTTTTCGCTGTACCTGATTTGGTGAGTTTTTGATCATGTGTAGGGGGTCAGATTCAGAGTTGAAGTGGCAGAATAAGAAAGAAAGAAAGACAGAAAGAAACACTACACGAACAATAGGTTAGGGTAGGGTAAGGCCCTAATTAAAGCTGCAAGCAGCGTTGGACGGACCTTCACCCCCCTGCGCGTATACTATTTTTAGAAGAGTAAAGAATTGTAACCCACATGACCTGATAAAAGTTTGATTGAAATGTTTACTATTAACTGTGCAGAGACAATGAGAAACTGCAGGCAGACACAGAGAAATAGTCATTAAATTGAATGGAGAGTGTGACTAAAGGAACAATTTGTTGTGTAGAGACAAGAAGTGGTGGACACAGAGGAATAGTCATATATTTCAATGGAGAGTGATCAAAGTGCAAGGTGCTGGTGATATAATAAAGGAAAAACTGAAGTACAGAGCTTCAAAATGTAGTTATGACTATTTATCTACAGCACTGTGTGACCCACCAGGCAGCCTCAGTGCATGTGTCAGTGAGCTGCAGGCCCCTCTCCCGCTTCTCAGGTGGAGAGCCAGAGTTTAGAGAAAATTTCTTGTGGAAATAATAACATACAGCCCATGACTTTGGTCAAATTACACTTAAAATTTCCCATTTTTTAGGAATTTTTGTCACGAATCCAGTGATGCAGATTTTAAAGTGGTCAGACTTATAGTTTAGACAGGAGAAAGCTAAGTAGGCGACAGTCCATGCTCAGAAATGTCCTCCCCATTGGTTTGCAATGTAAGTTAAAATGTCACACAGCAACTGACTTAAGGGCTCATAAAATCTAAACTATACGAGTTACTACAAAGTTTTTAATAACATTTATTCAGCATGGTCTTGTGAGTGATGTATTAAAATCTGAAACCAATAGCATGATAGCCCTAGGAGTAGACTGTTCAGTTATTCCAGTAAGTACATTTTGTTTTTATGGTTATAAGCCTGTTTTTCACTAGCAAAAATCAGCATTAGCATTTTCACACTTAACCACAGACTGTCCATGCGCCATGCTAACCAAACTAGCAGCTAGTACTAGGGTCAGCTCCACCTTCTCATCCAAATATGGTCACTTCTGGCTTGAAAAATCAAAGATGGCCATGGTCAAATCACCAAACTTGAGGCTTCATAAGCCAGTCCACACACCAATGAGTGATGTCATGGTGACTACATCCATAGTTTCTTTTTTTTCCCACAGTCTATGCTCATGATGCTATCATAAAGACAAGCAGATACATAAATATACATTACTAAACTGATGATACACAAGTTCAACAAAAACTTTCAAAGAACAAACACATCAAATAATTACTCGGTGCACCTGTTTAAAGATTATTCTGGGATACTCTGCCCTGTTATCACATTTGAATAATGGAAGATTACTGTTGAGGCTTTTAACAGCTAAAACATTTCTAATCTTGTTTACATTTTGTGTTGGTGATTAGCAGCAGAGTAAAGGATTTAACTCATGTCTCTCGTTAAAATGGTTAGTTTTTCTGTCTAATTGTGAAGGTTTTGAGACTTCCTAAAAATGAATAGACAGGGACAAGCTTATACAGGGAAAAGTAGCTCTTTCAGTGGGCATGGGGCACTCTTCTGTGTTGCAGACCAGCTTTCTGATTTCAAGTCTGTGATTTTGGATAAAACATACTGGTGCAGCATTAAACCCTCTGCTGTCTATGTGTTCCTGTAGATTCCAGGTTTCTGTGAAGGAGGGATGGGTTCGTCCTTTCCTGGCGTGGAGGGTCATGTCAACTGTGACGTGCTAGTCGGCTACAAGGCTGTGTACCGTGTTTGCTTTGGCATGGCCATGTTCTTCCTGCTCTTCTCTCTGCTCATGATCAAAGTCAAGAGCAGCCAGGATCCCCGGGCTGCACTGCACAATGGGTGAGTCAGCATCCATCCATCCAATATATATATATTGCAATTAAGTTCTTCTTATTCTTCTTCTTCGTCTTGTTGTTGTTATTATTATTAGTTTATCTGCCCATTATTTTTTACAGTTCATTTTTTAGTCTAATCCCAAAAAAGTCTAAAACCCAAAAATATTCAGTTTGCAATGATTTATTGACAGTGTGCAGTTTGAAACATTGAAGATGCAATGCACCAGAGTCAGCTTGAAGCTAGTTTGCATCTGTAGTCCCCAACCAAAAACACACAACAAACAGTACGAAACAACAAAAAAAACCTACACAGAGCACATCGTATACATCCACAATGTCAATTAGAAGTCATCAAATTTAAATAAAGACCATAGATGGAGTTTACTCAGTGGTCACACAGCTGATTGAGTCTAAACGCCATCTATGGATACAAAACAGAGAAAACATCTCATATTGGAGAAACCGAAGTGATAGGATGTTTGGTATTTTTCTTAATAAATTACTTGAACAATTTATTGATGGTCATGATGATATAGTATAGTATGGTAAAAACTGTTGGGTTCGTCAGGGGACATTTTAATAGTAGTAATGTCTGTCTTGCAGGTTTTGGTTCTTCAAATTTGCTGCAGCTGCCGCTATCACTATTGGATCATTTTTCATCTCAGAAGGTCCCTTCACTACTGGTAACCGTTCTTGTCTATTTTTGATTTTCTTCTCTCGAGTGATAGGTGTGTTAGAAATACAGTGTATCTGTTTCTATAGTATGTAGAAGACTAAGGGTCTAACAAAGATTAGCCTACATATGACATTGTCACAGATTTATAATGCCTGCAACATGAACATTGTGAAGAGAACAGGATTCTGTTTGTTCCTGCTGTCCAAAACCATGCATCACCATGTAATGAACAAAGAAGTCTCGAGTTTGCTATCTATGCATCTATTCCTCTATTTGTCCAACTCAGACCTAAACATCTTGGTATGACTACGAGAGAGTGAGAGTGTGTGCATGAGAAAGTAAGTAAGAAAATAAGAGTGTACAAAAAATAAAAAAAGCATAAAAAAACAAATTTACCAGAAACCAAAACTGTAGTTGCTCTATATTCTCTTGTGGTTACAGGCTCTCAGATATTGACCTCACACACATGTGAAAGATGTTGAGATGGACTGTTTCCTTGCTTACTGATGGCCCATTTAAAATACACATCAGGATGTTGTTGGTGGGGCTATGACATGACCTCTGCTTTAGTTCATCTGAAAACACACATCACCAGATACATGGTTTTTACTGACCATTCATGTGTCTCTGTAATAAATACACTTTTGATACCATTAGTTGTCACAGAAAATGTTTTGCAGGTTTTGTTTTAGATTCTTGAAGACTTTTGACATCTCATCCAAAGATGGCTTTTTGATGAGAGGTGAAACAACATAAAGAATCTAAAACAAGTCTAGTTACCCTCTGCTGACTCAGCCAATCTGAATACACCAGAACCTGCATGACTGAGAATCCCCATTTGTAAAGTTTGGACAGATGTGGTGTCTTTATTCTGGATTTTATCTCATTTTTAGGGAGCAGTGAAAACTTGTAATCACATGTCCTCGGTTACTGTTTTCCACAGTGTGGTTCTATGTCGGCATGGCTGGTGCCTTCTGCTTCATCCTCATCCAGCTGGTTTTACTCATTGACTTTGCCCATTCCTGGAACGAGTCCTGGGTGGAAAAGATGGAGGAGGGCAACTCTCGCTGCTGGTATGCAGGTATGTTGACAGAAAAAAAATAAGGATGGAAATCGAGAATTTGATTAGTGAGAACCTTAAAAGGACTTAGTGTTATTTATAGCTAGTCAGCTGTGTGAAATATTTATTGTTGTTTCCCATGAATACATATACATATACATACATATACAGGAACAAATCGAATTAAAAGCATCCCATAAATGGCCAGTTTAAATGTATTTATTCTATTACGATTGTACTTCTCAGTAAGCCTGTCCTGTTATATCACCAGCTGTATAAGTAACAAGCTCATGTTGTGTGTTCACAGCTCTACTGTCCGTCACTGCAGCCAACTACCTTATGTCTCTGGTGTCACTGGTCCTGTTCTATGTTTACTACACCCACTCTGATGGGTGCACTGAGAACAAGGTCTTCATCAGTATCAACATGCTGCTCTGCATCGCTGCCTCCGTCATGTCCATCCTGCCTCAGATCCAGGTTTAATCTAATTTATTTTATTTATTGGCTGGTGAAATTTGAACATTTGCTAGCCATTTTGCCAGTGGACAAAAAATGTAATTTTGCACCCTGGTCAGGGATGTGTGTGGATCAGCTGGCAGTGAGTCAGTATCTTTTGAATTGTAGGTTCCCTCAGATTCAGATTTTCACATTTTACGACCTCTGTGGTGACTTCAAAGAAGTAGAATGTTAATTTTGTTCATATGTGGTTCAGAATCATGTTGAGCTGGCTAATAGAGGCTCGTCATTATACAAGGGACATGTTAAGACTGACACACCCATCTGATGGTACCAACATGGAGGATAAAGACATCACCTGTATGATTCTGGTTTTTAGAATTTTTCCACTAATGTCTGTTTTTGTCTGTGTGAAGGAGTCTCAGCCCAGGTCTGGTCTGCTGCAGTCCTCCCTGGTCACCTTGTATACCATGTACCTGACCTGGTCTGCCATGACCAACGAGCCTGGTAAAAACGTTTCACCTTGTTCTTTTTGCACTGTGAAGCTCTTTGTTTAGGTGGCAGGGAATTCATACGATGTCTGTTCTATTTACCAACCTCATCATATCACCCTCAAATCACTCTAAGACACTGGTCTAAAGTATGCATGTCAGATCAAATCAGGCAGTGCGGTGAAAACGCTGGTCCTCCCATTCATTTGAATGGGGGCAGTGCTGGCTGTTTCGGCCGCTGCTGCGCCACACCTGACTGCAGCCAGAAAGTTGAGCCAGAGTCAACTTTTGGACACACACAACCAGATGTCACTACAGCTGAAGACCAATCACAGCCAAAGATCAGAGTTGTAAACTCTGCCATGAGGGAGCATAAAGACATTACTATGATGAGGGGAAGATATTTCTCTTCATATGGTAACAGTTAGACTTTGCTGTCAGCTTCTTAACTCAGCTTCAAGACAAGATAGAGAGAGAGCACCTGTGGTCGAATGAGGTAGCGAGAAAGCCGGTGAGAATAACTGAGCTAGAGGATAAATAACACAACCACAACCTCCCCACACCTCCGCTCAACCCTGCGGCTGAATGCTGCACCGCCTGATTTGGTTTGAATATGACCTTAGGGTAACACATTCTGGTTTTAAAAAGTGGCAGGAAATGTGGCCCACGTGTGGAAAAAATGTAATGTGTGAGAAATGGCTCACATTCTTTTTGTGCATATGCATTTTTTTTTTTTACATATCTGACCCTGAGAAGATGAATAAATTCACAACACACATTAGTGCAGCATACTGTCCATCCATTTTTGATATCACCCTCATGAATGACATAACCAAACTGTCAGTCAGACCAGAACAAAAAGGCATGAACCTGTGTATGTGTGATGCTGTTTTTATGAGCAATGCACTTCCGTTCCACAAACAGGCTGACGTCATCTACTAATAATGTTCCCTCCTCATTTGTGTCTCACAGACAGGAAGTGTAACCCAAGCCTTCTGGGTATTATTGGGCTGAACAGCACCAGTCCTACAGGTCAGGACCATGTGGTCCAGTGGTGGGATGCCCAGGGGATTGTGGGATTGATCCTGTTCCTCATGTGTGTCCTCTATTCCAGGTGAGGAAGCCCTGTGCAGTTATTCAGTTGTGTCATCACTTAATAACCAGCCTGCAGATGAATAGTTAGTCTCTCAGTTGTTGTTTGACTCAGCAGTTGACAACACCCTGTCCTCTCTGGTCTCTCTTCCTCTGTGGTCCGTCAGTATTCGTAATTCATCCAATGCCCAGGTGAACAAGCTGACTCTGACCAGTGACGAGTCCGCTCTGATTGAGGATGGACCGCAGACTGACAGCTTTGAGGAAGGCAGTGGTCTGAACAGAGCTGTGGACAATGAGAAGGATGGTGTCACCTACTCCTACTCTTTCTTCCACTTCATGCTTTTCCTGGCTTCACTTTACATCATGATGACACTCACCAACTGGTACAGGTAAGCCTCATATTGCAGAGGAGATGCATCATAGTACTGCCACACAGTAATGCTGCATTTATACTCCTGAGCAGACACGCATATGGACAGCTGCAGACAACACGGACGGGTAATTGTTTTGTTTATACTACTACTACTACTGGGGTCTGCTTGGAGGACACTTTCCATACATGTGCAGTGGATCGCCGTCTACAGAAACCGGGGGGGGGGAAATTATGTAAGAACATAACAGCACAAGAGTAAACGTGTACACCGTCAGTTTCTCTGTGTCCAACTCGCTACATAAACATACTACGCAATGACGTATAACACTGTTGCTCGTTTCCCAGGCAACAAAACAGCGGTTGAGTCACGTGCTGCACAGACTCCCAAACGCTAAATATTTATGAATGAGTGGAGCAGAGTGGAGCAGAGCACAGGTCAAGTGAAGATAACTCAAAGATTATTTGTTGATGACAACTACACTGGTTTCTTTAAGTGCAATAAAACCTTTGCAAGTAAAAAAGCCTATACATGTCTTCCAGGCAGACCCTAGAAAGTAGTATAAAGGAAAAACTACCCATCCATGGTGGCCGCAGCTGTCTGTGTACATGTTCACTAGGGAATATTAATGAAGCTTTAGTCTGTAAATCAAAATGTATAGAAGTTTGCGGCCACCTTCTGGTTTAAACTTTTTTTTTTTTTTTTTTTTTTTTTTTCATCATCAAGGGTTAAATCTAAATGTGTTGTGCTGTGTGTTGATTGATCAGATACACTCCCTTTGATGTTCTTTATTTAATTTATTATTCCAGATGAAAGTGTATGGGCAAGTACAAAGATATGAGCATGTAAATTCAGAGAAAGTTGCTTTCACTGTAATGTTTCATTTCTGGATGGTCAATACATTTCCAGCACAGCCACAATAGAGGTGAATTGCAGAAAATGTTTCATTGCTATAGAATGGCAACATTAAAACATGAGCTTCAGTCACGTCTGTTGTCTCTTCAGCCCTGATTCCAACTATGAAGCCATGACCAGCAAGTGGCCATCTGTGTGGGTGAAGATCTCCTCCAGCTGGATCTGCATCGCCCTCTACGTGTGGACGCTGGTGGCGCCACTGGTGCTGGTCAACAGAGACTTTGACTGAAACACATGCTGTCCCGCTGCTCGTACACATTCATGCTCTGTACCTGTGTTATGTTTAAGCAAAATCAGTAAAGGGGAAGGTAGCTAACTCTGGGGCTGCTCTCAGACTGGCTAGAATGTTCAGGATTGTTTAGTTTGGTGGCTGTGGCTCTGCTGCAGCTTCCTTCCTGCAGAGGCAATGAATGGAGAGCCAACAAAGATGTTCTATCTCTGAAATGTCTCCCAGCTCTGACTGCAGCCCAGTCCCATCTCCTTTAACATCAGTGTCATTGTAGTGGTCCCCAAGCTGTTGCCACTGTAAATATATCCTGTGTAATCCAGTGGATGATTTTTTCTTTCACTAAAGCTGCATGCTTTTCCTTTGAAACTTGATGTGACATTCACAGTAGCTCTATGTGAAGCTTTTATGAGGAGGTTGGTTTTGATCTGTGGGCAGCAACAGTTTAACTTTGTAGTGTTACATATGAAAATGCTGTTACATGTAAAATAACTGAATTATGAATGAGCAGGACTCCAGCTGTGACGAGAGATCACGAACTAGTACCGTCACAGACAAGCAGTGCTGTGTAGTGTGTGTTTGTGTGTGGTATTCTAGTTTTCTACCAAGTGTTAATGCTTTACCAACTGTCTGTTCACTCTGCAGCCTGCACACTCCTTAGCACATACACAACAAAGGCATTGCTGTTTTTTGTTGGTTCTGATTTACTCTGAATTTTGACTTGTAAAAATGAAATGGATTGTTTGAAACTTCTAGGTAAGTTATTTGGTATATTTAGTATTAGCATGTAGTTTCTCACAGACTTATCAAATGATCGTATATGTTTGTCACACCTGTGCTTTTATCTTAATATGATTTTTCCTCTGGCATGTAAAGGTATATTGTAACTCATTTCATAAAATTTAGGGAGAAGATCTATGTTTTTTGTGTCTTGCTCGGTGTGGTTGAGCTTTGAGCTGTAACTGTGAGGCCTGTAGTTTCAGACAACAGTATGATCTCACAGAAAGAAATATCAAGAAAGGCTGTGGGAGTTGTCCCTCTATAAGCCATCTCCCTACTGATATCATTAACTTCATCAGTTTAAAAGAAATTAAGCAGCCTCCAAACCAAACCAACTTCCAGCTGCTGACACATCTCACTCAGTAGCTCAGAGTAAGGGGAGACAGTTTTAATACTTTGTTTCATTGAGTGGCTTTAAGGATGGGTTCACAGATTTTTCAAATCAGTCTTAAAACAACAAAACAAAACTGAAAGGTTTGCTGTAATTATTCCTCCTGTCCATACTTATTAAACGATTCCCTTTGAACTTTCAGTGTAAGTGATGGAGGCCAAAATCCACAGTGTGTCCACACAGTCATTAGTAATTGTCATTGCAAAAATGTGTTCAATGCAATTCAATTTTATTTATATAGCACCAAATCACAACAAAAAGTCATCTCAGGGCACTTTTACATAGAGCAGATCGAGACCATGCTCTTTGTGGGGCCACCTTGTGGAATTCCGTGTCTAACTTTTGCTTTTATGGAGGATCCATCGTTAACGTGTACAAACTGAAATTGATCTGATAAATAGGATTTAAACCAGCTTAATGAAGTTCCTTTAATGTGCGCGTCTGAAATAACGGTAAATACGAGCGGAGCAGAGAAAACGTTTAGCAGTAGCAGTAAGTTTTCAGTCTGGCAGTAAATGTGTAGTACAGACCACAGTGTGTCAGTTAAATGCTAAAAAAAAAAAAAAGTCACGTCTGTTGTTTCCCAACTGCTGGAAAAGTGAAGATGTTGTCTCCAAAGTTAGCAACAATGGGGTAGCCTAGCTTGACGACGTTAAACTGGTAAATAGAAAACGTAGAAATGTTTAGGTGCCTGCTAATTCCCCCCAAGGCCAAACCATTCAACCTAGGGGAAACACTGATGTCAATGAAATATTACAGTCTCTGTAACAGGATTTCATGATCAATAGTGTAAATGCGACACCAAGGTCTAACAAGACAAGTACAGAGACAAGTCCTTTGTCTGATGCAGTCGAGGGTCATCTGTGACTTCCACCAATGCCTTCTCTATGTTATGATGCACTCTGTTGAGGAAAATTCACTCAAATCCAGGTTCAGAGTTTGCTGTGGTGGAAGTGTTTTAATAGCAATTCCGGAAAAGCGGTGAGCTCACTGACAGCTTACTCACTGTCTGCTTCAGTAAGCTGACCCAGAGTAAATGAAGTTTGAGAATTTTATACAGAGAAGGACAAAGCAGTCATCACTGGTCAACAAAAGATAAAAGGGGGGTGTTTGCATACAAAGTCAAGGGACAGAGGAAGTCTCAGGTAGATCAACATATGCATACAGTCAAGTCTGTACTCAAATCAAATGTGTATTCGATTACCAAGTCTGCACCCACATCAAGTGTGTATTCTTCAGCTCTAAAGCCTGACTGGAAAGCCTCAAATAAATTATTATATCAGTTATGCGACTAGAAAGTCAGATAACTGATTGCCGACTGCTTTCTCAAGGATCTTGGAGAGAAAGGGAAGGTTAGATATGGGTCTATAATTGGCTAAGACGTCTGAATCGAGAGTAGGCTTCTTTAAAGGACTGTGGTACCTAGCCAGTTACTAAAGACATATGTATCATATTTAGTAGGAAGGTGTTAATTAAGGGTAAGATATCCTTAAACAGTTTAGTTGGGATGGGGTCTAAGAAACAATTTGAAGGTCTGGATGAAGAAATTATTGATGTTAATTCAGGAAGGAGAATTTGAGAAAAAAAAAAAAACAACAGTCAAAATGTATGTTAGGTTTCATGGCTGTTTCTAGGGTTCTTGATTTTATGGATAAAACGGTGCCTGTTGAGGGGAGAAACTGTTGAATTTTATCTCTAATTGTTTGAAGTTTATCATAAAACTCGATGTGAAGCAGGCTGAGTTAGTCATATCAAGTGGATATCTGACACATTTAGTCTTTTTAGCATCAAATTCTCCTCTTTGTGTTTCCCTGTTGAGCTGCAGGTGGAAGGATAGTAAAAAGAGGGACTTTGGCACTAAAAAGACTAACATTGAAAGATATCTACTTGATTTGACCCATTTGGATGAACTGACGAAACCTCAAATTAGCTTCAGATAAACTTTTAAATACATTTTTGAACAGAAGGAGGACTGTGGCTGTTGTCCCCCATCACTTCCATGGTAAGTGTATTATGAAGGGATCTTCTAATGGTCCGTATGAACTGGAGGAATGATCATGGAAAGAAAAATCTGATTCAGTGTTCATTAGGGCACCCGACTATTTTAAGACAGACTTGAAAAACTGTGAACCCGTCCTTTAACCAGTTTGTGTGAATAAAAATTTTATTTCTTCAGTAAAGTAGTTTTAGTCATAGTAGTGGATCTTTGCAGTGTGTCCTGGGGATTCTGTCCACATGTTTAAGTCTGTTATTAATTAGGTGTCATATTTCATGAAGGTCACAGCAGACGTGTTCAATGGTGTTGAGACTAGTATCTCTCCACCCTACATTTTCCATATGTATAAAGCTGGAGAGATAGTCTTACCACTCAGATAATCTGGATTACATATGTAACTTATATTAAACAGGACTGCATGAAAAATTGAATCAGTAAAAATGTACAAATAATCTACAGTGTGTATGTTCATGGGAATGAACGTCACTCAGTGCGACAGTGAAACATGTTTTTAATAGATTTTGGACAAATATGGGGCAGAGAGGAATAAGATATATCAGGCTTTGGATACATACACAATGCTTGTTAGGGTCATGTCATTGTTGGTTTGGGTCTGACAGGTCACAGAGAACTCATTCTCTGGGTTTACCGCAAGAAAAGGAGACAGGATGCAGGCACTTCTAGAACAGACACAGGGGAGGAGTTTCTATTTATCACAACATGAACATAGTGAGGCAACTCAATACCACAAGCACTACAACAACAAACTGAGCAAAATCATTTACAGCTGCTCCACTGTGAGATCAGGGCTCTGCATTCAACTCACACATTAAACACTTGATTCTTTTACAGCTGCCCTCAATCTGTTTCCTCTGTTGTTTCCAAACTGTGAACAATGTTGACTTATTTAACAGGGGGCTGTGAGATTTGAGGACTTAAGGAACTATGACAAAACGCAGTGTATATTTAAAAACGTGATGAATGTGTTAAGCTTGTCATTACTGACAACTGGGACGGTAGGTCTTGTAACTCTTAAGAATGTTGATAGTGGTGATTCACACTGGGAATGTAGGATAACTTTCCTACATGGAAATAAAAAACAAGTTGATCACATCAGACTGACCCTAATAAATGACTTGTGTCCAAGTTGGAGCCTTTCATCATTTCAATACCGTCATGCATGTCCAGTTATATTGCTAATTGTTAACATTGGTCCTAAACTTCTAAACTACACAACCACCATGATGTGTCATATCCTCCTCATGTACTATAAAGATGATGAAAGTATTTCTGGTGCTCTTGTGTAAAAAGATGAAATGACACTGGGTGAAGCTTTTTGGGTGTTTTTCCTGTGTTTCCCTTGTTTTTAGGGCCTGAGTGATGACCAGCACGAAGCCCTATTGTTCCATGAGTGTTACTTTCTTATTATTATTATTACGCGACTTCAACGCTTAATTTGACCCCCTAAACATGCTCAAAAACTCACCAAATTTGGCAGGCACATCAGGTCCGGTGAAAAATTTGATAATATGTAAAAAAAAATTATCCCCCCTCTGCCCAGAAAGTACTTTATAGCGCCGCCTAGGTATCTACTTCGGCCACTATGGCCAAGCAGCAACCTCTGAAACCAATGCGGGAGTGCCAAAAACTGCAGTTCCTCGAATGGCCACTTGAGGCTGGCTACAAAAGCGAGTCATTTCCCACAGACCTCCATGTTAAAATGCCCAACTTCACAGCAGAAATAAACATGTTTACAGCCTGGTACAAAAAAACGGTTTTGGTCTCTAAAGCTAATTTACCCTTTCATGACAACTGTACAGGGGTGAATTTTTATCACGCCGTAAAGTTCTGCATGAGGCTGTTTTGAGTGACAGGTCCGCCAGCCGCTAGGTGGCTTGTTTCAGCCATTCGGCCCGCCTCTTTGCCTGTTTTTGATTGGCTGGGAGTTAGGTAGCGTCACGTACTGCGCACTTTTTTTATACAGTCTATGGCTACAGCCGCAGGAATGTCGTAGAGAGATGGAACCAACACTAAACTGTTCGTCTCCTCCAGATGGCATGACTAAATCAAACACTGACACCCCAGACCTAAACCCAATAGGAAATCTGCAATACACGCATGAAAATCCAATTTTTTTGGCAAATTCTGGACTCCAAACAACATCCATCTTCTCCTAGGGCATTCATGGCATTCATGTTATCAGCTTCAGATTTTCATACATCACTCACAAGACTGTGCTGAACAAAAGTTATTAAAAACTTTGTAATAACTTGTACAGTTTAGATCAGGGGTTCTCAACCTTTTGTAGCTCAAGCCCCATATCTGATTGTTAAAAGAATTTTGAGGACCACCTTCCAAAATAAATGACGAAAACGACAAGTCAATAGTCAAGTGTAATATTGCGATTATACAACATTTACCAATAATATAAAGGATATAACAATTTGTCCATATTGTGAGGCAGTTCACTTTAAATAAGTTTTGCTTGTTATCTCCGTTTCCTTGGAAACACATGGGTTATGACTAATTCCTGGAAAACAATCACTCACGCCAGCAGAATCTATATAATGAAGCCTAGTTTACTACTCCAGCAAGTAGACCGACCTTTAGTAACGACCTAACAATAGAAACGCTTTCTAGTACCTGCTGACTTCAGTTAATGTTTTCTGGAGATCACGGAATAAATTCCTCACATATAAACACAAAACTGCTTTGCTAGCTCAGTCTCGTTATAACTACGATATGTAAGAAAATAATTTTTCCATGCACAGATTTAGCTACTACGTCCGCAAACTTCAAAGTTTTTATGCTAGTAGCACCGGCACAGCTGATGGAGGATACTGGAGTGGGAGGTGAGATAAACTCTCAACTGGGGGTGGCTAAATTCAGGGGGAGCCAGGTAACAACGAAGAGTGAAGACGAGTTCGGATTTTGTGTGCGTTTGTGTGACTGTGTGCGTGTGTAACACATCCCGGTCTCAGAGTTCAATCAAGTCGGTAAAGGGGCCGTAATCGGTTCAGTTCAATCCAGTTTCACAAACATTAAAGCAAGACAACTCAAAACTCCGCTCCGGGTTTTCACTGCAGATCCCCCCACCCTCCAAAAACAAAACAAAAACAGAACAAGCGAAACACACTAGCAAAGCAACACAGTACATAAAATAAAGCCACCAGAAACATCAGATATGGCGGACCACCGTGTTTAACTATATATCTTCAAACGTTACAGTTACGGTTGAAAATGACAACAGAAAAAAACGGGTTTGCTGAGTACAAATATCTCCGCAATTCAAATTAACCACCAATCGTCTACAAGGAGTGACTGCTGTTTGAAGCACGACGTCACAGTCTGTAGTTCTAATGAATAGCGGAGTGATATTTTTTTTAGTGATGATGCTAATATGCTTCATTATTCACTCACTGACTCATGGACAATAGTGGCTACAGGGCTGGCCCCGCCATTGTGATCCAGCCAATTTTTTTTAGCCATTTGGAAGTACCACTGCCTCCGTGGCTCACTAGATGGCACCCTGAGGCCGACTGGTTGAGAATGGGTTTAGATTTTATGAGCCCTTAAAGTTGCTGTTCGACATTAGCTGTCTGCCGTCTAAACTATAAGTCTGACCACTTTCAAACCTGCATCACTGGATGCCAAAAAATCCCTACAAAAATGGAATATTTTAAGTCATGGGCTGTATGTAATTATTTCCACAAGAAAATTTCTCTCAACTCTGGCTCTCCACCTACGAAGCGGGGGAGGGGCCTGCAGCTCCTGCAGCTTAGAGGGACACATGCACTGAGGCTGTACAGTGCTGTAGATAAATTTTCATAATTACATTTTGAAGCTCTGTACTCCAGTTTCTCCTTTTTTTTTTTTTTTTTTTAAAGCTCCAGAGCACCTAGCACTTTGCTCACTCTCCATTGAAATATATGACTATTCCTCTGTGTCCACCACTTACTCCTTGTCTCTACACAAAAAAATTGTACCTTCACTCACACTCTCCATTCAAATACATGAGTATTTGATAGTACACATTTCAATCAAACATATGGGTTAAAAGTCTTTACTTTCCTAAAAATGGACTTGATGAAAATTAGGAATTTAATTTCTTTTACACACAAACTCACCACAATTTTTCTATATATTAATTGAAATTACAGTAAAGGGTCCAAAACTTGTAAACTTTCCCTTACACTGGTGTGAGCCACACACACACACCACCTGCAGAAAATTGTCATCCTCACACTGCTGAGATTTATGTTTCGCCGTGACAGGGGAAGTTGCTATAACTTAAACGCACATGCTCCTATCTGCACCGCACTTTACGTGGCTGCCAAGTCACACCAGTCAGCCCGCGTCCGGAGACATGTACACGCGAGTGTGACAGATGCCCTCGGACGGCGCCCTGCCCCATCATGCGTGTGGGGGTTGAAGGCCCGTCTAACACTGCTTGCAGCTTTAATTTATTTTGCTTCAGCATGAGTCATATGAAAAACATTCACTCTTGGTTTCTCTCTCTCAAACTGCCTGATGATACCCAAGTTCCACCTCTTCTCTGCATGTAACAGTCACAGTTGGACAGCAACATCACCTTCTCAACACTTTCAGCAAGTCAGTGTTTAATGACAAAAATTAATATGACACACACACAACATTCTTTTGATGCAAAGTGTCACAACACACACACAAGTGGAGATATGTTCACTAACAGGGAAAGAAGTTTGCGAAGTTGTCATTATATGAACTTTGGGAAAAAAGCCTGGTTATCATGTGACCAGAACTTTCAACTGAAAGATGTGGTTAAAAATTCATTTTTGTGGTTTCCAAGGTACAGGAAGGAAGGAACTTTCTAGCTCTGACTGTTAAATTACAGTATATTATTCTATTGCTAGATAAAGGCAGAGCAATACTAATGTAGGACATCCACAACAGAGTGGACACACACGGACCACAGTCTTTACATACTCACTTCACACTGCCACTCTAGTTGTATTTTCATGTTTTATCACTCACAGAGTCAGCTCCATCAGATAAGTCACCGATGTCACATCTGTATCCAAAAACCGGCCGACACCCTCACACTGTCAATCATCTATTGTATACCCTGCTTTGAAAAGTCTGTCTCATCCTCTGCCCTGCCAGGCCAGGCTACACTAATCACGCACTGATTTGGAAACTGAAATTGACTTGGTTATCTGTGCAGTGTGCAGTCACTACTTAAGAACACTTTTTGTCCTTCATTAAACAAATATAGCTAAATTATCTTCTAAAAAAGTCTGCACTCAAAGAGAAATGAGCTGGCTGAGCACAACACTATCTTAAGGAATGTTGCTTAATGAAAAAGATGTGTAGCAAAAGAAACAAAAATGGCAATAAATAGATTTCCAGAAGTATATACAAAAGGTTCAATCTGCTAATAGCAGTCAGGTGAAAATGCCTCCTCACTGATGTTGTGATGCAGTGCTTAACTGATGGTGAAGATACTGAGGAGCAGAGACCTCTGTCTTTATACCTGACAACTGAGACATGAAGCTATGTGGAGGGAATCTAGGTCCTGCTGTCCTGTGCTTACACCAGCCACAGTTTGTGCCTCTCATGTTAGTTTCAAATAAAAAAGTTCTCCTATCATCAAAAACAAATAGGTTAAACTTTCAGACACATGGCAGGAAAATTTGTGTACTTTTCTGAACCCCTGCCCGTTTTTCCTTGGTCCTCTTTATTTACAGGCTAATGGCAGAATCACAACATGTCTTTACTAGACAAGTCAGGCTACCTAGAAACGCCATCAATTTGTATGACAGTGGTACATGATGAGAGTACCACACGATGAGTCTTATTTCTGTAACTCAAATGCTATCTTCAATACAAAAGTCTTATGAGGCACGAACTGCAGCTGTTCTTCAGCCTGTCTGGTGCTTTCTGATGTTCTGACAACTCAACAAACACACTCCTCAGGCCAGGGAGGTAAGGGGATATTAAACTCTTGGTACTGTCTGGAGGAGGGAGGGGTGTAGTCTGTGGTGAGGCAACATCAGTGGGATCAGCATTACAGTCTGCTGCTCACATTCAGTCCAGCAGGGAGGAGTCGGCCTCTGGGCCACCAGGACTCAGTTCACAAAGGTAGAAGAGCGTCTCCTCGCTGGCCTCAGCCTCTGTCAGGGGCTCCAGGCGGATCAGAGAGCTGCGGCCTGGCTGCTTCAACTCCAGGCCGGTGTCCAGCAGCTCTGCAGGTGGCTCGGCCTCCACGGAGGCACCAGAGCTGGAGGAGGACTGGGAATGGGTGTTGGAGGTGCCAGTGCTGCTGCTGCCTGGGCCGATGTCCAGCTCTGGAGGTGGGGTGCAGCCATCAAGGAAGGCCAGCAGGGGGCAGGTAGTGTATTGGATCAACTGCTTATCTGAACACAAACAAAGAAACCATCAGCCTGGACAAAATCAGAAATTTAAGACTAAATTGTGCCACTTATGAACAAAAAAAATTGGGGGGAAACACATGCATGCTCCATAATATATGCATTTTCAAAACATAAGAATTGCAGGTGGATGACAAGCTGATGACGTGTCTCTGCTTGTAATTTTTCCCATTTGCTTCGTAATGCTACAATTTACCATACAATCATCTCAGTCATCTCAAACTGATAATGTACAGTGTGACCCAGTCTGCATCCAAAATTGTATCAGAGCCATCTCGAACAGTGTGATGAGCAATAAATTTACATAATCATTGTTGCAAAGTATGAAGGCTTCTTTAGACGGCCATCCCAACACTAAAAAAGCCCTGAAGCTATTCTGAGGTGGAAGAGCTCCTCACTTACTTAGTTTGTCATCCATCTGTTCGATGGTTCAAGTGTGAGAATGTAATGTTGGATGGTAGTACACTAATGCGCAGCAAAGAGTGTGGACAGCATCCAGGATTCCCAGCCTGGGCATAGTTGTAAAGTAGCAACCTTGTGATCACAAAAATGAATGCAAATGTAACTAATTTCTACATTATTTGTAACAGCTTGCAATTCTTTCCTCCTGGTTTAGTCACATTTCCACTGTGCTGACTGGATGACATTTGCAGACTTGACAACAGCAGACAGATGTTATTACACTTTTTTCTTTCTTTATTTCTCCATTAAAGGTGTCTGAGTTTGAGGAACAACCAATAACATGAATTATTCAGGATATGTGGGCAGGAAAAGTGATAATTACAGCTGCAAGCAGCGTTGGACGGGCCTTCACCCCGCGCGCACGCCAGGATACAGCGTTGTCCGAGGGCGTCTGTCACACTCGTGTAGATGTCTTTGCACTCAGGCACTGAGTTATCACTTGAAATTATCAGAAATTAATGAAAAATCTGACTTTTGTGTGCATTTTGAAGAATTCCTGTTGGATTTAGGGCTGGGGTGTCAGTGTGTGATTTTTAGGTCTTGAGGAGATGAACAATTTGGTGTTGGTTGCATCTCTCTATGACATTCCTACGGACCGTAGTGTCCAAAATAGACACCTAAGTGGCGCTGTAGAGTACTTTCTGGGCATGGGGGGGGGGGGGGGGGAGACCGGACGTACGTGCCAAATTTGGTGAGTTTTTGAGCATGTTTAGGGGGTCAAATTCAAGGAGAAAGTCGCGTAAGGAGAAAGAAAGAAAGAAAGTAACATACCAGTTACAATAGGGTCTTCGCCCTTTGGGCTCAGGCCCTAATTAAAGCTGCAAGCAGCGTTGGACGAGCCTTTGGGACCCGGCGCCGTCCGAGGGCGTCTGTCTGTCTGCGGACCCGGTCTGAGGGGTGTGACTCTGCAGCCATGTGGAGTTCCGTGCAAATAGGAGCGTGTACAGTAAAGTCATAGCAACCTCCCCGTCATGGCGAAACATCAAATGTCAACGGTGTGGCTCACGGCAGTGTCATCAACATTATGTATGTGTTGTGTACTGTCATTTCCATTGACATACACGGAAAGCTTCTGATAAGTTTGTGTGCAAATCAATTTTGTACTTTTCATCACGTGCATTTTTAAAAAAGTAAAGACTTCTAAGCCACATGACCTGATGAAAGTTTGATTTAAATGTGTACTATCAAGTGTGTAGAGACGATGAGACACTGTAGGCAGATACAGAGAAGTACTCATGTATTTGAATGGAGAGTGTGAGTGAAAGCACAATTTGTTATGTAGAGACAAGAGTAACAGCAAGTGGACAGAGAGGAATAGTCATATATTTCATAATAAAGAAAAAACCGCAGTGCAAAGCTTGAAAATGTAGTTATGTTTCTTTATCTACAGCACTGTACTACTAATCAGGCAGTGTCATTGCATGTCTCCCTTTGAGCTGGTGTCAGGTGTCGACTCCACCCCCTCCTCCAGCCAGCTGGCTAGAGCAGACTAGAGAGAAGAGAAGAGTTCTACTCCTGTTTCAAAAGTACATAGCAGCCTTGAATTTTGGCCATTTGGAGTGAAAATATCTGTATTTTGTAGACATTTCTGTTGTGAATCCAGTGGAACAGATTAGACAATAAGAAAATAGACAATACGCTTCTTTTTTAAAAAATTTTTTACCAGATAGGTTTTTTTATTGGAGAGTCATTTGGCAAGTTACAATAAACAAGATCACAATAACGTTCTCCAGGTTTTCACAATATAACACAAGAACAAGTGAATCATGTACAGTAGTAGCGTGTATATATATATATACATATATAGACAAAGTCATCATACTTAATCCACAAAGCCAATCCACCCAATCAAGTGAAAATAGAAAGAAAATACAACATCAACAACATGAGAGAATAAACAAAACAAAACAAAAAAAAAAGCATGCCTGCATGTCAATGGGACGGAGGGTCAGAGAAAAGGGAGAGGAAATTCTGGGTCTATGAGTATCAGTTATGGCCTAAGTATTCACGTTCAGATAGTGCACAAAGGGAGCCCAAATCTTATCAAAATGGCATCTTCTATCTCTCAAGAAGAGTCTGATTTCCTCAAGATGTAAAGTGTTAGTAAGTTCATTAAGCCAGGCCTGCTGGGAAGGAGCCTGCTGTTTCTTCCAGAAGGTTAATATAAGCTTTTTGGCTGTCAGCAGTCCATATGACAGAAATTCCTGTTCGTATTCTGACAATTGATTTGACAGCCCGAATATCATGAGAAGCGGGTCAGGCTCAAGGTCTTTTTGCATGACATCAGTGAAAACTTTAAAAATTCCCTGCCAGTATCCTTGTAGGTTGGGGCAAAGAACGAAGCTGTGAGCTAGTGAGCCATCCCCAGCATTACATTTGTCGCAGATCGGGGAGACACCAGGATAAATTTTGTGCAATTTAGACTTTGAGTAGTGCAGTCTGTGTACCACTTTGAATTGGATGAGACAGTGTCTAGCGTGTATGGAACAGTGATGAATTTTTTCTAGGCAAGTTTTCCACTCTCCCTCAGAGATTTCTAATCCTAGTTCCTCTTCCCAAGCTGCTTTGGTTGCATTTGTTGAAGGTAGGTGGAGGGTCTGTAGTGTGCCATAGAACAGTGAGATGGAATAGGTGTTAAAATTATTCCTAAGACACTTATCCAAGCAGGAGGGACTGGCTGTCGCAAAATCTTTTAGGTGCGACTGTATGTAGCTCCTTATTTGTAAAAATCTAAAGAAATTATTCTTGTGGAGACCATATTTCTCCTGAATTTCTGTAAATGTGGCAAATCTCCCATTTAAGTAGAGGTCCCCAACGCAACGAATGCCTGCCTCCCTACAATGGTTAAAGCCGCTGTCTAGCACTGAAGGTGAGAAGGATGGGTTATTTGCTATGGGGAGTAAAAAGGATATAGAATTCGCTCTACATGTTTTGATTTGCTTCCAGATCCTTATCATATTGTGAATGATAAAATTGTTGGTATAGACAGTAGTCTTAAGGTTAGTTGGAGAGAGTATGACTGCTGTTAGGTCATGGGGGGCACATTGCTCTCTTTCCAACTCCATCCATGCCCAGTATCCACTATGGTTATTCAGCAACAGTGCAATGGTTCTAAGGTTGGAGGCCCAATAGTACAGTTGAAAGGCTGGAAGTGCCAACCCCACCTCACTTCTTGGTTTGCAAAGATGTACTTTTTTGATCCTGTGATTTTTATAGTGCCAAATAAAGGGCATGATTATTGAGTCCAATTGTTTAAAAAATGCTTTGGAGAGGAGGACAGGAAGATTTTGGAATAGGTTTAATATCTGGGGAAGGAAGATCATCTTAATTGTATTTACCCTTCCAATTAGAGAGATGGGGAGAGTCCTCCAGAACTGAATATTTGATTTCAACTTCTCCAGCAGCGGACTATAGTTAGCTGCAAACAAAGATTTTGGCAGTTTAGTTACAACAATACCAAGATATGTGAATTTGTCTTTAGAAATTTTAAATGGTAAATGTGAAAGTTTAGAGGAGTCTATAAGCCCAACTGGCATAAGTTCACTTTTCCCCAAGTTTATTCTATAGCCTGAAAAGCTGCTGAAGTCATTAATTATGTGTAAGATAACTGGGATACTAGAGAGTGGCTCTGTTGCATAAATTAGGACATCATCTGCAAATAAGGATATTTTATGAGATGTATTTTTAGAGTTAAATCTGTGGATATTTATTTCTGACCTGATTGTATCGGCAAGAGGTTCTATTACAAGAGCAAAAAGTAGGGGGGATAGTGTCTACTATTCCTTTCAAGTTTGAAGGGGGGCGACAGATTATTATTAGTAAGTATCTGTGCTTTTGGTTGTCTGTATAAGGTTCTGATCCAGGAAATAAATGTTTCACCCATAGCAAATTTCTCTAGAACAGCAAACAGATAAGGCCACTCAACCTGGTCAAACGCTTTTTCTGCGTCCAGGGAGATGACAACTAAGTCTGTGTTAATAGTGTGAGAAGAATAGAGAATATTGAAGAGGCGGCGCAGGTTACAGAATGCGCTCCGCCCTGGGACAAATCCAGTTTGGTCTGGTGCAATTAATTTTCCCAGAAGTGTATTGAGTCTATTGGCCAGAGTTTTTGCTAAAATCTTCTGATCTACATTTATGAGAGATATGGGCCTATATCCTCCCACCTCCTCAGAGTCCTTACACTTCTTTGGAATGACTGTGATCACTGCGTCATAGAGAGATGAAGGGAGAAGTCCATTCTCCAAAGCCTGGGTAAACATTTTGAGCATAAAGGGTGTTATTTCATTAAAGTTTTTGTATATTTCACCAGGTATCCCATCAGGGCCAGGAGTTTTCCCTGTTTTCAATGATTTAATAGTTTTATTTATTTCTTTATTCCTAGTGTTATATCTGCCCCAAGGTAGTCGCGATCATCCTGGGTCAGAGTTGGCAAGTTACACTTGTTCAGAAATCTTTCAATGGGCACAGGGTCCTGGCTAGCAGCTTGTGAGGCTTGTCGCCAAATTCAAAATATTTCTGTTTCACATACATAAACTTATTTGAAAGCTTCTGTGAGATAATCTGGTTATACTTGAACCTGAGTTGAAGTATTTTCTTATGCGGATTGGGAGAGGGCGATGTAGCATTTTCACAATCAAGCTGGTGGATTTCCTTTTCTAAGTTTAGCAAAGTTATTTTGTTCTGTTTGTTTCTTTTCCCCTTAAATGAAATGACACACCCCCTCAAATATGCTTTAAATGTCCCACAATAATGAGGGAGAAGTATCTGGCTGGTTATTAATATCAAAAAATGTTTTAATCTCTCTACGGAGATAATCACTAAATGCAGGATCGCTCAGAAGCTGAGGGTCAATTCTCCATGTAGGCTTAGTTGAGGGAAAGTCAGTTAGGTTGACAATGAACTTGACTGGACTATGGTCGGAAATTAAAATGTTGTAGTATTTAGCATTAAGGACATGGGGCATCAGTTTCCTATCAACCAGGAAATAATCGATGCGTGTGTAAACATTACGGACAGAGGAGTGAAAAGAGCAATCTCTACCCGATGGGTTAAGAATTCTCCACAAATCACATATATTGGTATTATCAATGTATGCATTTAAAAAATCTCTAGTTTTGGAAGGAGGAGCTCATTGTGCAGAAGACCTGTCCAAATACGGGTCAATGGTACAATTAAAGTCCCCTCCAATAATTAGATTAGTAAATAATAACTCTGGAATCAGAGAAAATACCTTCTTAAAGAATTGGGGGTTATCAAAGTTTGGCCCGTAGATATTAACAAGGGTCATTGGTGTAGACTGAATTTCCCCAGTCACAATAACGAACCTTCCATCACTGTCTATGGTTGATGATTTGTGCTTAAAAGGAATGCCTTTGCGTATTAGGATGGCAGTTCCCCTAGCTTTGGCTGAAAAGGTAGAGTGGAAAATCTGGCCTATCCAGTTGGACCTTAGTCTAGAATGAGCATCATTCTTAAGATGCGTCTCTTGAAGAAACATAATATCTGAATTCAGTGTCTTCAGATGAGATAGAACTTTGCCACGCTTGATAGGGTGGTTCATGCCTTTAACATTCCAAGAGGTGAAAGTGAGTCCCTTGCCTTTATCTAGGCTCTTAGTGACTGGTACAGTAGGCCTGCTCATTCTAATATAGTGTCAGACATCATTAACCCATTCCCCCACGACCCATATAATCCTCCATAAGTACAAAGGCAGATAACACTTCTATTAAACACATCCCTCCCCCCTCTGATCCAAGAACCCCAGTGTAAACCCATAATAATAAGCAAAGGTACATAAGGCACCGGAAAAACAGATAATATGAGAATATCCACAATAAACACAGTGAACAAGGGCGCACCCGTGGTACGCATGGCCTAGACCACAAGTTATCATAGGCATCTTAGTGTGTCCTGAAACGAATGCTGTTGAACTCTCAAGAGCTCCTTTAGTGAGATAAAGCAAAACGGTTGAAAGTTGGGCAAGTTATAACTAATTCAACAGGAAATACATATATGTTAATATTACCACTCATGAAATACTGGTAGGCTACAGTCATGTATTATAAGTGTTAAACCACAACTGTAGCAGGCATGGGAAAAAAAAGTGTTCATGGCACGGCAGTCCTATTTCGATGTGTCAGCCATAGCCACATTACCAGTGCCAAAGAGACGTTCTGCATATGTAGCTGCTTTCTCCGGGTCTGTGAATCGCTGTTCGTCATCCTTGTAGGTGATTCGCATGGTTGCTGGATACTGAAACCCATACCTGACGTCTGGGCGGTCACGTAGAATTTCCTTGGCTCTGCTGAAGCGGGCGCACTGTTTCACAATGGCAGGTGGCAAGTCAGGGAAGATGAGGATCTTTTCTTGGTTGTAGCTGATGGTCTTCATCCGTGCAGCCTTCTGCATGATAGTCTCCCAGTCATGGAAATAGTGCAATTTGATGATGAATGCCCACGGGCATATGTTATTCCACAAGCTCGGGGTAACGGTTGATCTGTGGGCACGGTCTATCATTGGAGAAGTTTCCAGGGCTAAAGCGGACTGTAATACTTTTGCAATAAAGTCCCTGATGTTCTGACCCTTTTCTTTGCCTTCTAATGTTCAGGATTCGTACATTTTGTCTTCTGCTCCGACTTTCCAAGTCTGTACATTTTTCGTTCAGTTGTGAAACAGAGTTTGTTAGAAGACGCACCTGCTGTTGTAGTTTGGTGACCTGATCTGAAGTGAATGATGCACCTCGCTCGAGTTCGGCTAAAGTTGTAGCCTGCTTGGTAGCTACTTCTTTCATAGCGGAGATAGCATTATTGGTGTCGTTCTTCAGTGCAGTCAACTCACTCCTAATTGAGGACGAAAGCTGTTGGAATCTCTGGTCCATCATATCCCCAATTTCGGCTTTAAATGAGCGTATTTCTGTCTGTAGAGCGGCAAGTCCCTCCAGCACCGCTTTGCTAGCTTGTTGGCTAGCTTCATCGTGGTCAGTAGTTATCGAAGTTGGGCTGCTAGGTTGATTTGGTTTTTGCTTTTTCGGCTTTAGAGACATCTTGGACGCATATACGTAGACCACAGAGAGTAAACTTAAGCACTGTACTATTTACCTCATACGTTTTGCTATATTTTATGTAAAGTTCTTCAGGAGCTCACTTAACCACGTCTTACTCCTTCATGACGTCACGGAACCTCTCGACAATACACTTCTAATTGGCCCATGTGTGCATGCTGAGGGAAAGGCTCTCCCATTGAAACCCATTATAATCTGAATATCACACACCACCTTTGGAGGCCGATATTATGAAAACCGTACATGTTATTACAAAGTTTATAATAACTTTTGTTCAGCACAGTCTGGAGGTACTCTCGCATGCGCAGAGAGGACGCTGGCGTTGGCTGTTTCGCCGCTTCTCTGTTTTGCTC
This sequence comes from Euthynnus affinis, assembly GCA_029490765.1. Taxonomy (NCBI): domain Eukaryota; kingdom Metazoa; phylum Chordata; class Actinopteri; order Scombriformes; family Scombridae; genus Euthynnus; species Euthynnus affinis. Next base: position 1,971,510 of record CM055853.1, on the reverse strand, counting down.
CGTTTGCTTCGTTTTCTGTTGCTTCGCTTTGATTCGATTTGGAATCTAACCCCATCTGGATAACTGTGTGCTGGTTTATGTAGGTCCTGCTGCTCTTGAGCCCTGTTGGTAGCTCTATCAACTGTGGCTACCACTTGTTGAATCTACCTGGTCAGCACTCACCTGCTGCCTGTTTTTGGACTGTTACCAGATCCGTTCGTAGCTCCGGTGCTGCTGGTTTCTCGTCACTACTACTACTTAGGGCTGGGCGATATGACCAAAATCTCATATCACGATATAAGTTGGTTCATATCATGATAACGATATATATCACGATATATCACATTTTCTGTAAAATCAATGAATAAATATTTAATATAAGATGACCACATTGGAAAGGCCTATTTCTTATTGCATTTTGAATTATATCAGGCCTGGAATGAAGTCATTTTTAGGGCAAGGCCACTTCGGCCTTTGATATATACAAATACATTTGGGCATCAAGGCCAAAACCACTGAGGCAATAACAATAAGTGATAATTATGTTGTATGAGGACAAAACAGTACAATCAACAATTAGTAGTCAGTGTATTGAAAAACAGTTCTGAGTTTATTAAAACTGAACACTGAATATTTGAATTTTCCACAAAATGCTGTCTGAAAAAAATGTGAACTATTATATTAATTGTTATTGTTATATTTAATGATTAAGTCTATAAATGGGTAACGTGATCAATATTAATTGAAACATGTGCAACTATTAGCATTTAAGTCTGAGATCACAGGAGTCACAAAAATGACTTTAAACACTTCTCAGTGGGTCAGATCTTTGTCAGTGGATATAACGTTAGTACCGGTGTGAAACCGACTTCAAAACGGAGTTTAGCATGATGGGTTGTTTTTAGCATTAATGTTGCTAAGCTAGCGAGTGTGTTGAAGTCTGTTTATCGTGTGTGTTAGAGTCAGTCAGCACTAAAACTGTTTCGTGAGTCCGTTTTAACCAGCAGCAGTTGCTGAAGGATCGTGCAACGTGTTTTTCTGCCACGGAGGAAATAAATTCATGACGAGTGAAAACGAGTCTAAAGCGTCTTCAGACTGCAGAAACGGAAAATATCCAAGTGCCAGCTGAGTTAAAACTGTCACAGACAGCAAACATAAACTTCTAAACACTAACTGCCAGAGAGAATAATGTTTGACCACTTCCCAGAGCCTATGACTGAACTTAAAACGTTAAAATGTTAGCTGGTAGCTAATGTAAGCTAGCGGGCTTATTACTATTATTATTATACTTACACGTATTTGCGAGAAATCTTCCACTACTGTTGACATCCAGCGTGATGACAGAGACACTGGGTAATATTCAGTCTCTTTATTTGCTTCGCCACATGTAGTTTTAAATTAGGAAATCTGCAAAGGGCATAACAGCCAGTTCAAAACAAGGCGCAAAACTGGCCGTGTGTGTAGTTACATTTTTAAAGGGCATTACGGCCACACAGCGAAACATCCACGGCACTGACCGTTTGGCCATGGTAACATATAACTCCTGCCCTGTTATGTACTCGACAAATAAAAGCTACTTACTCGTATTTGATTATTCTCTCCTTTTAGTTTACAAAGCGTCGTCAAATGACGACAGCTATTGCTGTAAAGAGTGTGATTTGCGACACCACGATATAAACGATATAGCTAAAAATGAAATGATATACATTTTTATATCGTCAAACCATATATATCGTCATATCGCCCAGCCCTACTACTACTTCTTCACTGCTAAGAGGTACCCTGGTGTTCCTGTTATGTTTCGGATCCTCCTTCTCTCCCTGTTTGCTCTCTGCCACCGTGACAACTGCCTGCTGTCGACTGCTATCTACGTCAGCTTCCTGGTGTTGTTGCCATCTAGCATTAGTGGTGACGGGCTACATCTGCTAATGGTTAGCATTGGGTGGCTAGCAGCCAGCAGAGAGAGCCTCATCCTTCCCTCCGACGATATGTCCATCAGATATACCACCTCGGAACTCCGTCAACTAATTCCACAAATCAGTCCTGGTATCTCCCTTATTTCCACTCTCAAGGAGCATGGAGTCCTGCGTCGTCCCCGATACATCCACAGAGGCAGCGGACGTAAGTTTGTTTACAATCATGCTAACTCCATTCCCACTCTGTGGACCAATCGGTGCACGGCTACTGTACCACAATGTCATCACAACAACTCTCATGTTTGCACTGCCAATCTGCAGTCCCTGGTCTGTGTGGACAGTGTTGCTCCTCCCTCCACCTGCTCCTCAGCACCCTATTCTGCATCATTTATGTTGTTAAATATCCGCTCCCTTAACAACAAAACCCTTCTCATCCATGACATTATCACAGACAGAAGCATTGATTTTGCCTGTTTGACTGAGACTTGGCATAACCAGCAGGACTTCATGACTCTAAACCAAGCCACACCCCCTGGTTATGTGTACATCCAGAAATCTCGCTCCACAGGTCGTGGAGACAGGCTGGCAGTCATCCATCGTGCAGACATCCTGGTAAAGGAACTTCCAGCACCCAACACCACCTCATTTGAGTGCATGATTTTTACACTGCTTGGGTCAACTCCACTACAGGTTGTTCTCATCTACCGCCCTCCAAAACCCTCCACTACCTTCATGTCGGAGCTCTCTGAACTACTCACCTCCATCTGCTCCAAGTCTCCATCTACGCTCCTGCTTGGTGATTTTAACATCCACATGGACTCCAGCAGCTGCAAGTTCGCCGCCGAATTCCTGTCACTATTTGACTGCCTCAACATCACACAACACCTCTGTGGTCCCACCCACACCAGCGGTCACACTCTGGACCTAGTTTGCTCCGCTGGCTCACCACCCTCTCATCTGCAGTGCATTGATCTTACTGTCTCTGACCATCATGCCATTTTCTTCACCATTCCTGTCTCCCCAGCCAGACTCTGGCCTAAATGAACAATTACGTTCAGGAACACCAAGTCCATCTGCACACGGCCCTATCCAACCTGATAGCAGCCCACCTGACCCCAGACCGTTCTGACATCACAGTGGATGGTCTGGTGGCTCTCTACAATCCATTCCTCTCTCTCAGCCTGGACACTGTCGCCCCCCTCAAAACCAAATCTGTTTCATTCACTCGCCCCGCCCCCTGGTACACCTGTGAACTCCAGACCATGAAGGCTCGGCGTCGTCAACTTGAGAGGCTCTACAAACGGACCGGCCTCACAGTCTACCTGATGGCTTTTAAAGATCATGTTGCTGCCTACAATGTAGCACTCTCCCGGACAAAGACACACTATTTCTCCACCCTAATTGGCTCTCACGAAAACCACCCGAGAACTCTGTTTACCACCATCAACGAACTATTACGCCCCCCTGTGGATCCCCTACTTGCCGACGCTGGTGACCTCTGCCCCAGGTTCCTGGATTAGTTCCAGGAAAAAGTGGATTCTATCCACACACTGCTCCAAACATCTGTCCCTCCTCCCTCACACCCAATCCAGTCAGACACCGCCACCCCTCCCCCACCTAAATCCTCCTTCTCCTAGTTCTCCCCTGTGGCTGTCACCTTCGTCACCAAACTGATCATGAAAGCCAAAGCTTCCACCTGCTGCCTCGACCCCATGCCCACACCTCTTGTTAAAGCCTGTTTGCCCACATGCCGCCCCCTTATGGACCTCATGGTGGATATCGTCAATCTCTCCTTGGAATCTGGCTATGTACCCACCTGCTTCAAAACTGCCTCTGTCACGCCTGTCCTCAAAAAGCCTGGTCTCGACCCCGACGACTTCAGTAACTTCCGGCCGATCTCAAACCTCCCCTTCCTCAGTAAGCTCCTGGAAAAAGAGGCTGCCGACCAACTTCATCAACACATGTCAAAAAATTCGCTCTTTGAGATTCTACAATCTGCATATAAGAAACATCATAGCACTGAGACCGCCCTCATCAAGATCACAAATGATCTCCTCATTGCTGCTGACTCCAGCCACATCAGTCTGCTCATCCTCCTCGACCTCTCAGCTGCTTTTGACAGCATCTCCCACGCCATTCTCCTTAACCGTCTCTCCGACCTGGCCCTTACCGGTACTGTTCTCTCCTGGTTCCACTCATACCTCACAAACAGAACACACTGTCTCTCCATCTGCCCCAGTCAACCAGGGCATGCCTGTCCTCGGCCCGATCCTCTTCACTATCTACATGCTCCCCCTTGGTCGGATCATTCGCCATCATGGACTCAATTTTCATTGCTATGCCGATGACACTCAGCTCTATCTCAGCACCACACCATCCACACAACTCCCCCCCCAGTCTCTAATCAACTGTCTACTGGAAATAAAATCATGGATGACATCAAACCTACTCCAACTCAACAGCAAAAGATCGGAGCTCCTGGTTGTGGCACCAAAAGCACTCCTACACAAAACAGGGGACATCCTCCTGGAGGTTGACGGCTGCTCCATCTCCCCATCCCCCGAAGTCCGCAACCTCAGAGTCATCCTGGACTCTACACTCTCTTTTCAGTCTCACATCAAATCCGTCACTGAATCTGCCTTCTTCCACCTCCGTAACATCTCTCGCCTGGACTATTGTAATGGTGTCCTGTTCGGGGTTCCAAGCAAAACCCTGGACAGGCTCCAATATGTACAAAACTCCGCTGCCAGGGTTCTCACCCACACCAAACCCTGGCAGCACATCACCCCAACTCTCATTCACTTACACTGGCTGCCTGTAAAACACCTAATCTCCTACAAACTCCTCCTCCTCACCTACAAATCCCTCCACTCCCTGGCACCTCAGTACCTCTCCGACCTCCTCCACCGACCCACACCTTCCCGGACCTTGCGTTCATCTGATTCTGGCCTGCTGTCTGTTCCCCGCACTTTCCGACACACTTATGGGGACAGAGCTTTCAGCGTGGCAGCCCCCACCCTCTGGAACTCTCTCCCTTCAGAAATGCTCCCACCCTGGACTCCGTCAAATCCACCCTCAAAACATACCTGTTTACTCAGGCTTTTGGTCCACAGTTACCAAAATGAACTCTTTCTCTGTTGCTTGTTTTTTGTCTCTGTAAGCGTACTTGGGTGCTCTGAAAGGCGCTATACAAATCTAATTTATTATTATTATTATTATTATTATTATTATTGAGAGTGATATATTACAATCTGAAGCCAAAACCATGACCAGTCTCAGAGGAGATAGGGCTGGAAATTATTAGAAAAAACTGACATTTCTGGCATTTTAATTCGTGGTCACATGAGTACTTTTGTTTATGGTTACATAGATAAAGGGGGTGGCTCATTTCACCCATTGGCTCTATTTATTTTTCTCCCCTAATGTAATTTTCTTTTTTGTTACAACGGATTTTGTAAAATTGGTATCGAAAAAAGTATCATGCAGGAACCAGTATCAGTAGTCAAGGTATCAGTATTGACAAATTCTTCACAATACCCAGTCCTACATGTCAGCGTCAAAATCACATTTGTTCAGTTCTTCAGGTCAGCCGGAGTGTGAGTGGCTCCACTCACCTGTGTTGTCTTCCTCTGTCCTGCCTCTGTTTAATTGTGCTGTATTCTCTTTGGAGGACACACTCTCCTGAAAACACAAGGGGACACAAGTGATAATACAAAGCAAACCCAAGAAAAAGAAATGGCCTAAAAATGGCATTAAAATGAAAAGTGTTCCTAATATTTTGCCACCCTCATGTATGTTAATGGGGTGGACAACTTTTCAACTTAAACACATAATATATCATTTCAGCTGCTAGAGGTCTCTCAATCACAATGGTAACAAAAGAGAGTGTGATGACATTGCAAAGTAGCATGGGCTCATGGGAGTTATCTTCAACCAGCTAAACAACCAGCTTCTTTGGGTTAAGATTACTTTATTGTTCATCATTTAGGATATTTTTACCGGGAGCCGAAGAAATAGACTTGGTGATTAAAATCGGTAAAAACACTGAATAAAGCAGTTTATGTAAAAAAAAAAATCAGTGTTTCTCTGACACTGTTTGGCTGGCACCAAACATCCAGTAGTGGCTGTTAGCTGTGGTGCTGCTAACATTTACTCAGCTTGTTTCTCTGATAACTTAGGATCTAAACGTTCAGCAGGTTTCTGCCAGAGGCCAAATTATTCACAGAGGTCTCCTCCTCTCCAAAAACATACACAGGAATAAAAACTGGTAAAAATACTGAATAAAGCTGTTTCACCTTAAAAATCAATATTTCTCTGACAATGTTTGGCGAGCACCAGACATCCAGAAGGGGCTTCTAGCCGAGCTGCTGCTAACATTTGGACAGCTTGTTTCTCTGATAACTGGTTAAAAGTCACAGTTACAAAATGACCAAAATCTAAAACATTTATCATAAAAATTTGGTTGTTAAAATTTTCAATTTATAACAGTTTCTGTTGAATGACCATAAAGCTGACGTATTATCTTGTATGCATGAATTCTTTGGAGAACGCCATTGTGGCAAAGAGCCACAATGCTGATGTATTATCTTGTAGGTGTATCATCTTTGGACAAACGCAACTCTTTGGTAGAAGGATATGACACCATTGACAGGCGACCAAATGAAATGGACTGTTATCTTGATTAAAATTACAGATTTCTCTGGGTTTGAAAATTGTTGGAAACATTTGGAATTATGTAAGTGCACAACTCAACAAACTATATATATATATATATATATATATATATATATATATATATATATATATATATATATATATACATATATATATATATATATATACATATACACACACACACACATATATATATATATATATATATATATATATATATATATATATATAACAACCAAATTACTTGATAGGTATGGAAATATGTGAGCACAATGTCACATTCTCAACAGTGTGTTTGTCAGCTCATCCATAAAGCTGAATGGCAACCAATTAGATATGTTGTGTTCAGTCTGAAGATGTATTGACCTGGTGAATGTGTTTTGCTTGTGTAAGTGATTCATTTTACCTCTAGAGCATCAAAATCCATGCCAAACTGTTTTCCATAAAGCATGGCCTGGAAGTCCTCTAGACTGCAATCAATACTGTCCAGATAGTCCATCAGCTCCATCCTGTCACAGACACACACATACACACAAACAAAAGACCACGCTCCATTAGTATCTTGCAACTCTTATTTTTATTATCATATAGTATTTCAACATCAATTTATCAGCAGCACATTGCTCCAGAATGAGTAACAATGCAGGGTGGTATCAGGACTGTGGCTGTCGGTTAGAGGGCATTTTAAAACTGTGGAAACAACCATAAAATATAAATTAAGTAAAAAAGACATATTGTTCCCCTGTGTCCATGACCCAGTATTCCAATATTAATTCTGGTTTGGGGAGGATTATTATTATTATTATTATTATTATGGCTTTGTTTTATTACTAGTGTTTCCCTTATAATATTACAGGCCTGGCGGGCCAAAAAAAGATTTCTAAATGCCAAAAATTAGACCAAATATCCATTCATTCGGAACTCAATAGTGTTTGGGAGCCTCTGAGCAGCGCTGTTTCGAAACACAAGTCAACGCCTGTGTCATTGACTGGGAAATTGCAGGTTGCGTAGCTCCTTTCAAGGAACAGGGCAGAGCATAAGCGAGGGAGTGGTTAAGCAAGAGAGTGAGTGTCATAAAAGTGACGGTGAGAGCAGAGGAAAAGGTTAGCAGTAAGGCCATATTCAGACCAAATCAAGCGATGTGGTGTTCAGCTGCAGGGTCAAGCAGAGGTGTGTAGGGGTGTGGGCGTGTTTATTTGTCCTCTGGAAAGCAATTGCTGTGAAACAATCAGAATCTGATTCACAGGCATTCTCACAACAAGTGCTCCCTCTTTTCATTCACTCTCTAGCTCACTCGACCACTGCTTCTCTCTCTCTCTTCCTCTCTCTCTCAAATGAGTCGGGAAGCAAAGCCGAACCTGTCAGTCTGGCAATAAATCTACAGTGCAAACTACAGTGTGTCAGCTTGTCACGACGGGTTAACCTAACCTGAAGACGCTAAACAGAGAAATAGAGAACAGAGAAATGTGTAGCTGCATTTAATTTTCCAATAGATTCATTCAGCTACACTGTCATAAAGAACAATACAGGACATCATTCTTACTGTTCACTGTTAACACTACAGAACAGCTCATCTCTGTGCAACAGGTGAACACACTATTGCACTACCAACCCCTGCACTACATCTGTAAATATTGTTTTTCAGACTTGTATACAGTATATCTATTATTAATTGTAACTATTCAATACTTCAGTATCTTGCTATGCTATTCTTCCTTTTAATTTATTCTTTGTTTATTTTTTGCATAATTCAACTGAAAAACAACAAAAAAAGTAAAAACAATGATGAATAAATATATATTTAATTAAATAATATAAAAAATAAATAAAAATATCTTCAAAATAAGGTCAATTATGTTATAGTGCACTTTCACAACCTGCTGAAAACTACCAAACATATATTCAATATATAAATGAATAAAAATATTATTTAGCAATTATAGTTATAGATAGTTTGTTGTTGTTTTTTTTACAGAAAGCTGATTTCTTAATGGTCTTAATGGTAAACAAGAAACCTGCTTTAAGTAATCAAAAAACCTGATTTCCATAGGTAGATTTTACTCCCTGGAGAACACCAATTTCTCTGCCATGTATAAGCATAACTATATTTCTAATCAGCTTTTTACAAGTAAGCATTTGAACAATAATGACTGCAGATAGAGAAAGCACAGTGCCAAGCAGCTTGATAAAAGGAGAGATCATTATATGGAGTGAAGCGTCCTCGTATCTAAAATAATAGCATCCATGGTCCAACTGAAATGAAAACAAAGTAGCCTGTAGATGACTAAATGAGTCAGTTCACTGCTGAACATTTGACTTTTTGTTAAATTCAGACACATTTGTGCTGTCCGGCTGCCTCTACACACAATGTGCTGGATTTGCACAAGACAAAACCAGATCATTATTTCCAAACAAAATGTGTCACAATAATCGTCTTATCTTGATTATCTTGTTTTCATAATCGTTGGAAGCCAAAATGGTAAATGAAAATAAAATAAAATTAAAACTGCAAGCAGCGATGATCGGGCCCTCGCACCCTTATGCACGTTGGGGCATTGCGCAGTAAGGCTGCATTCACACCAAATCCGGCGGTGCGGCGAAACGCCGCAGGTCAGTGCGGATTTGTGGGAGTGTGGCTCCCGGTCAGAAGGTGGCGGTAATACGCATGAAAGTAGTTTGCCAACCACCATAAAAAAACGAAAGAGACAAAGAAAAAGATGAAGTGCTCATATAAAGTTGGGAAATTACTCACAGCGGCGTCATCTTCGTAATAAAGTAATATAAATCAACCATCTTCCGTCCAAAGCAGAACGCTGAAATGCTACAATGCTACATGCTAAATAAACAACGTCTTTCGTCTTCAGGTCTAATCATCGACCTACGTGATTGGCTACCGCAACGTGACGTCGGGTTGCGGTTTTCCGTACAGTCTATGGGTTTTCCAAAAGTTGACTCCGGCTCAACTTTTCCGGCCGCAGTCCGGTGCAGCGCCGCAGCGGCGAAAATGGCTGCAGGCGAGCCGCACTACCCCCATTCAAAATGAATGGGAAGACTAGCGTTTTCGCCGCACCGCCGGATTTGGTGTGAATGCAGCCTAAAACTGCTTCTGCCACACAAATTTAGAGGTCTTCAGACCCAGGCTGTTTTCAGACAGTGCAAGAAGGAGATAAACATCACTTCTTTTGTCCACTATTTTGCCTGCTGCTGGGTCTGCTGCATTGAAATGTCGCTATGGAGCCAGTTTGCATCACTGACTGAATATTGGCATGTAGACGAAGGTTTGGTTTTTAAACCTGTGAAATGTCAGACAGATCTGACCATGTACACTAAAATTATAGCAATTTCCTCTTTCATGGCAAAACATCAAAACTCAACGCCACGCCACTGCCACACACCTCAATGATAACTAAATCTTTTCATAACTTTTGATCATACACTAGTCTAGATGACACACACTGATTTTGTTGAAGTTGTTACGATGAATTCAACTGGAGGAGTTTGTTAAAATACAAGGTATGCGAAATGGCCAAAAAAAAAAAAACACGAAAATTGACCACGTTTTCCAAGATGACCGACTAATGATATAGCTCCAAGAAGCTTTTTTGTGCGTCTTGATATGATACATATGCCTTGTGAATTTCAGTTTTCTACGTTAATCTCGAAGACAGGGCTTCAATTTAGACATTTTCAAAGGGGCACTGTTGAGCCATAATGCAACGCCCATTCAAATGAACTACATAGGATTTTAGCTGGTGTCACTCCAGTCAAGTTTCGCAACTGTAGAGCCATCCCTTGTCCCTGGAAAACAGCATCGTATTTCATGGCGAAGGATGTGTCGCCATGGCAATAGCGTTTGGTTATGGGTCATGACCTGCTAGAAGTAGCATCGCCAAGGTGTTGCTTTTTAGCTGAGTGAATTTCAGGTGCATCAGCCAAATTCCCTAGGAGTAATATGAAAAAGTATGACGCTTGACACTTCCTGTTGCCAGTAGGTGGCGCTATGATGTATATCCAGTCTCTTGGGATAATGTATGCTGGAGTTATGACCGTTTCAATTTTCATGGTGAAGGATCAAAATTCACCGCCCAGCCACGCCCCCTTTAAATGTCGTATGACAACAGTTTTAATAACTTTTCATCTGTAGTTGATACTGACTGAATTTGAAGGTCCTGAGGTCAAATCACTAGGAGGAGTTCGTTAAAGTATGCAGGCTGGAAATGGCAAAATCACCATAAAAATCTCAACTCTGACACAAAATGGCCGACATCCTGGCCTGAGTATGTGTCCAAAAGACAATTTGGTGTGTCTCCTCATGTTACATAAGCATACCAAATTTTATTGTTCTACGACAATCTGGGTCGAGGGGCTCAATTTTCCTAATTTTCTAGGGGGAGTTGTGGAGCCATTTTGCTGGTGTCACTCCATGTATGTCAAGTTTCGTGATTGTAGAGCCATCCCTTGGCCCTGAAAAACAGCAGCGTATTTCATGGTGAAGGATGTGTTGCCATGGTAACAGCGTTTGGTTATGGATCATGACCTGCCAAATGTAGCATCACCAGGGTCTTACATCTTAGCTGAGTCAATTTGAGGTGCATTGTTCAAATTAGACAAAGTATGACACATGATACTTACTGTTGCCAGTAGGTGGCACTATGACTCAGATCCAGTTTTGACACATGGATGTATTCAGGGTGGGACTCTTTTCAACCACAAAAGGTTTGAGACTCTTTGGATAATGTATGCCATAATTATGGCTGTTTCAATTTTCATGGTGAAGGATCGAAATTTGCTGCCCAGCTACGCCCCCTGGGAATGTCGCATGCTCACCATTTTAATAACTTTGCATCTCCAAAGTCTTTAGATGATACTGACTGAATTTGAAGTTCCTGAGGTCAAATCTCTAGAAGGAGTCCGTTAAAGGCTATGCAGGCTACAAATGGCAAAAATAGCAACTTTGATACAATATGGCTGACATCCTGTTGGACTTAGGGTGTGTCCATGACACTTTTGGGTGTGTTTGGTCATGATACATATGCATACCGAATTTTGTTCTTCTACAACAATCTGTATCGATTCCTGCTTGTCCAGGGGGCGCTGTCGAGCCATTTTGCCCTGCCTTTTTGCAAGACCCATAAAATATCAAATTTTTCACCAGCCCTGACGAATGTGCAAAATTTCGTAAGTTTTTGGGTATGTTTAGGCCCTCAAAAACGTGTTTCTTTTGGAGGATCCAATAGGGGAGGATCCAATAAGGGACCCTAATAATTCCTTTGGGTACAAGAGGGCTTTGTGCTGGTTAGCGCTCGGGCCCTAATAATAATCACAACAATTAAAAGAGGGCTTTGCACCGTTCAGTGCTTGGGCCCCAATAATAATTCCTTCAAATCCAATAGGTCTTCGCACTGGTCGGTGCTCAGGCCCTAATTATTCCTTAAGATGCAATAGAGTTTTGCACCAGTCGGTGTTCAGGCCCTAATAATAATTGCAACAAATACAAGAGGGCTTTGCACCATTCGGTGCTCGGGCCCTAATTAATCACCCAGTCCCATTTAGTAAACCAAGATTTCAAACACTAACTAATCAACATCATTATGCGTCATCACTGTCAAGATTTGCACAACAGTACATATCACATTTAGTGTGGAGCATCTACATACTCAGAATTCATACAGCCACATAAAATTGCAGAGGGTAATAAATATGGTTTGGTCAAATAACCAAGATAGGATTCTTTTTAGTTTTTAGGCAGAACGAAGAATAGTATTTTGCATGTGTATACAGTATATTAAGTCAGTGGTCCATGTCAAAATAATTCATTTCATCTTAACAATAGAGGAGCATTTTGTGGTATCCCCTCCCTCTTGATACAGTAGTAAGACACATTATGTGAACTGTTAATTTTCAAGAAGACTGGTGGGACCATTTCCTGTAGTTCACCACCAGCCCATTCCTTATAGACCCAAACATAATCTGCATTTTCCTTGATATGCAAGAAAAAAGTATATCTACCATGATATACTTACTTTCCCAGCAGGTTGATGTTCTGTGATATTGCTCCATTCTCATTCAGTATGGAGTCCATCATTTTGACCGGGTCTTCCAGACTGAGGCCTGACGGTTTATTGAGCTGCAGGGCACTGCTGTTTGGTTCACTGCTGTCTGAAGTGCTGCTCCTCTGCTCCTCTACTGCCGCCAACACAGCAGCATCTGTCAGTTTGGTGTCGTCTGTGCAGGTGGTGCTCGCCTCCGTCTCACCTGGCAACCCTGTGTAGCTGTCTAGCTCTACCTCCACGATTTCTACATCACTGAGGGAGGTTTCAAAGAGCATGTTATTAAGAAAGATGTACTGTTGACTGATATACAAACTTATTGAAAGTTTATAGTAAAGAGAATTCCCTCAACACTAAATCAATGCATCAAGCAAATCTTTTATTCCCTACAGGTGTTCTTTTTCCACAGAACTCATACTTGGAGGATGGTTTTGGGGCTTCTCTGTGCACCAGCATAAGAAAAACTGGAAGTCTTTTTCCTAACTTATTAAAAAGTAAACACACATTTATGTTTTATAGTATGATGTTTGGCTCTGCATTTAGGATGCAGGGGTGGGACCTGCAGAGGAGCCACAGCAGCCTGTGGCAAGAAAGTTGAACAACTTTTGGAAAAACGTAACCCAATGTCACACCAGCGGTCAGACTAATCAGAGTTGTACAACTTTCCCATAGGGAAGGACAAAGACGTTACTAGGAAGAGGTGAGGAAATTTCTCTTCAGTTGATGATATTAAATGTAAAGTTAGGCTTTGCTGACAACTTTCCGATTCATTTTAAAAAAGATGAGAGAAAGAGAGAGCTAAGAGCACCAATGAGTGAGAGAGCGAGCAGCTGTGGTCAAGTGAGCTAGAGAGTGATTGAAGAGAGGGAGCGGAGATAGTGAGAAAGCTGGTGAATCAGATCAATAAAATGTTTGACAGCAATTGCGTATTCCGTCATTTCCGGTTGCCGACTGTGTCTACAGTGTCTACTGATAGCGTTGTTGCTGCTCTCAATTCGATCGTGTTACTATAGTATTGTGGATTAACACCTACTATATTTGTGAATTTTTCACTAGTTCCACATAAGCACTCTCATTGTGTTTTTTTCTCTTAGCGACGTTTTCTTGCTAATTGCACAGAGGTTAGTTATTTGAGCTCAACAGCTAGCATCAGCACTAACAGCTAACCCATGAACTAAATAGTTCTCGCTCTCCTGCTCTCTCTTGCTCAGTGTGTCTCATGTTCAGTTACTCCTCTGCCTCCTTTAATGATAACGGGAAATGTAATAAATGTAGTTTACTTGTAGTACTGGAGGCGAGGCTTAGTGAATTGGAGGCGCAGCTCCGCACCCGTGGAAACAAACAAACGATCAGTAGGTAATGTAGTTAGTCAGCCCCCTGTAGTCGGTGCGGACCAACCTAGCATAGCCCCTACTCCCCCGGTAGTTCCCGAGCAGCCGGGAAAACAGGGTTCTGGCTGGGCGACTGTCCGAAGGAAGCATAGCCCTAAACAGAAGTCCGCAGTTCACCACCAACAGATTCAAACAGATTTTCCCCGCTCAGTGACACACCCGCTGAGAAACAGACTCTATTTATTGGCAGCTCCATAGTCAGAAATGTGAAGTTAGCGACACCGGGAACCACAGTCAAGTGTATTCCTCGGGCCAGACCGGGCGACATAGAATCAAATTGAATGAATTGAATGAGCTAATCTCAGATCAGCATATTGACCTATTTTGTCTTACTGAAACCTGGCTATGTCATGAGGAATATGTTAGCCTTAATGAATCCACTCCTCCCAGTCATATTAATACCCACATTCCTCGAGATACTGGCCGAAGAGGTGGAGTTGCAACCATTTTCAACTCCAGCCTTGTTGTCAGCCCAAGAGGTTAGCTCTGTGGTATAACTCTGAAACCTGCAAATTAAAGCAACTATCTCGTAAATCTGAACGGATTTGGCGTTCCACTAAACTAGAAGAATCTCGCATAGTCTGGCTTGAAAACCTTAAAACTTATAAGAAGGCCCTCTGTAATGCCAGAGCTGCCTATTACTCCGCATTAATTGAGGAAAATAAAAACAGCCCTAGGTTTCTTTTCAGCAGCTTGGCCAGGCTGACAAAGAGTAATAACACTATTGATCCGAGTATTCCAATGGCTCTCAGTAGTAACGACTTCATGAGCTTTTTTGATGATAAAATTCTAACAATTAGAGATAAAATTCAACAGTCTCTACTCTCAAAAGGCACAGATTTATCAAGTTCCCTAGAAATAGCCACAAAACCTGATTTAAGTTTGGACTGTTTCTCTCAGATTGACCTTCCTGAATTAACTTTTATAATTTTGTCATCAAAACCTTCGAATTGTCTCTTAGATCCCATCCCAACTAAACTGTTTAAGGATGTCGTACCCTTAATTAGCACCTCCCTACTAAATATAATCAATATGTCTTTGGTAACTGGCTATGTACCGCAGTCCTTTAAAGTAGCTGTAATTAAACCTCTCCTTAAGAAGCCTACTCTCGATTCAGATGTCTTAGCCAATTAAAGACCCATATCTAACATTCCTTTTCTGTCTAAGATTCTCGAGAAAGCAGTAGCTAATCAGTTATGTGACTATCTAGATAACAATAACTTATTTGAGACTTTTCATTCTAGATTTAGAGCGCATCATAGCACAGAGACAGCACTGGTTAAAGTCTCAAACGAACTCCTGACTGCATCAGACAAAGGACTTGTCTCTGACACGGAGTTCCTCAAGGTTCCGTTCTGGGACCTATACTATTCACTTTATATATGCTTCCTTTAGGATGGTCACTTCCTGCTCTCATACAGTGGAGACGCTTTTCTGCTTGCTCTCGCTTCTGCTTATATTTTTCTGCTTATATTCTTATTTTCTTATTTTCCTCTGCGATAAAATATGAGCAGCAGCTCCTAGATACTTGTAAATCACTGGGACTAAAACTTTTTTTTTTAGATATAACAGGCTATTAGCCATATTTCAACATTTTTATAATCTCCTCACTACAACGCGAGTGAGGCCTACTAGCAGGACAAGCCTGTAGCTACTGCAGTAGCACTTAGCCAAAAGCTAATCGACAGCAAAATGCCTCCTTTCTCCACGGACGACTACCACAAACTTCTGCAGAAGACTGCAGTGCTGGAAAACAAAATTCACCGGATTGAAGTGAATGTGGAAGTGAATGGACTATGTGGGAATGACACCACCTTACCGTGGAGTCAAAGTAGCAGACAAGAGCATGCTAACACGCGGCTAATTAGCACCACCAAGACTACAAAGAAACAGGAGGGCAGTGAACTGGACAATAAATCTAGAAGTGGTAGTCCTCCCTGGAACTCTCAAGGAGCAAAGCCAAAGAGTAAATCATTTCCTGGGAAAACGGGAGGACGAGTAACAGGCAGAGCCCAGCGCCCTGAGATTTGTGATGTGACTGGCTGGCCTGCACTATCCAGGCAGACTGCTTCCTCAACCCCTGTTCTTAGTAGGACACAGCGGTGGACAGCTGTGAAAGGGAGAAATAACAACAAATCTCCCCAACAACCAAGTGTACAGCTAGAGAACAGATTTGCTCCACTCCTGCAGGACCCTGGATCTCCATCTGATGACCTGGATAACCACTCTTCTTCACACAGCAGGGTAAGGACTGAGAGTAAATCAGAAAGTAAAAGGCTACAGGGAAAGCTAACGACTGGGCCTGAAACACTGATTTTGGGTGACTGTGCTATAAAAGACTTGAGAAGCATGTGCAGTAAAAACACCAAAGTACTCTGCTTTCCTAATGATTGTGTCTCTGACATGACAGAGAGAGTCCTGCATATTGTGGCTGCACATCCGAATGTGAAACACATCATACTGCACATAGGGGCAAATGATGTTATGAAACAACAGTCTGAAGTGCTGAAACGAGACTTTGGTGATCTGTTCAACACAGTCAGCTCTCTGAATGCTGAGGTGTTTATCAGTGGCCCTCTACCGCCAGTCCGAAAAGGAGTTGAGAGATTCAGCAGATTGTTGGCACTGAACACGTGGCTTTCAACTGCTTGTACTGTCCATTCACTGCACTTCATTGACAATTTCAATTTTTTCTGGGACCGTAGACATCTTTTTAAGGCAGATGGACTTTTCCTTAACAAGCCTGGTGTAAAATTGTTTATCTCTAACTTTTTTTACCTCCTACGTCACCAATCTGCTGCCTCTGCCAAGGTCGAGCGACAAGAAGATATGACAAAACATGTCAGAGACCTTGAAAGAGAGCTGCCTCCGCCTGAAGTGTGTTTCCAACAAAGTCGAGAGGAGGAGTCTTCGCCCCCGTCACCAACTCCCACGTTCGAGGATTCACCACCTTCACCCCCCCGAATCCCATCCAGATCACCCTCTTCTCCAATCACCTTTTCTCCCTCCTCCCCCCTCTTGGAGTTCACTGACCAGATGAAAGAGCTGGTCACTGCAGGGACCAAACTCACACCTCGCCCTACTCCCATTTTCTCTCCCCTAAACCCCCCTCAGCGTCCACCTCCACCCATGACTTTAAGCCCAGTCCCAACGGCTCCATCACAGTTACGGCGCCCGCCCCCTCCCCCCCCCTCCGCGACGGCCACAGAATCAACGTCTCCCTCCTCCCTCACCCTCCCTCCTTCCTCCCCCTCCTCCACAACAAAAAAGCACTAACTGATATGTGCTGGGTCCAGGCTGCAAGGCCAATGATACTCATGTTTCTTCCCAGCAAAAGCCGGGGCCCAGTGTGCCAGTAGCTTGCCCAATTCCTGTCTTGATAGGTAACAGGAAAAGAATGGTGAATCTGTTCAGAGAGAGGAAGCACTCAACTGGTTTTGTGAATTTATCAAATTTAACATCCATTCCTCGTCAGCTACAGCTTGTCTCAAAAAACTGGGTAGATAATATTTTTAATACATTAAATTCAGCTTTATTAAATATCAGGTCTTTATCAGGAAAGACCTTTTTAATCAATGATTTTATCATCGAGCACAATCTTGATTTTATGTTTTTAACTGAAACTTGGTTAGACCAAGATAACAGTGCAGCTGTTCTTATCGAGTCAGCCCCTCCCAACTTCAGTTTTATGAGTAAAGCTAGAGTGCATAAGAAAGGAGGTGGAGTTGCCATTTTGTTTAATGATTCCCTCCAATGCAAACAGATGTGTTATGGAAACTTTGATTCTTTTGAATATTTGGCTCTTCAATTGAACTCCTCCACTTGTGCTGTATTTCTAAATATCTACAGGCCACCTAAATACTGTGCAACCTTTTTTGATGATTTTGGTGAACTGCTGTCTATTGTCTGTATTGACTTTGACTGTGTAGTCATTGTTGGTGATTTTAATATCCATGTTGATAATCCCCAGGACAGAGGGACTAAAGAATTGTATTATGTTCTTGATAACTACGGTCTGACTCAGCATGTAATGGAGCCCACACACCAAGGGGCACACTCTGGACTTAATCATCGCTAAGGGCCTGAACATCTCTGAGGTTGTGGTGACTGATGTTGCTCTCTCTGATCATTCCTGTGTTTTCTTTGAGAGTGCTATCTCCATGCACACAAATGTTCAAAGAGAGGTAATCACAAAACGGTATATCACTGAAAACACCAGTGAAAAATTTATTCAGGCCTTCTCTGTCATACCCACCCTCTCCGGGGTCTCGGTCAATGACCTTGTAGATAATTTCAGTTCTAAAATTACAAATGTTATTGATGCCATTGCACCTACCAAGGTGAAGGTTGTCTCTGGTAACAAAAAATCTCCATGGAGAAATGCCATGCTGGTCAGAATGGAAAAAAGAGAGTGTCGAAAAAGCTGAACGCAAGTGGCGCAAAACAAAAAGAGAGACTACACATTTATAATTTGGAACTGAGAAATGCAAGGCAGTCCTTCTTCTCCGAAATCATTGCCAAAAATAATAATAATGCACGTGCCTTATTTGCTACTGTCGACAGGCTAACAAATCCTCCTGTGTCAGTAGCCCCTGAATTTCAATCCACCAAGGCTTGCAATGAATTTGCTTCATTCTTCACTGACAAAATTCAGAAAATCAGACAAACAGTCAGTTCCACCATATCAGGTGCAGGATATGTCCCTGAACCCATTTAAAATCAATTTCAGTAGTATGACACAATTCCATCCAATCAACCATAAAAACCTGGAGGACATTATACAACATCTGAAATCCTCCTCTTGCTGTCTTGATATTCTGCCTACAGGATTTTTCAAAACGGTCTCAAATTGTATGGCCCCAGATCTCCTACAGATTGTTAACATATCTCTTCTGTCAGGTGTCTTCCCGCAAGCCCTGAAAACCGCTGTCATCAAGCCACTCTTAAAAAAGAACAATCTAGACACATCACTAATGAGCAACTATAGGCCCATATCAAACCTCCCATTCTTAAGTAAAATCATTGAAAAAGCTGTTTTTCAACAACTGAATAACTTTGTGGCACTAAACAACTGTTTTGATGTCTTCCAATCAGGATTTCGACCACACCACAGCACTGAGACTGCTCTTGTTAAAGTCTTCAATGACATACATTTAAACACTGACAGTGGCAGAATTACAGTATTAGTATTACTAGATCTCAGTGCTGCATTTGACACAGTCGACCACAACATATTACTAGACAGACTAGAAAACTGGTTGGGACTTTCTGGCTCAGTGCTAAACTGGTTTAAATCCTACTTAAAGGACAGAGACTACTTTGTGTCTGTAGGTAATTACACATCTGAGCGAACAGAAATGACATGCGGAGTTCCCCAAGGCTCCATTTTGGGGCCTCTTCTGTTCAACATCTACATGCTCCCACTTGCTCAGATTACGAAAAACAACAAAATATGCTACCACAGTTATGCGGATGACACACAGATTTACATAACTGTATCACCAGGAGACTATGGTCCAATACAAACACTGAGTAAGTGCATTGAAGAAATCAATGATTGGATGTGCCAGAATTTCCTTCAGTTAAACAAAGACAAAACTGAAGTAATTGTTTTTGGAGCCAAGGAAGAGCGTTTAAAAGTCAGCACTCAGCTTCAGTCAGTAATGTTAAAAACTACAAACCAAGCCAGAAATCTTGGTGTAGTCATGGACTCAGACCTGAATCTCAACAGCCACATTAAGACAATTACTAAGTCAGCCTACTATCACCTGAAGAACATATCAAGAATTAAAGGACTTATGTCCCAGCAGGATTTGGAAAAACTTGTCCATGCATTTATTTTCAGTAGACTTGACTACTGTAATGCTGTCTTTACAGGTCTCCCTAAAAAATCAATCAGACAGCTGCAGCTGATTCAGAACGCTGCTGCTCGAGTCCTCACTAAGACCAAGAAAGTGGATCATATCACTCCAGTTCTCAGATCTTTGCACTGGCTTCCTGTCTGTCAAAGAATTGACTTTAAGATACTGCTGCTGGTTTACAAAGCACTGAGTGGTTTAGGGCCAAAATACATTTCTGATCTGCTGTCACTTTATGAACCATCTAGACCTCTCAGGTCATCTGGATCAGGTCTGCTTTCTGTCCCCAGAGTTAGAACCAAACATGGAGAAGCAGCTTTCAGTTTCTACGCACCACATATCTGGAACAAACTCCCAGAGAACTGCTGCGACTCTCAGTTCTTTTAAATCGCAGCTCAAGACTTTTCTGTTTGCCGCTGCCTTCCATTAAACAACATTATGGGTTATTTTACACTGCACTGTTACTTTATTCTTATTCTTATCTTTTATTCTTATTTTATTCTTATTTCCTTTTCTTTTTAATTGTTTTTATGTCTTTTTACATGTCTTACTTTTAAATTCTGTTTAGTGCTTTTTATGATCAATGTAAAGCACTTTGAATTGCCTTGTTGTTGAAATGTGCTATACAAATAAACTTGCCTTGCCTTGCCTTGCCTTAGGGAATATTATTCGAAAACACTCCATCAATTTCCATTGTTATGCAGATGATACCCAAATATATTTATCAATGAAGCCAGATGAATCCAATCAGTTATCTAGACTCCAAGTGTGATTTAAAGATATAAAGACCTGGATGACCTGCAATTTTCTGCTGCTAAACTTATAGGGTTAGGGATAAAACTGAAGTTATTGTGCATGGCCCTAAACACCTTAGAAAAACATTATCTAATGATTTATCTAATCAAGAAGGCTTTACCCTGGCCTCCAGCACCACCGTAAGGAATCTGGGAATTATCTTCGATCAGGATATGTCCTTTAACTCCCACATAAAACAAATTTCAAGGACTGCCTAGACTGCTGGGGGACTTCCACTGATGCACTGAGCTCCTCTCTCCTCTTCTCCATCTCTATGTATTTTATTATCACTAATGCATGTTACTAAATTTACTTCTTCCCCGAGTTCTTTGTGCTTTCTGATCCACAGGAAGCTCCATAAACCATAGACCATGCTGGTGTGTTGGCATCCTTCTTCTGCCCTCTGCCAGCTGTTCCTGCTATTGCTGCTGCTTGCTGACTATCGTTGTTGTTGTTGCTGTTTTCTTTCATTGTGTACAACCCCCCCCCCCCTTCTCTCTCTCTCTCTCAACTCAAGGCAGATGGCCACCCACCCAGAGCCGGGGTCTGCCTTAGGTTTCTTCCTGTTAAAAGGGGAGTTTTTCCTTCCCACTGTCGCCAAGTGCTTGCTCATGGGGGGGAACTGTTGGGTTTCTCTTTCTGTAAATTAAAGAGTGTGGTCTAAACCTGCTCCATGTAAAAGTGCCTTGAGATGACTTTGTGTTGTGATTTGGCGCTATATAAATAAAATTCAATTGAATTGAATTGTGTTCTACAGCACAAATAAATACTCCCTACTTCCACATAATCCAATGGCAATACTCTGCAACACCAGCTTTACCAAGCTTCTTGGCACCTTTCTTTGTCTGCAGTCATTATTTTTCAATTAGAAACCTGGTTACACTTATACATGGCTGAGAATAATAATCAGGGAATAAAATCTACCTGTGAAAACCAGGTTCTCTAATCCCATATTCAATTACTGAAAGTGGGTTTCTCATTTCTCATTTCCATGACAGTTAACCAATCAGCTTCCAGAAAAAAACAACTGTAACATGGTTACTCAAGTGCATGCATGTAAACACACTAGTAATACAAGTCAATGATTTCTGTCTAACTTCGTGCCTCTCAAAGTACCATGATGAATGATCATTTAAGTACTGATCACTCTCCACACAACATGCATCTCACCAATCACCTACAATGATATGATCTCAATAATTTTGGTGTAATTTATTTTTATTTTTTTATATTTTTGAATGTACAGAGAATCTGGCTGTCTGCCAGTGTTCAGGGTTACTGTTGTAGTGGGGTAAAGCTGGTTTTAAAATATTGTGTCTCTGTGGTGACTTACAACACCTTCCACAGCAGGAGGAGGAGCCTGCAGTGTATTGGGTTTGTGAATCGGATCAATTTCCTGGTGCTTTTTTCAGTTTGTTTTAAGTACACAGTTCAATGGGTGGAAGGGAGATGCCAATCATTTTCAGCAACTTGTTGACAGTGTGTTTTTTGTGGGTTGGACTATCTGAGCTGTACTACACTGTTATGGATGACGCGAGAGTACAGTGCACAGTGCAGTCACTGCAGTGAAGACCTGGAGCAGGAGGTTGTTGTCTCACTAATATAGACACCATGGTGCGCATTATTTCAGAGCAGACACTTTCCATTTCTCCTGCAGCTATTCAAAGTTTACCCTAATTTATAACATATGCTAGCAGTTTAAATGTAGTAGGATAGTGTCAATAGTGTCAGGTCATTAGTCTTACCTCTGCTCATAGGCTCTGGGTGACCCCTCTGTGACCTCAGCCGTCAGCTCAGCTTCATTCTCCGTCAGGTCACAGATGATAACGTCATCCGATATGTCGGAACCCTTCACACCATTCAGACTGTTGACAGATGACTTAATAGGACACACACACAGATAAGAGTACAGGTTGCAGAGAAGTTCATTTTCACTACTTCTCCCATATAACACACCATACAGTATATTCAATGATATTTATTTAACATATAAAATATGAGAAGTATCTGATGTAGGGGTGTAACAGCACACAAAAGTGTATCTATCTCAGTTTTGGGGTTCATAATTCGGTGCAATTTCAGTACAGCAGGAAAAAAGATCGATAGAAAATAATATTTTGGTCCTTAATTTTGATGAATGTAAACATCCAACAATGGCTCACTGGTCATAACTATTACTGAAACAGTGTAGCTGTGCTGCAGTGGAAAGGAAAACAACTTTTTTCTGCAGGAAGTCAGGACACCTGCTGACGGCTGTTTTATGCTGAATTTTGGTCTAACTAACTGTATATCAAGTAGTTCAAAGTAGCTCCAGTGCTACAACACTGCTCGATTTTAACTATTTTAACAATAGTGTTGCACTCAGTCAGCATTATGGCTCTCTTAAGTCAATCTAACGGCACTACAAGGTAACCAGTGTAGCCAGGCTTCCTTGGCTAAGCCCACCAACATATAGCCATGAGCATGCTACATCTAAGTGGTACATTGCCAAAACATTCCAGGTAGAATTTGCACTCTTGAATATTGTTCCGCACGTTGGACTAAGTGGTTATTAAACTATTTCGACTGCAATGGTTCGGGTCACGGAGCATATTCTTTGTATGACTGGATGCACCGTACCATAATGAACGTACCAAGACGGTTTAAGGATGAATACACGTACCATTACACCCCTAACCTGATGACAACAAGAATAGAGTAATTCACTAGTGTACACTATAGGTAATACTTCCCATGTTTATGTTACTAGGTAGTGCTTGTTACTGACCTGTTCCATGCACACTTTGTCATCATAGATCTGATGAATGTATTTGGGCTTCTTTCCATTGGTGTTCATAAGAATTGGCCTGTTGATCATAGTTTACAGTACATTAGTGTAAATACACTACACAATATTTACAGACTTAAAAATGAAGATGTGCTTGATCCCTTTCATATTACTGTAAATCCAAATTAATAGTGGTCAAACAAAAGAAGTACTTTTCGGGCATCATTTTAAGCTCTGATGAGGTGATGGGAATTTGTCATTTATTTTTGTATTTATAATGACTACATGTTTAATCAAGTAACCAAAAGCATACAAACAACTACATGAAAATAAGCTTTATTATTTACATGCGACCTATTATGAAATAAAGATAGATTCTTAAACACCTACATTAGTTCTAGTACTGACACTAGTTGGAAAGAGGTAATAATATCTCATAACTTCAATATGCAGGGCTGAATTAAAAACAGACTGCGTTTAATTTGGCATGTGATTGGCAAATGAAAAAAAACAAAACAGAAAATATACAGAGCGCAGAACATGACATAGCACGGCAGCCACACACTCAGGGTTTAGGATTATCCTAACCCCACATACTTAGCTGTATAAACTATTTAAGTCCACTGGACCCACTGGACAGTTTTCTGATATTTTACAGACCAAATGATTTTCAGATTAATCAATGATGTTAATCTTTTGTCTCAACTTTAATCTCTAATCTTCTTCTTTTACACTTCAATGCATGTGTATTGAATGTTTAGCAGCTCCCCTGATCCAGTCTGGCAGCTCTGGAGGATCCTGTCTGCTGCGTAGAGAGGAGGCTTGTCCATAGAGGCAGGGGAGGTATATAATAAAGGAAAAACTGCAGTACAAAGTTATATTTACCTACAGCACTGTATTACTAATCAGACAGCCTCATTGCATGTGTCCGTTTGAGCTGCAGTCAGCTGTTGACTCCTCCCACTTCTGACTGCTAGAAGAGCATGAGGGAAGGGAGAGGAGTTCTTCTCCCGTGTACGTAACTATATATAGGCCATGACGAGTCCACTGGTACAGGTTTGAAAGTCGTGTGACTTATAGTGTAGACGGTAGCCCTTAATTCACAGGGAGTTGGCATGCTCAGGGAAAGCCTCTCCCATTGAAACGCATTATAAGTGGAAATGTCGCTCACCAACTTTGAGGTAAGATATTAAGAAAACCGTACGAGTTATTACAAAGTTTTTACCAACGTTTGTTCAGCACAGTCTCGTGAGTGATATATTAAAATTTGAAGCCAATGACACGAACGCCCTAGGAGGAGATGTTTAGAGCCGGAAATTATGGAAAAATTTGACTTTTGTGTGCATTTTGCGGATTTCCTGCTGGATTTAGCTCTGGGGTGTCAGTGTATGATTTGTAGGTCTTGAGGAGATGAACAATTTAGTGTTGGTTCCGGCCAAAATAGCACCTAGATGGTGCTAGTGAGTTATTTTGGGTTTGGGGGGGGTAATTTTTACAGATTATCAAATTTTTCGCTGGACCGGATGTGTCTGACAAATTTGGTGAGTTTTTGAGCATGTTTAGGGGGTCAAATTAGGTTAGGAGTTAAAGTCGCAGAATAATAAGAAAAAAAGAAAGAAAGTAACTGCACAGGAACAATTTTCTTCTCGTCATCACGTGCATTTTTAAAAAAGTAAAGACTTGTAAGGCACATGACCTGATAAATGTTTGATGTAAATGTGTACAATCAAGTGTGCAGAGGCAACAATGAGAAACTGCAGGCAGACACAGAGAAGTACTCATGTATTTGAATGGAGAGTCTGAGTGAAGGCACAATTGTTATATAGAGACAAGAGTAACAGAAAGTGCAGACAGGAATAGTCACATATTTCATAAATAATAGAGGAAAAACCGCAGTGCAACGCTTCAAAATGTAGTTATGTTTCTTTATCTACAGCACTGTATTACTAACCAGGCACTGTCATTGCATGTGTGTGTGTGTGTGTGGGCTGCAGTCACCTCCAGACTCCTCCCCCTCCTGCCTGTGTGAAGAGCCAGAGACAGGAGAGAAGAGAAGACTTGTACTTTTGCTTACAGAAGTAGATAGCGGCCTTGAATATTGGCCATTTGGGCTGTAAGTTTTGTAGACATTTTCGTCACGATTCCAGTGGTGCAGATTTCAAAGTGGTTCTAAGGCTTCTAATTAATCCATGTGTGCATGCTGAGGGACAGACTCTCCCATTGAAACCCATTATAATCTGGAAATCTCTCACCACCGTTGGAGGCCAATATTATGAAACCGGACCAGTTATTACAAAGTTTTTAACAACTTTGGTTCAGGACAGTCTGGTGATTACAATCTGAAGCCAAAACCATGAGCGGTCTCGGAGGATAATTCTAGAAGTTATGGGAAATTTTCGAAAAATTTGACATTTTTGGCATTTTGTGGAATTCCTGTTGGATTTAGGTCTGGGGTGTCGTGTATAATTTTTAGGTCTTGAGGAGACGAACAATTTGGTGTTGGTTGCGTCTCTCTATGACATTCCTACGGGCAGAGATGAAACTAGGTGGCGCTACAGAGTAATTTTAGGGGTGGGGGGGGTCATTTTTACATAATATCAAATTTTTTGCCGGACCGGACATACCTGCCAAATTTGGTGAGTTTTTGAGCATGTTTAGGGGATCAAATTCTGGGAGAAAGTCACGTAAGAAGAAAGAAACAAACGTACCAGTTACAATAGGGTAAATAAATAAATAATAATAATAATTAGCGGTGGATGGGCCTTCGCTCCATGCGCACGCTGAGACATGGCACGTCACAGCGTCCGTCACGTCACGGCATCTGTCACATTCGCGTAAATGTCTCCGGATCCGGGCTGAGGGGTGTGACTGGGCAGCCATGTAAAGTGTAGTGCAGATAGGAGCATGTACAGTGAAGTTATAGCAACTGAGAATGACAATTTTTTGTTGAATGAGATGTGTGTGTGCCTCACAGCAGTGTTATCAAAATTATGCAAGTATTGTGCCCCTTTACTGTAATCTGAATCAATATGTAGAAATCTTGTGATGACTTAAAGTGTAAAAGATTATGTGTAAAAGAAATGAATATCCTAATTTTCATCCAGTCCATTTTTATAAAAGTAAAGACTTTTAAGCCACATGACCTGATAAGTTTGATTTAAATGTTTACTATCAAGTGTGCAGAGACAATGAGAAACTGCAGGCAGACACAGAGAAATACTCATGTATTTGAATGGAGAATGTGAGTGAAGGCACAATTTGTTGTGTAGAGTCAAAAGTAACAGCAAGTGGACACAGAGGAGTAGTCATATATTTCAATGGAGAGTGATCAAAGGGCTAAGTGCTGGTGATATAATAAAGGAAAAACTGCAGTACAGAGCTTCAAAATGTAGTTATGTTTATTTATCTACAGCAGTGTATTACTAATCAGGCATTTCAGTGCATGTGTCAGTGAGCTGAAGGAGTTCTCACACGTCCCCCTTCTGCAGGAAGAAGGGCAGGAGAGAGCAGAGAAGAGTGCTTTTCTTTTGTAAAGAATTACATGACATACCATGACCTTTGGCCAAATTGGACTGAAAATATCAGTATTTTGTAGGAAATTTAGTCACGAATCCACCAATACAGGTTTGAAAGTCGTGTGACTTATAGTTTAGACAGCAGATTTTAATTGAGAGTGAGAGGGCAAGCTCAGGGAATGTCTCTCCCATTGAAATGCATTATAAGTTGAATGTCACTCAGCGACTTTATAATGCCATAAAATCTAAACCGTATGAGTTATTACAAAGTTTTGTTGAGCACAGTTTCATGAGTCGTGTGAAAGTTTGAAGGAAATTTTCATAAATTTTCATGGATTTTCATGAATGAACTGCGGATTTCCTGTTGGATTTAGGTCTGGAGTGTCAGTGTATGATTTGTAGGTTTCGAGGAGACAAACAATTCAGTGTTGGTTCCATCTCTCAACGACATGCCAATGGGCCATAGCAGCCAAAATAGCGCCGGAATAGACACCTAGGTGGTGCTATGAAGTACTTTCTGGGTATGAGGGGACATAATTTTTACATATTATCAATTTTTTTTTTCAATTTTTATCAATTTTTGCCAGGCCGGATGTGCATGCCGAATTTGGTGAGTTTTTGAGCATGTTTAGGGGGTCAAAATCAGGGTTGCGGAATAATAAGAAAGAAAGAAAGAAAGTAACGGAGAGGGGACATTAGGATCTTCACCCTGTTCCAGGGCTCAGGCCCTAACAAACAAAACAGGAACAATAGGAACCCTAATTAAAGCTGCAAGCAGTATCGGACGGGCCTTCGCCCTGCTGGGATGCAGCGCTGGCTGAGGGCGTCCGGACGGCGCTGTGTTTTGTGGGAATTTTTGTTGCGAGTCCATTGATACAGGTTTGAAAGTCATGTGACTTATAGCCTTTAATTGAGAAAGAGTGGGCATGCTCAGGGAATGCCTCTCCCATTGAAATGCATTATAATCTGAATGTTGCTCAGCAAGTTTATAGGCCCACAGAATCTTAACGGTGTGAGTTATTACAAAGTTTTAAAAAACGTTTGTTCAGCACAGTTTCGTGAGTCATGTTTAAAAGTGTGAAGCCAATACTATAAAAGCCCTAGGAGGAGATAACTCGCATGGACCCCAAAATGGGCATTTTCATGAATTTTCATGGATTTTCATGATTGAACTGCAGATTTCCTGTAGGATGGCCCATAGGATTTTGACATTCCTATGGAATAGTCACTTAAATTGCGTTGTAGAGTAATTTCTGGGCAGTGTGGGGGGGTAATTTTTACATATTATCAATTTTTGCGCCAGACCTGATGTGCATGCCAAATATGGTGAGTTTTTGAGCATTTTTAGGGGGTCAAATTAAGCGTTTAAGTTGCGGCATAATAAGAAAGAAATAAGGAAAGAAAGAAGAAAAAGAAAGAAGAAAGTAACAGGACAGGAAAAATAGGGCTTTGCGCTGTTCCAGCAGTCAGGCCCTAACAAACGGACGGGGAACAATACGGGCTCAGGTCCTAATGAGTTTGGAGGCTCAGTCATTTAATGGACTTGTACTCTCACACTAATCCCAGCTGAAGGACGTAACGGTGTCAGCTTACCTTTTCCGTTTTAAATTCAGGATGCGATTGTTCTGTACCAATGTGACGATGAAATGTATCAA
Organism: Euthynnus affinis; assembly: GCA_029490765.1. Classification (NCBI taxonomy): domain Eukaryota; kingdom Metazoa; phylum Chordata; class Actinopteri; order Scombriformes; family Scombridae; genus Euthynnus; species Euthynnus affinis. The sequence goes on along the minus strand of CM055853.1, from coordinate 1,942,910 downwards.
CTGAAAAAAAAAAAGTGTCAAAGATTTAACAGAAAATGCAATTGGATTTAAGATCAGAAGAAAACTAGTGGTGGTTTTTCTTTTCAAAAGTCATCAGTTTAATGGAAGAATCCCACAAAAATGTTAAAATAAGATGAATTGTCCTTAATATGCACACACTCCAACCACACTTTTGATGACACTGGAATTGCATTGAGTACTTGGTACTGCTATTGGTTTACTGCTGCTTACACCCAAACATTGGTTTTATCAGATAATACTGATGTGTTGGAGTTACTGTTAATCCCCTTATGAATAATATCACCACCAAACCTGGTTCTCTTGGAAAAGAAGCACCACACATAATAGCAGTAGGTAGAAAGAGCCTGTAAATGATGAAAGTGGGAAAGCATGCACATTGTGTACATTCTCTGAAAATGTAAAGATTCCATCAGTTAAACGGATAGTGAAGGTTTTAACTATTACTTTAAACTACAATATAATTTTATTCCAGATGAGCCAGGCTTTCTGATTAATGTATTTTACTCATTCTGATTATTAGTGGTATAGTCTAAATAGATCCAACATTACCTTCTTGATGAGTTGCTGTTGGTGGGCATGTTTCTGCCTCAGATCAGAGATCTCCCTCCACAGTGCTTCATTCTCCCTAAACAACATAATGAGTCAAGTTAATTTACATCTGAAAGAATTCAGTACTGGGCACTGATTTATCAAGCTTTTCAGAGCAGGAAATCACTCCTAATTGGCTATTAATTCAAAGTGACACTACTTTTATGACAAAGAGTAAAAACATTTTATCAGTGGTCTCAATTTTAGGAATCCTTTATCTGTCAATGTTTAGGAGAGTTCCAGAGGTGTCCTAAACTGTTAGGAGCTTCCAGGAGACAGCGTTCAGCGGAACACCTGATGACAATGAATTTATTGAAAGATCAGTCAGTATCTAATTATTTTTTATTTGAACTATTTAAATAGTGGAGAAGTAGGGCTTGAGCACTGTGCATGAGCACTGACCAGGCACAGTAGACGGTGCTGTTGTCTGCCCTTGCAGTGATTCACAAGTCCCAAGTCTTTAGTGGTCTTTGGGCAATCAGGCATTCATGGGTTAGAGTCACAGCTGGAGTTGATCAAGAGGGTAGAACAAATAATCATTCTTAAAAACACGATATGCAATTTCTGCAATAAGGGGTCTCTCAAAACAACAAAAGACAGTTTGATGATGTTTATAAGTAGCATGGGATCATGGGAGTTATTGTGTTCATTGTTTAAAAACCACCATTGCCACCATTGCAGTCAGCTTCCATTGGTTTACATCAGTGTTCATTATTCATGAAATTTTTACCAGGAGCTTAATTATCCACAGGTCTTCCCGTTCCAAAAACTAACAAACATAATATTTGCTCAACTTGTTTCTTTGACAACTTGAGATCCAGACATTCAGATGAGTTTTTTTTTTTTTACCAGGAGCTGAATTATTTGCAGAGATCTCTGCATCTCCATATACATGGGGATAGTAAGTGGTAAAAACACTGAATAAAGCAGCATCATGTTACAAAAAAAATTAAAGCTGCAAGCAGTGTTGGACGGGCTTTTGCCCCGTGTGCAAGCCGGGACATGGTGCCGTCTGAGGGCATCCGTCACACTTGCGTAGATGTCTCCGGACCCGGGCTGAGGGGTGTGACTCTGCAGCCATGTAAAGTTTAGTGCAGATAGGAGCATATAGAGTTAAAAGTTATAGCAACTTCCTCTGTCATGGTGAAACATCAAATCTCAAAGGTGTGAGAATGACAGATTTCTGCAGAGAGAGATGTGTGTCTGGATCACACATCAAAATTATGCAAGTATTTTGCCCCTTTACTGTGATCTCAATTAATATGTAGAAAACTTGTGATGAGTTTGTGAGTAAAAGAAATTACTATCCTGATTTTCATCAAATCCATTTTTAAACAAGTAAAGATTTTTAACGCACATGACCAGATAAAACTTTGATTGAAATGTGTACTATGAGGTGTGCAGAGACAATGAGAAACTAGAGGTAGACACAGAGAAATAGTCATGTAATTGAATGGAGAGTGTGACTGAAGGAACAATTTGTTGTGTAGAGACAAGAAGTGGTGGACACAGAGGAATAGTCATATATTTCAATGGAGAGTGATGAAAGGACTAGGTGCTGGGGATATAATAAAAGGAAAAACTGCAGTACAGAGCTTCAAAATGTAGTTATGTTTATTCATCTACAGCACTGTATGACCCACCAGGCAGCCTCAGTGCATGTGTCAATGAGCTGAAGGAGCTGCAAGCACCTCCCCCATTTTGCATGCTGGGAGAGCATGAAAGAAGAGAGAAGTCATTCTCCTGTGTAAAGAAGTATATACAGGCAATAACTTTTGGCCAAATCGGACTGAAAATCTCTGTATTTTGTAGGAATTTTCATCATGCGTCCATTGATACAGGTTTGAAAGTCGTGTGACTTATAGTTTAGACAGCAGCCTTTAATTGAGGGAGAGTGGGCATGCTCAGGGAATGCCTCTCCCATTGAAATGCATTATAAGTTGGAGTTGCTCACCAACTTTGAGGTCTGATATTAAAACCGTACGAGTTATTACAAAGTTTTTAATAACTTTTGTTCGGCACAGTCTCATGAGTGATGTATTAAAATCTGAAGCCAATAGCATGAACACCCTAGGAGGAGATGGCTCTGGCGTGGATCCCAAAATGGCCATTTTCATGAATTTTCATGAATGAACTGGAGGAGATGAACAATTTAGTGTTGGTTCCATCTCTCTACAACATTCCTACCGGCCATAGCAGCTGAAATAGACATCTAGGGGGCACAATAGAGTACTCTGGGCATGGGAGGGAGAGTAATTTTTTACAAACTATCAATGTACCTGATGTGCATGCCAAATATGAGTTTTTGAGCATGTTTAGGGGTAAAATTCAGGGTTGAAGTCGCGGAATAATAAGAAAGAAAGAAAGAAAGAGACAGGGAACAATAGTGTCTTCGCCCTGTTCCAGGACTCAGGCCCTAATAATCAGTGTTTCTCAGAGACACACACAATGATGACCATCATGTGCAAGTATACTCTTTGGTAGAGAGGGTATGACACTGCTGACAGGCGACCAAATGAAACGGACCATTACCTTGATTAAAATTGCTGATTTCTCCAGGTTTCAAAATTGTTGAAAACATTTGGGATGAGTACACAGCTGAACAAAATATACAACGTAGATCTAGTCCTTTCAGACGTTTTAATGCAATTAAATGTTATAAATTTAAAGGGCTGACATGCCTGAATTACTTAAGGAGGACTATTATGCTCATTTCCAGCTCAAAATTTTTATTTTTGGACTCCACTAGAGTAGCTTTGCATGTTTCACAGATCAAATCACTCTTTCTTTATCTTATACTTGCCCTTTATGCAACCCCTCTGTTCAGTCTCTGTCTCTTAACAGGCTGTCTGAGTTCCTGTCTCTTTAAGGCCAACCTCCCGTTGAGCCCACTCTATTCTGATTGGTCAGCTTTCCAGAAGATGCCGAGGGGCAGCACGTATCAGAGATGCAAATCCAACATTTTCTGTTTTTCTGCCTCGAATTTAAAGCTTTTACATTACTAAATTACGGGAGACTTTTGTTGTGTGATGATGATGATGTTTGATGAAGAGCTGCAGATGACAAACACTTATTTTACTTTAGAGTGCTGTGTAATGGACTCATGACTCAGCGTGACTACCCCCAAAACAATAGAAAAATGCCATAATGTTAGCGGAGTGGAGCAGTGAACTCACGCGCTGTGCATGGAGCAGATAACCATGTAAAGAAATCCATCATGAGCCGATGTTGGCTTGGGCTGAAAGTAGAAAAAAATGTAAATTGAACATTCAGAGCAATCTGAAGCTTGTGCTTTATGCTCACATGAATTACTTCAACATACGTTTAACCCATTATTTGGAATGTCAGCAACTTATAACATGAACAACGGACATTGTGTGATATTATATATATGACTGAAAATAGGTAAAAGCATAATAGGTCCCCTTTAGCAAACCAAAAATCAAGATTAATAAGCTACTCTACACAGAATGGGGATGAAATATATACTTGATGAATAAGAGTTTATAATTTGTGAAGCAGATAAGAACAGAAAAAAGACAAAGGTTACTGTATCTGATTATTTAGACAGACATAAAATTGTATTTTTTTCACATAAATATCCATCAGAGTGGCACAGAGTTAAGTGGGGTACAGTATCAGAAAATTTCACATTCTGACAGACTAAAAGATTAATATTGAATGAGCCCATTGTCTCAGGCGTTTATGATACTTTAGAGTATGAGGTTGACCCCCCTAAAGATTTCCCAGCATAACAGCAGTAAAAACAATCAATTCAGTGTCTCTGAGTGTTATTTAACTGTTTTGTATCATTGTCCTTAATCAATATAATTAATTGTCCTGAATTATGTTTTTATTAATATAGTTTTTTCATTGTATTATTTGTTCTGCATGCTTATAAATGATCTCAATAACTTTGTAATTTCAAAGTCATATTCTATTTTTAAGATGACTAAGTAATATCTGTCCAGGAATTACAGATGAAAAATAGCCTCTTGGCTAACCCTGGCGCATTTACAGCAATGTTTATTAATCTGCGTTGTCCCTTTAAATAAACCAACAAATACAAATACAAGTGGTGGTTATATTTATGATTAATTGTATTTATTCAAATCAAGACCACAACTGTCTAATGGTCCTTGTATTGTGATCCAAAGTGTTATCAAGGAAGGACTTAACACCTGGTGTGACTAGCCACAGTATTGCTGTAAAGCAGCAATACTGCATTGTTTGAGGCAAATTGACCTGCCACTTACACAAATATGGAATGTTGGTCAAAATTAATGTCTTCCTGTCAAATCAAAAATTCATGGGTTACTATATTTGACTTCCCTCCCAATCAAACCAATTCACAGATCATTATTACTGACCTTACTCGCCCTGAAACTTTATCACAGGTCAGGACAGACCTTCAACCCTCCTCAAACCGACTCACAGGTCAGTATTACTGACCCTCCTCCCACTCAATCCGACTCACAGGTCACCATTATTGACATTCCTCCCACTGAAACCAACTCACAAGTAAGTATTATTGACCTTCCACCCACTCAAATCAACTCACAGGTCAGTACTGACCTTCCACCCACTCAAACCAACTCACAGGTCAGTATTATTGACCTTCCTCTTGATCTAACCGACTCACAACTTAGTATGAAAGTCAGTGTAGGACGCTTCATAAATGAGTATCAAATCCTATTGTGAGGTAGGAATGTTTTTAGTTCTAGGTTAACTTTCAGTACAAGTCCTGGGAGTGATCCTGAGAAGCTTGATAAATACAGACCCTCAACCAACCTACATTGAACATCTCTGAGGTTGTTGTTCTGTCCACTTTCGGCAATGAGCTGTACACTGACCTCTTCAGTGTTGCCAGCCTGACATCAATGTTCTCCTGCTTGCTATGAACACTCTGAACACTTGCCAAGATTTTGGTCAGGTCTTCCTGTCGGATCTTATTGTCCTCTGGACGAGTGTTAGAGACCTGAGAGACAGAAATTAAAGTCAAAACTTGTTTTTATATTATCTTAAACACTGGACACTGGAACAGCAGGAAACAAAGGACAGAATAACTGTGATCTAATAAAATGCACAAGACATGACATTAGCCAGCAAAGAGACAAAATGGAGGGGTCATTTGGAATGTTTTTGAGTCATCCATTCTTTACTAAGGGCAGCAATCTATGCTTGTCAAGTACTGTCACTGAATGTCTTGGTTATATTTTAAATTATGAATTATGAGGGGATTAAATCCCAACAAATCGTGGGCCTGAAAAGTTGTCCAGAAGAAAAGGTGTACAATGTATTGAATTAAGTATTATATGAATTTACTGCTCCGTGCATGAAATCAGGCCTGGTGCTGGAGAACTTAACCCCCTGATTATATAATAGCAGAACTTAAGACAATGGATCAAAAATATTAAATCAGCACAGAATTCCCATCAACAATAGAATCATTCCAAATAGCTAAACCCAGCCTTTGTGCCAGGTTAAGTGAGAGATGATTCAACCTTCCTCTTGATGTTCTCCAGCAGGTCGTCTTGTCCATGTTTGAAGTAGGGGTGCTGAAACTCTACAGGACCATCTCTCTCCTGTTTCACAATGCCTGTGTCAATGTGCATCACTTTACGGAATCCATCTGCACACAGACCCACAGAGACACATTAAATACAGCAACAAACATGTTTCTAAGTGTCCTCTGAGAAAATAAGAAGCTCAGAGGATATCATAATTCATTCTGGACACAGCTTCAAACAGTCAGGATCTGAGTTGCTGGTGATGTACATTGGTATTCTATTATGGTCCTTTACTTAGTATCACAGTATCACTATAAATTAGTCTCAAAAATGAATCAAAATCTCTGACAATGTCAACAATAACTCCAGGTCTTTTGTATCAGATTTATTTACACAATTCAATTCAAAGCACTGCCCATTCGTAGTGTTAAGACCTTAACTGAAACTAATAAAATCAGTCATTTTTGCAGTCATACTGATCAGTGTAAACAACATTGGTTAGGGATGATCAACAATCTAAGACTGTTCATCGATTTTCAGTGGAATTAAGAAAAGTTAGGCAATATGATGATATATGCCATAAGATACTAATTAGTCAGTTGTCGGAGATTATGGCATACTGTTTATGCCACAGTAGCTAAAACTTTGATGTCTCTGGTTGTCTTTGGGTATTGTTGCAAATCACTGAACAGGTGTGTTTCATGGCAATAGTGGATTTTTTTTTATTATCATTATTATTATTTTTTACATCAGTGTGATTAAGAACTTTAATTTGTCAGGTATTTCACTCACTGGATTATCCAAAACCAGACATTCCTATTTGTTTATTTTATCCAATTAACAGCTTCTCAATTATTTCTTAAACTTAAACCTGAAATTAATTTTTTTTTTAATTCACTGACTTATCATCACATTCAGAGCAACATTACCATTCATTTAATCAGTTTTCTGTCCACCTAGGTGAATGCAACTGACTGTCTTTTAGCTCTGTTTCTGCTCTCTACCAACTCTTGAGGGAAATATCTGGCTCTTTAGCTGCTAAATACTCCTCTATATTCACCAGCTCGTCTACAGTTAACTGTGTCTGTTTACTGTTTGGTGCTGAGCAGGTAGTGTGCCATGGCTTTTTTGGAGATTTTTCTTTGAAAACAGCTGCCTGATGCTATGATGCCATGAGAGCACTGAGGGTGAACCTAAACAGTTAAGGTGCAAGTGGACAGCTAAACAATGAGCTGAAAATCACTATAAAGCTCCATAAAACCAAAGGGAGCTGCGGAGTCCTGATAATTCTCTGGAGGTTCATCACAACGAGCCACGCCTCTCACATTACACACTGACATTTAATACATTGTTATGAAAAATACTGATTAAAGCTGCTTTAGTCATATCATGATATATGTTGAGATATACAATCACATATACCACCATATCCATAGAGCACATTCCTTACTGGAATCACATGCAAGTTTGGTCTTATGTGATGCACAACACTGTGCCATAGTTAACTGATTTGAACATTGGTTTATTTACATGTGATTTTGCATATATTTGCCTTACTGTGTAATATGTCACTGTTGGAAAGTATAGTGTGGCCCAGTCGTTGAAATGGTTGTCATTATTCAGTCACAATCAGTTTACTAACAAAATGACAAAAATAAGTAATTTCTAAATCAATGACTCTAACCTTAACCCCAAACCAGATATTCTGCATTGCACCACACCACTGTCTCTGGCTTCTTAATGTGAAGCAACTCTGTCCATCAGCTGATTAAAAGTTTACACAGTGTGCTGTGGATACCATAGCATTTGCCCCTTCATCTGCCCACTGAATAAATACTGATTTCTGTCTCTGCTTTTTGGCTTAGAGTAGAAATGTGTCAGTACTAGGACATCAACCTGCCAGGCAATTGACCTGTTTGTATTTAAACGAATCCTGATAGTCTAAGTTTACTGTGTTAGTGTCACTACTGATCAGACTAGCAAAGCCAGAATCAAAACAGCCCTATTCAACAGACATGCTGGGTCAGTCCAAAACAACTACAATTCACTGGCTAAAGGCAGAAAGTGTGTGCTCTGATAGCTACTAACACAAAGCAATGAATGCAGTCTTACACATATTGAGCTGCCTGATGAAGCTGGCCATGTTGTTGTGCTTGAAGAACTTGGGGAGGATCTCCTTGGCAAAACGCTGCTCGTTCAACACCAGGAAGCTGTTGCCCTCCTGGAAACAATCAACACAGACAGACAGAACAGCTCCTTAGAGTGCTAGCGTTACTAGGTCTATTTTGGTGTGTCACTGAACTCCTAGCCCTAAAACTGTGCACACAGCTTTACTATGATTCAGTGCTCAAAACTGAAATGATACTGAGATGACGCAGAGGCTGGATTTGTCAGTGTATAGCTTGCCAACCGCTACAAATAAAGGAAAATAATGACGTTTAGCTGTTTGCTAATCGTTCTAACCTATACATTGAGACGCGTCGGTGGCGTAATGTTAGCAGATATGGCTGATGAACCCCAACTGCTTATTTTTAATTTCGTGATGTGGCGAGATGGTACACTTGCTACATTAACGCAATGCTGATCTCACAACCTAACTAGCTGTGTTTTTTGCATTAACGTTAGCTTTCTTAACTGCCATGCTAAGTGTGCATAGTAAACATTACCTGACTCCAGCAAATACATTCATTGGTGTCTGCATCCTCGACCAGCGTCCACAGCTTGGTAAGGAAAGCTGGGACGTTCGAGTTGTGTTTCATCTTGAAATTTCAACAACAAATGCACTTTGGCCGAAGATGCACAATATTTGCTCTAGTTTGTCTCCCGAGTGAGAAGCCGGATAAGTCCGTCGCTTTGAGGAAAATGCCAATGACTTACAACTTCCGTTTCTATTATAGGGAATCGGATTGGTCAAAAATGAGTCCTCACGTGGAGTTCTGTGCAAACTAAAAGAGAGTTTGTACGTGTCACAGACGAACATCCAAATTAACCAAATGAGAATTAGAAAACAGAAAAAGGAGCCGTACAGAGGAGAGGTGCGACAGCGGTTAATGTGACTCATGTAGCTTCGAGTAGTTCCTAAAGGCTGATTCAGGTCAACTGTTTTCCATAGATAACATAAGGATTTATAAACAAAAAACTACTTTTAATGACTTGTACAGTCTTGTTAACAAATGTTGCGTATATAGAATGTGAAGTTTAAGTCACACTGTGTTGAATTTATTCTACTTTAGTTGTTTATTAGCGGTTGACAAACAGCCTTTGAATTCATTACTGCCACCTTCTGAATTGGAGTGTGGCTCAGAACGGTATAGGGCCGATATTAAGTTATTAAGGTAACGGCAGCCTATAGCCTCCAAGGCTGCTTGTAGCTGTAATTAGGGCCTGAGACCTGGAACAGGGCAAAGACCCTATTGTTCCTTCAGTGTTTCTTTCTTTCTTATTACGCCACTTCAACCCTGAATTTGATCCCCTTAACATGCTCAAAAACTCACCAAATTTGGCATGTGTAATGTTGTGGGTATTCAGTCTTACTGTATGTTATAAAAGGACCAACTCGGACGCTTGTCGTGAGCTTAACTTTTTATTGCTCTTTAACTGTTTTGTCAAAATATATCAACGACAGTTATAACTGTTACAACTGTTTCAACTGTTTGCGCATGCGCGCATCCCCACAGGTCTTAAAGTCACAAAACACATGTCATTCATCACATCTCCCCCCTCTGGAATGTTCCACATAAAGGTTTCTTACAGATTCTTAATGTAATTTAATTCTTAACTGTGAATACTTAAACTTCACATTAAAACAACCGCTTTGCTTATATATATATTAGCTTTAGGATTATTTCAAAATCTTGTTTAACATTTAAATAAACACTTTCTATAACGTACAACATAAATATCAAAGATAAACATCTTTGTCTTGCATTGTCCTTTGACTAGCTTATGACAGGTATAAATGCAGTCTCTTATTTAGCAAAATATAACATTACTGAAAAATGTCCATATCATCCTTTAACTCTTAACAAATCATCAACAGTACTATTTACATCCCCCCCCCCCCCCCCCTTTTTTTTTTTTCTTTCAGAGGAAGAAAAAAGTAACTCAGTCCTTAACGTTACAAATCCAGCCTGACAACCGGCTTGCTCACTCTGCCAGAGCGAGTAACAGCAGTCCCTTGAGTCAGAGTAGCAGCTGCCTCAGTAGCATGGGTCAGCTCCCTGTCTTTATTGGTGTCTGGAGCAACCTGGCTAGGATTCTTATCGAAGGATCCAGGTGTGTTTGGTATTGCCAGCAGATGGCGCCTGTTTCTCCTGTACTGCTCACCTGTGGCTGTTTCCACTATGTAAGACCTGGGAGTGGAAGCAGGGCTGCAGACAACAGCTGGCTTAATCCATTGTCTTTGTCCATCCAACTTTGTGAGGACGGGGTCCCCTGGGTTTAAGGGGGTTAGAGTCCTCACCCTGTTTCGACGGTTGTAGTAGAACGCCTGCTTCTGTTTGGCTGAGGCGTCAGCTTGTCTGACATCTTTCTCTTTCGGCCAGTTCGGCCTCAGATTGTCCTGTAAAGTGGGCAAGGTGGTTCTGATCTTCCTGCCCATTAGCAGTTCTGCTGGACTGGCTCTAGTAGAAGAGGAGGGTGTGGCTCTGTATGTCAGTAGAGCTAGGAAGGGGTCTTCCTGTCTCAGTATCCCCTTAGCTATCTGGACAGCCCTCTCTGCCTGACCATTACTCTGAGGATAATGTGGGCTTGATGTCACATGGAGAAAGTCATAATCCACACTAAACTTCCTCATCTCTGCAGAAGCTAGCTGGGGCCCATTATCACTCACTAACACCTCAGGAATGCCGTAACGTGCAAAAGTAGCCTTCAGTTTGGCCACTATCTGACTGCTGGTGGTTGTTGGCAAATGTATAATCTCTAAGTATCTAGAGTAGTAGTCGGACATCACCAAGTAGTTCTGCTTTCTGAACTCACATAAGTCTATAGCTACTTTCTGCCATGGCCTGGAAGGCAGCTCACTTGACATTAAAGGCTCCTTCCTCTGAGTGCTCTTGTTTTCTCTACAGAATGTGCACTGCTGCACTTTTGTAGTGATCTGTTCTGACATTTTGGGCCACCATACAGATTGGCTAGCTCTTTCCCTGCACTTAACTAGTCCCTGATGTCCGTCATGGATCTTCTCTAAGATCATCTCTCTCATGGTAGCGGGAATGACAATGCGACACCCTCTAGTGACTAAGCCCTCTAGCTCAGATAACTCCCCTCTCACCTGGTAAAAGTCTCTCACTGACTCAGGCACTTTTTCCATATACTCGGGCCATCCATGTCTGATAAAGCCCAAGACCGTCTGGAGCTGTGGATCATCAGCTGTGTGCTGTTTTAGCTCCTTCATCCTCTGGGGAGTGGCTGGCACCTGGCACACTACAGCATCAATGTGTGCTGCCACATCATCATGAGAAGCTCTGTCTCCAAAATGCTGCTCTGGGCTTCTGGACAGAGCATCTGCCACAGCCAATGTTTTCCCTGGTGCATATTCAGCTATGGCATTGAAACACATTAGCCTCATCAATAACCTCTGGCACCTGATTGGGACATTGTCCAAGTCTTTACTGTTCATGAGAGGTACGAGAGGTTTGTGGTCAGTAATAAGTCTGAAGCTATCAAGTCCAAACAGGTATTTCTCAAACCTTTCACAGGCCCACACGCTGGCCAAACACTCCCTCTCGATCTGAGCATACCTTGTCTCAGCATCACTCAGACGTCGGGAGCAGTAGCCCACAGGTTTCCATTGGTCTCCATGTTGCTGGAGCAGGACGCCACCTAGTCCGTAGCTGCTGGCGTCCGCTGAGACTACTGTAGGCTTGGTGACGTCATAGAAGACAAGTACAGGAGCAGTGGCTAGTGCAGCTTTAAGCTTGTGGAATGCTGTTTGTTGTGCGGGCCCCCATAACCACACTGTCTTCATCTTTAGCAGCTCATATAGTGGCTGACCAACTGTGGACAGCTCTGCTACATACTTTGCCAGATAATTGACCATCCCCAGGAACCTCTTTAGCTCTGTCACATTCTGAGGTTGGGGAAAATTCTCTATCCCGGTTACCTTTTCTGGGTCAGGACGGACTCCTGTCTCATCGATAATGTGATCCAGAAACGTGTATGAGGATGTCATCCATGTACACTTCTGTCCCTTCAAGACCTGTCAAGGTTTCTGCCATTTTCCTTTGGAAGATTTCGGGAGCACTTGTTATCCCAAAGGGAAGGCGGCTAAAGGCGTATCTCCCAAATGGGGTGATAAAGGTGGTTAACTTCCTGCTGTCCTCATGCAGGGGGATTTGGTAAAATCCACTTGCTGCATCCAATGATGTGAACACCTTTGATCCGGCCAGCTTTGGCATGATTTCCTCTGCAGTGGGCATTACATATTTTTCACGTTTCACAGCTCTGTTCAGCTTCCTGAGGTCTGCACAGCAGCAAACCTCTCTCTTATTGGGCTTGAGTACCGGTACCATTGTAGCACACCACTCTGTTGGCTGAGTAACTCTCTCAATAATGCCCTCGTTTTCCATGCGTTGCAGTTCTTTCTTTACCAGTGATACTAGTGGCAGAGGTATCCGCCTGGCTGTCTGCACTGCATATGGCTGAGCATCCTCTTTTAAGGCTATTTTCACAGGCTCTGTTTTCAGCAGTCCACTTGAGCCGAAAACACCACTGACCTCGTCCACTCGCCGCACTAGACCCATTGCCACAGCTTCAGGGCGGCTTAGTAGGCAGTTTCCTTTCCCTTTTATCACATACACTGGGAATGTATACAGTCTCTCTTTATAACTGGTGGTGGTCTGGAACATTCCAGTGCACCTGATGTCACCTCCTGGGCTTAGGAAGTGTGTGTCTGGAGGATCCAGTTGTACCTTTGATTTAATCTTTTTAAATATCTTTTCATTGATAACTGTAGCATCAGCCCGTGTCGATTTTGAAGGTTATTGGTTTGTCACATATGGTTAAGCTAACAGTCCAATTATCCTGGCTATCCTCTCCTCCCACTTCTCTGAGGAAGTACATCTGTTTCACTCCTTCAGTAATTTCACTTACAGCTTTTGAGTGGCATTCACGTTCCCAGTGTCCCTTTCTGTGACATTTGTTGCATTTACTTTGCAGGGCAGGGCACCTTCTCTCTTCAGAGTGCCGAGGCTTTCCGCATCTCCCACATTTTCCATGGTCTCCCATTTTGTGGGTTGTCGGACCGGTGTCCCCACGCTGCTGCCAGCTCTTTTTCTTTTGTCGGCTGTTGCGGCGTCTGACGAAATCAACATTAGCAGGTCTGGCCTCAGGTTGGTTGGACTGCAGACTGACCTGTTTAGTTATCTCCTCCGCCTGACGCACTTGCTCTATGACCTGCGCCAACGTCAAGTTCGCCATTAGCTGGAACTGCCGGGAGAGCTCTTTATCTTTTATGCCTACCACCAGGCGGTCTCTGAGATGCTCATCCCGCTTGTCCCCAAACTCACAGTACTCCGCCAGCTCATACAGTGTCCGGATGTACATCTCTGCTGTTTCGCCTGCCTGCTGGTTCCGTTGATAAAAGCATGCTCTTTCATGTATGATGTTGCGTCATCAAACTTCTTTAATATGAGTTCATTGTCCTTTTTCTGGTCTTCTGCCGTGAACACGAATGAGCTGAATATCTTTTCTGCTTCGCTCCCCATTGCATATATCAGCGAGCTTACTTGAATCTCCTCCTCGTCTTTGTTTAGCTTTGTGGCTAACTTGAAGCGCGAAAATCTCTGTTTCCACTCCGGCCATTCTGCGGGGCAGTCAAACTTAAACTCGCTCGGAGGAGTAAACTGCGGCATCGTTGCTCTTGGCCAGATCCCACTTCTGACACCATGTAATGTTGTGGGTATTCAGTCTTACTGTATGTTATAAAAGGACCAACTCGGACGCTTGTCGTGAGCTTAACTTTTTACTGCTCTTTAACTGTTTTGTCAAAACATATCAACGACCGTTATAACTGTTACAACTGTTTCAACTGTTTGCGCATGCGCGCATCCCCACAGGTCTTAAAGTCACAAAACACATTTCATTCATCACAGCATGCACATCGGATCCAGCATAAATTTGATCATCTGTAAAAATTACCCACCCATGCCCAGAAAGTACTCAATAGTGCCACCTAGGCGTCCCTACGGCCCATTGAAATGTCATAGAGATGGAACCAACACTAAATTGTTCATGTCCTCCAGACATACAAATCATACACTGACATCCCAGACCTAAATCCAACAGGAAATCCACTAAACACATATAAAAGTCAGATTTTTTTGGCAATTTCTGGGTCCAAACAAAATCTATCCTCCTGCCCTGTCTCATGACCTCTTCTGGACCCTCTAACATATGTTTACTGACCTCTCACTGTTAACCTTAGCCAGTGTTACTATCTATACAAATCATAGAACAAAACAGAAACTTTCATCATAACATATTAAGAGAAAAGGTATTCACACTTAGTATAACGCTAATTTTTATAACACCTTCCTTTTTGATAAAGGGTATAGTTAGGCCTGACCAGGCTTGCTTTGGATCAGCCCGTAGTTATGCTGCTATAGGCCTAGACTGCCAGGGGACTTCCATTGATGCACTGAGCTCCTCTCTCCTCTCCTCCATCTCTATGTATTTTTATTACTATTAATGCAACTTTACTTATGCAGCGAGTTCTTTGTGCTTTCTGATCCACAGGAAGCTCCATAAACCATAAACATGCTGATGTGTTGGCGTCGTCCTGCCCTTCGCCAGCTGTTCCTGCTGTTGCTGCTTGTTAATTGTTGTTATTGCTGTTCTGTTTCACTGTGTCCAACCCCCTACTTTCACTGTGTTCCATGGCACACTCGCGTGGATGTCTCGTGACCCGGGCTAAGGGTTGTGACTCCGCAGTCATGTAAAGTGCAGTGCAGATAGGAACGTGTACAGTAAAGTTATAGCAACTTGCCCTGTCACTGCGAAATATGAAATTTCACAGTGTGAGGATGACAAATTCTTGCAGAATGAGATGTGTGTGACTCACAGCAGTGTTGTCCAAAAAATGCAAGTTTTGTACCCCTGTACTGTCATTTAAATTAATGCATAGAAAGCTTCTGAGAAGTTTGTGTGTAAAAGAAATCTGTTAAATCAGTCAAGATGAATGACTGTTGAATGCCACTTGAAATGCGATAAATTAGTTTCTGGGCAGGTAATGTGATCTCTGCGGGGCATCGGTAAGAATGCTCTGGAGGTGGGGTTTGTCTTCAGGGACTTTTATTGCTGACGTCACACTTTACAGCATAATTAAGTCACACAGGAAGTGGAATATGGGTGTGTGTGGTTCTAAATAAAGAAATGAAAACATAAATGAATATTACTGCATGTCAAAATGTTACAACATGACTTTTTCTCCTCTCAATATTACAGAATAATAATGTAGTTATGTATATAATCTCCACTTATAAAAACTATGTACTATGAAGTGTGCAGAGACAATAAGAAATTGCAAGTGGACACAGAGAAATAGTCGTATATTTCAATGGTCAGTGAGTCAACTTCTAGGAGTGGCTTCTGTCAAAAGCATATATATGCTTATAAATGAAATGATAAAGAACATTATAACTACTAAGAAAAATATTCAGCTTCTCTTATAAATGCACAGCTGGACTAGGCAGCGGCTAACAGATTTAACCTGCGGCTCATTGAAGCACATTGTATCGCTGCACACAACATGCTACTTTAGTTAGCATAGTCATATCAGTTAACTCCTACTCCGCTGATTAACTACAATAATTAACACATAAACAACATAACTTACAAGAGAAAAGGAAACTTACTTGTCAATGGACAGAGGCTCTCACTGTCCAATCACTGTCACAACCCGCTGACTAAAAGGCTTAGATTAACACCTGTAGTGACTTGGGTTTAACGAAAAATAAAAAAAAACCTAAGCCACAGTGAGGTGCTGCTACCGGGATCCGTATTTGACGCGTCGTCATGAGGCAGCTTCATATAATAAGTCAAACATTCGACCAGTGCTTACGATGTGTTTATTCGCCGTGCAAACAGCCCTTGCTATACATACACTTACTACCAATAACTTGTATGAAAAACACAAAGGCGCAAATACGCTCTTAAACGGTGTTTCTAAACGGCGGTCAAAAACTGTGTGCTTCTCCCGGTAAGCAGCACACCTGGGGAGTAATTGCTTCTTCTTCTACTTATACATTTGTGTTACTGACCAATAGGCCACCTACTGTGGAAACAGGGAATTACCTTGACACACGCACACGCAAATATACAAATGGCTCTAACACACCGGCCCCTAATTGAATGACCACAGACATTACAATTACCTTCACATGTAAACAAATAGAGCCATAACTTGAGTGACATGCATATCAAGTGAATCAAACAACAGCAACAACAAAAGAAAGAAAAAACTCCAACACTTAGGCATAACCCCTGTTTTTTTTTTTGTTTGTTTGTTTGTTTGTGTTTTTTTTTGGGATGGTTTTTGTGAGGTCAATATCTCTTGACCTTAATTGCTTCTGGCTTCCTGTAACAAGCAAAGCTTACTGACAGGTCTTTCCAAGATGTTTGTCTTTGTCTGAAGACGCACAGAGCGCACTAATCCCTTTTTGTCCAGGAAAGTCTCCAAAATTCTGCCCAGAAGCCATGATCCACGAGGAGCAGCAGAATCCATTACAACAACAATGTCTCCTGGAATGAAGTTTCTCCTTTTCTGATTCCATTTCTGGCGTTCTTGCAGCAGAGGGAGGTATTCCTGTACCCATCTTTTCCAAAATAGATCTGCAATGTACTGCACTTGTCGCCATCTCCTTTTCACATACATGTCATCCTTGTTAAAAACTCCAGGTGACATGACTGGTTTCCCTTTCATCAGAAGAATGTGGTTAGGAGTGAGAGGCTCAAGGTCATTAGGATCATCTGAAAGCTTTGTGAGGGGACGACCATTCAATATAGACTCCACCTCACACAGGACTGTATGCAGCCCATCATCATCCAGAGTTTGCAAATGCAGCACAGAAGTGAGAACTTTCCTCACCATCCGGATAGCACGTTCCCAGACACCACCATGGTGTGATGCTGAAGGTGGGTTAAAATTCCACTGGATGCCATCTTGCAAAAGAACTCTCTGTACCCTGTTCTGATTTAATGATGATAGCGCTTCCCTCAGCTCTTTCTCTGCTCCCACAAAGTTGGTTCCATTATCTGAACGCATACTGGACACTTGTCCTCTTCGACTGATGACCTTCGTATAGCATTAATGCATGCATCAGTGTCCAGAGATGGAGCTACTTCCAAATGAATGGCTCTGCTTGCAAGACAGGTAAAAATGACACCATAACGTTTACAGAGACTTCGACCTCTCTTTACTTCCAAAGGCCCGAAGTAATCTACTCCAACATTGGTAAAAGGAGGGAGATCAGGAAAAAAGCGTTTCCTTTGGTAGGTCTGCCATTTTTTGCTCGCCTATTCTTCCCTTATATCGCCTGCAGAAGCAGCATTGTGTTATGATTTTCCTCACAGCTGCATTGGATTTTGTTATCCAAAACTTGTTGCGCAGCTTTGACAGAGTGAGATTTCTTCCACCGTGACCCACTTGTTGATGAATGTGCCTCAATATGAGCATAGAGATGTGTTGATCTTTTGACAGAATGAGTGGATGCTTAGTCTCTTCTGGCAAGGCAGCCTTACTCAATCGTCCTCCTACTCTCAAAACTCCATCCTGCAAACATGGATCAAGCTTGTACACAGAACTGTTTCTTGAGACAGATTTTCCAGCTGATAGGGCAGCAATTTCTTCCTTGAACCTCTTTTGTTGACTGTAACGAATGATGGCCATTTCAGCATCCAAGTGATCCTCAATTGACAACATCTGACTTCCAATGGCTCTTCTGGCCCTCTCCATCTCCAGTGGCACATTGAGAGATGATCCACCTGTCTCTTTTCTGTGGAGCTCAACAACATGCAAGTCCTTTCTCTTTTGTTTCAACTGCAGCAGAATTCTCTTCCATTTGAGAATCTGTGCCACCGCCACTTTGAGTCTCCTCCAATCTGAGAAGTATGATAAGAGCTGATCTGTAGCAGTTGGAGAGCCCTGAGTAATGATGGTGCTTACTGTAGCTTCTCTTTTGACCTCCAAATCATCATCTGCAATTGTGACCTCTGTGATGTCTGCAGGCCAATCCTTTTCTGGGTCAAGCAGAAACTTCGGGCCCTCAATCCAGCTACCCCCATTCAGCAGATCTCCAACCTTCATACCTCTGGAGGCATAGTCTGCAGGGTTGTCTTTGGTATTAATATACCTCCACTGAGAGACTTGAGTTGCATCTCTAATAGTTGTTACCCTATTTGACACAAATATGTGGAAACGTTTATCCTCATTTTTTATGTACTTTAGCACTGCAGTGCTGTCTGTCCAGAAAGTTGACTGATCCAGTGGCAGCTCCAACTCTGCTCTCAGCATCCGATCTACCCGCACAGCCAGAACAGCAGCCGCAAGCTCCAGACGTGGAATTGTTATTGGTTTTAAAGGAGTAACTCTTGCCTTACCCAACGGGAAAGAAACATGGACCTTCTTACAGTTTTCAATCCTGAGGTAAGTAACAGTACCAAATCCATCCTGACTAGCATCAGAGAAGTTGTGCAGCTGTGCCTTAATGGGCTGTCCAAAGTCTTTTGGCTTGATGCATCTTTCAACTTTGAATGCTGCCAACCTTTTCAGGTCTTTCAGCCACGTTCTTCACTGATGGCTGATGTCCGCAGGTATGTTGTCATCCCATCCACAATGTCTCCGACAGAGCTCTTGCAGCATAACCTTGGCTGGGAGGGTTACTGGGGCAAGAAAACCCAGAGGATCATAAACAGAGCTGATTATGGACAACATTCCTCGTCTGCTCTGTGGTTGTTCCTTCATCATCATTTTAAATTTGAATGTGTCCGACTCCACACACCATTGCAGCCCAAGAGCTCGTTCAACTGGAAGCTCATCTCTATCCAAATCCAGTTCTTTCAAGTCTTTTGCTCTGTGCTCCTCTTCAATGGTTTGCAGTACTGCCCTGCTATTACTGATCCACTTTGTCAAAGTGAAGCCTCCCTTTTGGCAGATTTCAGTGAGAGCTTGAACCATGGCAGCTGCCTCCTCATCTGAGCGTGAGCTCTTCAAACAGTCATCAACATAAAAGTTTCTTCTGACTGTTTCCACAACCTGTAGTGAAAAGTTAGCCCGATTGTCCTCTGCAGTTCTCCTGAGTGCATAACTGGCACAACTTGGGGAAGAAACAGCCCCGAATAAATGGACTGCCATTCGAAATTCTTCAAACTCTTGGTTCACATTGCCTTCTGGCCACCACAAGAAGCGCAGAAAGTCTTTGTCCTCTTCAGCCACCCTAACTTGGTAAAACATAGATTTAATGTCTCCCATAAATGCCACTGGCTCCTGTCTGAATCTGGTTAGAACACCCAGCAGTGAACTAGTGAGGTTTGGGCCTTGTAGCAGCTGGCTGTTGAGTGAAGTTCCCTTAAACTCAGCTGAACAGTCAAACACAACACGCAAGGTACCCTTTTTGGGATGGCGTACACCATGATGGGGTATGTACCAGAGCTTTCCATTTTCACCTTCCAGTTGATGTTGAGGCACTTTCTCTGCATAGCCGTTCTTAATTACATCAGTGAAAACGCTAGTATATTCCTTGTGGAATAGTTCATCTTTCCTCCTTAACTTCCTCTTTAATCCAAGCAGCCTTTGTTTAACCATAGAGAGGTTATTAGGAAGTGAAAACTGGTCCTTTCTGAAGGGCAATTTCAGGCTGTAATGTCCATCCTGCAGCTGTGTTGACTCATCCATCATCTTTAAGAACCTCATATCTTCTCTTGACACCCCTTGTTCCTCTGAACTTCGCTCATTGAAGTCATGATTGTATTGGTTGCTAAGCATTTCCTCCAGTTTACAGACAGAAATCCTATTGACAGCAGCCACTGAGAACCCCATTTTAGGCCTGCTGCTCTCTCCATCTCGAAGGGGACCATGAACTACCCACCCAAGTACAGTTCGTATTGCATATGGTCCATCCTCTCTGCTGTTGATGACCTCTCATGGTTCCAATACCTTAGGGGCGTTAATGCCAATCAACAGGTCAACATTAGCATCAATGCATGGGATCTGTACATCGGAGAGATATGGCCATTTCTCCAATTCTCCCTGTGTGATAACGTTACTGGTGGTCACCGGCATTTTATTTTGTGTGAGCACTTCTGGGAGACTGTAGAAGCTGTTACTGCCAAGACCAGCCACCTCTAGACCATTCAGGGTGCTAGTTGAAACAACCTTTTCCTGTCCCATAGTGCGTAAAAGGAAACTGGTTTTCCTACCAGTAATGTTCAGCCTTTGCACAAGATGTTCTGAGCAGAAAGTAGCCGTACTACCAGGATCCAGGAATGCATATGTTTGTATTATCTTGCTTCCCCTTATAGACTTAACCTGAACTGGCACGATAGACAAAATGCTATCCTCCTTTCTGGCCCCTGTATGTCCACATGTTTCTGGTGCAAGTGGTTTAGCATGTGCTGTGCCTTTAGTGTGTTCACTTACTGTGCTGCCTCTCATCTTTCCAGGGATATGAAGCACCGTAGGATGGTTCTGACCACAATCTTTGCAAGTTAAGCGCCTGTCACAGTCCTTGCTCCTGTGTCCACTACACAGGCAGCCAAAACACATCCCCTTTTCCTTCAGAAACTCAATTTTGTCCCGATGCTTCTTCCCTTTCAGTTTTGGACACTCTTCCAGCCTGTGAAACTGAGAGCAGCAGACACATGCCTCTTGAATGCCTCCCTTTAAATCTGGCCCTTGCAGGACTGAGCTTGGAGTTCCACATCTCTTGGCTGCATCACTTATAGTAACTGTGGCGAAGCTGTTACCTCTCACCTGGCTGAACTTTGAGTGCAGCTTGAACTTGTTACCACTCTTTGATGCAGGCAAACCACTTACTGTGTCATAAGAATTTCGTCTTAACAACCTTAAAAATGATGGAGACCGGATCCGAAGAATCAGAGTTTAGGTTGAATTTAATTTCTTGTACAAGAAGGAACGTTTTACAATGCAACACACAAGTGGGGTTACAAAGAAAAGGCTCCATGAGGAGCATTCACAGTCTGCTTATATACCTGGGCTTTCTCTTGATGTCTTAAGAAACTGTCATCTTAAAACATCAAAGGAAATAGGGGGCTCACACCCAGGTTAAACCTAATTTTTATAACATTTCCCCCACGTTTGTACTTTTTCAAAGATACAAAATACGATCATATCATAAAAATTAGGTGAGTCAAATGATTATTCAACAATAAGTCAACACACATTGTGGGAGCGAAAAACCTTTCTGGCAGTTCTTTTATCCTTCTTGTCATTTCATTCTGTTCCTTTCGGACAGGAAAATTCTCCACACAGCCCCGCTGCCTCGGCGACTATTACTCTGTGTTAACTTGTTATAATCTCTTTTGTATGCTTAATCACACTTTATGGTACAAAAACATTCACTCTGACAAGAACAATTGTATAGTTATATTCACAGCTTTAAAAATAAAAAAAACTTGTTCTCACATGGGCTGATCAACTCATTGGACCCGATCATGAGAACCTCTCCCTACCTAAGGGTAATTTCCCGAATCCAGAAAAAGAATAAACTTCTACAAATGTATATACAACGTACTGTCAGTCTTTTTCTCTTAAGCATACATTTACATCAGAACCGTATAACTTCTTCTCAGATCTTCTATAGGTTCATCATTGTGCTGTGGAATAAAAACTAAGCAGGTGTCTCATCTCCAGAAGGTATCTCGTCATCATAATGTCCACAAATGGTCTCTTCCATCACCGTAAACTAGTCGTACCATCCGTAGGTCTCCCCATGTCTCTCGTAATCTTTCTCTGTGGAGACAGACTGGTACAACAACTGTTGTCGTGTTAAAGCAGTAGTTATCAATCTTTGCACCAACTCTCTTATACATGGAATACAACAACATCCACAAGTGACTAAAATAGCAAACATGATTCCTACTGACAATAACATGGCCTTAGTCTTAGTCTACCTTGGGCATTCTGCTTACCACGCACTTAACATGACGCACAAAAAAAAAATTTTTTTTGAATAGTTTTTGAAATCTGTATTTATTTTGTTTATTAACTCTCATATCCCTCCTGTTGACGTATGGGTACCCCATACGTCAAAACTGCTGTGAATCTAAACAAAATTCTTTTGGAAGTATGTACTTGCCCTCTGATCAAATTTTCATCTACTTCTACCTCATCATCTGTCAATACATGTGTGTGTGTGTGGATGCATGACCTGTAACTGGAGTTAGTCATGCAGCGTCCTCCTTTCTCTTTCCTCCCATTTGGGCTCCGCTCCTCCGCTCCTTCCTCTTCCTCGTCCATTTCCCCTCCATCTCCCTCATCCTCTTTGGGGCCTTTCACTCCCTTACAAAGTGTCCAAGTCTGCCACAATTGTAGCACACATCACTCCTATCATCCGTTCCTCTGTTCTCACCGCCTCCTCCCCTCCGTCTCCCTCCGTAATCACCTCGGAAAAATATTTCATCAGTGTCATCATCATCACCACACAGAAATGTATTCACGGCCTTTTTCTTTTGCTTCTTGTGTGTGGAAGGCCGTATACTATACCGCTTCGTATCCTCAGGGGATATTGGGGGTCTTGTATAGTCACTACTCGTCTCCGTGGAATGACATTAACGTCCAGGAGGGGATGGCCAGGTGCAGGAACAGGAGGCGGCGGAGCAGTCGGCAGCAGTGGAGGAGGAGGAGGATGAGGCTGGGGTTCAGGATTGAGCGGAGGATCCGGACGGAGCCCACATGGCACATAGTGGTCATCACTCTGTCGGTCTCGGGCAGAATATACAACAGGATATATATTATGTCGCTTCTCTCTATCCTGTTGATTAACAATTTTTTCTTCTACTTCTCTTTTTCTTTTCTGTATGCCAGCTTGCCTGGCCCTCGCTTCTGCCAGCCACACCTTGGCCTGGAGCAGACCTTCCTTCTTCGACTTCTTCTTCTCCTTCTTTACTACCTCACGAATATCTTTCACTAATTCTTCACATGCCTCTACATCCAACCTTCCTACAAAAGCATACTTTTCCTGCCATCTCTGAAGATATTTAACATTATCTGGATGTAATGTTTTCATGCGCTTGGCATCTCCGCTATACTGTTCTAATTGTGTTTTATAACTAAAACAGTTCCCCATTACTCAAATCTTCTTTCTATTATTCTCTATTTTATTTATTCACTATTATTATTATTATTATTATTATATGGTAGGATTTTTTACTACTTATTTTACTTCTTATAATCCCCTTAACAGCCAACCAGTTTGTATGGAGTTCACCCAAGCAACTGGTCCGATCAGTGAAATGTGTAACCTTTGTTGACACCGTTAGTGTTATCGCGGCCATCGCATGTCAAAAACTTTACCATTGGCCGCTGAATGAATGATGTAGGGTGATCTGTCTGACGCGCTGTGTCCAAAACAAAGGCATGAGGTCTGTTGCTGCGTTTTAAAGATGTTTTATTATTATTATTTTACCGGTGATCAAAAACACTGTGACGACCAAATGCTCTGTTGAAATGGTATTTTTGGACAAAAAAGGTGTGGATGTAGCGGTCAACAGAAGTTACGGCTCCCTACTCACCCACTCTGTTACAGACAAAAGGTGAAAACCCAGCAGGCGCAGAAGATGATCTAAATTACTACTGCTCCACCCCCAGTGACGCATAGACACACCCACACACACACACACACACACACACACACACACCCTCACTACTACCGGTGACCAAGTGACAGGCATGCTGACAAAGTTCATCCCCTGTGCCTACATTCCGGCCCCTAATTATTATAACAGAATAATTACAACACTGAATATTCAATGTGAAAACACAAATAATCAAGGTACACAATTCATATCAATATACATCCTTTTGCATTCAATGTAGTTCAATGTCCGTAGTATTTCAATGTCCTTCACTCTACAATCTTCAAGTGTCTCCAGGCCAGAGGTTCTAGAACATACGGAGCCTAGTGTGAGAGTGATCTTTACCATCACTCTTAAAGTCACATTCAAAGTCAAGTCATGTCAAAACAAGTCATGTCAAAGTATCCATCAAGACTCCCCAGCTTCTTGAAGGAGACAGATCTTTGTGACTGGCCTGTCCAGACAGCTCGTCTTGGTCTTGATCTTTACTTGTTGCACAAGTCCTTTCTTGTCTTGAACAGCCTCAATAACTCTCCCCATGATCCAAGAGTTACGAGGTGCTGTGTCGTCCACGATGAGCACAATGTCTCCAGAAATGAAGTTGCGCTTGACCCTGTTCCACTTTTGACGTTCCTGAAGCTGCGGCAGGTATTCCATTGTCCATCTTTTCCAAAATAAATTGGATATGTACTGTATTTGTTTCCATCTGCGGACAGCATACAAGTCCTGTTTTTCAAAGAGACCAGGTGGCAAAGATGGCTGACCTTTGAGAAGCAGAAGATGGTTGGGAGTCAGAGCCTCTAGATCATTAGGATCAGTGGATGCCTTTGTTATTGGTCTGCTGTTAAGAATAGCTTCGACTTCACAGAAGACAGTGTGAAGACCTTCCTCGTCAAGAGTTTGTATTCTTAAAATGGAGTTGAGTACCTTTCTAATGGAATGGATTAGTCTCTCCCATACTCCTCCATGATGGGAGCCAGTTGGAGGATTGAATGTCCATTTAATCCCTCGCTGTAGGAGTTCCTCATGGATCTGAGAATGATTCCATTGTTGAATACATTTTTTCAACTCTCGATCAGCGCCGACAAAGTTTGTTCCATTGTCTGAGCAGATTTCCTTGACTTGGCCTCGTCTTGCTATAAAGCGACGTAAGGCATTAATGAAGGAATCAGTATCCATTGATGCTGCTACTTCAAGATGTACGGCTCTTAAAGTTAAGCAAGTGAATAGAACTCCATACCTTTTCACATGACATCTTCCACGTTTTACATTAAATGGGCCAAAACAATCCACTCCCACTGAAGTAAAAGGTGGTTCATCTGGAGATATCCTGTTGCGTGGCAGATCTGCCATCTGTTAACTACCAGGAACTCCTTGTACCCGTCGGCACACAACACACTTTCCCAATATCTTTCTTATAGCCACACTAGCGCCAGTAATCCAATATCTCTGGCGTAGCCTCGCCAACACATGGTCTCTACCACTGTGGCCGACTTCTTCATGAACCTGTCTTAAGATAATATCAGAGATATGTTGATCTTTGGTCAATATAGCTGGATGCTTTGCCTCTTCAGGCATGGCTGCCCGACTGAGTCGTCCCCCGACTCTCAAGACGCCATCATCAAGCACCGGATTCAGTTTGTATATGTGGCTTGTCCTTCTCACATGCTGTCCCTTTTCCAGGCTAAAAAATTCCTCTGGGAATCTTTTCCTTTGACAGATTCTGATGATTTCCAGCTCAGCCTCCTTCATCTCCTCCACAGTTAAAGAAACACAAAATGCATCTTTGACACTCTGTAGCTCATTTATCAGAAGACATGTCTGTTTTCTCTCATCTGTACTGGAGTGAGCTAGTAATGAATTGGCCTCCTTCCTCTTCTTCCAGAGACTTAGGCTGCATTCACACCAAATCCGGCGGTGCGGCGAAACGCCGCAGGTCAGTGCGGATTTGTGGGAGTGTGGCTCCCGGTCAGAAGGTGGTGGTAATACGCATGAAAGTAGTTTGCCAACCACCATAAAAAAACGAAAGAGACAAAGAAAAAAAGAAGCGCTCATATGAAGTTGTGAATTTACTTACAGCGGCGTCATCTTCATAGTAAAGTAATATCAATCAACCATCTTCCGTCCAAAGCAGAATGCTGAAATGCTACAATGCTACAATCTAAATAAACAACGTCTTTCGGGTCTTTCGACTTCCGGTCTAATCACCGACCTACGTGATTGGCCACCGCAACGTGACGTCGGGTTGCGGTTTTCCAAAAGTTGACTCCAGCTCAACTTTTCCGGCCGCAGTGCGGTGCAGCGCCGCAGCGGCTAAAATGGCCGCAGGCGATCCGCACTACCCCCATTCGAAATGAATGGGGAGACTAGCGTTTTCGCCGCACCGCCGGATTTGGTGTGAATGCCCCCTTAGGAGTCTGTTCTTGAATCGTAAGATCCAACACATCACCTGTTTTAGATGGTTCCAGGATGAGGTACAATTGATCAACTGAGACACTGAGTCACACTCCTCTGTGGCGCATACAGCATGAACCAAGATGTTTGTTTTGACCTCAGGGTCATCTTGTCCTGGTATCATTTTCAAACCATCTGGATTTGTGGGCCACTGCTCCTCTGGCCACATCAGAAATTGTGGGCCAGATATCCAATTTGCATCCTTAAGGAATGACTCCACACCAAGTCCCCTAGAGGCAAGATCTGCTGGGTTGCATGAGGTGTTCACATATCTCCACTGACCTGCATGAGATGTTTCAAGGATTGCGGACACCCTATTGGCCACAAATGCTCGAAATCTTGAGGTCTCGTTTTTAATGTATTTCAGCACTGAGGTGCTGTCAGTCCAGAATACAGAGTCAAGCAGCTGCATCTGCAATTCCTTCCTCCACAATCTGTCCATGCGTGATGCAACTACTGCTGCTGTTAGCTCTAGTCTAGGAATGGTAATCGGTTTTAAGGGAGCCACCCTTGCTTTTCCCATAATAAGGACACTACATGGCTGTGCAGTTGTATTGCGCAAAAGCAAGTAGGTGACTGTCCCATAACCCACCTCACTTGCATCTGCAAAATGATGTAATTGGGCAGAGGCCACAGTTCCAAAATCCACAGGCTTTAAAACATCTGCTAATCTTGAAATTTTCCAGCAGGTGGAGATCCTGTATCCATTTTGTCCACTCCATTGCAATGGATGCAGGTATTGTGTCGTCCCATCCATGGCCTTTCCTACACAGATCTTGTAAAATGAGTTTGGCCTTTAGCACCACTGGCACCAACACTCCAAGTGGGTCATAAATAGAGCTGAGCATAGACAGGATCCCTCTACGAGTCAAAGGTCGATCTTGAACCTTTATCTTGAACTTAAAAGTATCAGACTGAACACACCACTGTACTCCTAGTGCCCTTTCAACAGGGAGTGTGTCATAGTTCAAATCCAACTCTTTCACTTCTTTTGCCCTCTCTCCTTCAGGTATAGCAGCCAGCACCTTCTGACTGTTGCTTACCCACTTCTTCAGCTGAAAGCCTCCTCTGGCACAAATGGCTCGCAAATCATGATAGAGAGCTACAGCTTGAGACTCAGAAGGCACTGAAGCAAGACAATCATCCACATAAAAACTGTTCATGATGGTATCCACTACTTGCGGACTAAAGGAGTCCTTGTTGTCTTCTGCACACCTTCGAAGAGCAAAGTTTGCACAACTTGGTGAGGAAGTCGCTCCAAAGAGATGGACAAGCATCCTGTACTCTTCTAAGGGTTGAGAGAAATCCCCACCAGGCCACCAGAGGAACCTTAGCAGGTTGGAATCTTTAGCTGGCACCCGCACCTGATGATACATGGCCTCAATATCTGCCATCAACACAACAGGTTCCTTTCTGAACCTGGTTATGACTCCAATCAATGAGCTAGTCAGATCAGGTCCTTGCAGCAGTTGTGCATTCAATGATGTGCCTTGGAATGATGCAGCACAGTCAAACACCACTCTGATCTTCTTCTTTGTTGGGTGGTATACACCATGATGCGGTATGTACCATATGTTGCCACGACTGTATGGAAGATCTCTGGCAGGCACCTTTTCAGCATAACCACAGGAAATGACATCTTGCATGAAGGCAGCATAGTCTGCATGAAATGCGTCATTTTTCTCAAACCTCCTTTTTAGACTCAGAATACGTTGTTCTGCTAGCTTGCGGTTATCAGGCATGCACACATCTCTTTTCTTTAGAGGTAATGCAATGCTATAGTGGCCATCTTCTAGCTTAACGGAGCTTTCAACCAGTTCCATAAACTGACAATCTTCCCATGACAGACCCAGCTGTTCATCTTGTATGCATTCTGGAAAGTCCAGTTGAAATTGCTGCTGCCACAACTCATCCAATCTCACAACTGAGATACGATTAGCAGTGATGCTAAGTTGTTCACAGTCAGCTCCACCAGTGCCCAACGGCCCATTAACAGTCCATCCCAAAATAGTCTGGATTGCATATGGTCCTCCATTCTCACTTGGAATCACCTTTGTGGGCTCAAGAGCTCTAGGTACATTTAAGCCGATCAAAAGTTCAACACCTGAATCAATTTCAGGAAGATTTACTTCATGCAAGTGTGGCCATCTGACCAGATCCTGCTGTCGTGGTATATTTCTCTCACTCACAGGCATCCTTTGCTGTGTAAAAATATCTGGCAAATCACAGTAAAGTGTGAATCCAGGCCAGCTATCTCCAGATCTGGTACGAGGCAACTTCGCACAATATTTTCATGACCCATAGTGCGTAACAGAATCCTGGTTCCTCTTCCTGAAATACCCAGCCGATTCATCAGACCGGTGGTACAGAATGAGGCTGAACTCCCTTGGTCCAGAAAGGCATAAGTCTCCACAATTTTATGGCCTTTCTTAGACTTGACTTTAACTGGAACAATAGAGAGTTTACAATCCTGCTCACCGACCCCAGTAAGACCACTAGTCTGTACTGCAACGAAAGCACTGCCCACTGCTGCGTTGGTATTAGCTGCAACTATCTGATTCTTCTCATTTTCCTTGTCCTTCGGGTGAATATGAAGCATGCTAGGATGTCTGGATCCACATATTTTACATGACAGTCGCCTCCTGCAGTCCTTACTCATGTGCCCTATGCACAAACATCCAAAACAAATTCCATGCTCCTTCAGGAAGGCAATCTTGTCATTATGTGCTTTCTTTTCCAATAGAGAGCACAACTCCAGTGCATGTTCACCCTTGCAGTACAGGCAAACCCCTTTATCCAGTAGACTTCCTCCCTTTCTCTTATGGGTCTTTTCATCCACAGAAGTGGCTGTAGTTGCAAAGCTACTTCCTTTTTTGTGGCTATAATTTTGACAATTCTCCCTTTTGCCACTTTTGCTTTGCACTGTTTTTGGAGTATCTTGTATATTGCCAAACACAGGGTCAGCTGTAATTTTCACCTGACGTTCAACAAAATCCACAATATCAGGGAAAGTAGCTCTGTGATGATGTCTTTCATGTATGTCACAAACCACCGTTCTCCATTTATCTCTTAACTTGTATGGCAACTTTTTTACTATTGTCAGCATATTTGCCGGCATATTGAGCTCAGACATGTACTGTATCTCATCCATTGCATTGCAACATCCTCTTAGAAAAAGTCCATAAGCTTGAAGAGCTTTGACATCCTCTGCTTTAATCACTGGCCATGAAAGTGCTTTGTCCATATAAGCTGACGCAATCCTTTGTTCATTTCCAAAATGTTCTTCTAACAAAGACTTTGCTTTGTAATATCCTCTATCTGCAGCCATTTGTTGACAGCTTCTCACCAGCTCTCTTGGCTGACCCCTGGTGTATTGCACCAAGAAGTGCAGGCAATCTCTTGCATCGCTCGTCTTCTCTTCTACATTGTGCTCAAAGGCTCTCATAAAGGCATGATACAGTAGAGGATCTCCATCAAACACTTGAATCTCCCGATTTGGCAAAGATGAGAGACTTTGTTGCTGCACCAACATTGCAGTTATCTCATTTTGCCTTGCCATTATAGATACCAAATTGTTGTTATCACCTGTGGCCATTATAGGAGCCTGTGTACCAATTTGCTGAGACATTGAGAAATTTGGCTGTACATTATGAACCATCCCGAGCTTGGTCTGTCTCTGCTGGTGTATTTGAGACTTAATATTCTTAGGTTGTTTCATTTCCATTAATTTGGTCACATAAGACTGAGGAACACTTCTGACTGAGACTGGATTCCCATGATCTTCTTGGCCATGAGGCACAAATGAATCAGCATCAGCATTAAGAACAGTGTGAAGTCCTCTCTCCATGTAAGATTGCATACCATCAGATTTATTTGATGTGCCCCCTTTCACACTACTTGAGGCTCTTAAGACATCCACCTTAGCCTTTGATGCGGCTATCTCCACTTCGAGCGCAAGTCGCTCCTTCCTTTTTCTTATTTCCTCCTCCTGTTTTTCCAGGTCATGTTTTTCCTGCAGTAATCTTTGACGAGCAAGAAGATCAGCCATGTCAGCCTCTGCTTTAACACGGGCAGAGGAAGTTGAGGTGCGTGAAGTTTGAGATTTTGAACCATGCCTTTTGCTGCTAACATTTGAGATGCTGTCACCAGGCTTAATTTCATCCTGTGTAGGTTCAGGCAAAGCATCATGTTGCTCATCTGAAGGAAATTTATTATTAAGATGTATCTCATCCAACACCACGCTTGGAAGAGTTTCAAAATCTTTATTAGGCAGTTCTTCCAAGTTTTCCTGTCTTGAGACCAGCCTGTCACTTTCAGATAGCCATTGTTCCACATCCACAATAAACCCTTGATTATATTTATTGATGCTTGTGATCCACTCGTTTTGTTTATGCTGCTCCTCCTGAAGTATTAAAGGCATCAGTGACTCGTGCAGTGCCATTGCATCCTCCCGCAACTGCACCAAAACCCCCAGCTGATTTTGTACTTGTGTAGCATTGTCGTCATTTTCCATCAGCCTTTTCAATGCTGCGATTACACCTTTAATTTTGTTCACTCTGGATTGGCGATCTTTATGAAGCCTCTCAATTTTACATGCCAAGCCCTTTTCAGTGAGAGTGACTTTTCGTTTGACATTTCCGTCATTTACGGTCGAACCAGCATTTGATCCACTCATATTGACATCAATCAACAACAGTGCGCATCCGTTAAAACATCAGAAAACATGCGTCACAATCCACCTCCACATAAATCCTCCACATCCAACTTCGCCACTTAACAGGCATAAACGAGCGATCCACTCTTTCCACAGGTTAATTTCCAACTTGAGCCAACGACAATAAATGCATCAATCAGCAAACACAGCACTCTGTTACAAACAAAAGGTGAAAACCCAGCAGGCGCAGAAGATGATCTAAATTACTACTGCTCCACCCCCAGTGACGCATAGACACACCCACACACACACACACACACACCCTCACTACTACCGGTGACCAAGTGACAGGCATGCTGACAAAGTTCATCCCCTGTGCCTACAGTTAGGTTTCCAGGCTCCAGACAATTTGTTGACACCGTGAGGTTACCCTTGTCTGGTTTTTCACTGAGACACTGTTAATAACTACCATATATTAAAAACCCTATTCCTAATATTAATGATTTATATATTTATTATACTTATACTTTTTTATTTTAACAAACAACAACACACAAAAAACAGACACTAATCATGATTATTATCGGAGTCCCTGACTCCCCCAGTATTATTTGTCGAGTCCTAGACTCTCAAACAACGCTATACTACGAAGTCCCTGACTTCCCTAGACGTCTTTTTGTTTACTCAGGCCTGAGGGATTAGTTTTTCCAATTGTCGTTCCAAAGACATTTCCCCTCAACTAAGTCTCTGACTTAGGAGTCCACTCAACTAAGTCTCTGACTTAGGAGTCCCCTCAACTAAGGACTTGCCTTAGGAGTTTCAACTGATCAGTACTAAAAAAAATTTGTAGCCTACCTTTTTCTCTTTTTTTTTCTTTTTTTTTTCTTTTCTTCTGAGTCCTTCGGTCCGTCTCTCTCTTTGGTTGACCCCATCACTGTCTCCTCTCTCAGCTGGTCCTGGCCTCCCCAGCCAAAACAAGGTTTTAAGAACCTTGTGGCGGAGGTCTTTTGGTCATTTTCCTGCAGGATTTTCAGTCTCGTTGCTTCCAGAGGAGAACAGTTATTGGGGTCCCTGTTCGGGCGCCAAAATGTCATAAGAATTTCTTCTTAAAGACCTTAAAAATGATGGAGACCGGATCCGAAGAATCAGAGTTTAGGTTGAATTTAATTTCTTGTACAAGACGGAACGTTTTACAATGCAACACACAAGTGGGGTTACAAAGAAAAGGCTCCATGAGGAGCATTCACAGTCTGCTTATATACCTGGGCTTTCTCTTGATGTTTTCAGACACATCCCACAGGTAAGATATTATCTTACTTTATGGTCACCCCCAATCTAACTTAACACCTCATGGCCTCCCTTAGACCCTTTATGACCTTCTCCTAAATATTTATCCAAACCCTTCTCCCTTGGGTTATTTACTATACAGGTCACTGAATCAAAGAGAAACTGTCATCTTAAAACATCAAAGGAAATAGGGGGCTCACACCCAGGTTAAACCTAATTTTTATAACATACTGTGTCTTGGATGTCCCCAAAAAGAGGATCAGAAATGATCTTAACTTGGTGTTCAATAAATGAGACCATATCTTTAAAGCAAGCTCTGCGATTGTACCTCTCCAGTATTTCATGTGCCCGTATCCTCCATTTTTCTCTGTACTTAAATGGCAACTTTGTCATGATTGCTCTCATGTTAGTTGGCATGTCCAGCTCTTCAACATATTGAAATTCCTCCATTACATTGCAACAACTTCGTAGAAATAGAGAAAAGGCTTGTAGTGCTCCCACATCTTCTGCCTTCACTGCAGGCCAAGCCAAAGCCTTCTCCATGTAGGCTGCACCAATCCTATATTGGTTTCCAAAATGCTCTTGGAGAAACTCTTTAGCCAAATGATAGCCTCTGTCAGGAATCATGTGCTGACAACTCCTCACCAATTCTCTGGGCTGCCCTCTTGTAAATTGCTTCAAAAAATAAAGGCAGTCAGCTTTGCTAGCCTTGGATTCCACACTATGTTCAAAAGCTCTTATGAAGGTTTTATACTGAAGAGGATCGCCGTCGAATGCTGGAATGTCTCGAGAGGGCAAGGACATTAAGCGTTGTTGTTGAACCAGAGCTGCCGTAATTTCATTTTGTCTGTGCTTTATGGTGCACAGGTCTCCTTGTACTGGTATAGCATATAACTGCTGTTGCTCCACCGACACAGGCTGCATGTCATTAACTGACAGAGAGAGGCTTTGTTGTGTATCTCCATACTGCATTGTTCCAGAAGTTGCGGTTTCTTTTCTCCCCTTTGTCTCATATTTTGATTCAAAGACCTGATGAGGTTTTCCCTCAGAGTGTGCATTCAGCTCACTTGAATCCTTTTGGGCTACTGAGAAGCTGATTTGTGGCATTGCACTACCAATGTGTGGTTTAAATGAGTTTGCTGCAGGATTGAGTCCTTTGGAATTTGAGTTTTGTTCTTCATTCCTCTGCAAGTAGGAATTCATTCCATCAGAAGGTGCTTGTGAATTGCTGGAACATTCTGAGGCAGCTTGAAAAACTGCTAACTTTGCAGTGGATGCAGCTATTTCAGCATCAATCTCGAGCTGCTCCTTTTTTCTTCTCAGCTGCTCTTCCTGGGCCTCTAGTGCATGCTTTTCCTTTAAAGCAGCAGCTCTAGCGAGAAGCGCAGCCCTTTCTGCTTCTGCTTTGATGCGAGACGAAGCTGCACTTTTGCCACTGTTCTTACTGCTTTTACCACTACATGTGCTTTTTCGGAGTGAATGTCTACTGGCAACATTTGATATGCTGTCATCAGGGTGAACATCATCACCATCCTCACCATCATGATCATTTAACAACCATTTTTCAACCTCAGAAATGAAACCATTTTCAACAAGCATTTTTGCAGCAAACCAAGTGTCTTGTTTCTCACTTTCTTCAGTGGACATTAAAGGCAACAGAGCCACATGAGCATTTTTGGCTTCCCCACACAAAAGCACAATTTTTTCAGTGTATGTTTTACCTGTTTTGCATTACCACTCTGCATAAGCTCTTGAGTTACATTTCTTAGGTTTTTAACCTTACGTAATTTATCTTTTCTTACATTTTGTAACTTTTCCACCTTTGCAACAAGAGCTTTGTGTGTTAATGTAATAGACCGTTTACTTTTTACAGATTCTGTCCCATTAACAGTTCCCTCTTCCACAGAGGCTGCAGCAGCCGCGGGCTCCGCGGCAGCCACGTCTGGTTTACCGTCCATAATGTCCTTTAACTCACACCTCAACGCACATCCGAGATGAAAGCAACGAGAAAAAGTTCAGTTTATCAGTGCTATTTTAGCGA
The DNA here is from genome assembly GCA_029490765.1 of Euthynnus affinis. NCBI lineage: Eukaryota > Metazoa > Chordata > Actinopteri > Scombriformes > Scombridae > Euthynnus > Euthynnus affinis. The sequence continues at coordinate 1,908,544 of CM055853.1, read as the reverse complement.
CCAATGCATTGAAATTACACTCGCAAAGTTGTGTGCACACTTTTACTATGGCCATACAGTTGGTAGCGCTACTCTTTACCTTACAAGCGGTGGGTGCCGTGATGTACAATCCTGATGAATGAATCAGCTGATGACCGGTGCGTCTCCAGGAAAGCGGTTGTAAACGACCTCCGAGCTAGTAAACAAGTGTAGGAAATCCAGCGTCGAGTCTTCCTCCGTGAGCAACGGCAAACGAGCTAACTGAAGCAAAGTTTTTGACTTAATGTAGTGACTTGGGTTTAACGAAAAATAAAAAAAAACCTAAGCCACAGTGAGGGGCTGCTACCGGGATCTGTATTTGACGCGTCGTCATGAGGCGGCTTCATATAATAAGTCAAACATTCGACCAGTGCTTACGATGTGTTTATTCGCCGTGCAAACAGCCCTTGCTATACATACACTTACTACCAATAACTTGTATGAAAAACACAAAGGCGCAAATATGCTCTTAAACGGTGTTTCTAAACGGCGGTCAAAAACTGTGTGCTTCTCCTGGTAAGCAGCACACCTGGGGAGTAATTGCTTCTTCTTCTACTTATACATTTGTGTTACTGACCAATAGGCCACCTACTGTGGAAACAGGGAATTACCTTGACACACACACACGCAAATATACAAATGGCTCTAACAACACCACTGTGATATCGTCTCACTTGCTCTCCTGCTCGTTACCATGACAACCAACAAAAACTCCGCTCTGCTACGGAGGTTTGATTGACAGGTAGGCGGTACTTGTAATTAATAACTACAACTAATTAAAGCTGCAAGCAGTGATGAACGGGCCCTCGCGCCCTGGCGCCTGTCGACGGCTGCGCAATTGAAGGGCTTTTGTCAGTGACTTGTAAATGTTTCCAGACTCAGGCTGTTTTCAGACAGAGCAAGGAGAAAAACATCACATCCTTTGTCCACAATTTTCCCAGCTGCTGGGGCTGCTGCGTTGAAATGCCGTAGGGGGCGCAATGGAGCCAGTTTGCATCACTGATTGAATATTGTAATGTAGACGTGCTCAGGCCTGGACTGTTATCAAACCTGTAAAGTTTCAGGCAGATCTAACCATGTACACTCAAGTTATATCAATTTCCTCTGTCATCGCGAAACATCAAAACTCAACGCCATGCCACGGCCAAACGCTTCACCATGAACTAAATCTTTTAACAACTTTTGATCATACACTAGTCTAGATGACACACTGATTTTGAAGTGCTTGCCATGAATTCTGTAGGAGGAGTTCGTTGAAATACAAGGTATGCGACATGACCAAAAAAAGGCGAAAATTGACCAGTTTATCCAAAATGGCCGACTTCCTGTTAGACTTAGGATATGGCTTCAAGAGGCTTTTTTGTGCGTCTTGACATTATACATGTGCCTTGTGAATTTCATTTTTCCACATTAATCTGGACGGTGGTGCTTCAATTGTGAAATTTTCAAGGGGGCGCTGTTGAGCCATATTGCCACACGCATTCAAATTGACTACATAGGATTTTAGCTGGTGTCCCTCCAGACATGTGTGTCATGTTTGGTGACTGTAGAGCCATCCCTTGTCCCTGAAAAACAGTATCGTATTTCATGGCGAAGGATTTGTCGCCATGGTAACAGCGTTCGGTTTTGGGTCATGACCTGCGAAATGTAGCATCACCAAGGTCTTGTTTATTAGCTGACTTAATTTCAGGTGCATCGGCCAAATTTCCTAGGAGTAATTAGACAAAGTATGACGCATGTTGCTTCCTGTTGCCAGTAGGTGGCGCTATGACTTTTGCTAAATATGAGACTGAACATGTGTTTAGACTTGGACTCTTAACAAGCATGTGAAATTTGGAAAAGATCAGACCACGTGGAGTCAAGTTATAAGGCTTTGAAATTTCATGGCGAGACATCGAAATTCGCCGCGTCGCCATGGCAACACCTTTCGACGAAAAGTCACCAACTTCATAGTATAGGATCTCCAAGGTCTTGAGGCTATTCTCAGTAAATTTGAACTGGATTCGATCACCGTGCTGCCCACAGGGCGTCGGAGCGTAAAACATGTGACTTCCTGTTGCCAGTAGGTGGCGCTATGACTCATGTCCAGTATTGACACATGGATGCGTTCAGGGCGGGACTCTTATCAAGCACAAAAGGTTTGGCTCTCTTAGGATCACGTATGCCGGAGTTATGGCCGTTTCAATTTTCATGGCGAAGGATCAAAATTCGCCCCCCGGCCACGCCCCCTTGGCAATGACGAAAACTCACCGTTTTAATAACTTTTAATCTCCTATGCCTGTAGATGATATGGACCGAATTTCAAGTGGCTGAGGTCAAATCTCTAGGAGGAGTTCGTTAAAGTATGCGGGGTGGAAATGACCAAATCAGTGTCAAAATGGCAACTTTGGCACAAAATGGCCGACTTCCTGTTGGAGTTAGGGTATGTGTCCAAGAGACTTTTTGGTGCGTCTGGTCATGATACATATGCATACCGAAATTCGTTCTCCTACGTCAATCTGTATCGAGGGGCTCAATTTTCCTAATTTTCTAGGGGGCGCTATCGAGACATTTTGAATATTGTAATGTAGAAGTGCTCAGGCCAGGACTGTTGGCAAACCTGTAAAGTTTCAGGCAGATCCAACCATGTACACTCAAGTGATATCAATTTCCTCTGTCATGGCGAAACATCAAAACTCAACGCCACGCCACGGCCAAACGCTTCAACATGAACTAAATCTTTTAATAACTTTTGATCATACACTAGTCTAGATGACACACACTGATTTTGAAGTCCTTATGATGAATTCTGTAGGAGGAGTTCGTTGAAATACAAGGTATGCGACATGACCAAAAAAAGGTGAAAATTGACCAGTTTTTCCAAAATGGCCGACTTCCTGTTGTAATTACAAGATGGCTCCAAGAGGCTTTTTTGTGCGTCTTGACATTATACATTTGCCTTGTGAATTTCATTTATCTACTTTAATCTGGAAGGCGGGGCTTCAATTTTGAAATTTTCAAGGGGGCGCTCTTTAGCCATATTGCCACGCCCATTCAAATTGACTACATAGGATTTTAGATAAGGTGACTCTGGACATGTGTGTCAAGTTTCGTGATTGTAGAGCCATCCCTTCTCCCTGGAAAAAAGCATCGTTAGTCATGGCGAAGGATTTGTCGCCATGGTAACAGCGTTCAGTTTTGGGTCACAAGCTGTCAAATGTAGCATCACCAAGGTCTTGTTTATTAGCTGACTTAATTTCAGGCGCATCGGCCAAATTTCCTAGGAGTAATTAGACAAAGTACGACACATGTTACTTCCTGTCGCCAGTAGGTGGCGCTATGACTTTCGCTAAATATGAGACTGAACATGTGTTCGGACCGGGACTCTTAACAAGCATGTGAAATTTGGAAAAGATCAGACCACGTGGAGTCAAATTATGAGGCTTTGAAATTTCATGGCGAGACATCGAAATTCGCCGCGTCGCCATGGCCACACCTTTTGACGAAAAGTCACCAACTTCATAATATAGGATCTCCAACGTCTTGAGGCTATCCTCCGTAAATTTGAGCTGGATTCGATCACCGTGCTACCCACAGGGCGTCTGAGCGTAAAACATGTGACTTCCTGTTGCCAGTAGGTGGCGCTATGACTCAGGTCCAATATTGTCACATGGATGCGTTCAGGACAGGACTCTTATCAAGCACAAAAGGTTTGGCTCTCTTAGGATCACGTATGCCGGAGTTATGGCCGTTTCAATTTTCATGGCGAAGGATCAAAATTCGCCCCCCGGCCACGCCCCCTTGGCAATGACGAAAACTCACCGTTTTAATAACTTTTAATCTCCTATGCCTGTAGATGATATGGACCGAATTTCAAGTGGCTGAGGTCAAATCTCTAGGAGGAGTTCGTTAAAGTATGCGGGGTGGAAATGACCAAATCAGTGTCAAAATGGCAACTTTGGCACAAAATGGCCGACTTCCTGTTGGAGTTAGGGTATGTGTCCAAGAGACTTTTTGGTGCGTCTGGTCATGATACATATGCATACCGAAATTCGTTCTCCTACGTCAATCTGTATCGAGGGGCTCAATTTTCCTAATTTCTAGGGGGCGCTATCGAGACATTTTGAATATTGTAATGTAGAAGTGCTCAGGCCAGGACTGTTGGCAAACCTGTAAAGTTTCAGGCAGATCCAACCATGTACACTCAAGTGATATCAATTTCCTCTGTCATGGCGAAACATCAAAACTCAACGCCACGCCACGGCCAAACGCTTCAACATGAACTAAATCTTTTAATAACTTTTGATCATACACTAGTCTAGATGACACACACTGATTTTGAAGTCCTTATGATGAATTCTGTAGGAGGAGTTCGTTGAAATACAAGGTATGCGACATGACCAAAAAAAGGTGAAAATTGACCAGTTTTTCCAAAATGGCCGACTTCCTGTTGTAATTACAAGATGGCTCCAAGAGGCTTTTTTGTGCGTCTTGACATTATACATTTGCCTTGTGAATTTCATTTATCTACTTTAATCTGGAAGGCGGGGCTTCAATTTTGAAATTTTCAAGGGGGCGCTCTTTAGCCATATTGCCACGCCCATTCAAATTGACTACATAGGATTTTAGATAAGGTGACTCTGGACATGTGTGTCAAGTTTCGTGATTGTAGAGCCATCCCTTCTCCCTGGAAAAAAGCATCGTTAGTCATGGCGAAGGATTTGTCGCCATGGTAACAGCGTTCAGTTTTGGGTCACGAGCTGTCAAATGTAGCATCCCCAAGGTCTTGTTTATTAGCTGACTTAATTTCAGGCGCATCGGCCAAATTTCCTAGGAGTAATTAGACAAAGTACGACACATGTTACTTCCTGTCGCCAGTAGGTGGCGCTATGACTTTCGCTAAATATGAGACTGAACATGTGTTCGGACCGGGACTCTTAACAAGCATGTGAAATTTGGAAAAGATCAGACCACGTGGAGTCAAATTATGAGGCTTTGAAATTTCATGGCGAGACATCGAAATTCGCCGCGTCGCCATGGCCACACCTTTTGACGAAAAGTCACCAACTTCATAATAGATGATCTCCAACGTCTTGAGGCTATCCTCCGTAAATTTGAGCTGGATTCGATCACCGTGCTACCCACAGGGCGTCTGAGCGTAAAACATGTGACTTCCTGTTGCCAGTAGGTGGCGCTATGACTCAGGTCCAATATTGTCACATGGATGCGTTCAGGACGGGACTCTTATCAAGCACAAAAGGTTTGGCTCTCTTAGGATCACGTATGCCAGAGTTATGGCCGTTTCAATTTTCATGGCGAAGGATCAAAATTCGCCCCCCGGCCACGCCCCCTTGGCAATGACGAAAACTCACCGTTTTAATAACTTTTAATCTCCTATGCCTGTAGATGATATGGACCGAATTTCAAGTGGCTGAGGTCAAATCTCTAGGAGGAGTTCGTTAAAGTATGCGGGGTGGAAATGACCAAATCAGTGTCAAAATGGCAACTTTGGCACAAAATGGCCGACTTCCTGTTGGAGTTAGGGTATGTGTCCAAGAGACTTTTTGGTGCGTCTGGTCATGATACATATGCATACCGAAATTCGTTCTCCTACGTCAATCTGTATCGAGGGGCTCAATTTTCCTAATTTTCTAGGGGGCGCTATCGAGACATTTTGAATATTGTAATGTAGAAGTGCTCAGGCCAGGACTGTTGGCAAACCTGTAAAGTTTCAGGCAGATCCAACCATGTACACTCAAGTGATATCAATTTCCTCTGTCATGGCGAAACATCAAAACTCAACGCCACGCCACGGCCAAACGCTTCAACATGAACTAAATCTTTTAATAACTTTTGATCATACACTAGTCTAGATGACACACACTGATTTTGAAGTCCTTATGATGAATTCTGTAGGAGGAGTTCGTTGAAATACAAGGTATGCGACATGACCAAAAAAAGGTGAAAATTGACCAGTTTTTCCAAAATGGCCGACTTCCTGTTGTAATTACAAGATGGCTCCAAGAGGCTTTTTTGTGCGTCTTGACATTATACATGTGCCTTGTGAATTTCATTTTTCTACTTTAATCTGGAAGGCGGGGCTTCAATTTTGAAATTTTCAAGGGGGCGCTCTTTAGCCATATTGCCACGCCCATTCGAATTGACTACATAGGATTTTAGATAAGGTGACTCTGGACATGTGTGTCAAGTTTCGTGACTGTAGAGCCATCCCTTGTCCCTGAAAAAAGTATCGTATTCCATGGCGAAGGATTTGTCGCCATGGTAACAGCGATCAGTTTTGGGTCATGACCTGCCAAATCTAGCATCACCAAGGTCTAGGAGTAATTAGACAAAGTACAACACATGTTACTTCCTGTTGCCAGTAGGTGGCACTATGACTTTGGCTAAATATGAGACTGAACATGTGTGCAGACCGGGACTCTTAACAAGCATGTGAAATTTGGAAAAGATCAGACCACGTGGAGTCAAGTTATGAGGCTTTGAAATTTCATGGCGAGACATCGAAATTCGCCGCGTCGCCATGGCAACACCTTTCAACGTAAAGTCACCAACTTCATAATATAGGATCTCCAAGGTGTTCAGGCTATTCTCAGTAAATTTGAACTGGATTCGATCACCGTGCTGCCCACAGGGCGTCGGAGCGTAAAACATGTAACTTCCTGTTGTCAGTAGGTGGCGCCATGACTCATATCCAGTATTGACACATGGATGCGTTCAGGGCGGGACACTTAATCAATCACAAAAGGTTTGGGTCTCTTAGGATCATGTATGCCGGAGTTATGGCCATTTCAATTTCCATGGAGAAGGATCGAAATTCGGCCCCCGGCCACGCCCCCTTGGCAATGACGAAAATTCGCCGTTTTGATAAATTTTAATCTCCTATGCCTGTAGATGATCTGGACCGAATTTCAAGTTGCTGAGGTCAAAAGGAGGGTAATAGCAGCATAAAAAATGTAAAAAAAAAAAAAAAAAAAAACTTACTTGAGATCCTTGCCTTTGACTAAAAGTCAAAGCCCAAAACCGGGCCTTCTATTGATTGGATGATTCTGACAGGGTGGTTGCCATGCTTGTTGCTACACAAAAAAATCTGAGCGCAGTGGAGAAATCCGTGAGCAGAAATTTAGCGAGCGCGTAGAAGAAACCTGAGTGCGAGGAGAAGAGTTGAAGTTTGAGCGCAGGAAATGTGTGCGAGCAACATTGTATCCGAGTGCGAGCACACAGTTTGAGCATAAGCGGAGCAAATCTGAGCGTAAGCAGAGGCTGTTTGAGTGCGAGGGGAGGATTTTGAAGTACAAATTACAAAATTTGAACGTAAAATCAATAAAGTTTGCTCTCACATTTATATACTATGCTCTTGAATAAAGATAGGGAATAATCTCCATACTTCCACATCTTACACTCTACAATCACATTTTTTGCACAGAAATGTAGACAAACTTGTTCTCCCTCATCCAATCTGACTTTCATTAAGACAGGACTCACGTTTTTGAGTAAATCGCTCAAAAGCGCAGAGAGTGCTGTCCAGCAGCCTAATTCACTTTAATGTTATTTGAGCTTTAAAATTTGTTGTCAAAAACAGAGATGATGGTCAAATATAAGTCTAATGAAGTCTCAGCTCGCTCATGCTGAAGACATTTTGTTCACTGTGACTTTTAGTTTTTGAATTATAGGAGGGTGTTCGTGCCTGATTTTGGCCAAAGATGAGATCGTCTCACCCCATTTTCCATCAATCAGAGGGTGTCACTGTCACCATGGTAACCTGGGGCTGTGCTGTGAGGCTATTTTTAGACTTGTTGTAAAGGTTCATTCCACACAAAAACTGTGTTCTGTTTAACTGCTCAAAGTTTTATTGCACGGAAATACTCAAATATCAAAAATATTTAGTTCTTTAAGTACATTTACGCAATTTTTTGCAACCTTTCACCTGGTTCACGCTTTCAGCCATTTCAACCAACTATAAAAGTTTTCAGCTCTTTTTAGTACTTTTATGCGGTTTTGCTCAACCTTTCACCTCTTTCATACTTTCAACTATTTCAACCAAGTATCAAAACATTCAGCTCTTTAAGTACATTTATGCAGTTTTTCACAACCATTCAACTCTGTCATACATTCAGCTATTTCAACCATTCAAATATCAAAATATTCAGCTCTTCAAGTACTTTTATGCAGTTTATTTGTAACCTTCCACTTCTTTCATACTTTCAGCTATTTCAACCATTCAAATATCAAAATATTCAGCAGTTTTGTTCAACATTTCACCTCTTTCATACTTTCAACTATTTCAACCAAATATAAAAATATTTAGCTCTTTAAATATATTAATGCTTGTATTCAGCTTTTTTTGGAAAAAAAAGTCAGATTTCTGCAAGTTCAGCAGGGTTTTGCAATCCATTTCAGCTGTCAGCATTCACACACATTTTCCGCAGTAGTGTGAGTGCTTTCAGCATTCACACTATTGTTATCCAAATCTTTATTATTATTGTGTGGGAGCTGCAAAGCGATTTGTTGTATCAGCTTCGTTTCAATGTCAAATTGTACATATCCATAAGGAGATGTGTGCTATTACTTTTCTTATCTCTAACATATTCCATTGATTTTATATAATTTTTTAAAACATTAAAATTATAATGGAAAGTCAATGGGAGCAATGTTTGAAAGCTCATATCTCAAAAAGTAAAAGTGCTAAAGTGTTCAATCTTCATTGGCAGGTGGCCCATGTGCAAATGCTTCACATATTGTAAAAAGTGATCTATAGAACCACCATGTGGTCAGTTATTACATGTTTTACATTTTGGCTTATAACTCATGAACCGTTAGGCGAATTCAAAAATTTTTGCACAGTGTGTTCCTTGGATGGTACCAAGTAGACTGATATAGGCCACGCCCATTTGCGTCTAAAAAAAATTTCCGCCATTTTGAATTTTTTTCAAAAATAAATTTTCTGCTAATTTAGCACATTTTTTACCCAATCTTCACCAAACTTAGTACATAAAATATTTTGAGGACCCCCAACACAGCTATTATCTTCGTTTTTTGGTATCACTTACTGTTTGTCCGTAATTGGTTAGCAAACTTTTGGAGGCGTGGCCTGATGCATTGAACGAGCAATAACTCTTCAATGCTGATTTGGATCAACACCAAATTTAAGAATTTTGTACAAATAATGACACTGCACCATTTTGTAAAATTTGATACAGTTTTACCAACAGGGGGCACTACTGTAATAATATAACATGATATTTCTACAGTTCTGTTGTCTTCAATGAAATGAAACTTGATACACAAGTTCTCCATGTTAATGTGCACGACATAGTGGAGCATGGCGTCAATAGCCCCACCTTGTGGCCATTAGTGAAATACCAATATATGATTTATTAAGTTCAATATCTCTTAAATTCAACATTCATTCATGGTGACCAAATTGGTCAAAATTGCACAGCTGGGGAACAAGTTTGTTGTTTTTGATAAAAATTTCACTTGTAAGTGGTGCTACAAAACTTGAAATAATTGCTCCTGGAACAGAAATTTGCAGCAAAAGTACCAATTAAAGTACCAATTACCAGTACCAATTACCGGCAGTGCCTGCAGCTGCCAGTAGCAGTGGGTGCCAGTGCCAGTGTCTGGTAACCAAATTGTAACCAAGTTGTATAGATAGCAATGCTGAACAAGTCTGTGGTATTTGATACAATTTCACATGGAAATAGCACTAAAACGTTATCAATGTTTTTCTGTTTTGTGACATCTATCTATTAACATGCTGTTTGTTCTACAAACTCCCCTTTTAAAAACATACACCTCCATAAGGTATTTTAACCTTTTTCCATGATTTATTATGGTTTTTTTAAAGTATTAAAATGTATAATGGATAGTCTATCGGATGAATGTTTTGAGATTGATATCTCAAATTCTCAGTGTTAAAGTATTCACCATTTATGGACAGTTGTCCTATGTGATAATGCTTAACATATTAAAACATGGTACCAATAGCACCACCATATGGTCAGTTATTATGTGTTTTACATTTTGACTAATAATCAAAAACTATGGGCCCTATTGAAGAAGAAATACAAATTTTGATAGAGAGTTAATAATCAAGTGAAATCTGGCAGCAACCCCTTCATCAACAAGATATCAACCGTGTGTCTTTTCTGATTTTGATCCCTGCTGATTCAACCTTTTTGAATCTGTCTGAATGCAGTACCTACTCCTGTTGTTGCCCTAACTGAGTTGACCCTTAATCTTGTCTGTGTCACACTGTAAGGTCTGAATGCAAATGCCCATCCTTCCTACCTTTTTGTTTACCATTTGTTGATCACTGCCTTGATTTTTACTGTATAAAGCGTTTCCACTTCTTCTGCTCTGGGTCAGTCTACTGTCTCAGACCTGCTATGTGTCAGTAAGCTCACCATATTCTGGAATACTATTAAAATCACCACCACCACAGCAAACTTTGAACAAGGACTTGAGTGATTTTCTTCAAGACTATCAAAATAGTATTAACACATATTTTCATCTTCATCAAAGTTGATATTTGCCATATATTCAGATGGAGTTGAACTACACTTATTAGTTTGTCTTTGGGTGTCATTTACCATTTAATTGTAGTTGGTTACCAAATTTTTGAAGGAACAGCTTGATGCACTTAATGGGCAATAACTTTTCAATGCTGAATTGTATTGCAATTAACTTTAGGAATTTTGTACTTGGTCACATTGCACAAGCGTGCAACATTTCATACAATTCTACCCATAGTGAGTGCTAAAGTAATATTGTCACATTATATTTCTGCAATTTTGCTATCTTTATTAAAGTGAAATTTGGTATACAAGTTTTTATTACAATCATGGCACTAATAGCATTACCTTGTGGACATTAGTAAAACACCACCATACCACTTATTAACCGCCATATCTCTTTAATGCAATATTCCATGGTAAACCAATTCAGCTAAGTTTTATAGATGTTGATTTCATTAGTAATAATTATTTGTTGTATAAAGTTAGATTATTACTTTGATTTAAAGTAAGTAAGTAATTTAAAAGTAGTTATAATGTCACAGGAAATAATTACTAACAACTTACTCAGCTTAGTCATTAGAATTCAATCAATCAAACTTTATTTATATGGCACTGTTCATACAGGTTAGTGCATTTCAAAGTGCTTTACAGATATTTGAGAAGTTGATAATAAGACATGACAAATGTAAACAGTACAAATGATTGAAAGTAATATAATAGACTAATATTGATTCTAATGAACATATTGAAATAAAGAGTTATAGATGTTAAAATAAGTTAATTAACAATGAGATTGAAATGATAATGATAGAGAAGAAGAATTAAATGTCAATACAATAAAATAAATGATCAAATAAAATAAATAATGGTAATGAAAATATTCTTTTCAAAAGTCAGGCAAAAAGGTAGGTTTTCAGTTTTAATACAGCAGCACATTCAGCTGCTTTCAAATCCTTTCTGTTCCAACAGCTATGTGTACAAAACCTTACAGCTGTTGTAGCAAATGTTTTTGTCATGAGATAGAAAAAAGTTAATTACTGAAAAGCAAATGGCTTGTGCCACAGGCACAGTGCTTGTTCATACATTGTGAGCATGTCAGAGAAGTAGGGTGGTGCAACATCATGAAAATCTTTAAAAAACAAGCTACAGAATTCTTTCAATACAGAAACTGACAGACAACTAATGTATGGTTTCAAAAACGGATGTAATGTTTTCTCTACTTCTGTTCCCAGTCATAACTGAAGCTGAGCAGCAGAGTTCTGATTTAAAAGTTAGATTTCTAACTTTTTTAGACACTCTAGATCAGTCGCATTTGGCAAATGAAGTAACTGGTCTCTCTTTAAAGAGTCATTTTGCATGAGTCAAATGGTAAATGGACTGTACTTTTATAGCACTTTTCTGACTACTCAAATCGCTTTTTACATTACAAATCACATTCACCCATTCATACACTTAATGAGTACAGGGGTTACCATGCAAGGTCCCAACCTGCCCATCAGAGGAAACTAAGCATTCATACACATTCACACTCTGATGGCACAGCCATCAAGAGTTAAGTGTCTTGCCCGAGGACACATTGACAGGAAGAGCCGGGAATCGAACCACCAATCTTCTGATTAGAGAACAACCCGCTCTACCTCCTGAGCCACAGCCACCCCAAATGTCTTCTCTAATGTTATTGTTTGTTGAATCTGTCCATTTAAAAAACTGTCAATGGAGTAGACTGTCAGCATGAAGATGTAGAGGGCTTCCACCATTTAATCTTTCCCGTTGCTGTAGAACTGCAGCTAATTATCCGGTCAATGTTTGGTGTGAGGGCAGTGTCTCAACAGTGACATGGAGGAGGAGAGGCCTTAAAAAGAGTGAAAAGAATAACAGAACTTTGTTTTCTGACATTCCAGTAGTTCTTCATGCAACAAATACGCATAAACATTAATACCAACAGTGTTTTCTAAGTTGATTGAGCAAAGAGGGATATTTTCTATAAACATAACAAAATGTAACAAAGGCCATAAAAATATGTTACCTGTAGGACTTGTTCAGGTAGGATCTTGATGCAACACAGATGAATCACTCTCTTTAAAAATGATGGATGGATGTACAGATGTTGATGTGGAGGTAGGAGGACTAAGCTAGTTCTGATAAAAGATAATAGGAGGTTGGTATGATAAACTGATAACTATGAAAAAGAACATGTTTAAAACTTACATAATACATAATAATCAAATACCTTGAACGGTGATGCTGGGCAGAAAAAACATTTTCTGTCTATTTCTATATTGCATTGCATGGAAAGCTGCATGATGTTCAGCTTATTTTCAGTGCAAACCTCGGGCTTTCCATTGTGAAGTGAAGGGATCACAAGAGAGGATGGCCTGAAGGAAGAAGTTAATATAAATTACACTGTTATAGTAACATCCCATGAAAGTCAGAAGGAACAATAGTGTAATCAAAACATGAAAAAGCTAATATGAAGTTTTATATAAAAAACACTACCTTATGCTGTGTTGTGAAGCAACCTTGGCACTAGCACTGAAGAGTGAGTAGGACTGGCAAGAAGTGTCTGTGTGGTCCAGCAGTGATATGTCCACTTCATAGTTAAAATGGTGCAGCATATGACATGCGGCAGCATGATGATGTTTATTGAGCTGATCCTCACAGTTCCGAGGGAGGTGGCACATTACAACAGTCATATTAAGTTTTGAGGGGTTCCTCTGATCCACCCACCCTCCCTCCCAGCCCCAGAAACAATTAGGTAGCTTGTCAAGGTGCTAAACCTTGACAAGCTACCTTCATCCTCTACCAGGTGGAGGATGAACCAGCTCTTCATCCTCTACCAGGGGACGGTAGAGGATGAAGAGCAGAGGACCAAGAACCAAACTCTGGGGGACGCTTTGGGACAGAGCAAAAACCGAACTATTGGGGACGCTTTGGAACAGATGAGCAATGGAGAAGAGACAGTTGTTGATGTTAATGAAGTGTTGTCTGTGTGTAAGATATGACTTTAGCCAGGGCCTTATTGGTGATGTTGATACATGATACAAGGTGAGAGAGAAGAATGGTGTGGTTGATGGTGTCAAAAGTTGCAGCAACACTGAGAAAGATGTGAATGCTGAGGTGACCAGAGTCTGAGGGGAAGAGTAGGTCATTGTTGACTTAGAGGAAGGCTTCCTTCTTCAGTGTTGTGCTGTTGAGATGAAACAACCCCTTGTTGGGACTCGCATAGGAGTGCGTTTGGTTATTAGCAATAATTCATAATTGTCATAGACAGTTATGAATTGTAAGAAGAAAGATTGTCAATGTTGATTAATAACTCTGGCATCAACTGTTAAAACACCTCACCGGTGGTGAGAAGCACAGTTGATAAAGGGGCAATAATTAGCAATTATCAAAGATAATCTATTAATTATTAAAAATTGAGAGAATTATTAATACCAATTAACAAATACGGGGCACCACCCGGAAACCGGGACCAATAACCAAGCAGGATAGTCTCATGAAAAGTTAATCTGGAACATCAATATCTTAAGGATATCAATGTTCACAGATAACAAAGAAGGGTGAAGTCGAGCTCTGACTCCTTCAATCAGCCACCTTTTAACAATATGTTGCACAATAATCACAGAAAAACTTCTCTTTACAGACAAAACAGTATTTATTAAACTTAGCAAAATCAACAAAGTCAATAAATGCTACAGTTAATAAACGACTAGTCTAGATCTAAACTACACAAGCTATATACAAGTGTAAACACATGTATGAGAAGGTGTGTGTGTGTGTGTGAAGAAGAAAAAGGAAGAAAAGAGGTGTGGGTGCCAAGATGGCGTCTTGGCCTGACGTGGTGACGTCAGCAGTCTGCGACGGGACGTGACTATGGGAGGAAGTCACGTCACACCACGCGAGAACCGGATGGCGGAAAAATGGCGGTGTTTTGGTCACACTAGCAAGATGGCGCCGCCTGGCGGTCGACGTCTTGCAGTCACCAAATTCCGTTAAAAATACACGTGTCTGATGGCGGATAAGGAAGGACAAGTGGTGCTTGTTCGACGTTATCTGACCATCAGATGTGCCAACGAGGTGTCGGTGCGTGTATGTGTGTGAGTGTGTGTGTGCGTGCGTGCGTACGTGTTAGTCGCAAGAGAGAAAGGAAGGAGAGAAAGCGATCGTGAGGAGCATGAAGCGGTCACTTTGTCCACAGAGAGCGTGTGTACGGACGACTGTCTGAGACACACGTTGTCTGGTTCTGACTGACAAAGCAACTTTCTCTCACTCACGGTGGCACAAACACAGAAAGTAGTCCCGAGCGGGACAAACACAAACAACAGTCTAGCGTGGTGAACACTACTAAACAGGCAGCAAACTTTACATACTCCTAAGAGTAGGCACGACAAAAGGACACGGTCCGTTATGTCACTAGCATTATAGCTATAAAGCTGAGAAGCTTTATGCTACACGACAGCACTGTTGCTGTCGAACACACACAATGACACACTGCCTCTACCCAGACTTATGCCTCTTACGTGGTCGCTGCGGAGAGCGAGCAGGGTGTGTGTGATCCGTCGGTCGGTCCGGCTCGGTTCCTCGGCGCGGACTCCTGACGGCGCCGATCCTCGCGCTGTGGGCGATTCTCTAGGCGGGCTGATCCTCGGCGGCGTGGCGGGGGAAGCAGCAGAGTCGACTCGGTCGGTAGAGGTAATCCGTGGGGCAGAGAAGTCCGCGTCCTCGTAAGAAACTCTGTTTCTCACTCCTGCAGACGGTGCTGAGCGGTCGCTGTGTTGCAGCACAGGCGACTCTCACGGATCCAGAGTGTGTTCGGGTGAACACGGCGAAGTCTCGGCTCGTCCGGCGAGAGGAAGACTTCGGTGAGGGGGAAATCACATGCACGTGGTGTTTCCTTTAGTCTGGCTGACTCACCGCAGGAACGCGAACGTCCAGGTGCTCGAACCAAACGGGAAGACGACTTGTTGCAAGTCAGCCAGAGTTTTTAAAGGGGCAGTGACGTCAGAGCTGCATCTGCAGGACCCTCCGCTGTGAAGGAGCGTCTCTGCCAGTGAGCAGCGATCCCCTGCTGAGGTGTGAAAACTGTGAAGCTTGCTGGGAAATGTAGTCTGAAGTGGACTCCCTTTGTCTTGAACAGCATTTGGCACTCTTCCTTTGTCTCAGGGAGACAAGGGAACATGCGGTCAGGCTTTTCATGTTACATGTAGGCCCTCTCTGTGTGACCACATGGTGCAGGCCCCAACACCCTTCATCGTTGAAATGCTTCAAACAGGTCATTGGAAATGAGATGGGCTTCATGAACTGTTGGAGGACACAACACAGTATACAGGACTGTGATAACTGTAATAGGTTTTCATGACACCAGAATGGAGACAATGCTGTGGTTGAGAGACGAAAATGAGGTCCAGCAATGTGTTCTTCCCTGTGGTTGCAGTAGTAATGAGCTGGACGTATTTCCTAGACTGAAAGAGCTCCAGTATTGGCTTCCTTGCATTGGATAAGAGATTCTCGTTGAAATCGCCACAGACAATGACGGGGTGACAATCCATGATCTCCAGTGACTCCAAAAGGCTTTCCAGGTTTGACAGGAATGATGTCAAGCTGTAGTCTGGAGGTCTGTACACTGCTGCAATCATTGCAGTTACTGGGGCTTCAACCTTTAAAGCCAAAAACTCAAGGTCAGTTACATTATGTATGCACTGTTTTTCATGCACTTGAAAGTGGTTTTTCACATAAACAGCAACTCCACCACCACCTCTGTTGGCCATTTGTGGAAAATTTGTGTAGGACAAGTGTCTGTTGCGTCTGAACATATTGTAGCCCTCTAAATGGAGACTTTCTGCAACAAAGGAGCCTTGTAGGCGAGTTTCTGTGAGACACAAGACATCTGCAAGACACAGCTCATGATGGCTTTTGATGTCATTCACATGAGATGGTAAACCTTCTGTGTTATGGTGAACAATGATCAGAGTGTCATGTCTGCTCAATGTTTGTTTTATATGAAGAAGAGGCATCATGTCATCCAAGTTGATTTATCTCATTGTCTTTAAGGCTGCAGTGATTTCAGGGTTGGCATATATTTTATTCTCATCTATGTCCAGTAGGTGCAATCCACTGAGAGAGGTCACTCTACTTAGAGCTACATAAGCCATGCCAGGTTAAAAAATGTGCTTGAGTGACACTACAGCTGATGTTGTTGTCATACCTTGAACCTTATGAATTGTACATGCAAAGGCCAGCTTAATGGGAAACTGTCTGCGCACCACTAACTCTCTGTTACTGCAGTTCCTTCCAGCTATTTCATTATCCATCTTGAGCCCAAGCATAGTGACATGTACAGATCTATGTTGTTCAGACGTTATGAACCTGACTAGAGTAGCAAATGAACCGTTCACTAATCCTTGAGAAACATCTATGTTTCTGGTGAGCATAACACGAGCACCTTCAGCAACTTGTAGTGTATCTGGTAACTCATTTGTGCCTCCTTTAAATGGTTGGGCTTGTTGTGACATTTTGCCATTTCGTGGGTCCTTTCTGTAGTCATCAGCATCAATTTTAGTGGTGTGAGAGTGAAATTCAGTTAATGTTGCTGAGTTGTGTGCAGCTACTTGATTATTAGTTGCAAAAATGTGCAGGACATCAGTTGGACAAAGTGCTGGATCAGTGACAGCTTGTGACAACAAAGCTCTGTTTCAGACAACTTATCCTACAAGGGGAACATCATCTGCAAGGGGAACATCATCCCTCTGACGCATAATCTCAGTCAAAGTGATCATTTGAAAGTGTTCCTGCCATAAGTCAATCTCTGATGGATCATGCACACACAGAGGTTTAGCCTGTCGCACTGATGGCAACTGATAGAAGTCTCCAACAGCTATCACTGACATTCCTCCAAAGGGTCTCTGACTGCCTTTGATCTGTTTGAGTCTCACATCAACGTAGGCAAAAAGCTGCTTTGACACCATGGAAACTTATAATGATGATAATGATTTCTGCATTGAAAAGCTCACATCTGACTTCAATCCAAAGTCCTTGAAATGGGGGTTTAAGGCTTCTCGGGAGCTTAAGGAGAGAGTGCAGTGTTTTGCCTGAGATGTTAAAGGCTGCAGTTCCAGTGAAAGCAGTCAACAGGACAGTGGGTTTTGAAATGTCAGCGTCCTCTGCATGTTTTGGCTGTTTGCACAGTATCTTAGATGCCTCTGAGTAGATGCATTTGATAAGATGTGACTTCCCTGTTCCAGCACCGCCATTTATGTAAAAGAAAAACTGATCTGGATTGAGGCCACAGACTCGCTTTATGCACCAGTCTCGAACTGCATAGAATACACAGGCTTGCTTTTGAAACATTTGCCATAACAGTGCAGGATCTATCACAGGGACCTCACTGATGGCTCTGGACTCTGTAACAGCATTAGCCTGAAGGCTGTAGTCACATTTTCTTGTTCATTTACACAGTCTGGTTGTCTTAGCTCAAGTTCTTCACTACACTCCAATCTCACTAGTTCAGATTTAGGTGCAAGGTTAAACCATTCATCAATCATGCCTTTGTTCTGTTCATACTCCTCAACAGCATCCTCAATCTCCTTGCTGTTTTCCTCGTATTTCTCCATGTTTTGTTTGACAATGTGTTGGACAGACACGGGATGGTTAGAACGTGATAGTTGAACTGAGCCAGCATTGTAGAAGGACTCATAAGACTGTCTTTTCAGTTCCTGCTCTGATCGGTAAGGGAGGTAAAGTTTCAGCCGTAGTATTGCTCTGGATACTTTTTCTGTGAGAGTCGATGAAATCTGATTATGGCAGGTTTATCATTACTTCTCCTTTGAACAAATCCCACATAACTTGTAAGATAGACGACAGCTGTCTGCATTCACTATATAACTTACATCGAGATTGGCATTCCAGGCTTCAAGCAGATGGGGATTATATCCATTTACTCAGCAATCCTTTGGATCACGCTTCAGTATCACTGCATCAGATTTGTTCATCATGCTCAAGCATTGTTCATACTCATCAGATGTTAAATTACATTGAGTCAGGAGCTGTTGCAAACTTAGGGAGGCAGAAAAAGGTTCGTTTAACAACTGGTTAAGCTGTCTGAGCTTTTGCTTTGCTTCTTCCATTTGATCATCATCCTCATTCGGTCTCGATATCATTGTCTCACTGCAGGGTGGTTTTGGAAAGCCAAATCTGAAACCAGAGCCAGGACTTTTGAAACACGTCCTCGAATGCTTTTTGCTGTGCATTTGTACCTCTGTGACTTTCTTGTACAGGTCAGGTTGTGTATGTGGGTCAGGCAATTGAGCAGTGATGTATTTGGATACAAAATCACACACAGTTTGATCATCATCTTCATCAAACACAGGTGCACCTTCTACCCATAAGAGACAGTGTGTGTGTGGGCTTCCTCTGTGCTGAAACTCCACTCCGTAAAAGTAGTCAACAACTTTGCCGAGAGGTTGTGCAGGAGACAAGATTAAATCTCTGAATAATGCTTCAACACGTTTATCAAACATGCGCATTGTTGTCACAGGATTGCTTCGCAGTATGTCACACTTTTCTGACCAGTCAAGCTCATCAAAATCGACTTCCTCACCCTGCTGTGTTTTTATTGCTTCAATTACTTCAGGCCAACGCATTTCAGCTGCAGAAAATGTACAAAAGAATGTAGGAGTTCCCAGCTGTCTCATCATGGCAAAAAGATCTTTTGTTGTTTTCTCCCTATAGGCTGGTGTCCCTCTGAGTGGTTGCATGAATCTGATAGCATCTTTATTACGTACCAATTTCTCAACCTCTCGTTTATCTTGTAACATTCTTGAGGTAATTTTGCGTCCATCTCTGGTCATGGGTTTTCCTTTGCGTAGTTGTATTGTTATGCTGGAAGTAGCCAAGTGTATTTCAGTCACAAACTGTGCAAAGAACAAGTAATTTGTGTCTCTGGCAAAGCGATCATCAACACGGAAAAGAATCATTTTGAAGTAACCACTGGGTGTCACTTTAATGCGTCTCTTTTCATCCAATGTATTTTGGCCAGTAGGGAACTGAACAGGGAATGCCATGGCCTCCAGTTTAGGTGTTCTGAAAAAGCTAACTAGACTGTTTCTTTCAGCAGGGGCAACACAGTAGATTCCTTCACCAAAAGACAATATCTCCTCTGCAACATCAGGTGGCTGAAGGCATGACTCTAGAGCAATACCACCATTAGGCATGTCATCTTCCTGATCAGCATCGTTTCTCTGTTCTTGTGATTGGTCATTACAAGGTAGCATGTCAGTGTTTTGTTGTTCATTTTCAGGATCATTTTCTGTCTCATGAAGTGCAATACTTTCAAATCTGTCAATTTCCATCAAATCATCTTCATCATAATCATCATCCTCCATTTTAACATCTACACCATCATCATCCTCATCATTCTCATCAGGAAGTGTTGGGTCACATAACTCAGCCTCATGTGTGATAGATATGTCCTCATACTGTGGGTGGATTTGTTTCAATTTATGAAGTGCCTGTACAAGTCTGGACCAGGTTACAGTCTGAAACAGCTGATGTCCTTTGTAGCACAATTGTCTCTTAAGTTTTATTCTCATGACTTGAGACTCACTTCTCATTCGGGGTAAAGCATTGACTGACTCTTGTACCTCAGATGGGACACATACAACATTACCGCGTATTTCTCTCTGTTGGCCTTTGGGAAGAGGGATGATCTGGGCAAAGGGTATGCACTTGGCTATGAGATGCCTCTCCAGTATGTTGAGATCACATAGTTTGGGTGGAATGTCAGCAAGCTCCAGGTTGTTAGCCATAGCAAGAGTCGGCATGGCTCCATTTTTAAGATGATTATGGCAGGTGTAACAGATCCACTCTCTTTTTCTCTCATCAGGATCCTTACACTGTTCATTTCTGCAGCCATCATCACAATTATGAACATACTTTCCAGTCAGGCATGCGGCAACCACATCTGGATTTTTGACATATTTTGACCTTATGCATGGTCGTACTTGATTGGGAAATGAGGCTTTGTGACAGACTGTGCACACATAAGTGGGACCATTCTTTATTTGTGACTTGAAAACTGATATTGCCTCAGTATTCAAAGTGTCATCAATCTGACATGTTTGTTTAATCATCCGTCTGTATTTTCTTTTTATTCCCATTGCACATCTCATGTTATGCACTATCCTGAATGCAAGGTTGTTTCTATACTTTTCCTGCATCAAATGTTTCATGACTTGTTTTTGTCTGAACTTAAATGTGGTGTCTTTTCTGTAGCAAGTGTTTATGTACTGCTTCATGTGCTGCTTCTGCTTGTCCTTGAACCCACTGTCTTTTCTGTAGCGAGTGTTTATGTACTGCTTCATGTGCTGCTTCTGCTTGTCCTTGAACCCACTGTCTTTTCTGTAGCGAGAGATAATGTACTGCTTCTGCTTGTCCTTGAACCCTCTGTCTTTTCTGTAGCGAGAGATAATGTACTGCTTCTGCTTGTCCTTGAACCCACTGTCTTTTCTGTAGCGAGAGGTAATGTACTGCTTCTGCTTGTCCTTGAACCCACTGTCTTTTCTGTAGCGAGAGGTAATATACTGCTTCTGCTTGTCCTTAAATCCACTGCATGTTGATGTATTGCTTCCTCCTTTGTCTGAATTCATCACTGTTTGTATTTTTTGTTTAATTTTTCATTTTTCCCAAGTTTGTAATCAGTAGTTTGAGGTTTTGCAGATGCCACCAATCTCCTCATTATTTTTGTCTTTCGATTTTTGTCATATTTCGCCAATTTACATGCAATATCCCGTGAGATGTTGTCTGAGACATCACTGACAAAAGTATTCATCGATGGTTCTTGTTCTGTTTGGACATTGCTGGACATGAATGGAACGTCTTGTTTTCTCATGGCTGTTACCAAAATGGACACATTCTGTGGCATGTTATCAGCATCATCAGTGTTCATGTTTGGAGTGAGTGACAGAGGCTCATGGGTATCATCGTGGACTTTGATGGGTGATACAGAAGCTGTGTGACGTGAATTCTTCTGACACATCAATGACATCAGTGTTAATAACAGATGAATGAGACTTGTGGACAACACTCTGCATTGTGGTAGATGAAAAGGCAGCAGCCTGAGTTGTTCTGTCTGTGTCTGGGATTGTGTCACTTCTGCTGGTCATGGGCTGGTTGTGAAACTGCACAGGTGTTAGTTCACAGGAGGGTGGTGTGCTCAAAATTTCATGAGTCTTTACAAGCCTGTCAACCATATCATCAAGATGTTTAAATGTGAGCATCACAGCAGTACCAACACTGTACAGGCCCATGTTTAGTGGCAAACCATTAGCTCTTCTAGAATGTGGATCAAAGAACCCATATCTGCCTGATTGTTTTCTGAATACTGCAATACATAATGCACTCATCACTAGCAATGCATACTGGACGTCTGAAAACAAACACTGAAGACCTGCCTTCAAGTCTGGGAGGTTTCTTACAGATTCGTTTTGGGGGTTTGCAAGTCTGCCGTACCTGGAGTCTTGAAAGACCACGTTGTACACACCTCTACGTGCAGATGCTTTTTCTGGGAGCTCATCAATAGCCAGATGGATGCTTTTAGGGAACCTTAGTCTGCCATTCCTGTACATTTGATCACCTTTATCCAAGACATAGTCAAGGTCTGCACGAGTGACTTTTTCATCCTCATGAAGGAAAGCTAGAAATGTGAGAGAGTTGCATGTACACTGGTGATTTCTGGAATATCCATATTTAGCAGAAGCCTGACAGCGAGTGGCAAGCACACGTGTCTCATCACAAGGACGTCTCTGTTCTACACTGTTAGCATGAGATGGTCCTGCTACACATGGTTCATCACTGTGGTCTCCCTTAACATCTGCATAACACACCCCTGGCACATTAGGAACATTTATTTCACACTTGTGTTTGTCAGTGTTAGCATCAGGCATTGGTTGTACATGTTCCCTCTTCACCATATCAGCATAAGACACCTGTGGCACCTCTACTGGAATGCTGCTCAGAGTACGAGAGAAATGTGACACTTACTATACAAGTTAATGCGATGACTTTCTGACTGAGGATAACTGTATAACATCCCAGTCTATAATAAAATCCCAAGATCGGCTAGAACTGCACTGCCAATTTATAGGCTGAGTTACAATTGGTTTCCCACATTATGAGAAACAGTGAACACGTAGCTTAACAAAATATATGTAAACGTTGTGTAGATAATAAACACGGATAAGTATGTATTTATATTAAAGTTGGTCGAAGTAGAACTGAAGACTGTTAAAGCTGCTGTCACCACGAGCAACAACGACTCATTCTGCTGAGTCACCAGTTAACTCGGTCACTCGTTAAACCGAAACACTGCCGTGACCAGACACGAACACATTTCCTCAATTATTCCCTCCTCGCATAATTTCCCTCCTTCTCTCCACTGATCCGTGGTGGGAGGGATGCAAGGAAAAAACGCGAGTGAAATGTGCATGCAATTTCAGAGACGCAGGATGTAACCGATGACGTTACTAGATAGCGTTAGCAACAAGCTAACGTTTCCACCGCGTTGCACGTGTCACTGTAATGTTCGCTGTATGTAAAAATATAAATACTTAATTTGCTTATTTCCCCCTGTATTTACTTGCCAAACCGTTATTGTAACTTTTTACATTTTATTTTCGACTTAAGTGCCACCAATGTTTATTTAGTAGAGAGAGATATCAACTCACCAGACGTTGTGACGTGCCTCAGTGCGCATGTTCATCTGAAAATAATGTTCTCTTAAATGTTGACAAAATTATCATTGCTCTATAAAATGACATACACGTGTTGATCATTAAATGATTTTATAAATTATTATATGTTAGAATGTTTTATTAACAAGTAAAACAAAAAAACACTAAATAAAATATAAAATCAATAAATTTTTATGCCAATTTGAATAATTGATGCATTTTGATATTTAATAATTTTCCATATATATTATTATTTGATCAAATCATTGTTTCACATTGAAATAATTCTGAAATATTGCTAAAATGAAATGTATGCAAACCCACTGTACCAGTCAAAAATGTGTCCACCTTCCCAATGAGAAACTGTTTCCATACTTTGGATTGGTACTGTATGTTATATTACTTATTATACCCACAAATTGCCAATGTTCTCATAAGGAGAAATGACATACATGAATGAAACAAAATCATGTTATTTCCAATACTAACATCTTTGTAACCTTTATGAACTCAAATAAAAATTACCTTTAATTTTTGGCAGAAATATTTAGACTACTATGCAATACATTCTTTCCCCTTTTCCATGAGTATATCAATATATGTGTCACAAGCATGTTATTTTATTGGTAGATTAGCTGCAGTTTGTCCACCTGATCAGTTTGAGAATCTCACACATTTCTTCTTCTGTCAGCAGCATGGATTATTACCATTACTGTATGTGATATATATTGTTAACATGATGTGAAATGTTATATACCGTGATGAAACATTTTGACCATTACTTACTTCACTTTTACTTTTGCACTTGTTAACTAGATAATTATACATGTATATTTACAGGGATTAAAATTATGATTTCGGGCATAGGAATTAATTCATATAATACTTAATTAAATATATTATACACATTTCCTACTAGACGACCTACAAATATTTTCTTGCCTTGATCCCTGCATTCCCTCTGACCTCACAAGGATATTCCTTGTAGTACCACATTAACATATTATTACATGACTGGATGTGACAAATATGCATTTCATCATATTTATTATTGTGATTATTCTTGCTTCAATGGTCAGTCTTTAACATACATAGTTTTGCTCCCTAGAGACACTTTATAACAGAACTTAATTTCACAAATTCAACAAAGTTGTTTAGATGGGAATGATGAACAACTGTAACATTTGATAGAATTTCACATGTATTTGGTGCTGAAAGATTTTAAAAACTGCAGCTGAACCAACAACTGACACCACCTTGAACTTTTTGATCTCCATTGTGTCATGTTATTTTTCAAGTTAACTTCAGCTCAAACGTCACATCCTATCTGGAAATAAAATGAAAATGTATTGAAATACATCTTCTCTGAATCATTTGGTTTCAATGTTTTAGACAGTTGTCTTCATCAGATTATTTATTTTTTACTACTATTCTATACTATACTAAGTTCTAATACTAAAAGTTCTAATATTAACCATAACCATACAAACTGAAGGGGGCGCTAAATAAAATTAAAGCTGCAAGCAGCGTTGGATGGGCCTGAGCCCCCCCCCCGCGCACGCCGGGACCCGGCGAGGTCACACCCGCCGCCCGCCAACCCGGTGCGAGGGGTGTGACTCTGCAGCCATGTGGAGTGCAGACAGGAGCGTGTACAGTGAAGTCGTAGCAAGCTCCCTGTCATGGCTAAACATGACATGTCAACGGTGTGAGAATGACATATTTCTGCTGAAGGAGAAGTGTGTGTGGAAAGCTTCTGATAAGTTTGTGTGAAAAAGAAGAAAGCCTCATGATCTGATAAAAGTTGGATTTAAATGTGTACAATCAAGTGTGCAGAGGCAATATGAGAAACTGCAGGGACAAACAGAAAAGTACTCATGTAATTGAATGGTGACTGTGAGTGAAGTCCCATTGCATGCGTGTGTGTGTGTGTGTGTCTGTGTGTGTGTGTGTGGGAGCTGCTGTCACCTCCAGACCTCACCCACTCCTGCACATGCTGGCTGGAGCAGAGGGGACAGAAGAGAATAGGACTTTCATGAACAAACTGAGGACTTCCTGTTGGATATAGGTCTGGGGTGTCAGTGTATGATTTTTAGCTCTTGAGGAGAGGATTAATTTGATGTTGGGTGCATCTCTCTACAACATTCCTACGGGCCGTAGCGTCCAAAATAGAAACCTAAGTGACATTCTCCCATTGACAACCATTATAAAACTCACCAACTTTGGAGGCCGATATTTTGAAAACCGGACCTGCTATTACAAAGTTGTTCAGAACTTTTGTTCAGACAATGTTAGAGAGCAATATATTACAATCCGAAGCCATGAGGATGAGCGGTCTCGGAGGAGATAATGTTTAAGCGAAAAGTGACATTTTTGGACTCGTGTGTACTTCCTGTTGGATTTAGGTCTGGGGTGTCAATGTATGATTTGTAGGTCTTGAGCAGATGAGCAATTAGGCGTTGGTCCCATGTCTCTATGACATTCCTGTGGGCCGCAGTGGACAAAAAACACCCCAAAACACAATTTTGGAGGCCAATATTTTGAAAACCGGACCTGCTATTACAGAGTTTTTGATAACTTTTGTTCATCAAAGTGTAGAGAGCGATATATTAAAATCTGAAGCCATGTCGATGAGCGTATGATTTTTAGGTCTTGAGCAGACGAACAATTAGGCGTTGGTCCCGTGTCTCTATGACATTCCTAAAGGCAGATACGGAAACTAGGTGGCGCTAGAGAGCAAATTTGGGGTGGGGGGGGTATAATTTTTACATATTATCGAATTTTTTTCGCCAGACCTGCCAAATTTGGTGTCTTTTTGAGCATTTTTAGGGGGTCAAATTGAGGTTGAAAGGCACAAGAGGAGAAAGAAAGAAAGAAAGAAAGAAAGAAAGAAAGAAAGTAACATACCAGGAACAATAGGGTCTTCGCCCTTTCAGGGCTCATGCCCTAATAAAAAATTCAAATGGCACAACGAACAGTAGAAGAACAAAACAAAACAACAACGAAGCAGTCTATGCAATGAACACACCGCCATCATCTCATATGCTGTACGCATCACCTGGACACATCGTCATGACTTCCTCCGCGAAAAGACTGAAAATTCATCACAATGAAACGTCAGTCAGCGGCTTTATTCATAGCGTGGGTACCATACAGCTTTCCAGAAGAACTCAAACGCCATACTTTAATTTTGTCGTTCAGACAACAAGAGAAGAGTTTCACCGCGGAGTTGCATATTCTCCGGAGAAACATGCCAGCTTCCAACAGGCTGCAACGCTAAAATCCCTGGTCAAACTACATAACGTCAGAAAAAGTCTGAGTAACTTCACATTTCATTTAATGTCTTCTATATATGTTTGTTGATGTTTATTGACGCAGCAAACTGACTACATGTAACAACAGCAATTTCGTAAGTGATAATGTTCATTTTCTTCATGGCGTTTACAGTTTATTGCTTAACAATAACAATTTACAACTGTTGACCACAAACATGCCATTTCTAAACTATTTAATGGAAAGTCAATGGGAGCAATGTTTGAAAGTTCATATCTCAAAAAGTAATAGTGCTAAAGTGTTCAAACTTCATTGGCAGGTGGCCCATGTGCAAATGCTTCACATATTGTAAAAAGTGATCTATAGGTCCACCATGCGGTCAGTTATTACATGTTTTACATTTTGGCTAATAACTCATGAACCGTTAGGTGTATTCAAACAATTTTTGCACAGTGTGTTCCTTGGATGGTACCAAATAGACTGATATAGGCCACGCCCATTTGCGTCCAAAAAAATTTTCCGCCATTTTGAATTTTTTTCAAAATACATTTTCTGCTAATTTTGGCACATTTTTTACCCAATCTTCACCAAAGTTAGTACATAAGATAATTTGAGGACCCCGAACACAGCTATTATCTTTGCTTTTTGGTATCACTTACCGTTTGTCTCAAATTGGTTGCTAAACTTTTGGAGGCGTGGCCTGATGCATTTAACTAGCAATAACTCTTCAATGCTGATTCAGATTGCCACAAAATTTGATAATATTGTACACATGGTGACAGTGTACCATTATGTAAAATTTGATACAATTCTACCTACAGGGGGCGCTACTGTAATATAATAAGACGATATTTCTTCAGTTCTGTTGTCTTCAATGAAATGAAACTTGTTACACAAGTTGTCCATGTCAATGTGCACAAAATAGTGAATCATGGCCCGAATAGCCCCACCTTGTGGCCATTAGTGAAATTCCAACACACGACTTATTAAGTTCCATATTTCTTAATTTCAACCTTCCATGGTGAACAAATTCAGCAGAATTGCACAGATGGGGATATTCAACAGGTGTGTGGTATTTGATAAACTTCACCTGTAGGTGGCGCCACAAAATTTTAAATAATTGCTGCTCAAGCAGAGATTTGCAGTGAAGGTAGCAATAACAGGAATGGCAGCAGCCATATTTAGAGAACCCCAAATTCAGCTATTACATTTGTTTTTTGGTATACCTTACCGTTCGTCTGTAATTGGTTAGCAAACCTTTGGAGGTGTGGCCTGATGCATTTAACTAGCAATAACTCTTCAATGCTGATTTGGATCAACACCAAATCTAAGAATCTTGTACATATGGTGACAGTGAATCATTATATAAAATTTGGCACTACTGTAATATTATAACACAATATTTCTACAGTTCTGTTGTCTTCAATGAAATGAAACTTGATACACAAGTTCTCCATGTTAATGTGCACAATATAGTGGAGCATGGCGTCAATAGCCCCACCTTGTGGCCATTAGTGAAAACCAACATATGACTTATTAAGTTCAATATCTCTTAAATTTCAACTTCCTATGATGACCAAATTCAGCAGAATTGTACAGATGGGGATATTGAACACCTTTGTGGTATTTGATAAACTTCACCTGAAGATGGTGCCACAAAATTTTGAATAATTGCTGCTCAAGCAGAGATTTGCAGTGAAGGTAGCTATAAAATGAATGGCAGCAGCCAACAGTGGCAGCAGCTGCATCTGGCAGTTAGTGGTGGTGGTTTCTAGTTTATTATTATTATTATTTAGCCATTTTTCGTAGTGTAACTAGTCCTACATGATTGCAATCAATGTTTGAAAGTTCATATGTCAAGAAGTAATAGTGCTAAAGTGTTCAACCTTCTACTACAAAATATGTGAGTAAGTAAATGCTTCACATATTTTAAGATGGGATCTATATGTGGTCAGTTATGATGTGTTTTACATTTTGCCTTATAACTCTTGAACCGTTAGGCGTATTCAAACAATTTTTGCACAGTGTGTTCCTTGGATGGTACAAAGTAGACAGGTATAGGCCACGCCCATTTGCGTCTTCAAAATTCTTCTGCCATTTTGATTTTTTTGAAAAAAACATTTTTTACTACTTTTGGCACATTTTTCATCCAATCTTCACCAAACTTGGTACACAGCATATTCAGAGGACCCCAAACTCAGCTATTATCTTTGTTTTTTGGTATCACTTACCGTTAGCAAACTTTTGGGGGCGTGGCCTGATGCATTTAACGAGCAATAACTCTTCAATGCCGATTAGGATCGACACCAAATTTGAGAATCTTGTACATATTGTGATAGTGCACCATTATGTAAAATTTTGCAAATTTTTGCAAAATTTTCTAGTTATTCTTCTTATTCCTCCGTACATTTTTTGGCCACTTTCAACTGGTCTATACTTTGGACGACAGAAACCATTCATATATCAAAATGTTCAGCTTTTTAAGGACATTTATGCTATTGCTTTTCAGCTTTCTATCATAATCCATTGATTTTAAATGAATTTTTAAAAATATTATAATCTATAATGGCAGTCTATTGGAGGATTTCTTTGAAAGCTAATATCTCAAAAACTAAAAGTGCTAGAATGTTCATATTTGATGTACAGGTGTCCCATCTGGACTTGCTTAACATATTAAAACATGGTATCAATAGCGCCACCATGTGGTTAGTTTTTTGTTTTGGCTAATAGCTAATAGCTCATGAATGGTAAGTCCTATCAAAAAGCTTTTTGGTCAGGATGTTCCTTGGATGATCCTGATCAACCCTGTCTCCTCAAAATTACATTCCCACATAACTAAACTACATTCTCAATTATGTTTCTACGTGATTATGTTTGTTTGTAACATATGACAAATATGTTTCTAATCAACATATATTTGCTTTCCTACAATGCTATTAGCTATTTTAATTTGAACAGCCTTTCTCCACTTTAACATACATATTGGTGACAGGCCTACGCTTTTTTCTTAACAAACCTGGATTTGTCCTTTCTCAACGTGACGGTACTCATTTTAATTAATGGATTGATTCATAATTGCTGTGTATCTTGTATCTCCACTGACATCTGATGATTTGCGCATTATGACCACTTTTTAAGTGACCGCCTGCCATTGCTGTGAAGAATAAAATGAGAGAAAGAAATGGCAAACTCAAATTTTCTGGCCACTGTTGTCTAACGTCATAAGGGACTGAAAAAAGAAAGAAATGTGTCGAAGGGAATTCCCAGTGACGTCATGCATATTAAGGTCCCTCAAAATGGACCCCCCCCCTCCCTGCCCCATGCCCCGCCCCCTACAACACCCCCTTTATTTCGTGTTACTTCGCTTTTTTGACAGACAATGGATGGCTCAATGAAACAGACAGACTAGCGACCCCACGTGTGTCTACATTGAAATGACATCTTCATTCTTGAAAACCCGAGGTTGCAAGCAAAACGAGTTGGTGGGGTTTCAGTCCGCCAAAAGAGTAATTCGTAAAAAGCTCTTTAAGGTGATATGTGATATTACTTTTAAGCTTTTTATCATATTCCATCAATTTTATAAATATTTTTTAAAATATTAAAATTTATAATGGAAGTCTATGGGAGGATTTCTTTAAAAGCTAATATCTCAGAAACTAAAAGTGCTAAAATGTTCACATTTGACGTACAAGTGTCCCATCTGGACTTACAAATTAAAACATGGTATCAATAACACCACCATGTGGTCATGTTTTGTGTTTTGAATAATAACTTATGAACAATAAATCCCATCAAAAACATTTTGGACAGGATATTCCTTGGATGATGGTGATTAGGGGCACTGAAGCAACCTTATAACATGATATTTCAGAAATTCTGTTGTCTTTAATGAAATGAAACTTCATACATAGGTTTTCCATGAGAATCTGCATGACATACTAAATCATGTCACCAATAGCTCCGCCTTGTGGTCATAAATAACACACCACCATACTACTTATTAACTACCAAATCTCTTCAATGTAACATGCCATGGTAATGACATTCTATTTGTACAGATGGGGAAATTGAACAAGTGTTTAGTACTTTAAGCAATGCTTTGCAATTCATTCGAGTTTTCAGCATTCATACATTTTCCGCAGGAAAAGCATTTCTAGTTCTTCTTTTACGGATTCTTCCATACATTTTTTCTAAGCATTCAACTCCTCTGTACTTCAAGCGACAGAAACCATTCATAATTTTCATCTTTCTATTATACTCTATTGATTTTATATATATTTTTAAAAAATAAAATTTATAATGGAAGTTTATAGGGGGAATGTTCGAAAGCCAATATCTCTAAAACTAAAAAGGATAAACTTCATATTCGACGTAAAGGTGTCTCATCTGGAAATTTTTAACATATTAAAACACGGTACTAATAGTGCCACAATTTGGTCAGCTATGAAAGGTTTGGCATTTTGGCTAATAACTCAAGTCAAACCCAAGTCCTATCAAAAAAATATTTGGACAGGATGTTTCTTGCATGATGCTGATTAGACTGATATAGACCATGCCCATTTGTGCTTAGAAAATTTTTCCACCATTTTCAATTTTTTTCAGAAACACATTTTTCTTATTTTGGCACATTTTTCATCCAATCTTCACCAAACTTGGTACATACCATATTTAGATGATCCTGAACACTGCTATTTAAAAAAATAAATAAATAAATCAAAATTAATCATTAAAATTTATAATGGAAAATTAATGGGAGGAATATTTGAAAGCTCATATCTCCAAGTATTCAAATTTGACTGACAGGTGTCCCATGTGGAAATGCCTCACATATTGTAAGATGCGACCTATAGCTCCAACATGTGGTCAGTTATTATGTGTTTTACGTTTTGGCTTATAACTCATGAACTGTGAGACCTATCCAAACAATTTTTGCACAGTGTATTCCTTGGATGGTATCAAGTAGACTGATAAAGGCCATGCCCATTTGCACCAAGAAAACGTTTCTGCCATTTAGAATTTTTGCTGTGGCTGCTGCGGTGTGTCATCTAAAGACTGTGCGTTTTCGGCATGACCAGTGTGGTTCTCCACAAAAACAGACAGAGAAAATGACCTGCTGATCCAATCCAATCCAATCCACTTTATTTATATAGCATGATTTTAACAAACACAAGGTTTCCAAAGTGCTGCACAGCAAGATGAAAGACACAATAAATAGCATAACAGAGCAAAATAAAACAAAGGTGGGCACAATAGGATAAAAGTAGTAAAACTAGATAAAATCAAATGGGGTGAAACAAGTAAGATGAAATTGAATAAAACACGATAAAACAAATTAAAAGATAAATAAAATACACAAATAAAATAAAGTAAGAAAAGTAAAGTGTACTACTCACACCAGATGCCATACGCTACATGGTGTCAAAGGCCAGAGAGAAGAGGTGGGTTTTGAGAAGAGATTTAAAATGACACAATGAGGAGGCCTGTCTAATGTGCAGCGGCAAACCATTCCACAGTTTTGGAGCTGCAACAGCAAATGCTCATTCACCTCTGAGCTTAAGTTTAGTTTTAGGCACTGTCAGGAGCAGTTGGTCAGCTTACCTGAGAGAGCGGCTAGGGGTGTAAGGGTGCAGCAGCTCAGAGAGGTAAGGTGGTGCTAGGCCATTCAAGGGTTTAAAAGCAAATAAAATAATTTTAAAATGAATCCTAAAATGGACAGGCAGCCAGTGGAGTGAAGATAAAACAGGTGAAATGTGCTCATACTTGCGTGTGCCAGTTAAAAGACGTGCAGCAGCATTTGAACCAGTTGAAGATGAGCAATGGAGGACGCACTAACCCCCATGTAAAGTGCATTGCAGTAATCCAGCCGAGTGGATACAAAGGCGTGGATTACTGTCTCAAAGTGCTGCCTCTGAAGGACTGGTTTAACTTTTGCCAGCTGCCTCAACTGGAAGAAGCTTGACTTCACCACAGCTTTAATCAAATTTAAGGTCTGAGTCCACTTTTACCCCCAGATTGTGCACAGTTGGCTTGCGATACTGTGCTAAAGAACCAAGATCAATGATGGGGGTCCCAGAAATGCCACCAAAGACAAAGTTTAGTGACATCCAGGCTTTAATATCATATAAGCACTCAAGCAATGGCTTAACACTGTAGGCGTCTGACTTTTTTAAGGGGACATAGATCTGACTGTCATCCGCATAACAATGAAAAGAAATACCATGTTTCCTGAGAATAGAACCAAGTGGGAGTAGATACAGAGAAATTAAAAGAGGGCCGAGCACAGAGCCCTCAACAATCAACAATCTCCTGAACATAGGGCAGAGTCACAGGCTCAAAAGTGTCACACTGTGACACTGAATTGTCAATGGCAGGAGGTGATATAATTGCTCTGGTAGAGGTAACTTTGTCAGTGAAGAAGTTTAGAAACTTCTCACACACAGCCAGGGATGCCTCAATTCCAGCGGTCTGTGGTGCATTCAGAGCAGAGTTGATCACTTTAAACAACACGCGAGGTTTGTGGCAATTCAACAGGACAATATCAGAAAAATATTTTCTTTTAGCCTCTGTCACAGTGGATTGGTGGTGACGCCAGGAATCCCTCATTATTTCAAAAGACACTTGCAGTTTGTCTTTTTTCCACTTCCGCTCAGCTCTTCGACAATCTCGCCTGGCAGCACAGGTTGTGTCATTTAGCCAGGGCTCCGCCTCCGATTTAGTTTTACGCTGTTGCGTCTTTATTGGAGCCGCAATGTCCATGGCAGTTTGACAGGTGGTGAAAAGAGCCCCTGTGTCCTCATATACAGATTCAGGCATCACGTAGTTTTGACTGAGAAGTAAGCAGCAGTGGAAGGGTTAATAACTTGACATCTGCGAGTAGCAGCGCATGGTTTAACTGTTTGACGGTAAACAGCAGCTTCAAACAGTACAGGCATATGGTCAGAGAAAAAAGCATCACAGATCTCCAAGTTAAAAACAGGCAAACCATGAGATAAAACAAGATCAAGAGTGTGACCACGTTCATGTGTAGGCCCAAGTACATACTGCACAAGATTAAAAGAGTCAATGATGTTTAAACATTCCCGCACCAGAGGATTTTCAGGGTAACACACATGAATATTGCAATCTCCAACGATGAGGATCCGGTCATACTTAGGCATTATGTCAGCCAAGAACACAGAAAAATCTGTTAAAAAGTCTCTGTTGTATTTGGGAGGCCGATAAACCACAGCACACAACACAGTGTGAGACTGCCCCAGCTCAAACAGACTCAATTCAAAGCTGGTGAAGGAGGATGACAGCGATATCTGTTTGCATTTAAAGTCACTCTTAAAAACAGTCGCAATTCCTCCTCCTCGGCCAGACGTCCGAGGGGAATTAAAATAGCAGCACTCGTCAGGTAGAAGTTCTGTGAAGACACTTGACTCACCAACACTCAGCCAAGTCTCTGAGATAAAGAGGAAATCCAATTCCCGGGATATGAAGAAGTTCTTAAGGATAAATGATTTATTCCCAAGCGATCTGGCGTTGACCAGACCAAACCTGCTGCAGCCAAGGAGCTGGGTCAGGGCGAACAGCTGACGAGGAGGCCCGACACAGAGGCCACAGGATCCCCAGGTTCACTCCACTCCACGGAGACAAGGAGAGCAGGATCCACGGGGCTGGAACAGCAGATCCGAACCCGCAACCGGGATCAAACAGGCAGCAACAGGGTCGAGGGAACGTCGAGAGACACAAAGGCGAGGTCGAGCTCCATGTCCGCCTCGAACAGGACGTACCAACCTGGCCCTCAGCCTCACAAGACAGCTGCTACGCCTTGACGGCAACGGTGCCGTTTTCGCCGCGGGGATGGTGCTAGACTATGGTGGAGGTAGTTCGGGATATCGGATAGGAAACGAGGGTCAGTTTTGCTCCCATAATAATCAGATTTGACAGTATTTTTGGCGGTGACCCTCAGATCTAGCAGCGTTTGGCGATCATTCACCAGTAGAGTGTTGACAGTATGTGCAACAAATGTTAGAAACAGCAAAAACACACAGAACAGTTGGAGCAGTTGGAGCAGCTGATGGCCCGCCTGACACACTGGCGCCATCTTGCCTACATTCATTTGCTGATAGTCATATTAACATTGTACCAGCAACATTACATCTTTCACTATGGTCTCAATTGCTATATCTGTAGAGTATGTCAAAGACATGAAGTTGTTGCCATGGTGAAGCATTGTTCACCATGAAACAGGAAGCTTTTGAGGGGCTAGAGATGCTTAAAAACTATATCTGAGGGGTCTTGGGGTTGGGTGTGGCAAAATGGCTTGAAGACACCCACTTGCCATTTGCAGACACTGTATTTTAACAAACAACTCCTAGAGATTTGAATAGACCTACTTCAAACTTGGTTGGATTCATGCTTAAGACCTTTATGATGAAGAATAGTCAATTATTATTAGTCTTCTTCCAAAACAAGCACAAGCAGCAAAATATTTAGATTTCACTGAATGCTGTTGCTGTGGTGATGTAGCGATTTTTAATGTTTTGCCATGAAACAGGAAGTTGCTCTAACTTGAATGTAAATTGTCCACCCTACACCAGTCAAAGTCATCTACCATATGCAGTGTCCAATATTCATGGAAATATATATCCATGTCAGTTGCCCTCTGGTAAATGCATGTCCTGACGTGCACAGTGGTGTAAGAGCCCGATCATCACTGTTTGCAGCTTTAATATTATAAGTGTTTCCTGAGAGGAGCCTATTTGGGGCCAGGATGATGTCCCTTGTCTCCATGCCAAACCTGAAAACAAACTGGAAGTTCTACTTCCAAAGTCTGTCAACTCAAGAACACACCTGTGAGGGACAGTAACAAACATAAAGTGAAATTTTGCATCAACAGTGCTAATGCCACACAAATGTATGTTGTTGTAATGCTACATCAAATGAATTGGGCAGAGTGTGTAAGATAAACATGGTTTAACAAGGTATTAGAAACAGTTTAGTTAGTTTAGTTTGATGAATCAACATTTAGGCCCATTTTGCCTTAAGCACTTTACTGGAATGGTCACCCCCCCCCCCCCCCCCCCATGGGTACACTTCAGGAAGTAAGGCTCCCTCTTTGTCTTTGCGTAGCTCTGGCCTTTACACAGGGCAAACCCCCTATTGTGAAGTTATTTAGACATTCTGGACATTCAGTGCACAAAGACACACACACAAATTTGCACAGCTATCCATATTAGGACATTGCATTGACTTTCATTCATTGTGGACAGCCTCACCCAAACCCTAAACTTGACCATAACCAATCAACTTTGACCATCACCTTAACCTAACCTCAGTTCACACCTTATCCTTAACCATAACCAGGACGTCAGAAATTACGTTTTGCCTCATTAGGATACACACACACACACACACACACACACACACACACACACACACACTAACTCCAGGAGACGATAACCTTTGTGAGTTAATCATTGCATTTCACCGGGAGGGACTTTTATAGCCAGACTAGCATGACTGAAGCATGATGGGATTGTGGAAGCTGCTGCAAGGCCTCAAATCAAGAAGAATACAACAAAGGACTCTTCTTATGGGGCCCTGTTAAAGGCCTCTCCCACAGAATTGTGACTTCTAATGAAGCAGATTGAGTTATTGAGGCTATAAATGCTCAGATTGTCTCTGGGCTAACATCTTTTGAGTGGATAAGAGACGGTCTGTTCACTGATGTGTGTGTGTGTGTGTGAGTGGGAGATTGGGAGGGGGAGCAGGTTTCTGTCCGCCTCAGTTGGTACTTTGTTAATGTGCATGGAGGATTGTAAGGAAATAGAGAGACAAACAAGCTGCATGTGCAAAAGAATGTGTTGCAGTTCCGAAGTTGTAATCTGCATGGGCCTGGTTGAGCCTCATCAGTGCTGTAGTTTTCACTGACACTAAATGCTCAGTAGTGTGTTTTTGCCCTGCGTCAGTCAGTATTTGATACAGTGATATTTCTGTACTTGGCAGGTCCATGGTACAGTGTGTGTGTACGTGTTGGTAAGTAAATAAATATTATGGTTTAATCTTGTACAATGTCATTTAATATTTCAACCTCTATCTCTGTTCAAAGATGGTCTTATGTATCAGATGTGAATGTCCTCCCTGACATTTCTCCAGTTGTCCACTGACTCCTGGTCAATGACCTTTAAATTCTTCTCAGTGGATGCTGCGAGTGGTTTTGGTCCGGTGTTCATTCAGTTGCTTGTCCAGGGTTCTTGCTAATACAGATACATTCAGGATGAACATTTTGTGACTTTGCAGATCAGTTCATTAAAAACATTTCCATCAATGCTGATATAAAACCTAATCAGGGCAGTGTTGCATTACTTTCAAAATGTATTTGCTGTTGCAACTTAGTAGTACATGAACATGAAAATGAATGTAACCCACTTTTACACAAAGTAGCAAACTGTAATGGACAGAGTTCCATGATTCATGTTCTCCAGAGAATGAACGGTTTACCATTTTTGACACTGTGAACTTTGCAATGTTGCCAGCATCAGGTCAAAATCTTCATTTGTATAAAACTTACAGTCTATATTTTTATTTTTTTATTGAACACAGCTAGAAATAATCCCACAATGCATTGAGCTGTATTTTATAGGTGTCAATGATGATGCAAAATTATGATGATTAGTAAGATAACAAAATCTCAATTTACTGCTCACTACTGAGTAAACTGTTGAGTGCCTGATGGGTGGTTTTGGACATGGTTTTTGTTTATTTGCGACTAGGTATTGATTGTACAGATATTATCTGCTATTTAGATATGGAAAAAGACTCCATGCGTGCACACAATGCACATGTGATATGTTTTTGTATCAGCTCAACCTCTGACTGATCTGAAAATATGCACCATCGAGGCTTGTTTCTTTGCATTGACTTTATATGCATTTACCCTGCCTCTAAAACACAGCTTTAGGCTAAAATAGCTGCTGTAACAGCCTTTAATTACTGGAGTGAATCATTATTACATTATAACAATCAGTGATAAAGTGAAATGCATATTTATGTGAAAACTGTGAGGTAACAAACATCTTGGTACAGCATTCCATTTCTTTGTGTTTCTCTGCAGCAATGATTAGATGACTGAGGCAAATAAATTGGGATTTACAGATTTGGCAGTCACATCCCAAAATTGCAATACACATGTAATGTGGGTAAACCTGCATCATTAAATGAGGCAAGAACATCACGGGGCCTAGTTAAAGGAATCACTGTTTTGTTTCACATCATTTATGTTTCTATTTCTAAGTGAATGTAATTCCCCCAATTTAGCCCCTTGTTAATTGGCAGTGTGTGTGTTGAGGTGTTAATTCAATTAGAGCGGCAAATACCACTAGGAATGTCACATTGGGATCTAGTTTGGGGCTCAGCACTAATAGTATAAAGTGATTGCATATTATTGCTGATCTGGTTTGGTAAGTAGCTGTGTGTCAATAATCTGATGATATCCCGTCTCTCCTTGTTAGTGCTGATCTAACAGGATTGTTAAAACTAAAATAGTGATGTAGCGAGAAGCACTGCACCTGGAAAAAGACTTCATTAAATGATGATGTATCATGTAGAACTGCAAAACACATTTTTTCATACGTAGTCTTATTGAGGAAAAAAAAACATGATCCAGATAACCACATAGTTCCCTCATGTTTTCTTACTGATTGTACTGCTACTGATTTGACTTGGTTTGGTTTTTGGACTTTCCCTGGATGAAAGCAGGTGTGGTTGCATTTGAATTTTTACTTATGATTCATGATATAGTGGGGAAGAAATAATGTCAGCAAGTCAATTTCACTAACATACTTCAGCCCCTTCATATTGTCTGCAAAAATGTGATGGCAGTTGTGGGTTTGTTTGCCTACGTTGTCAGCTCGCTGTCATTGAAGTTTGATCAAACCACACCCACACAGCCCCAATGAAGAGGATTGGCTGAATTTTTGACTGTTAAACACAAAGTAAATGACACGTAAAGATAAGGATTTTTTCTGAACTTAACTTTGATTTTTGCTTCTTTAATTAAGAAAATGTTTTTGTGGAAAAAGTACCTGCAACTAATTTTTCAGGTGCTTTAACATTGTTCAGCTCGGCCTAGATGACACATAACATCATTCTCTACTGACAAACATTGTACATCATTCTGAAAGCCACAACACAGCAGCAGTTACTTTAAAAGCTAGCAGTAAAATGTTCCCATGAATGTATTGGAGCAAGGGTTTTTACACTTTGTTAAAAGTATTTGATTTGGAAAATATCAGGATGTCCAGTGAAATATGCTCCATTAGTATTTAATACCAACCAGAGATCATGGGAGCCTCACAAAAGGTCAAATAAAGTAATCTTAGTAGTAATTTCTCTCCTCAGAATGTTAAGGCAAACCATCTCTATTCTATGATGTGCAATAACTATGTGCATGCTAAGAAAAACAATTTCCAAGATATTTTCAATTTGATACAGGATCTTTTCGTTTTTGTAGTGTGAGATCTCATGAGGGCTGAAGATGCTGCTGACATGTTGCGTCCACTGTGCAGTCTTTAGACATTGAAGTGGATGTAAACCTGGATCTTCCTTCAACACGTGCTCCAGTCTGAATTATTAACTCCTCTGCTTGCTATCCCTAACCGCAGACTTTAACCTAGTTTTAAGCAGCTCATTCATTGTAACCAGAGCAGACCATCAGAAATGCAAATGTGCTGGTGTATATTCTCCCTCATGGCGTCTCCTCAGCCACATGTGACACAACCTGTAGTCATGCAGAAGAACCAACAGGAGGAGAAAAAAGAGAGAATGTGTGAAAAAGGAAGAATCTGAGAATGAAGTGTAATTGCCTGTTTGCTCGGCAGTGGCAGAGCTACATGCTTGTTAAGTGGTGGGAGGGTTTGCATATGAAGGTGTATGTGCTCTGTGACTGTGTCTGTATGTTGCATACTGTATACATGCATGTGGGCGGGGAAGTGGTTAGTCTGTTTTATATCTAACCAGTGGATATGCATAATGACCCTGTAACATACATACACTTATCAAACTGTAAATCTTGGCAGGGGAAGGTTATATATCCTTAGCAGTGTGAGAAAGAGTGCACTGCAGAGTACTTGAATGGCTTCTGTATATTTACATGGGCTTTAAATGCTCAACAGCTCAACACTCCATCCCACAGCTCACTGCTTGTCATCAGCTGCAATGCATTGAACTAGAAACATTCAATGGGGTCACTGTCTCTTTTGCGCTGATGATTTTCAGGATTAGTGGATATCATATTTGTGGATATAGTACTTAACTTAAAGGCTTTTTAAAAAACTTATTCTTTGAATAACAATGATCTTTTCCCTGGCGATTCCTTTCCCTTAGAGAGAGGATTTGTTCCCTCTTTGACAGTAATGAGTAGCTCCCACAGAAAACCACTGTGTTGAATAATTGACTGTAAACACTCGGAGAATATTAATTAAGCCTCTCACACAACCAAACAGATTCAGTGGGCAATTTTGTGCTCTGGGGACAGGGAAACCTCATGCAGCTCAGTATGTATAAAGCAACTTCAACATAAATTTGTTGAAAGCAAAAAGCCTTTATGCTTCCATCAGTGTGGACTACATGGTGGTCTGCCGAGCATTCACAGACTGAAAAATGGCAGCAGCATTTTAGCAAGGAATCATTTCATTCAAATGTGGCTGAGAATAAAGCCAGGACAGCAGCAAGATCAGAGTTAGTAACACAAACATATTATAGGTGAGGTATATGACCCGCTACATATGTTACCATATTAGTCTAAAACACAGTTGCTTTGGGTAAGGCGAGAAGAGCCCTTAAGGTCCAGTCAATCACTATCTTGAACTGTGACCCTGGCCATCTTGGGCTCATCTGACCCTTACCCCCAATTTAGGGTATAAATACATCCCACATCCCATTTACTGGTAAAGTTGATTGGCTGCACTCTCCAGACAAACTCCATGGTACTGTCTGTAAGATGCTGACTTCTTGTAAATAAAATCTTATTATATGCAAGAACGAAGTGTCATCAAAGCATCATTTCTACATCCTACACCTGGGCTTGGAGACGACAAATCTGGCGTCACGGATCCGGCGAGACGGTGACCTGGCTGAGTTTCCTTGTTTCGGTCCTGCCATATGACTGTCAAGTACAACGTAAGATGTTCTTTATGAATTTTGCCTATGGTTGGTTCGATAGGGGATGCTCTGTTTGTTGCCTGGTCACTCTCGAAAAGAGCCTGCGTCCTGTGTGTGAAGGTTTTATGGGTTGTGGATTTAGGGGTGTTGCTTCGTCATAAAATATGGATTTTTATTGCATTTTGTGAGTGCAATAAGGGGGGAATAGAGAGAATAATTGTTTAAAAAGTGAAAGAAAAGTGTGGAATTGTCAAGTAATAATAGTGGGCTGTATACATCTTACAAAATGAAGACTGATCACCTTAAAAATTGTGAGACATGTTTTTAGTCACTATGAAAATTGACTTTTGATAGTAATAATAATAAAGTAAATTGGTGTAAAAAGAAGAAACCTGTGTCCTAGGGCCCTAGGAAAATTGGGAGACAAAATAAAGTGAAGGGAAAAAGAGTTGAGAGAATAAAGTGAAGATAAGAGATAAAGTAATGTGTATGAGATAATAAGAGATAAGGAATTAAGAGAAAAAGCCGCAAGATTTGGACAAAGCCCTTAGGAAAGGGATTTTAGACAAATGGCCACAAAACCTGAAATAAGCACAATAGATATTTTTCAGGCCAATTCTTAATGAAGAAGAAATGAAGGTGTTGAAGGCATTTTCAGTAGGAAGTACACTAATTGTCGATGAACTTAGCTTGTCGGCAACCACAGAGCTTGTCAGTTAATGACTTACACCTTAAGGTAGCATAAATTTTGAATAAGAGATAAAGAAGAAAAGAATATGAAGGGGCGGCTATATACAGGCATGTCTTTTTAGTATGAATGAGTCGACTTAAGAATGCTGCTGTGTCAGAATTAAGTTTTCTTCAACAACTGGTCTCTGAAGGGTGCAGTTGATGTGAGTGTGTGTTCCATGTATGGGCATCATGTCACTCCTGTCTGTTTCTGTTTTGTGTACATGCTATAGCTATATTCTGTATAACGCAAAGTGATTGTGTTAAAAAGTAATTTGGTGAGAAGTATAGTTTAAATATAGATTGAATATAGGAGATTTAGTAGAATATAAGTATAAAAACATATGAGCCTCATATAAATAAGGGGACTGTATGATATATAATTTAAAATTTAAGGTTAAATATCCTATGAGCCTTCTCAGGGACATAATGATAAGTATATGAGTCTCCCATGAGAGAACGTTTTTAATTGACATGAGCCCTGGAAAAAGGACTTTTCTATCTAAAAGAATGAATGTGATGGATTTGGCTGTTGGAGAATGGCTGAGACTCTTTGTCCTGCTAATGTGTGAATGTTAATTTAAAGGGAAATTCACTCACCGGCTGCTAAAACTGAGTGGACGTAGTTATAAATTTTAAGGGGTGGAGCAAAGGAGTACAACCCCCTAAACAGGATGCCAATAGGATTGCTCTTCCTAAGAAGGGAAAAAAGAGGGAAAATATTTGTTTATAATAATTTAAGTAATCAGTAGACAATACATATAAATTATACTGGTTTGTGCCTTGCATTGTTATTAGGACCTAAGGAACTCATACTGAATTATTGTTTGTTTTCTTTTTCTTCCTATGGTGTGAGCTGAGGGAAAAAAGGAGACTGCATGGTTAAGATGTAGAGAGCAAGATAGAAAGAAAGTGTACAAGGGGAAAATGGACAGGAAAAGAGGACTGGAAAGAAAGTGCAGACAGAAAGAAAGGATAAAAGAGATGAAGATGGAAAGTTGAAAGAAAAGAGGAGTAGGAGAGAGAAAAAAGAAAGAGAACATGAACTAATAAAGAATAAGAAAAAGTAGAGATGAAGGAATGAAAGATAATGGTAAAGAGTTTGCGGATAAAACAGTAAAATTGATCTTGCAAAAATTAGGAATCAAGCAACGTTTGGGATCAGTATATCATCCCCAGAGTCAAGGGATTTGTGAAAAAATTAACGGAATTTTAAAAAATCGAATTTTGAAAATCTGCCAACATACAGCATTAAATTGGTTAAAAGGTTGCAGCACTTCCATTAGCATTAATGGTGTGCCACTCAAGTGAGATCAGTTGATCACGGGAAGACTAATGCCTACACCGTGTCTGCGTGCAAGTGGAAAAGGTCCAAGTTTGTCCCCTTTGGAGGCCTATGTTACATATTAGGCTACCCTCCATAAAAGAATATTCGCATATGTTTCTGACAGGCAAAAACAAGAAGAGGTGCAGGAGAAACTTGATGAGCAAAAGAAGAGCACAGTGCAACCTGGAGATAAGGTGTTCGTGAGGGTGTTTAGAAGAAAGTGGTATAACAAACGCTGTGAAGGACCATTTGAGGTTGTTCACAGCACGGGAACTGCGGTGCAGGTTAAGGGGTCTCCAACATGGTTTCATTTGTCTCATTGTGTTAAAGCACCAAGTGGGGAAGTGCA
The DNA here is from genome assembly GCA_029490765.1 of Euthynnus affinis. Taxonomy (NCBI): domain Eukaryota; kingdom Metazoa; phylum Chordata; class Actinopteri; order Scombriformes; family Scombridae; genus Euthynnus; species Euthynnus affinis. The sequence continues at coordinate 1,865,461 of CM055853.1, read as the reverse complement.
ACACTCAGGCTAGAGATGTTGAAGGCTCAGAGGAGCCTGGGGAAGATGTGGAACATGTTGGTGTTCCTGTACACATTTCTAATGATATTAGAAACGACACAACAATTGGAGAACAGGACAGAAGAATTGAAGACCTTGAATTCCAATATGTCCCAGGGAAAACAGATCCTATCCCAGCAGAGTGCAGACCACCAGAGGTTACAGGAAGCTGTGAACCCAATGAGGGAGAATCGGGAGATTCAGGTAGACGTAGTCCATGACCGGTTCGTAAGAGAACTAGACCAAGACGATACGAGGACTAAGGTTGAAGTAGCTTTAGGGAAATCAGTTCAACTTCCCTGTCAATGTGGTAAATGGAGTGTTGATACTCGAATTTCTCCTAAGTGGAAGAGCAATCGGGGTGAAGATTTGGTGTTAGAAGGATCTGAAGTTGAGAGGGTGCCTCTTGAGAAGAGAAAGTATTTTCTGCATAATGACTCAAGATGGCTCAAAGTTTGGAATGATTGTTCACTTGTCTTGCGTAATGTTACGTGAGAGGATCAAGGAGAATATTTACGTACCTTTTTAGATCCATATTTTAAATTTGTCCCAATTAGGAATTGTTGGATAGAAGGCCATGTAGTTTATAAAGTAACACTTGCAATAAAAGACTTGAATATAATGAAAGCTGTTACAATGGCTAAAGAGGAAAAGGAACAAGTAACTACTATATCTGCTGTAAATACTGTGACTACTTTAGTTACAACAAAGGCAACCAGCACACAAAAGGAGTTCACCACCAGAGCCCAGGAAACAACAAAGAGTAATGATAAACTGGTTCAAACTACTAACAGTGTTAGCCAATCAATGCAGGCCACTACATTAAAAGTGATCTCTGAAGAAGGAGGGGCTACAACAATGTTGGCAACAACTTTGCCAACTAAAATTAGTACGGTTAGGCCCACTACAACTACACCTCTGACTGTAACTCCAACTTTAATTTCAATTTCTAGTTCTGGTGAGGTTATTAGTAAGCCTGTGACGACAACAACTGCAACTAGTAAAGCTGTGACTACATCTTTAATGCCAACTGAAATTGTAAAAATGATGCAGGAGCCAGATACGATACATTTGCAAATAGAAGAAATTGATGTGGACATGATCAGTGAGAGTTTTGACATTGAAGAGCAGTAGGTCAAAGAAGAAGATGAAGATTTAGCTGAGTTAGCACAGATTAGTTCAGAAGGAATAGCAAATTTTGATTATGATCTTATATCAGGAGATAAGGTCAAACGTTATCGTGCATTGAAGAAAAGAGATACTGAATGGAGAGCATATGGATTTGATCCATCTGTGTTACAAATCCCAGACATATGGGCAAGTAGAAATTTATGGTTTCAACAGTAGGCACATTCTGTGAGAGCAACAAATAGAGTGACAGGTCCATGTATAGTGCGAGTTCCAGCACCAAGCACATGGCCATCAGTTTTAGAGACAGTTCCAGAACCATTAGCAGTTCCATGCCAATCTAGTGCATTATCTTGGCTGATGTATCATCAGAAATCGTTGGAAGATACGATAATGGCTTTGTCAGTGAATTTATTTAAACCGAGATTTGATTGTGCATGGATAACAGAGAAGCCATATATGAATGTATTGGATCAGCATGCCAATATAATGACAGCGGTTCCAGATTCAAGAGAAGTGAGTCCAGTGAAGGCCAAAGAGTGTTTTTGTTCAAATGATACTCAAAATGAGGTAGAGATATTTATGGGAATAACAAAGTGTGAGGGGTACATGATGGATTTTGGTAAGAACATACCTGAAAGTGCGGATGGTTTGTATCAAGTGACATTTCAAGTACCAGACCAGAAGAAGGGTGTAACTTTGATGGTTAAGCATCAAATGCTGCCTGGAAATGTGATTATAGGTCATTTTCAAGATATTTGGTGGGTCTGTGATAATAAGGATCTTTAATGTTTCAAACTGCACACTGTCCCAGTCAATCAATCAGTCAATCAATCAATCAATGCTTACAGTGTGGTAGTTAAGAATTTCAAAATAATTAGAGTTTTCATAAGTATACATTTATTCTTCTAAGAGTTGCATTTCTTACAACACATAATTTCATTGTTATTCCAGTTGCATTGCTAAAGTTATTACTGAGGAGAATATTCAGCCAGAGTGTAAATACTATAAATAGGTAATGTGTGTTCTGTTTCTGGATTGATTGTGCGTTGATCTATTGGTAATACCTCAGGACTCCAGTAGGGGGAATCACGCTCTCTTCCTCACTTAATACAAATGAGTGAAGGCAAGAGCAGTGTGCGGATTTCTTCATCCCTCTTCCCTCACTATTTTCCCTACACACGGTAATTACTGTGTACACGAAGCACTATAAATGTAGCGACACATATATTGTTGATGCTTATTTTGTCATTGTTATTCATGCTGAGAGAAAGAGGTGAATTTTGTACTTTTATGTCGTTAAAAAGAGTTTTGGCTAACTGCGTCACCGTTTAAGCTAGCTAAGCTACTGCTATTGTTTCAATGTAGTATATGACTGTTGTTCCAGGGAACTTGTCAGTAAAGTGTTTAAAAACATTATGTTATTACTGTAAAAACATAATTCATGTGTCAGCTAAAATACCAAAAGTTTAAAAGGTAAACATATTTCATTTAAGTTTAAGTCTATGTTGGTTTAAAATATGTTACATTATTTAGAAAAGCAATGTAGACTAACTTAGCTGTAGAAACTGTGGCCCTGAGACTGAGTGTATCCATACTGAGACAGAGTGTATCCATACTGAGAAAATGTGTGAATTTTGTTGTACGGTACATAGTTAAGTCTTAATACAAACGCATGAAAGCAATAGCAGTGTGCAGATTTCTTCATCCCTCTTCCCTCACTATTTTCCCTGTTTTAAGGGCACAACAACAGCACTGTGTTGATGACCAGCTGAAGTAAAATAAATAAAAACCATGACTGTGGCCCCCATTACACTTCACATTACTTCAACATTGAAAGAACTTACTGACAAGTTTGTTTTTCCTAAGATGTGTGCAGACTGAACGTGAAGTGACTTTTAGAAACTGTACAGTTGCAGATAAAGTCAGTTAAAGACATAAGGGAATGTTAAATTGTCTTGTTGTTTCAAAATGTTCCAACTTTAAATTCTGGCTTATTCCAAGAAATGTATATGTTTGTGACAAAAATATCTGTAGTCAGATTGGTGTGGTTTACAACAAACTTTTAGAAATTGTCTGTTCTCCTTCATTTTCTGCATTACATTGTTTTGTTTTTACTCAGAAAGTGAAAAAAAGCCTCTGCACAGAAGGTAAACTGACAAGCTACACTTTAAATGGACATTCCCTGTAAAAAGTTCTGCACCATGACTACCTGTAATCATATCAGGCACACCTGGGCTGGCTTTTACTTCTGGGTGATCTCGCCACACCTCCAAGTCACACAGCAGTTCATGCCATTTATTTTAATAGCTCTAACAATATCCAAGGAGACTAGGTGTTGGAGAAGGTGTTTGCTTCTCAGCTTCAGAGCCACTTTAAACGCAACCACTGAAACTTTCAGTGAGGTTTTCGTTCAGCCCACAGCACTTCTCACCGGGAGAATGCAGGTCTAGACTGCTCCTTGTCATCGTGGTGTTCCTCAAGGATCAGTTCCCGGCCCCATCCTGTTTACCCTCTACACACTCCCCCTTGGATGTGTCATCAGCAGACATGTATGGATGTCTTTACATTGACATGTGATAATATCCAGCTATACATCAAACCTGCCCCAAGTCCTTCTGCAGTCATATCACACTTCAGCACCTGTCTTAAGGAGTTAAAGGCCTGGATAAGCACAAATTTCCTTCCATTAAACGGCAGCAAAACTAAAGCTCTCCTTATTGGTATTCCACATTAGATTCAGTCATCTCCCATACCTCATCTCACCTTTTAGGTTTGACCCTCAGCTGACTTTTATGATCATATAAGACATCGATGTAAATACCTCTTTCTACCATCTCTAAACTCTGTCAAATACAGAGAAACTTGTCCATGCCTTTATCTCCTCATGACTGGACTACTGCACTGCTGTAAGTCACTCAGTCAGTGTAATGCTAGCTGTCAGTAACTAAAATTACATAGCACACAAATGCTGTGGGTTCAGATGTTGATGGCCTCAGTAATGAGCATGGCATAGCAAGGGAACTCAATCAACAGTAGAACTGAAAGTTCAATCAGCAGAGACAAGTATGTCAGTGTTGTGGAAACAACCTCTGTGCACTACAAGAAAATGGTTTGGTCACACTTCATTTTATGGGTCCACAAATTTCATGGTAATTAGGTGGTAATTAGTAAGTAACTTATCTGAATTTCTTCTGAAATTTCTTTGAAATTACATGGTAATTAAAGGTATAATATGTAATTATTCTGCATTAAAATGTCTAAAAACAACTAGACCTATGTTATATACGTTGTTGAGTTGTGTACTTACATTATCCCTATTGCTTCCAACAATTTTCAAACCCAGAGAAATATGTAATTTAATAAATGTAACGGACAGTTTCATTTAGTCGCATGTCAATAGTGTCATACCTCAACACAGAGTAAACTAACGTTAGCACAAGTTAGCACAAGTTGCGTGAGTCTGCGCTGTGTTTGTCCGCTGCAATGGCACCTACCAAAGAGTAACTTACACACTACAAGATAATACATCAGTATTGTGTGTGTTCCACACAAACTGTTATAAATGGACTTTTATTCACTTTTAAGTCACATTTTCATGATAAACCTAGGTCGTTTTTAACTGTATCTTTTAGCCGGAAGAAGGATTTTAGTCTCTGGACGTTATCAAGAAATCAACTGGGCAAACGTTAGTAGCAGCTCGGCTAACAGCCCTTCCAAGAAGTCTGTGATCACCAAACATAGCCAGAGAAATATTGATTTTTTAGGTGAAACAGCTTTAAATATTTTTAAACAATTTTTGGAGAAGTGGAGACCTCCGCGGATAATTCGGGTCCCGGGAGAAACCTTACGAACTTCTGGATGTAAAGTTATTAAGATTAATAAACAAGTGTTAGCAGCAGCTCAGCTAACAGCCGTCCGGTGGTCACTAAACATCGTCAGAGAAACACTGATTTAAGGTAAAACAGCTTTAATTCATATTTTAACGATTTTAAACTGCGTGTACTTTTTGTTTTTGGAGAAGTGGAGACCTCTGCGGATAATCCGGCTCCTGGAAGAAACCAGACGAACGTCTGGAGGTAAAATTATTAAAATTTAAAAAAACCAGCAGCTCAGCTCACAGCCTGTATCTGACGTTCGTCCATCACCAAACTTTGTAGGAAAACACAGAATTTTAGGTAAAACAGTTTTAATCAATATTTTAATGGTTTTAATCTGCGTGTACGTTTGACTTTGGAGAAGAGGAGACTTCTGCGGATAATTCAGCTCCCGTGAGAAACCGGACGAACGTCTGGATGTAAAATTATAAGATTGATAAACAAGTGTTAGCAGCAGCTCAGCTAACAGCCTGTATCTGACATCCGTGGGTCGCCGTACATCGTCGGAGAAACACCGATCTTTTAGATGAAAGGGCTTTATTCAGTGTTTTTACCTGTAATCACTGGGTCCGTTTGTTCTGGAGAGGAGGAGACCCCTGCGAGTAATTCGGCTGCCGATATAAACATCCTGAACCATGAACACCAGAGTTATGCTGTCCGCATGAAGCTGATTGTTTGACACCGAAGACAACAACTCCCATGATCCCTTGCTACTTCACACCGTCATCACACTCATCACATATCTATCTATCTCATCCTCGCCTCCGACCCTTCCTCCGCGCTGCCCTCCCTACCGGGAGAGGACAGGTCAGATAGTCCGCCGGTCCGCAGCAGCTGGTCCCGTTCAGAGGTGAGCGGTGGAGGAGGAGGAGGAGGAGGACGGTGGCGGTAGTGGCAGCGTGATATTATGTATTACTGCCGTTATCATGTCTCACATACATTTCTCTTTCTTTCTTTCTTTCTTTTCTTTCTTTCTTTCTTTCAAATAAAAAAAAAACAAAAAAAAAAACACGAACGGGAGAAGAGGCCGTTGTCCTTTCCAACAGTACATGCCCAGCAAGCCGGCTAAAAACGGGATAAAGTCGTGGGTGGCCTTCGACGCCAGATCCAGCTACGCCTGGAAGATGCAAATCTACACCGGGAGGTCGGCCGACGGACGCCCCGAGAAAAACCAGGGAGCGAGGGTGGTGCTCGATCTCACGGAGGGGCTCGGACACGGCCGCAACATCACGTGCGACAATTTCTTCACCTCCTACGAACTCGGACAGTCGCTCCTGGAGAGGGGGCTCACCATGGTGGGTACGGTCCGGAAGAACAAACCTGAGCTCCTGCCAGCGTTGGTCGCGTGCAAGAGGAGGCCGGCATCGTCGTCCGTGTTCGCTTTCACGGCAACCACAGCGCTTGTGTCTTATGTGCCCAAGAGGAACAAGAACATGCTGCTCCTGAGCACCAAGCACACGCGCGCCACGAGGAAAGGAAGCCCGCCGTGCGTGTGCATGTATTGACACCCGGACGTGGGGGTGGCGTCTGCTTATGCGTGCGCCCGTGTGTGTGTGTGTGTGTGTGAATGCTTGTATTGAGGAGGAGGAGGAAGAGGAGGAGGAGGGTGTCTGTGGTCCTGGGGTGTGGGACGCGTCGACGATCGGGGACGGCCTGAACCGTAGGACACTCTGCATATATGGGACTGAGAGGAAAAAATCGACAGGTCGCGGGGTGAAAAAATGGTCAAAATTTGAAGGGTGTCAGATCTTCCCCAAAACCTGATAAAATGACAATGGGGTGGGTGTTAATCGAGAAATTGCAGAGATTAGAAAGAATTATCTTTGTTCCGAAGAAATTTCAGCTCCGGAGGTTACGCCAAAAACCAGAAAAAAACGACAGGTCGCGGGGGGAAAAAATGGTCAAAATTTGAAGGGCGTCAGATCTTCCCCAAAACCTGATAAAATGACAATGGGGTGGGTGTTAATCGAGAAATTGCAGGGATTAGAAAAAATTATCTTTATTCCAAAGAAATTTGTGAAAAAATGGTCAAAATTTGAAGGACGTCAGATCTTCCCCAAAACCTGATAAAATGACAATGGTGTGGGTGTTAATCCAGAAATTGCAGAGATGGGAAAGAATGATCTTTGTTCCAAAGAAATTTCAGCTCCGGAGGTTACGCCAAAAACCAGACAAAAACGATAAGTCGCAGGGTGAAAAAATGGTCAAAATTTGAAGGGCGTCAGATCTTCCCCAAAACCTAATAAAATGACAATGAGGTGGGTGTTAATCCAGAAATTGCAGAGATGGGAAAAAATTATCTTTGTTCCACAGAAATTTCAGCTCCGGAGGTTACGCCAAAAATCAGAAAAAAATGACAGGTCGCAGAGTGAATAAAAGGTCAAAATTTGAAGTGTGTCAGATCTTCCCCAAAACCCGATAAAATGATAATGGGGTGGGTGTTAATTGAGAAATTGCAGAGATGAGAAAGAATGATCTTTTTTCCAAAGATATTTCATGTCCGGAGGTTACGCCAAAAACCAGACAAAAACGATAAGTCGCAGGGTGAAAAAATGTTCAAAATTTGAAGTCGTCAGATCTTCCCCAAAACCTGATAAAATGACAATGGTGTGGGTGTTAATCCAGAAATTGCAGAGATGGGAAAGAATTATCTTTGTTCCAAAGAAATTTCAGCTCCGGAGGTTACGCCAAAAACCAGAAGTAAACAACAGGTCACGGGTTGAAAAAATGGTAAAAATTTGAAGGGCGTCAGATCTTCCCCAAAACCTGATAAAATGACAATGGGGTGGGTGTTAATCCAGAAATTACAGAGATGGGAAAGAATTATCTTTGTTCCAAAGAAATTTCAGCTCCGGAGGTTACGCCAAAAACCAGAAGTAAACAACAGGTCACGGGTTGAAAAAATGGTAAAAATTTGAAGGGTGTCAGATCTTCCCCAAAACCTGATAAAATGACAATGGGGTGAATGTTAATCGAGTAATTGCAGAGATTTGAAAGAATTATCTTTGTTCCAAAGAAATTTCAGCTCCGGAGGTTACGCCAAAGACCAGAAAAAAACAAAATGTTGCGGGGTGAAAAAAATGGTCAAAATTTGAAGGGCGTTGGATCTTCCTCAAAATCTGATAAAATGACAATGGGGTGGGTGTTAATCCAGAAATTGCAGAGATGGGAAAAAATTATCTTTGTTCCAAAGAAATTTGTGAAAAAATGGTCAAAATTTGAAGGGCGTCAGATTTTCCCCAAGACCTGATAAAATGACAATGGTGTGGGTGTTAATCCAGAAATTGCAGAGATGGGAAAGAATGATCTTTGTTCCAAAGAAATTTCAGCTCCGGAGGTTACGCCAAAAACTAGAAAAAAAAACGATAGGTCGCGGGGTGAAAAAATTGTCAAATTTGAAGGGTGTCAGATCTTCCCCAAAACCTGATAAAATTACAATGGTGTGGGTGTTAATCCAGAAATTGCAGAGATGGGAAAGAATTATCTTTGTTCCAAAGAAATTTCAGCTCCGGAGGTTACACCAAAAACCAGAAGTAAACAACAGGTCACAGGTTGAAAAAATGGTAAAAATTTGAAGGGTGTCAGATCTTCCCCAAAACCTGATAAAATGACAATGGGGTGAGTGTTAATCGAGAAATTGCAGAGATTTGAAAGAATTATCTTTGTTCCAAAGAAATTTCAGCTCCGGAGGTTACGCCAAAAACCAGAAAAAAACAAAATGTTGCGGGGTGAAAAAAATGGTCAAAATTTGAAGGGCGTCGGATCTTCCCCAAAACCTGATAAAATGACAATGGGGTGGGTGTTAATCGAGAAATTGCAGAGGTGAGAAAGAATGATCTTTGTTCCAAAGAAATTTCAGCTCCGGAGGTTACACCAAAAACCAGTAAACAACGACAGGTCGCGGGGTGAAAAAATGGTCAAAATTTGAAGGGCGTCAGATCTTCCCCAAAACCTAATAAAATGACAATGGGTTGGGTGCTAATCCAGAAATTGCAGAGATGGGAAAAAATTATCTTTGTTCCAAAGAAATTTGTGAAAAAATGGTCAAAATTTGAAGGGCGTCAGATTTCCCCCAAAACCTGATAAAATGATAATGGGGTGGGTGTTAATCGAGAAATTGCAGAGATGAGAAAGAATTATCTTTGTTCCAAAGAAATTTCAGCTCCGGAGGTTTCTCTTACAACCAGAGAAAAACGACAGGTCGCGGGGTGAAAAAATGGTCAAAATTTGAAGGGCGTCAGATCTTCCCCAAAACCTGATCAAATGACAATGGGGTGGGTATTAATCGAGAAATTGCAGAGAATAGAAATAATTATCTTTGTTCCAAAGAAATTTCAGCTCTGTTGGTTAGGCTAAAAACCAGAAAAAAACGACAGGTCGCGGGGTGAAAAAATTGTCAAAATTTGAAAGGCGTCAGATCTTCCCCAAAACCTGATAAAATGACAATGAGGAGGTGTCAAAGCTGTCCGCCCAAGAAAGACTCACAAACGAGTACTTTATGCCGAAGGTGCGATAAGTATGTATGTAGAGGGTGAGCGTTCGTGTACTGCTCTTCGTGCGTCGGGACAGACGTGGCATAGACGACGGCGGTCTACCCTGTGGCTGTGCATGTGCTTGTATTGACAGCCAGACGTAGGGGTGTCGTCTGTGCATGCGTGCGCCCGTGTGTGTGTGTGTGAATGCTTGTATTGAGGAGGAAGAGGAGGAGGAGGAGGGTGTCTTTGGTCCGGGGGTGTGGAACGCGTCGACGATCGGGGACGGAAGGACGTTCGGCCTGTACGGGACTGAGAGGGTAGCTTGAGGGTTAAAAATGGAACTGGTTTGATCCACTAAAGTTAAACATAAATTACTTTGCAGTTAAGGGGTAACAACTCATTTCAGTTAAGGGGTCCACTCAGTAGAAGTTACACAGAAACTAGTTGGAAATGAAGCTGGTATGATGTACAGAGGTTAGGCCGAAATTACTCAGAAATTAAGGGGTAACACCTCACTTCAATTTAGGGGTCCACTCATTAAAAAATGACGTAGAAAGTGGTTGGAAACTATGCTGGTATGATTCACAGAATTTAGGCAGAAATTACTTGGAAATTAAGGGGTAACAACTCATTTCAATTTCGGGGTCCGCTGAGTAGAATTACACAGAAAATTCTTGGAAATGAAGCTGGTATGATTCACAGAAATTACTTGGAAATTAAGGGGTAACAACTCATTTCAATTTCGGGGTCCGCTGAGTAGAATTACACAGAAAATTCTTGGAAATGAAGCTGGTATGATTCACAGAAGTTAGGCAGAAATTACTCAGAAATTAAGGGATAACAACTCAATTCAGTTTAGTGGTCCACTCAGTATAAATTACATAGAAACTAGTTGGAAATTAGGCTGGTATGATTCACAGAAATTAGGCAGAAATTACTTGGAAATTAAGGGGTAACAACTCATTTCAATTTCGAGGTCCACTCAGTAGAATTTATACAGAAACTACTTGGAAATAAAGCTGGTCTGATTCACAGAAGTTAGGCAGAAATTACTTTGAAATTAAGGGGTAACAACTCACTTCAGTTTAGGGGTCCACTCAGTAGAGGTTACATAGAAACTACTTGGAAATGAGGCTGGTATGATGCACAGAAGTTAGGCAGAAATTACTCAGAAATTAAGGGATAACAACTCAATTCAGTTTAGTGGTCCACTCAGTATAAATTACATAGAAAGTAGTTGGAAATCAAGTTGGTATGATGCACAGAAGTTAGGCAGAAATTACTTTGAAATTAAGGGGTAACAACTCACTTCAATTTCGGGGTCCACTCAGTAGAAGTTACACAGTAACTACTTGGAAATGAAGCTGGTATGATTCACAGAAGTAAGGTAGGAATTACCCAGAAATTAAGGAGTAACACCTCACTTCAATTTAGGGGTCCGCTGAGTAGAAATTACACAGAAACGTCTTAAAAATGAAACTGGTATGATCCACTAAAGTTAAACAGAAATTACTTGGAAATTAAGGGGTAACACCTCACTTCAATTTCTGGATCCACTCAGTAGAGGTTACACAGAAACTAGTTGGAAATGAAGCTGGTATGATTCACAGAAGTTAAACAGAAATTGCTTGGAAATTAAGGGGTAACAACTCATTTCAGTTTCGAGGTCCGCTCAGTAGAAGTTACACAGAGACTACTTGGAAATGAAGCTGGTATAATTCACAGAAGTTAGGCAGAAATTACTTAGAAATTAAGGGATAACAACTCACTTCAACTTTGGGGTCCACTCAGTAGAGTTTAAACAGAAACTACTTGGAAATGAAGCTGGTATGATACACAGAAATTACTCAGTAATTAAGGGGTAACACCTCACTTCAATTTCCAGATCCACTCAGTAGACGTTACACAGAAATTAATTGGAAATGAAGCTGGTATGATGCACAGAAGTTAGGAAGAAATTACTCAGAAATTAAGGGGTAACAACGCACTTCAATTTAGGGGTCCAATCAGTAGAAGTTACACAGAAACTAGTTGGAAATGAAGTTGGTATGATGCACAGAAGTTAGGCAGAAATTACACAGGAATTAAGGGGTAACAACTCATTTCAATTTCGAGGTCCGCTCAGTAGAAGTTACACAGAAACTACTTAGAAATGAAACTGGTATGATTCACAGAAGTTTAGCAGAAATTACTTGGAAATTAAGGGGTAACAACTCATTTCAATTTAGGGGTCCACTCAGTAGAAGTTACACAGAAACTAGTTGGAAATGAAGCTGGTATGATGTAAAGAAGATAGGCCGAAATTACTTGGAAATTAAGGGGTAACACCTCACTTCAATTTCCGGATCCACTCAGTAGAAGTTACACAGAAATTAGTTGGAAGTGAAGCTGGTATGATGCACAGAAGTTAGGTAGAGATTACTCAGAAATTAAGTGGTCACAACTCAATTCAATTTCGGGGTCCACTGAGTAGAAGTTACAAAGAAACTACTTGGAAATGAAGCTGGTATGATTCACAGAAGTTAAACAGAAATTGCTTGGAAATTAAGGGGTAACAACTCATTTCAGTTTCGAGGTCCGCTCAGTAGAAGTTACACAGAGACTACTTGGAAATGAAGCTGGTATAATTCACAGAAGTTAGGCAGAAATTACTTTGAAATTAAGGGATAACAACTCACTTCAACTTTGGGGTCCACTCAGTAGAGTTTAAACAGAAACTACTTGGAAATGAGGCTGGTATGATACACAGAAATTAGGCCGAAATTACTCAGTAATTAAGGGGTAATACCTCACTTCAATTTCCAGATCCACTCAGTAGAGGTTACACAGAAATTAATTGGAAATGAAGCTGGTATGATGCACAGAAGTTAGGCAGAAATTACTCAGAAATTAAGGGGTAACAACGCACTTCAATTTAGGGGTCCAATCAGTAGAAGTTACACAGAAACTAGTTGGAAATCAAGTTGGTATGATGCACAGAAGTTAGGCAGAAATTACACAGAAATTAAGGGGTAACAACACATTTCAATTTCAAGGTCCGCTCAGTAGAAGTTACACAGAAACTACTTAGAAATGAAGCTGGTATGATTCATTGAAGTTAGGCAGAAATTACTTGGAAATTAAGGGGTAACACCTCACTTCAACTTAGGTGTCCACGCAGTAAATAATTACATAGAATGTAGGTGGAAACTATGCTGGTATGATTCACAGACGTTAGGTAGAAATTACTCAGAAATTAAGGAGTAACAACTCAATTCAATTTCGGGGTCCGCTGAGTAGAAATTACACAGAAACTACTTGGAAATGAAGCTGGTATGATTCACAGAAGTTAGGAAGAAATTACTTGGAAATTAAGGGGTAACAATTCACTTCAATTTCGGGGTCCTCTCAGTAAAAATTACATAGAAAGTAGGTGGAAACTATGCTGGTATGATTCACAGAAGTTAGGCAGAAATTACTCAGAAATTAAGGGGTAACAACACACTTCAATTCTGGGGTCCACTCAGTAGAAATTACACAGAAACTACTTGGAAATGAAACTGGTATGATCCACGAAAATTAAACAGAAATTAAGGGGTAACACCTCACTTCAATTTAAGTGTTGCTCAGTAGATATTACACAGAATTTACTTGGAAATTAAACTGCAACAGCTCACTAACTTACCATGAAATTCTAGGTAAATGCTGGGGTAATTTCAGCAAAATTTCAAATAAGTTACTTGGTTATCATCACATAATTACCATGAAATTGGGGGTAAGTTTCGGATAATTTGAAAGAAATTTCAAAGAGATGACTTGCTTATTATCACTTCATTGCCATGAAATTTCTGGGTAATTTCAAAGAAATTTGGGATGAAATTCAAATAAGTTACTTCTTAATTACCATGAAATTTTAGGACCTGTAAAATGAAGTGTCAATAGTTCATGCACTTTGAGCCCTGTGTCTGTATGACAATAAGGCCCTGTGTCTTTCCCGTGAGGACACAGACAGTCTGAATACAGCTGCTCATGTCTGGTTATCTGGGCTCTAACTACTGTACCCACCATGCTCTACATCACTATTCATGTCACACTGAGTGGTGGTCAGTCAGTTTTCCCTGACCCCCTGCATCACACATTAAATAGACATAAGGCCACACCCCCTCCAGTCCTCTTGCATTTTTAAATATTTCTGATGGTTGAAGCTAGCAGAATTTTAGTTTGTAGTTACCCTTTAACTTTGTTATAAGAATATCAGCATAGTAATGATGGTCCAAACAACAAAAATAAAACCAAAGTTCTAATAAATTCTTACATTAAATGAAAAGGCTTGGCAGTCACTTTATTTGGATGCCAAATGCAGTTACTCCTCACTTTTAAAAGATAATTCTCAGTAGTATTGCATTTCTTATGAACCAGCCCTCTACATGCTGCAGAGGGAGGAAGTGTTCAGGGTTGCTGTGTTGTGTTTGGTGTCTTTATTGAGTTTAGGCTTGTTCAGAAGAGATTCCAGGTTATCTCGAAGAAGCTTATTATTTGCTTCTAAGTAATCCTCTCCCTCACACTATGTGCCTGATACCACTTTCAGACAGCAGACTCACATTGAGTGCACCCCCATCGTACGTGAGTATTGGACCCATTCATGAGACAGCCTGCTTCCACTGTTAGCAGAGACATGTTGGCACCATTTAATTTATTTCCATTCCTGGTAGCAACACCAGGTCATCAAAGTTGGGCAGCCTTGACTTGCATCCAACCCTGGTTGAAAGGAGGGATGACTGACTTGCGTTGACCCATACAGATGGATTCCTGATGTGGATTTACCCAGGGTCACTTTGTTGGTCTGAATGAGGTCTGAATGTTTGTACATGTACATTTGTGTGTGGTCTCACAGAAACAGGGTTTAGCTCAAATGTCCAGCAGAGGGCACTCTTTAATCACCTGACAGTACAGAGTCAGTAAAGGGGTCAAGGTGCTACATAACAAAGTTATTCTGTGCACACACACACACACACACACACACACACACACACACACACACAAACAAACAAACTAACCTTTGTGAGTTAATCACTGCATTTCTCTGGGATAGACTTTTACAGCCAGACTAACATGACTGAAGCATGATGGCATTGTGGAAGCTGCTGCAGGGCCTCAAATTAATCCCTGTTGGAGCCAACAATAAACTAAAAGATTTTAAGATCTGCCCCTCTTTCTGCCCACATGACACCTAAATAAAATACTTTCTACTTCAACATCTGATCATGTGCAATTGTAGAATGAGAACTTAGTCAACTCATTCAACTTGTCAAAAGATCACCAAATTTAAATTTGCTTTATTGGCATCAATGTCAAAATAGCAATATTGCCAAAGCATCAAGAGTCAATGAAACAAGTTTACAGTAACAACATTAAGATTGTTATATTATTTATACTTAGTATATCTATGTATCCACACATACCCACCTAAACACACACACATATATATATACACACAGTATATCCTATGTATGTTTTGTTTTTTGTTTATGCAAATACACAAGAAAATGACAATAAACTGCCACAGGTTGTGGCATATTAATACATCAGCAGCATGTTGAGCAGCAAGATATGCCCTGTCTTCTTCTCCTAGGAGTATTAATTTTGAGAGGTCATTAAGCTCTTTGAAATCTGAAATTTTAGAGTTGAACTTGTCAAAGTAAATGTTCTTTATTTCATTGAATGTTTTACATTTTTGGAGAAATTGCATTCTTGTCTCACCCTCACCTGTCAAACAGTGATAACATATTCTGTTTTCTTTTAGTTGCCATGATTTTTTGTGTCATCCTTTTTTGCCAATTTGTGGTGACTGAGCCTGTACTTGGTTATCTGTCTCTGCGTCTCTGACAATAGAGAGATATTGTGTCATTTCATAATCTCTATAGAGCACGCTACTGATAGATATCAGGGAAGCTAGCTCACTAAATATTTTAAAAGAAAGTTAAAAACTTATCTTTTCATTTAAGCCTTAAAACCCAACTTTTCTGTCAGCTTCCTGCTTCCTTTGTGCACTGCTACGCTTTTTTTTAAATTTTAATTTTCACTTTTATTTATAACAAAAGTTATCTCAGGGCACTTTTCACATAGAGCAGGTTTAGACCGTACTCGCGTATATAGACTTGACATTACTCCATAAGCTAGTACTTGGCGACAGTGGCAAGGAAAAAATCTCTTTAATAGGAAGAAACTTCAGTAACACCTCATTTTCCACAAATTTCATGGTAATTAGGAAGTAATTATTGAGTAACTTCCTCTAATTTCTTCTGAAATTTCTTTCAAATTACCCCAAAACTTACATCCAATTTCATGGTATTTAGGTGATAATAACAAGGAACTTATATAAAATTTTGTTTAAATTATCCCAGCACTTACCTCGAATTTCATAGTAAGTAAGTGAGGTGTTGCAGCTTAATTTCCAACTAGTTTCTGTGTAACTTCCACTGAGCAGACCCCTAAATTGAAGTGAGTTGTTACCCCTAAATTTCCAAGTAATTTCTGCCTAACTTCTGTGAATCATATCAGCTTCATTTTCACCTACTTTTTATGTAATTTCTACTGAACAGATCCATAAATTGAAGTGAGTTGTTACCCCTTAATTTCCTAAGTAATTTCTGCCTAACTTTTGTGCATCATACCAGCTTCATTTGTACCTACTTTCTATGTAATTTTTACTGAGTGGACCCCTAAATTGAAGTGATTTGTTTCCCCTTGATTTCCAAGTAATTTCTGCCTAACTTCTGTGCATCATACCAGCTTTGTTTTCACCTACTTTTGATGTAATTTCTACTGAGCAGACCCCGAAATTGAAGTAAGTTGTTACCCCTTAATTTCCATGTAATTTTTGCCTAACTTCTGTGCATCTTACCAGCTTCCAAGTACACTGAAAAAAATAACTCATAAGATTTACTTAAAAAATATATCGTAAGTATTTGCACGCAAATGATTTAAGTAAAATTTAATGCTGCAATATCAAGTAACACTCACTTGCCAGTATCAAGTAAAATTTACTTAACATAAAACATAACAGTTCTGACGATATTAAGTAACATTTACTTAATTATATCAAAGTTTTAAGTTATATTTATTTAAACAAATTAAGTAAAATCTACTGGTTTTTCATAGTAAGGAACATCATTTTCCCCAAAATTTTAAGTAAATTTTATATATCTGTAGTATTTGCTGTTCTGGGGTAATTTAGTAGATTTTAATTATTTTCTTGTGCTTGACATTTTAATTTACTTGCTTGCATTACCTTACCAAATAAATTTACTCTATGCATTTAATATATATTTATCACATATCACATGACTAAATTACAATGCAATTAACGTGTTTATTTTTCATGTTAAACAGTTCAACAAACAAGTACCATCAAAGTAAATCCACTACTATTGTGGATTGAATTGCCCAATCTTTTATGGGGCAGCCATAAATTTAACATTGGCATGACTGACAAACTGAACAAACAGACAGTATTACACAGTATACACTACATTCAATATACACTATCGGGGCAAAATACTAGGAACACTGTCGACATTGTCACTGTCACAGTGAGCAAGCTTTCGCAGGACTGTTGCACCCTGGCAAAATCTCATGGCCTTCGACAAGGATGGAGACATCGACTGGATCCTCATCAGCACCATGGACGACGAGTATCTTGAGGATGTAGTTACTGACATCACTCCGACTGTCCTCCTGCGTACAACAAAAAAGAAGAAAGTTATTGAGAAACAAATACTAGAATTCATGACTCATTCAAAGTGACTTCATTATCAGGGAAGAATATATTTTCTGCTTTGCTGTTTGCTATAGTAACTTGTATATTAACACTGATCAACAGAGAGTGATGCCAAGCAGCGTGCAGTAGTGCCAGCGACGTCTGTTTGTATTCAAAAGCTGGAGCTCTCAAAGACCTCTGGCGCTTCTGTCGATAAACGTGTGTTTTAAAAGCTATGTTTAAAAGCCTATTGTGGGGCGTTTCTCTCAAACATTCATCAGTATCTCCCCCTCATTCTCAATGCACAGCATTATTTCACTAAGGCAACGTTAATTAAATGTCGCCGCCAAGTTTACAATCTTGTTTTTACAGAGAATCATGTTCTACTATGTTGACGTCACTTGATAAACGTTATGCCGTTACGTTAGTGCTTTATTTAATATCCAAACTTTAGTTACTTTTATCGGGAAAAACTGCAGCCCTCCCACTTAGGTACAGACCAGCCCGGACTGTGGCGTTATGCTAACTTTAAATTAACTTGTAACATACACACTTGTAACATTAACAGTAACATATCTTGCGCCAAAATATCAAAATACATGCGGACTGAACGGTAATAACTTACCTGTGGTTGTGGGCCTTGCTCTGTGATCCTGTAACGTCCATGGGCAGAGGTGTCGCGCATCTGCGCATGTGTCGTGCATGCTTTTCAAAAAACTACACTTTCAGAGTAAAATTTATGCAGTATTTCTAGGTTTATGTACATACAAATATTAAACATTTAAATATTATGAGGAAAACAAAAGTAAAACTTACTCTTCCCTCATTGTTCATGTATTATGTTAAAACAATGTTTAATTTTACCTAAAAAACTCTAGTTCTGATTGAATCTTAAAAATACTAGGTAGAAATTATGACAGTTAGTCTTAGAATTTACCACACCAAAAAGTCATTTTTTTCAGTGTAGTTTCTGTGTACCTGTCTACTGAGTGGACCCAGAAATTGAAGTGAGTTGTTACCCCTTAATTTCCAAGTAATTTCTGCCTAACTTCTGTGTATCATACCAGCTTTGTTTGCTTAGAAATGGCCTCCCCATTGGATTGCATTGTAAGTTGAAATGTTGTACAGCAACTTTAGGGGCTCATAAAATCTAAACCATACGAGTTATTACAAAGTTTTTATAACTTTTGTTCAGTGCAGTCTCGTGAGTCATGTATTAAAATCTAAAGCCAATAGCATAAATGGCCTATGAGGAGATTTAGTTTGGAGTCCAAACTTGACAAAAAATGGATTTTCATGAATGAATTGCGGATTTCCTGTTGGATTTAGGTCTGGGTGTCAGTGTATAATTTGTAGATCTGAAGGAGAGGAACAATTGAGGTTTTCCATCTCTCTATGAGATTCGTATGGGCTGTAGCGTCCGGATTAGATACCTAGGTGGTGCAATTGAGTACTTTCTGGGCACTGCAGGGGGATAATTTTTACATCAAATTGTTCACCGGACCTGACATGCATGCCAAATTTGTTGAGTTTTTGAGCATGCTTATCGGGTCAAATTAAGCGTTGAAGTTGCGGTATAATAAGAAAGAAGAAAGTAACATTCAGGGAACAATAGGGCTTCACGCTGGTCAGCGCTCAGGCCCTAAAAAGAAGAAACAGACGGATGGGGAACCACAGGTCTTCACCCTGTTCCAGGGCTCAGGCCCTACCTAGAAAGTTTGCCAAGGCTCCTTCATTCTAAGCCAACTACAGCCTTTCATAAGTAAAATCATTGAACAAGATTATGCATTAAAGGTGCTCTGCAATGAGTTCAACCACAGTGACAGTAAAATTTGGTACATAACACACCACAGTGTGAACCATCCAAGGAAACAAAATATCTGAGTGGTGACTGACAGTGGAGCATTGTTCCAAGGCACCACACTGAATGACCAGCTGCTACAGAGGAGTGATCTAGCCAGCACCCTCCTAGGTGTCATCTCAAGGTTCCGGCAAGAAGAGGTTGCTTCCATGGCTGATGTGGAAGCCAAGTACCACCAAGTAAAGGTGCTGGATGACGATTCTGACCCTCTCAGATTTCTCTGGTTGCCATCTAGGGATATCAGTCAAGAGCTATTGGAGTGCAAGATGGTGGTAGACTTGTTAAGTACCACTTCATCTTCAAGTTGTGCCTGCTTCATCTGTACAAAGTATGCAGAAGACAATAGAGACCTGTTTAAAATCAAGGTGAAAATCCACAGCTCTCCAGTGAGGAGCTGGGGAAGCCCAGGAAATCATCCTCGTCTCTCTGTGTGGGGTGGCTGTGGCTCAAGAGGTAGAGCAGGTCGTCTCCTACTTAGTAGGAGTTCAATTCCCAGCTCCTCCAGTCCACATATCGATGTGTGTTCCTAGGCAAGATACTAAACCCTAAATTGTGTGAATGATTAGATTTCCTCTGATGGGCAGATTGGGACCTTGCATGGTAGCCCCTATACCCAGTCAACGTATGAATGTGTGTGAATCGGTGAATGTTATTCATAGTGTAAAAGCACTTTGAGTGGCTGGAAGACTAGAAGGGTGCTACACAAGCGCAGTCCATTTACCATTTACTTTCCTCATTGAACATTTTGAAGACAAATTCAATTCAGTTCAATTCAATTCAATTTTATTTATATAGCGCTAAATCACAACGCAAAGTCATCTCAGGGCACTTTTACATGGAGCAGGTCTAGACCAAGCTCTTTAATTTACAGAAAGAGAAACCCAACAGTTTCCCCCATGAGCAAGCACTTGGCAACAGTGGGAAGGAAAAACTCCCCTTTAATGGGAAGAAACCTAAGGCAGACCCCGGCTATGGATGGGTGGCCATCTGCCTTGACCGGTTGGGTTGAGAGAGAGAGAGAGAGAAAGAGAGAGAGAAAGAGAGAGGGGTGGGGGGTTGTGCACAATGAAAGAGAACAGCAACAACAACAATCAACAAGTAGCAAAAAGCAGCAGCAACCGCAGGAACAGCTGGCGACAGGCAGTAGAAGGATGCCAACACACCAGCATGGTCTATGGTTTATGGAGCTTCCTGTGGATCAGAAAGCACAAAGAACTCCAGGGAAGAAGTAAAGTTAGTAACATGCATTAATAGTAATAAAATACATAGAGATGGAGAAGAGGAAGCTCAGTGCATCAATGGAAGTCCCCCGGTAGTTTAGGCCTATAGCAGCATAACTAAGGGCTGATCCAAGGCGAGCCTGGTCAGACCTAACTATAAGCTTTATCAAATGCCGCATTTCCATTACATGGTACCGGCTCGACTCGACTCGACTCAACTCGACTCAGCTCACCTCGCCTCTGGTACCAGGTACTTTTCTGAGTGTCGTTTTCCATTACAAGGTAGTACCCCCTCAGGGTACCTGGTCGTCATCTTCAGCGCGACAAATGAAGGAACAATGGAAGAGATCGAAGGAATCGTGTATTTGTTGCTCGGAATGTGGCTGTTTGCCACTGCAAAGAGAAGGATTTTATTTCAGAAGAGGCTGGCGGCAGCAAGACAAAACACTGCTGAAAAATACAGAAGACTATGGGAAATTGTACATCAGAGCTCAGACGATGAGACGGCTCTGGTGGCTCGTCGACACAAGAGGGTAAGTTAGCCTGCTAGATAACGTTGTGCATGTGTTTCAGGGTAATTTGATTTGCAAAGTTTGTATTTGCAAAGGCTGTTTTTCACATATAACGCTAATCAACATGCCTAATGTTAAGTGTGCTTCTTTACATAACGTTACTATGAAAGATAAAATCCCCCTTGCTACATTAAGTGTGTTTCAAAAGTGAGAGTACTGAAGTGTTTGTGTAAGTCCATTTAACATTTGTCCTTTCATTTTTTAAATTTATATGAGTATGTGAGTATTTAATTTATTTCATCTACTACTATTGTGTATTAAAATATGTATGCTGTTTATGTTTATTTCAGATCTTTCATTCTTTGCAAAGTTGCCGCCGGACACCATCAGTTTGGACATTCAACCGAGCTACCGGGTGGTGGGATGTCATTGCTCCTGGCTTCTACCTGTGCAACAAACTGCGTCCAATGATAGAGAGACAGGACACTTCATTCCGTGTGTGTGTTCCTCTACAGAAGAGATTGGCCATCGCACTATGGAAGCTTGCAACTGGCTCTGAGTACAGAACTGTCGGCCATCTGTTTGGAGTAAGCACAACAACTGTGTGCCGGTGTGTGCAGGAGTTCTGTGCAGCTGCAGAAACATTGCTGGTACCTGAGCAAATATGTGAAGAGATGGCTACCTACAGTGAGAACAGATGGGGGCTCCCGCTGTGTATTGGTGCTATTGATGGTTCTCATATACCCTTCTTGGCACCTCAGGAGTACCACTGCGACTATTTCAACCGGAAAGGCTGGCACTTCATCATCCTTCAAGGTGTTGTGGATGGAAAGGGACTTTTCTGGAACGTGTTTGCAGGACTGCCTGGGAGCTTGCATGATGCACGGGCTTTGAGACTGTCCACATTGTGGGAGTTGGCCAACCGTGGCAACCACTTTCCAGCGTACACAAGGAACATTGATGGGGTGAATGTGGGCTACTACATCCTTGGAGACTCTGCCTATCCCTTGCAGAACTGGCTCTTAAAACCATTCAATGACACTGAACGGCTGACAGCAGAACAGCAGATTTACAACAGGAAAATCTGCAGAGCACGGGTAGTGGTTGAAAATGCTTTTGGTAGATTGAAGGGAAGGTGGCGTTGCCTCATGAAAAGAAATGACTGTGATGTAAAACTGGTCAAATCTATGGTGCTGACTTGCTGTGCTCTTCATAACCTCTGCGAGAGTCATGGGGAGGCTTATGACAACGAGTGGGATGCATCTGCAGCAGAGCCAGCAGCAGAGCCAGTGGTGGCACAGTTACAAGGTGTGGAGGAGGAGCGCAGGGTAGGTTTTCCCAGAGAAGTGTACACTTTTTTCAAGTGTTTTAAAATGTTGTCAAATGGGGGTTTGTGGATCTTCTGTGTGTATAGTTCTAGTATTACTTTTCTACTTCTGTGTGAACATGAATAAATCTTTTTTACGTACAATTGCCTACCTTTGTTTTTGTCAAACTGTTTTTTAAAGGTTCTGGTAAATTGAATACTAAAGCCCCTGAAACAGGAAACATTGATGAAAACGTGTGTTTCAAGTTACAAAACAATTTATTTAACTTAATTCAAACTATAGATGCATAAATAAAAAACAAACATACTTAAAATTTAGTGCAACACAGCAAACTATATACAATGTAGTGCAAATATAAAAAAATACAAATAACTGCAAAGTCCAAAATATATACATAAGGACTCCATGGGCAGAGGAAACAGGCTTACTCCAGGGGAGGAGCAGTGTCACGCTGGCTACTCAGCGCCTGCACAAGCTGGCTCAGAGTACCAAGAAAGGCTTGGTTAAAGGCTGAAGTTGCAGCAATCTCCCTATCCCTCTTCGTTTACTGAAATGTCACCTTGAAAAGAGGTCAAAATCAGAATCAGTAGGCTGTCAGGTTATATAAGAGGATTTGACTTAAAAAATCCATGCAAATCCTATATAAGATAAAACAGATATAATTTATGATAGAAGAAAAAATGCAAGATGTAAAATATGTTCTGGTGAGAGGAGCAGAAACTAAAATTTAAGTATTAAATATAAGAGAATGGGGTGAATACAGGAAATTGTCTAGGAGTTAACACAATACTTAATGACACACCAATGCAAGAAAAAAACTGAACGTAAACAATGGTACATAGCAGAACAATAGCACCAGCCAGAGCTAGGTACAGAAAAGGGAGATTTCAGGCAAAGAGCAGAGAGTTGTACATAAAAAAAACAACTTACTATCCTCCACAATAGCCTGCAACAAAGCAGTGGCCGAGTCGAGGCCACCCTCTCTCCCGTTGTTCACCAGTCTGTGGCCATATATCGCGTCCATTTGGTTGAACCATTTCCATTTTCAGCGATTAGAACCACTCCAGCCGTTGTGGTCCTTGATGGCCCTGTAGTCACTTTTGAGTTTCTTCAGTTTTTTGCGACATTGTTGAAATGTCCTCTGGTAGCCGTGTGTGGCCAACTGTTCAGCTACTTTTTGGTAGACCTTTTCGTTCCGTGTTGCTCCATTGAGCTCCCGCTGGATACTTTCTTTGGCAACAATACACAGGAACGACTGTACCTCATCGAGGTGTGGAATCGTGTAGAATTGCGAGTTGCCATACCTTCACGATGAATGATTCAACAATCATAACCGGACCTTGTATATTTAAAAATGGCAGGCTTGGTTTCGCTGCACATTGATGACGCAAGTGACGATCCTCTCTGACCCATCAGTGGTCTGCAGTGTTCTGACATCACATTTTAGTACCTGCTCTGTTTTTTTGGAACCTCAACGGAGGTGATACCAAAAAAGTTGGTACCAGGTACCAGGTACCAGGTACTTTTTCGTAATGGAAAACCAAAAAAGGCAAGGCGAGTTGAGTCGAGTCAAGCCGCTACCATGTAATGGAAATGCGGCAAAAGAGGAAAGTTTTAAGCCTACTCTTAAACATAGAGAGGGTGTCTGCCCCCCGGACCGAATCTGGGAGATGGTTCCACAAGAGAGGAGCCTGATAGCTGAAGGCTCTGACTCCCATTCTACTTTTAAATACTGTAGGAACCACCAGTAAACCTGCATTCTGGGATCGCGGTGCTCTAGTGGGATAATATGGTACTATGAGTTCTTTCAGATAAGATGGTGCCTGACCATTAAGGGCTTTGTAAGTAAGAAGAAGGATTTTAAATTCTATTCTGGATGCCAATGCAGTGAAGCTAAGATGGGTGAAATATGATCTCTTTTTCTAGTTTTAGTTAGTACACGAGCAGCTGCATTCTGGACCATCTACAGAGTCTTTATAGACCTATTTGGACAGCCTGATAATAAAGAGTTGCAATAATCCAGCCTAGAGGTAACAAATGCATGGATTATTTTTTAAATTGTCATTTGATTTCTTTCAATTCACTTGCTGGTAACAAGGCTTGAGTCACAACACATGGACTACCTGTTGGAGTTGGAGTCTGTCTATGGGTGACCAGTGAACCCAAGCTGGCAAAGAGGGACAAACTATCCGTGCATCTGCCAATGAGGCTAGTGCTAACATTAGTGCTACAGCTGGACTGCCTGTCACATCTAAAGTAACCCTAGCCGAAAAAAGGCACTCTAACCCATGGACACCTCTCTTGTAGAGATATCCTGTCTGCAACTAGGGAACAGTTATCACACATCATCATTTTAATAAGGCTGCTTTGACTGTGGATTCAGAAATTTAGAAACTGTTAAGCCAAGCTAAGCACACAGCTAAGTAAACAAAGTAGCAATGAAAGGCTAGTTACCCACTAACACTAGTGTCGTTTCATAAGGAAAACTAGAAAATCTAGTGAGAGAGTGCTATAGTGAACTAAGCACATATATATATATAATGGTGTAGCATAATCATCACTGGTTTACAGTTTTGCATTTTTTACTCAGACTTCTACCTCTAAAACATTTGAGAAATGGTGTAACAAAGGGCTCTTTGTTACTAATGACCGATTGCTTTGGTCTTGTAAATACTGCACAACAGGGTCTCTGTATTACTTTAAAAACCTAATGATGCACTTCAATAATAGCACTTTGCACTTTAGTAGCAATATTTGCACTTTATTACCAAGATTTGCACATTTGCATCAAGCATTTATTGGCTCTATTTATTGAATATTTGTAGCGCATTAATTTAAACCGTGGTATGTCAAGGGAGAGAGGGATGCTCATGTTGTCCATGGCAAAGCTACCAACACCTGGTTCATACCTTGACCACAAGCAGGGTTAATATCTGCTCCCATCCTCTGCCATCCTCCCTCCAGACAAGTACTCATCTATTCTTTTGCTGCCTGATTCCTTCATCTTATTCTCCTGTGCACCGCCATGTTTAACCCAGCCTTAATTTGTGTCAGGAGTGGTAAGTCCATCCTCCTTGGCATGCCATTGGTCCATTAGGGTTCAGTCTCTTCTCCCTGGCTTGTAACACAGTCTATCAAATAAAAGGGCTCAGCCAGGTTCGAATGTTTAGTAATCAGTGACAGGAAGTAAATATTCATAGACTCAACACAGCAGAATTCAAACGAAAAATAAGCCAATAAACCCAAACAATAAAAGCAAGCACAACAATAAAAGTGATTCCAAACACAAGCAATCAAGCAATATAAAATAAGCACAGCAAACTATAAAATATGAATATAAGTAATTAAATAAAACCAATACAATGCTGCCGTGTGATAAATACATACCAAAGGTCTTCACATCAGCCAGAAAAGGGAGCTGGAATGCCACCTTTTGTTGGGAGAACCACCAAATCCAGTCAAGTAAGTCCACTGGGGGTGAACAGGCATCTGGTCAGCCGCAAGGTAGAGGTTTTTCCCATTAATAAGCAGTTCACTCCTCAAGTCCGGAGCCATGCTAAAAAGCTTCCACCTAGATCCTAAAAACAAGAAGTCAGGTGCTACCAGTGTAATGGTTTAGGTCACGCCAAGCCCTGACTCACACCAAGCTATCTCTCCTGTGTTCAGAGCCCAGACTAACCAGGTTAGACACAGTAGTAAGATACCTCACACAGCAACCGTTGACTCATCACTCACCTTAGGAGGTGTCTTCCATTCTGACCTTGGGTCCTCCAGCCCATACTCAATGCAGATGTTCCTGGTCCACTTGGTTATGGCATTCCATGTATGCTGTTTCTGCCTGCATCTTACACAATGCTATCATGTGCTGAACTGTCTCAGGAGCATCTTTGCACAGTCTGCACCTGCGTTCTGTCTGGTGTGGTAGATCCCCTCCTCTATTGATTTTGTACTATGTAGGATAATGTCCCTGCATGTTTCTGTCGCCGCAGCCGTCATACAAGTGTATAATCACCCAAATTCAGTAAAGTTGCCCGACAACGCCACCTTGGGAATTTCACCCAAAGAATTATTTGCTATCACACATAGGACACAGGTTCGTTCACTCAAAGCAAGAGACGATGTGGTTCCGAGTACTTGTAAAAATATAGTATATTTTATTACACAAAATAAGTTTTAAAATGACATTTTACACCATAAGAAAGAAACTAAAATCAGGGACTGAGGCCTACAGGTGGACAAATGTTGTGAGGGATGGGGATCAACTAAACAAACCAAAAAGAATAATAACTAATATTAAACACCCAGACACACGTGAAAGTCACACACACCCTTGTGAAATCACCCACGATCCCAGAAAGCCACAGCACACGAAAAGGGTCACCGCCACCCGGGTCACCAACACCACCACCGGCCTGCAGTCACTGAAACAAGGGAAAACCAGAGTTACCATAAAATAATACAAGAGACAAAGAAATTCACAATAAATGGACTCAAACTAAATAAACTAAAGCAAATAATACAAACTCCCTTAACCCCAAACCAATAAGATTAAACAAAAAAAAAAACAGAAAAATACAAAACAAGAAGAAACCAGAGGACTAACCAAATTAACCAAGATAAACCAAAAGAAGAATGACTTCAAAAACTAAACAAAAGTATGACTCAAAAACTAAACAAAAGAATGATTCAAAAACTAAACAAAACGAATAACTCAAAAAAACTAAACAAAAGAATAACTCAAAAAAACTAAACAAAAGAATAACTCAAAAACTAAACAAAAGAATGATTCAAAAACTAAACAAAAGAATGACTCAAAAACTAAACAAAAAGAATAACTCAAACAAAATTAACTTAAACTAACATAATTCAAACCAAACAAAAGAGTAACTCCAGACAGTCACACAATGATTAAAACGAGCGCTAATCCTACACAGTCCCGGCGTAAAGTAAAGTCACTGGCGGAGTGGTCTACCACCACCCTATCTACACCACCGTGGAAGCCCCAGCGATGCAGCAGACTGCGGAGGTAGCACAGTGAGCAGCCGAGCGACAGTCCACCAGCAGCGAAGAGCAGCCGGAAATAAGCAGGAGACACACGGGGGACAAAACAGCAGCCAAAGCAGGAGGCAAAGTAGCAGACAAAGCTGGAGACAAAGCAGCCGGCCATGCAGGAGACACAGCAGCAGGCCAAGCAGGAGACAAAGCAGCAGCAGACCTGATCAGCCGGCGGTGACGTCAAGCTTCACCCGCGGCAGACTCGGCCAGTTGGCAAGGGTTCCCTGAAGCGCATCAGACACAGGCATGGAGAATTAGGAGAGAGAGAGGGACCCGCACAGCTACCTGCAATCAATCAGGACACTCACGACCAGGCAAACCCCCGGAGTAAGCAGTGGACTTTGGACAGAGGGGGGACTGACTTTGCTCCCCCAGAACTCTGCAACCAATGGGATTGGCCAGGAGGCACCTCCTGGGTGGGCAGACTGAAACTTTAAAACAGGGTCTTATCTGAGACTCTGGGGGTTGCGCTCTTTGCCCTTGCCTCGGCTTTTGCTGCTTTCAGGCAGCTGTTTTAGGCGGCTCTTTTGGGCTGCTTGATGCTGCTTGCTGGTTCTTCTCGCTTTCCGCCACATCGGTGGAAAGCTTGTAGTTTGCTGGTCTGAAGATGTGACTCAGAGCATCTCTTGAATCTGGAGTCATGAGTTGAGGGTCAAGCCTAGGAGAGCATGAGAGCATAAACCAGGAGCTCTCTCCTGGAATTTTTCAAGCATGGACCGGCCGACTCACTCATCACCACCAGATCCAGACTCCAGCTCCTCACCCAGCACAGCGGACTCCATTCTCAACAAGAAGCTACCCCAGGGAACAAGCAAGTATTCGTACAAAACCTCTGTCAACTTGCTTAAACCCTGGTGCTTTCATGACTGGTCATTTCAATTGGCAATTTGGAACTAAGCTGTGGTACTGCTGATTTGACTTACTGCTTCTCAGGTAATAGTCATCTCATCTGTTTATCAGGTTTCTCCTTCAACCTACACCATAGATAAATCTGCATTTTGAACTTTCACCAGCCATAGCCTTGTGTACCAGTTTCCCTTTCTCTTTTGTGTCTTGTTTGTAGAATATTGTAGTGTTTAGTACTTGTAGCTGTAGTATTAGTAATAAATGTGTGTTTAACTAAGGTGAACTTGTTTGTGTTTTCTTGTGCTTGCATCTCAGTCACTTAACCTTAAAAGACCTATACCCTTGCAAAATCATAATTACGATTAATAATAATCATAATTCTAATAGCCCAAGGAGGGCTATTTCCCTATTATTGCACATTCTCTAATATGAGTGATGTCATTGGACAAAGAATTTCATGTTGGAGTTGTGCACAATAATAATTCCTAATTCCCCATAACATCATAAAGATATCTGAGTGCACAAATTCCTACAACTACATGACTGTTCTTGTGCTGCCATGGTTAGTGATTCTGTGCTGTCTTTCAGTTCAGCCTTTTCTAGCCATTGGTAGGATTTCTTGATATCAACCACTTCTTCTATCTGTTGGTGGTACATGTTGTGTAGGGGCTTGTTTCTCCATGATGGGTCCTCCTCCTCTTGAGGTCCTGCTGAGGCTCACTTAGCAGCTTGTCTTTGGGGACCATCTTCCTGATTTATTCCTCGATCTTGGTTGTTTCATCCTTGGTCTCCCTTGCTCTGCTTAGTGTACAGTCTCGGGGTGCTAGACTCTATGCATTGTGAGGAGCTTTCTTGTCTTGATATCAGTGGCCTCTTTTTCCTTTGGTCAGCTTAGTATACCAGCGGGGTATCTGATAACTGGCAGGGTGTACATGTTGATGGCTTTTATCTTGTTTTTGTTTTTCCCATTCAGCCGACTTTTCAGGACCTGCCTTACTCTGTGTAGGTATTTTGCTGTGGCTGATTTCCTTGCAGCCTCCTCATGGTTCCCATTTGCCTGAGCAGAACACAGAATAGGGATCTGTTGGAATATAATATATAATATAATATAATACTACATATATATATATATATATATATATATATATTCTTCTTTTTTGGAGAGACAACAAAAAATGAAGGGAGAGAAAGACAGGAAGTGAAATGCAGGATTGAACTGTTTACATTGCAGTTTTGTTAACAAAATAATTTTAAATTAATAATTTTACTATTGCCTGTTGTCAGCAGTATAATACATTGTCTCATTCCATTCTCTTAATTGTATATTTTTACAAGTTTTAGCATCATTGAAAACAAATGGGCATGAATGTGACCGAGTGCTAAGCTTAATGTGTGTGTGTGTGTGTGTGTGTGTGTGTGTGCTGATGTGAGTCTATGGCTCTGCATATATGTGCACATGAATACCCCCTTGTCCCAATGATGTAGTATCCCATGGGTGCCAAGTGTTTGCCTGCTGTTTCAAAAGCCTGGTCAGAGGGCATCCCAGCCTCCTCAGTTTGAACCTCACTACCTTTGCGTTCTGGACACACACACACATAATTTATGGATTGATGGATTCTTTTGTGAAATAACACCTAAGACAAGTTCAATTAATATTGTAATCTTAACCTAAGTTTGAGGACTGAAGAAAGGACTAAGGCAGAAGAACACCCACTAATACACACAGCACCCAGCCAAGAGAAGCCTGGCCAGGGTGCCAGTGTCTAGGGCATCACCAGGGAGGTGGCACCCAAACAACCTAGGACAAACACTGCATTTCTTCAGCAGCAAAAGATCCAGCTTAGCAACAGCTTTGTCTGTCCTGTTGGCCAAACTCAAACAGCACAAACACACACATGCACAGATACACAGGAAGACACACACACATACACACACACACACACACACACACATTATCCATACTCTGAATGATAGGCTTTTCATGTATAAAACATGCAGGGATACTAGGGGCTGAAGCCATCTGGGGATAACAGGAGGTGTTACGTAACAGCAGTTATTAAAAGGAATGAAAAGCCCTTTAATGCAACTTAATATCTGCTGCTGCAGGAGTGATTTTCCATCTCATCCCACTCTGCTATTCACTGTAACGCTCTTTTCCTCATTCCAGTGTCAACATCATCAAAAAGCTGAGAATGTTTCATCATTACTCCATCAGGATGCTTCTGGTCACCATCTCAGAATGTTTGAGAGAGAGCAACCAAAAGTTTTGTGTATAACACAAATATTCTGCAGTATAAAAGATAAGTAATAACAAGCTCAGCAGAAAAGAACAACTGCTTTGATTGTACATGTTACCATCTCTGGATCCCTTGTTGGATGCTTCACATTTCTAAGTCAGTTAACTGATCATACTCAGCACTACTCAGCCTGTTAAAACAGGAGTAATAATGTGCTCTGTGGTGAAATCCCCAGGGTGTCTTTGCTTGAACTTGGAGACTACTAATTTTTCAGAAAGCTTGTCTTACAAACTGGAGGTGTGGTGTTTGACAGACAAGGCTGCGTACCAGGCAGGGAAGGTCCTATGAGAGACACAACAGTGTTGCATCATGGGAAGTGTAAGATCCAGTGTTTTTGGAGATTGACCTGTAAAAGGGACTAAAAATCAAGATCTCTGATTCTGTTGCATCAATTTTGACATTAGAATGTCACTACTATAGTCTTGTCAAAGATGTCTCTTGGAAGATTATGGTCTTAAAGGTCCAGTGTGTAATATTTAGAAACATCTAAAAGAACAGACTTGGTCAAAATTGAATAGATCATTTAAAAGTACATTTTAATTGGTGTCTAATCATCTGAAAATAATAATTGTGATGCTTTTGTTACCTTAGAAATAAGGCATTTATATCTACATAGGAGCGGGTCGCCCTCCGTGGGAGCCGACATGTTGGTTTCTACAGTAGCGTTGAACAGAAAAAACTAACACAAACGCGTTTTAGATTCAGTGGGACTACCGGAAATGCACTGACTTTGGAACCAAACGGGAAAAAAGAAGAACGGACCAAACATTTTGTATCGTGAGAAGATTCGGAACTAAAACCTGATAAATGAAGGATGATACTTATTTAGAAAATTGTCATCGTCAAAACAGAAGAAGCTAAACGGACAAGCAACTGCATAAAGAGGATAAACCCGAATGGAAATCCATGATGAGAGAAATGTTTGCCGACTGATGCTGAAGTTTCCTGTTTTCTGCTGGACAGGTAAGAGTGTAATGTAGATTTATTTCACTCCGCTGGTAATGTTTTATAACTTACATGATATTCAATATGTATTAGCAGTAGATACGTTTCACTGGATAGAAACACCGCTAACATGACATAGCGTGAAATATTAGCCATATCAGCAGACTGTAGCTTCAGTTTGAGCCTCTCTCGGAGCTGCTGGTCTGATAAGAGACAACAGGGAGGTGACATGGTGCTAATAACCCAAAGATTTATTCATTTTCTGTGGCAGAAGACAACGGACCGATAACTCAGGTATTTAGTGCTGGTGATGAGCAAAGGACGCTAAGTCAGAGTAATGAGTTAATGTGAAAGATAAACTGAGGAGAAGTCTGCTCATCACCCAGTTAATACAGTCTGTGAATATTTTTCATAGTGCTCCATAATTTCATTGTTTGCTGCTAATCTGTCATTTAGTAGCACATGTACACACGGTGTAAAGTTAGCTTATAGTCCAACACAAGTAACGTTTCACACGTTTCAATGTTGGAGAACATGTAACGTTAATTGCTACCACAGCTCTAATTTTACATTTATCAGTCAGAAGTATTTTAGGACGTAGCATAATGTATTACAGGTTATGTGACTGTGTCACGTTACTATTTTCTTGATGTTACTGCTGTTTCTGCAGCTGTGAGAGAGCTGCTGCAGCATCGATGCATAGTGTTGCCTTTATCTTCATAATATGTTAGGAGTATTTCACCATGTGCCATTAATGGCTGCAAATACAGAGGTTTTCATTACAACCAAAGACAACATAAGTTGATTTCACTGAATAGCTACTTGTCTCTGACTGAAAGTGTGTTAATGATATATCTGACTAGTCTGTTGTTGGGATGAAAATCAGCAGTTTCTGATAAACACATTAGATAGATAGATAGATAGATAGATGATTTATTATAGTAAGTTCATTCATGTTTACACCTGTCATATCAGAAGTATTGCAGGCCAAATCAGGAGAAGTCTGGGTAAGTGATAAACATCTATTTTCCTATGTAGCATGTTAACTTACCTGTAAGTTCTACTCTTGGTTAAATAGCATTATTTTCACATGTACAACTGTATAAAATAGAAAATGAACTCTGTGTCCCTGCAGCTGCTGCTCTACACAGCTCCTGGAACAGATGAGGAACAGCAGTGAATCATGGGTGTCGTTCCTGCTATGACAGCATCTTCATCCAGAGCAGAAAAGTGAATACAAATTGACTGCTTTTAGTGTTCAAACAGACTAATGATTTGACAGCTTATTCTGTCTTTATCAGTCAGCTATGAAGAAAACAGAATAAACTGTAAAAATGTTTGTTTGAACAGTAAAAGATTGAAAAAGATGTCAAAAATGTTTGTTAAATAAAAGATATTTATATCATAAATGTTATTCTTAGTGTTGTTTTTTATACTTTTATTTTGTTGTTCAAACTAGTAAATTGCAGTTTACATAACCTGAAGTGATGAAAATGAATCCATAACCTGTTCTGAGGATCAGTGGTATTCAAACTTCACTACTGTTTCATGTTGCTTTATAATATATAAATAACGAAAATATAAATCAATAGTGGAAGTGGTAATGACAATATACTGACACTGCAGGGAAGTACTGTCATTGTATATCAAAGAAATTATTACAGCACATTTGATTAATATCTTTTATTTGGTAAACTTGCACATTTAAATTGAACAAATGAACCCTGGCTGCCTCTGAAGCAGTTCACTGGTGAGCTGCTGTTCTCCTCCAAGATCATCTCTTCAAGAATTCTGAAAAAATAAAAACACAGATAAGGCTTAGTAAGTTATAAGTTTCATGATATGTTGGAAATATGGTGATGGTAGTGCAGAATATGGATTGTAGGCTGTCCAGTGTTCCCAAACAAGTCTACAACAACATGATTAAAAAAAAAAAAAAAAAAAAGTCAAAATAGTGCTGCTCATTAGTGAACTATATCTTATTGACATACTCATTCAGTAACGTTAGTGTTGCTGATGTTTTCAGTAGCCTCTTTGATACAGAGCACCCGCATTATAGCTGTAAATCCGAGGGGAGGACATTTCTCTTTGTTTGATAACGTAAAAAGTGAAGCTAGACTTTATTCCTGACTCATAATAAAAAGACGAGAGAACAGCTGAGTGAGCTAGTGGCTGAGCTGTTAGTGAAGAAGCCGGTGAATCAGATCAATAAACGTTATTTTCAAATTGTTTTACAGCTGTTAGCTTCTAAAGCACAAACACACCCACACGCCTCCTAACCCTGCACCGCCTGATTTGGTCTGAATACGGACTAAACAGAACAGCGAGGCGGAGTACAGGCGCAGTATTCCCGCTTTGAACGGGCTGTGAGAGAGACTCACGTCACACTGCTATAACACGTCAAACTATACAGACTACAGTAATGTAATGCAGAAAGCTGCTATGTAAATACCACTGTGTTGTATTGGTAGTTTGATTATAATATTGTGTAAAACGAGTAGTAATTTAATAAAATAATTGTATAAATAACGTCACAAACCTCAGTCGCTTCCCTTCAGAAGGTTTCCAGCTTCTTCCATTGCTGTCGCAGTCCCGGTGTTTGCTGTCCCCCCTCGCCTGGCCCTGCCTGCAGCAGCACCGCTGAGCAGCACAGCTAGCCCGCTCTTTTCCTCTCTCTCTCTCTCTAATCTCCGGTACTTGACTCTGCAAACGGATAACACAATTTGCAACATTATCCTGCCAATGCTAACGTTATCTCGCTATCAATATGCCTAACATTAGAATAAAATAACCGTAAGTTTTGTTTAGCATTAGGCAGCTGATGTTAGCTTGTAAAGCACTCATAATTGCTATCTTACTTGCGAACTATATCCTATGGTATTATAGACTAAATAACTAAATACCTCTTCACCGCTTCCCTTGACTTGTTAGAAATGCTCAGAGCTGTCCTCTTCAGCAAATAGCCTCTTGTCCATGAAGGCCACCGTAGTCTTAGGGAGGGGAGGGGGGAGCAGTGGAGTGCTTCAATCTAGAACCTCACCATTAGAGGCCGCTAAATACCCCATATATTACACACTGGACCTTTAACATAAATCTAAGTGTGTGAATGCTTTCACACTATAGTTATCCAAATTTTTATTGTGTGGGAGCTGCAAAGCATATATGATTTCGCCAATTTTCAGCGTCTAACTAGTCCTACACGATTTGTCGTATCAACTTCATTTTAATGTCAAATTGTACATTCCTATAAGGAGATTTATGCTATTACTTTTCTTATCTCTAACATATTACATTGATTTTATTTGATTTTTTAAAGTATTAAAATTTATAATGGAACGTAAATGAAAGCAGTGTTTGAAAGCTCATATCTCAAAAAGTAAAAGTGCTAAAGTGTTCAAACTTCATTGACATGTGGCCCATGTGCAAATGCTTCACATATTATAAAATGTGATCTATAGCGCCACCATGTGGTCAGTTATTACATGTTTTACGTTTTGGCTTATAACTCTAACAGTCTATGGGAGGATTTTTTTTAAAGCTAATATCTCAAAAATTAAACGTGCTAGAATGTTCATATTTAATGTGCAGGTGTCCAATGTGGGCATGCTTAACATATTAAAACATTGAGCCAACAGCGCCACCATGTGGTCAGTTATTAAATGTTTTACATTTTGGCTAATAACTCATGAACGCTAAGTCCTATCAAAAAGCTTTTTGGACAATATGTTCCTTGGATGATCCTGATTAGAATGATATAGGCCACGCCCATTTGCGTCTATAAAAATTTTCCGCCATTTTGTTTTTTTTATAAACATATGTTTTGCTTCTGTTGGCACATATTTCATCCAATCTTCATCAAACTTGGTACATACTATATTTAGAGGACCCCGAACAAGACTTATTGAGTTGTTTTCAGATATCACTTACCATTTGTCTGTTATTGGCTAACAAATTTTTGGAGGCGTGACCTAATTCACTTAATGGCTGATAACTCCTCAATAATGAATCGGATCGCGACCAAATTTGGGGATGTTGTACACATGGCGATCTTAATTTTGCCCAAAGGGAGCGCTAAAGTCACCTTATAACATGATATTTCAGCAATTCTGTTGTCTTTAATGGAATGAAACTGGTTGGTAAACACCAGTAAATAGTCGGCGCCAGGATGAATGAATTTATGGAGTTTGTTGCTTTCAGCTGTTAGCAGTTAGCCCTACTTGTTAGCTGTTGACTGGCAGCAGCATGCAGGCACAGCAAACAGCCAACGGACTAAATATCTGTTGATCCCAGTAGGACTTCACTCAGATCTGGACAGTCTAGAGAAGGTTTATGGTTTGTTTTCTGTTTCACAGGCGGGTTGGAGGCTTGGTTATATGTCTGAGTAACTGAGCTGTAAGTAAACAGTCTGAACTCAGCAGAGTTTCTGTGACAGAGCTGACAGTCCAGTTTACATGCAGTATGTGTTCTCGGTGTTGAATTTAAACCGCCAGACTAACAGATGTTACATTGTTAGAAAGTATTCAGCTTGTAATAAAGTTATGTTTCTGTTTCTTAACAGTGACATTGAGTGAGAGTTTACAGTGAACCTAGATACAAATAGTTTGAAAGCAGAAAGCATTCACACTTTTGGTATCCAAATCTTTATTTACTATTATTATTATTATTATTATTATTAGTGACACGGGTATTGCACGAGTCACTACGCTCCATAGCTATGC
Source organism: Euthynnus affinis (assembly GCA_029490765.1). Lineage (NCBI taxonomy): Eukaryota > Metazoa > Chordata > Actinopteri > Scombriformes > Scombridae > Euthynnus > Euthynnus affinis. Next base: position 1,829,421 of record CM055853.1, on the reverse strand, counting down.
AATAGCAATGGAGCGTAGTGACGAATAACTATTGTTATTCGTCATGTTTCTTCCACTTCTTATTATTCCTCTTCCGTACAAAATTTCAGCGCGTAACTAGTCCCGCAGCTTTGAGAAAACCCATGTGAATTATACATCAAAACGTGCAGCTCGTTCGGGAATGGTGTGCTATGACTTTTGGTGAAGATATCGGTCAAAAAATGTCCACATTTTAGGGGCAATTTCAAGCTTCAACTACTTCGCCATACTTTGAGCTACAGACTTCATTCAAATTTTAAAATGTTCACAAAGTTGTCATCTATTGAACTTGTATTCAACTTTTTGAGTATCTTTTATACTTTTTGATCTGTGACTTTTAAAGTTTCATGCGCAATTTTAGATAAATTTTGAGTTTAACATTAGTGTGTATTGCTGGAATGTTCAGAGCTAGAGTGCGTGACGTCATCACTTAGAGCGGAAGAGGCTGTTAAAATTTTTCTGAAAATTTTCTGGATAAATCGTCCTTTTAGCCACATATTTTGGTCTACACAAATAATTTTTTCCACAGTAGTTGCCACACTTGTGCTCCGTCATTTAAATCACCAACCGTAGCTCAGACACAAACAGAATTTGAACTGTCAGCCCTTTTGTGAAGGGTTTACTGGCCAACTGTCCCATAGACTCTCATATTAATTAAGGAGGAGATTTCGGGAGGAGAGCTGAACCGACACCCTTTTTCCCTTGCTCTCCTGTCAACATTTTTGGGTCTAGGGACTCGAAGATCACCAATATTGTGCAGAAAGATCTTGTGGTGGTCCTGGTCTGCTCAGATTTATGATAGGACTTAAGGTTCCTTCACAAAAATGCCTTTTTTGACAGGCTCACTGAGCTAACATTTTTAGCTACTTTGACAAATTTACACACCAACACACACACGCACACGTACGAGGATGCACATATGCACGGGTTGCCATGGGGAGCAGAGTAAATCTCTGTATATGTGTGTGGGGTTGTGTGTGGGCGTGCCTGCGAGCGTGCGTGTGAGTGTCCCGGTGTGTACGAAGCTATGTGCACGAGTAAAAGTCCACTATGAGAAATCCTTTTCGGTGAGATAAAAAAACAACCTTCTCTTACTGTTCATATAAAGACCCGACTCAAAATTACACACCCAGAGAACTACGTATATATTGTTTCTCAACAATATATTGTATCTCAAAAACTAAAAGAGCTAGAATGTTCATATTTGATGTACAGGTGTCCCACCTGGACATGCTTGACATATTAAAACATTGAATCAATAGCGCCACTATGTGGTCAGTTATTAAATGTTTTGCGTTTTGCTTATAACTCATGAACGGTAAGTCCTATCAAAAAGCTTTGGACAGGATGTTCTTTGGATGATCCTGATTAGAATGATATAGGCCACGCCCATTTGCGTGTATAAAATTTTTCCGCCATTTTGTTTTTTTCATAAACATATGTTTTGGCTTCTGTTGGCACATATTTCATCCAATCTTCACCAAACTTGGTACATACCATATTTAGAGGACCCCGAACAAGACTTATTGAGTTGTTTTCAGATATCACTTACCGTTTGTCTGTTATTGGCTAACAAACTTTTGGAGGCGTGGCCTAATGCACTTAATGACTGATAACTCCTCAATACAAATTGGATCGCGACCAAATTTGGGGATGTTGTACACAACGGGACCTTACAGAAGTGTGTAAAATTTCACAAAATTCTGTCCAAAGGGGGCGCTAAAGTCACCTTATAACATGATATTTCAGCAATGGAATGAAACTTGATAGGCAGGTTTTCCATGAGAATCTGCACGACATACTGATTCATGGCAGCAATAGCGCCACCTTATGGTCACAAATAAAACAGCACCATAGTACTTATTATCTACCAAATCTCTTAAATGTAATATGCCATAGTAAGCTTTGAGTAGTCAGAAGACTAGAAAAGCGCTATACAAGTACAGTCCATTTACCATTTACCATTTAATCACATTCTATTTGTACAGATGGGAATCCTGAACAAGTGTTTAGTATTTTCAGCAGTGCTTTGCAATTCATTTAGTTTTCAGCATTCACACGCATTTTCCGCAGGAAATGCATTTCTAGTTTATCATATATTATTTCGCCGTTTTTCGTAGTGTAAGTAGTCCTACATGATTTGTCGTATCAACTTTGTTTCAATGTCAAATTGTACATATCCATACGGAGATGTGTGCTATGACTTTTCTCATCTCTAACATATTCCATTGATTTTATATAATTTTTTTAAACATTAAAATTTATAATGGAAAGTCAATGGGAGCAATGTTTGAAAGTTCATATCTCAAGATGTGAAAGTGTTAAAGTGTTCAAACTTCAATGACTGGTGGCCCATATTCAAATGCTTCACATATTTCAAAATCGGATCTACAGCTCCACCATGTGGTCAGTTATTATGTGTTTTACATTTTGGCTTATAACTCATGAACCATTAGGCCTATTCAAACAATTTTTACACAGTGTGTTCCTTGGATGGTACAAATTAGACTGATATAGGTCACGCCCATTTGCGTCTAAAAAAATTTCCGCCATTTTGAATTTTTTCAAAAATACACTTTTTGATACTTTTGGCATATTTTTTTACCCAATCTTCATCAAACTTGGAACACAATATATTTAGAGGACCCCGA